>CM042258.1:27535341-28135341 GCA_023566225.1 Romanogobio albipinnatus | reverse complement strand
TTTTAGTTTTCTAATGTTTTTTTTTTCTTCAGAATCATGGGAGAATCGCAATCGCAATTTTAAACCAAACAATTGTGATTCTCAATTTGTCCAGAATCGTGCAGCTCTACTGTGGCTGTCTCAAAATGTCTTCGAAAAAATGGTCGCTGACAAATTATTTGCTGACTACGTTTTGAGACGGTCTGTATCAATGGCCATATGTTGTTGTTGTTATTATTATTTACAAAAAGTCAGTGTTAATGTTAATTGTTTCAATTACTTTACCATGTATTATTTTTGGGTTTTGAGGATAATTTTCCCCTATACTAGAGGCTATAATTATGCACCATATACATTTTTGCCCTATCCAGTACTGCCAATGAGGAGATGTTTTGCTCATAATTCTAACTGTTCATATTTCAACATTTTGTTTCAGCAGCTTCTGTTAACCAAGGCGCCTGTTTTCACCTCTGAATCCCTCCACTCTTGGGTTCTCTCACACTCACCTTTTTAACCACTAATATTTGTCTTTTGTATTTGAAACTCACATCTCTCTGAGTATTTTTTTTTGTGCTTGTTTTCACTTAAATTTTTGAATGCAGTGTGCACTAATGCAGCTCTTGTGTTGGATGGAATGGAAAGGTTTTGCAGTAGTTCTCATGGGTTAGCTGACGTGGGACTGTTTTGTTGGCTTGGTCAGGTCCAGGCTCAGCTGGAACAGACATTGGAAAAACTGCAGGGTGAACAGGCTCTAAACCAGCAGCTCTCTGCAGAAGTGGAGCAGGTAAAGCAGTGTACATGACCTTGTTTTTTTCTTGATTCTTGAGCCTGTTATTCATTCAACTACTTATTCCATCCCTTTTAGGCTCAGGAGACCCTTAAAAGACAGCTTCAGAGCCATCTAGAACAGATGAAGGAAGCTGAAGACACTGCAGCCATGGGTGATGTTGTTCAACTGAAGGTACTCTGCATTTTGACTAAATGATAACAAGTATTATCTGTTTTTGTTCATTTTTTTTATTTTTTTATGTTCACAAGTTCGAGAATTTGACGTTGTGTGTGAATTCACTCTCAAATGATGAAACTTTTAATTTTGAATGTAGCCTTTAATGCTGACATGAAAATAATGCTTGTGACTTGGCGTTTTAGGAGTGTCTAGAGAAGGAGCGAAAGATGACCAAAGATTTGGGCCAGGCAGCCACGAAGCTCCAGCAGCTGCTGAGAAACAGTCAGGACCAACTTGCCAAAGAGAGAGAGAAAGTCAGAACCCTGCAGGATAAATTCCAAGACAAGGTAAAAACATCACACAAAATAAGGTTGTACAGTAGCAATGATAGCTGCATGTCTATATTAATGTTGTTTACACGCTTTGATTTCCAGGAGGGTGATGGAGAGCTGAAGCAAGGCACTTCCGTTTGAGGTGGAAAAAACATTTAGCCAAAAATTGCCTTAAGAATACCAAAATGAAGCATTCCAAACTTTTTATTTTCTTCCCTTTTTTGCCATTAAAGTCTTGGGACTAATTGTATGAAGACTTTTGGAGAAATCTATACTTGTGCAAACGTTTTATTTTGGAGGTGTGCTGGAACTATTTTCACTTTACATTCCATCTTAAACCTTCTGACTATGTCAGAAATTATTCCTCAACTGCCTTATTATTAGTGCTCTCGCATCTCTCCTCCTGATGTCAGTGTTAAAAGGGAAACTGTATGTACGTTATTCGTACATCAACTAGTGCAATTAATTACTTGTAAGTGAATGAGTATGCATAATTGTATGGTACATGGGTACAGCATTTGGAATGCCCTCTGTAGCTGGCTTCAGCACCACTGTATAAGTTTGATAATAAATAATAAATAGCAACATGGCTGTCAGTGTTTCAAAAAAGGCTGTTTATTTCGGCATGGGTGCATCTGGATTATGAATTAAAAAAATACTTTGGAAAAACATTGTATAATGCCCAATATGACTAGACTGGGTAAACCCACCCTGATTTGCTGGCGATTTGATTTTGCCCTGCAACTCAGTCTGGAAACCTGTACATTAATTTCTACTGCTTCTGTTACACTTTTGCGGGAACCAATCACAGACTGGCTTATCCACCTGGCGCACTATTGGCGGGTTTAACACGTTGACGGGTAGCGATGGGTCGTTGATCGCGCCTCTTGTGGTCTGATTGGTTGAAGGACTATCCAATTGCATAGTCATTTTAATTTATGCTCGTTTATCATGCCTCTTGTGCAGTAGAAAATACATAGCAGACTCCCCAGACCAATGTTCAATCTTAAACTGAGCTGGGTCTGGTGATAGCCAGACAACAATATGACAGTAACTGCATTAAAGTTTTCGGTATCTTTTGTAAAAAAAAATTAGGAGACCCACTTTAAAAAAAAAAAAAGACAACGTTTTTGAAAATCACATGATTTTATTTTTCAAGTACACATTGCTTTAGGTTACAGCCCAATTGTAATTTCTTCTTGCATGGGATTTTGGCTGTCACTATACTGTATTTGATGGTTTGTCATGTGTTGGTATTTTCTGAATAATGATCATTCATTTAAATGGATAAATATGGGTTTTCTCACTTGGTCAAATGACATACGGATACTGGTTCCAATGAAATACAGAGTTTAGTGGCTAATTATTACTTAAAAACACATTTCACCAAGGTAAAGTCTTTAATTTTGACCAAAAGACTGATAAGTGGGGGTGTTAGTCAGTAGTCTTATTGGTGTAATTTTACACACTTTTCCCCTCCAAAGATTTTACTACACCCCGCCCACCAAGTTTCTCCACAAGGCTTGATACGTCTCTGTCTGCGTTGTCATTAATTTGCCACTCAAATTTCAAACCTGTGGGGGGGGAAGGAAATGTCAAAAATGAACATCATACATGTTATGATTTGGAACCATGTGTGTTGTAAGGTTTGAAATATGAGTCTATATATATATATATATATATATATATATATATATATATATATATATATATATATGTTTAAAATAAATTGAAATATTCATTATAACATTAAAAGGACAATAACCAACCTGGCAATTTGGCCCTGAGAGCACTCTTTGAACTTGCATAGAGCATTTTATTCCTCATGGGGGCGTCCTCAGGGGCACTGTAAAGATACACAAATGGTGATATTTTGAGAGAAAAAAAGTTAGGAAAAAGTGCTGCATTGTGCTGCTTTTAAATAGTTTTTCTATAAAAACGTGTGCAAGATGGACGTCATTAGCCACGTTTCCATTACAGATTTGCGCAAAACTTTTGCAATATTTTCTTAAAGTCGATAAAAGAATATTGCAAAATGACATTGTTTCCATTAACTGATGTTATGCGACTAAAACTATTTTTTTCCTCTCGTGATAAATCATTCCAAAAACCTTAGGTTTATGTAGGCTAGGCTATATCCCAGCCACCGCACGCCATTATTTTTAATGGTAAGAGACTTGTGTGTTATCCAAGCACTGATAGCAAGGAAAGCACCTTATACTTGAGCGGCACATATGAGGTGTTATGATAAATTGTGGCATTTTATATTCTATTTTTTTTAATGAGTTTAATAAAGAACTCGTCTTCTGTCCAAACATACCATCATCTGTAAAAAATTATCGACTTTTACTTAAGCAGGTTATTGTGACGCATTGCCACATACAGAGACGAGCGAAAAGTTCGAATTTGCATGGTGATAACTCAAAGGTTTTTTTTTTTACCACTTCGTTATTTTGGCTTGGAATTTCGTTTGTTGGAAATATAAACTGAATTTAGAAATGCTTTTGAAAGGAAAAACTTTGCGTTTAATAAAAATTTATTTTTGAAATGAAGACAGCGTTTGGAGTGCAAAATAATCTGTTCCCTGAGTCCACTGCCTTTGCTGTTATTGAGTGTACACAAATAAAAGTAGACAGTTTATAGTTTATAATTATGTCTTGCACTTATCTGTATGGCTAAAAATGACGGAGTATTGAGTTTCCGCTGGTATAAGGAAAAAATCCATCAAAAGGCGCCTATTTAGTTTCATATAGTTAGGCTATGGCTAAATATTATAATCTTTTAATTTCATATGTTGATTATGAAAAGTGAGCAGCATGAGTAAAGCATATAATCAGATGCGCATATGTCTGGGGACATGGATTTTGAGCACTTCATTGAATTGTGTTTTCTAGAAAGATCATAAGATCTCGTTATTAGACATAGCCTACTTGAGTGGGGGAAAAAAATTATATGTAGGCCCTGTGTGAGAGCAATTCGTGACCGTACCAGGTGACCTGTAAATGCGAAAAAACGGTTTCCATTGCAGTTTTGCGAAAATGTCCTTTTTCGAATGGCCTGAAAAACCACCTCATGCGAGCGTAAAAACTTTTTTGCGATTGTATGGGAGTTTTTGCGATATTGACGCGTTTCCATTGGGTGTATTTTCAATTCGCAATTTCATTTTGCGCAATTTGAAGGATAATGGAAACGTGGCTACTGACTGTTGCACCATGTCCTACATGAGCCCCACATTTGATATATTTATATGTATTATTGAAACCCTGCCTTTTAAATTAATTAGCAGTTTAATACAATTGTGCAGTGGCTAGTCTTTTTAAAAGAAAAAACATTGTCATTCTGTGTGAACTGAATGACAGATTGAGCTGACGTTATATTTCCGCGCGTTTCTGTTGGGTGCTCACAAAAGTCAACTTCAAATGTCAACAATGAGCATGTATTGCCAAGGGAAGCATAGGCTAGACTTCGGCAGCATTTTTTCAGCCCATTCCTAAGAGACATTGTTGACAATTGACAAAGCTACAGAATGAATATGTCCTTATTGTAAGAGTAGCTCATTGAAATGGCATCATTCACTTTTTTAATTATTATAACTAATATTCTTAGCACAGCCACACAGAACACAAGCCTGCAAAAGATTGAGCAGTGAGTTACAAGGGCCTCTTACGAATTGATGAAGATCAGGTCCTCCTTCACACTCTCCTTGTTCTCATAGCTGCAGTCGTACAGGGCGTAGCGGCACTCTTTGGAAGGAAGCTTACTGATGATCATCTTGAAGATGTCCCCCGAGTTCTCCACATCTTTGACTTTCAGGCAGTTTTGCTGGTCCACTATGATGCTCTTTTGATCTTCACTAACACGCATGAGCACAAGTTTTAACCTCTCTTGCGCTCGGGTATCCTGGGAGCGCACCTTGATTGAGTTATAGAAGGTTATCACCTCATCATCGATGGCTACACCTGAGGCCTGGGTGACACAAGCGAAATAATGATAAAACATGCGATAACTACAAGTGTGACTGTTAAGTAGGATTGCATTTTCTCCCAGATGACTTTTGAGGAAATCACAAATGAAACACGTTCATACAATGGTCTGCTTCCTCATAAAATTATCTACATTAGATTAGGCAGACACAGGACTACCACATTTGTGTTCTTTTTAATCTACATTCGATAGGTATTAACCATCTTTATATATGCTTTAGTTTAAGGTATGAGATGGAAATCTGAACCAGTTTGCGGCCTTCACATTCCATTCCTTTACAAACAAGTTGAAACAAGAAGCCGGGTTACACCTCAAGACGCTGTGGGTTAAGTAAACTGTAAAAACATGCAAAGAAAAATGTATCTAAATAATATTTAGGTAACACTTTCCATTACAGTGTCCATGTTTATAATTTTACATGCAACAATAGTATGAGTTTTCCACCTTAGTAGACCCAGTCATACTTTCAGCTCACACAGGAACCACTAGTATAACTATATATAAAAATAAACTTTCTTTTACTACCATTACTACATTATATAACAATCAAACGATTATTAGTTAGAAAGTCAAGATATCGTTTTAAATGTCATGAAATCTCAAGTTCTATGCTATATTTTGTCCACATGCCCCCTGGAGTAACTAGGTGGACATCCAAGGGACCACAGACCCCTTTTTGAAAACACTAGTAATAAGAACAATCTGAAATTGTAATCACAAAATAATACCACATTCAGTAGGTTTGGAATAATTCATAAGCATTACTCAGACCTTATGACATACCATATGAACACTTTGATCTAAGGTGTGGCCCAAAAAATTATTAAAAATGAAAATCATTACAATAAGTAAAAATCAATATAGTCACTAAAAAGTACTTTTCCACCCAGTTTCCCCAACCTGCCAATTTATTATTATTATTACTATTAATAAATAAAAATGCATAAACCGCCTTATTCCTTCATTAGTTCATTCAGATTCAGTTTTTAAATACATAAATGTACCGTGTAGTTCTTTAATCAATAAGAGATCATTAAACAAATCACAAGCAGGAAGTAGCAGAAAGCAGTTTCAAATAGTTATAGATCGAGTTTAGCAGGCTATATCACACTGTAGCACATGTACCTACGGTTTTAATGCAAATAATTGCATTGCATTAACAAGAGACAGTTTTACAAAATGGTTTAACGGCATGCAAAATGCACACTGAAAGAAAACTGCTCCAGTCTGAGGACTTACCATGCCTGCCGCTTGTTCTGAGACGGAAGAGAGAAGTGCGTAGTTGCTCTGAACAGTAAAGAAGCGATTCAAGAGCGCGCGGATGTCACGCCCACTTCAGAACAGTCAGATCAGTCCCGAATGACCCGACTTTCCACTTGTTGTCCGCAACTGCAAACACCTCTAATTACAGGATGATTGTGTCCTGTTGTCGCCCAGTTATTTATATTTTGTACTTGTGATAAGAAAGTCAGATAAAAGTGATACGTGTGTATGGCACATGATAGAGTCCAGGTGATTCAGACGCAGTTTGGAGGTGGAGACCGAACAAAACGCCCTTATAAGGAAGACAGCATCTTAACAGAAAGCCTGACAAAAATCCTTATTTGGCGAGAGGGGCACAGATATTACATTTGCATTCTCATGGATGGGAGGATCCAGGTGTAAAATATACGACACTTGACGTAGGATCATGCCGGTTATTATTGACCAGCAAATGTTTATAATGCTTCATCTTAATGGTTAAGTTCTATTTAACTGCTCAGTTACTCATGGAATGGGGCAGGGATGTTTTTGAACAATACAGGTGCTGGTCATATAATTAGAATATCATCAAAAAGTTGATTTATTTCACTAATTCCATTCAAAAAGTGAAACTTGTATATTATATGCATTCATTACACACAGACTGATATATTTCAAATGTTTATTTCTTTTAATTTTGATGATTATAACTGACAACTAAGGAAAATCCTAAATTCAGTATCTCAGAAAATTAGAATATTGTGAAAAGGTTCAATATTGAAGACACCTGGTGCCACACTCTAATCAGCTAATTAACTCAAAACACCTGCAAAGGCCTTTAATGGTCTCTCAGTCTAGTTCTGTAGGCTACACAATCATGGGGAAGACTGCTGACTTGACAGTTGTCCAAAAGACGACCATTGACACCTTGCACAAGGAGGGCAAGACACAAAAGGTCATTGCAAAAGAGGCTGGCTGTTCACGGAGCTCTGTGTCCAAGCACATTAATAGAGAGGTGAAGGGAAGGAAAAGATGTGGTAGAAAAAAAGTGTTCAAGCAATATGGATAACCGCACCCTGGAGAGGATTGTGAAACAAAACCCATTCAAAAATGTGGGGGAGATTCACAAAGGGTGGACTACAGCTGGAGTCAGTGCTTCAAGAACCACTACGCACAGACGTTTGCTAGACATGGGTTTCAGCTGTCGCATTCTTTGTGTCAAGCCACTCTTGAACAACAGACCAGGTGAGAAGCATCTCAAAAAG
The DNA here is from genome assembly GCA_023566225.1 of Romanogobio albipinnatus. Lineage (NCBI taxonomy): Eukaryota > Metazoa > Chordata > Actinopteri > Cypriniformes > Gobionidae > Romanogobio > Romanogobio albipinnatus. The sequence continues at coordinate 28,127,593 of CM042258.1, read as the reverse complement.
GACTGGACTGCTACTGAGTGGTCCAAAGTTATGTTCTCTGATGAAAGTACATTTTGTATTTCCTTTGGAAATCAGGGTCCCAGAGTCTGGAGGAAGAGAGGAGAGGCACATAATCCATGTTGCTTGAGGTCCAGTGTAAAGTTTCCACAGTCAGTGATGGTTTGGGGTGCCATATCATCTGCTGGTGTTGGTCCACAACACAGCCGTATACCAGGAAGTTTTAGAGCACTTTAATGCTTCCTGCTGCTGACCAACTTTATGGAGATGCAGATTTCATTTTCCAACAGGACTTGGCACCTGCACACAGTGCCAATGGACCATGGTATCCCTGTTCTTAATTGGCCAGCAAACTCGCCTGACCTTAACCCCACAGAAAATCTATGGGGTATTGTGAAGAGGAAGATGTGATATGCCAGACCCAACAATGCAGAAGAGCTGAAGGCCACTATCAGAGCAACCTGGGCTCTTATAACACCTGAGCAGTGCCATAGACTGATCGACTCCATGCCACGCCGCATTGCTGCAGTAACTCAGGCAAAAGGAGCCCCAAATAAGTATTGAGTGCTGTACATGCTCATACTTTTCAGTAGGCCAAGATTTAAAAAAAATCCTTTCTTTGTATGGGTCTTAAGTAATATTATAATTTTCTTAGATACTGAATTTTGGATTTTCCTTAGTTGTCAGTTATAATCATCAAAATTAAAATAAATAAACATTTGAAATATATCTGTCTGTGTGTAATGAATGAATATAATATACAAGTTTCACTTTTTGAATGGAATTAGTGAAATAAATCAACTTTTTGATGATATTCTAATTATATGACCAGCACCTGTATATGGCCCATTCCAAAAAAGAACAAAAAATGTTTCAACAAAGAACACTTTAAATGTAACATTTACTGATCTTAAACATGTAAGATTTAAAATATTTATTCTGAAAATGAATTTGCTAGCAAAAAAGTCAACTTTGTTATAGACAAATTAGGTCAAATACAGTCATAGTAGCTTCAAGTAGCTTAAAATTAAATAAATGCTTTGAAATGAAATGTAGTAAAAATGTTAGTTATGACACAACTGATCAATTTGCTGATGGTAAATATATCTAGTGTTCATTTTAAAGCAAAACAAATCCGAGTTGACCATCCATAGTCAAAAGACCAAAAACAACAAGATTTTCTGCTTGACACTGAAAGTTTTGAAACCATTTTTGAAAATTGTTTAGTGTTTACATTTTTCAGCAAAATTAGGATGCAGCCCTCCATTTGAGAAACACCCGTAGACAGAGGCTGCGTCTGAAATCATATACTTCGTACTTATTTTGAATAAGTAATTACTTCACAACCACTAAAAAAGTAACCTGTAACGTTTTACTCGGAGCTGATCACGTCCTCAGACTCGGATTTATGCGTTTCTATGTCAACACTATCAGTGCCGAAATTAATCTGCAGGAGTCGGGTGGTACAAGAAAGAGCTCTGTAAGTTGTTTACATTCATTATTATTGTAATATGTGCTTTAAGACATAAGGTAGGCTAATTTAAGCCGTCTCTCGTCTCGTGTCGTGTCGCTTTGCAGACTCTGCTGTGTGCGTTCATTTGTTTTGGAGGTGGTGTGGCTTTGGAGACCCTCTGAAGGGAGGGTGGGATCTAATGTTTTAAAAGCTAGCTTGCTATTGCTAGCCTCTCTGAAATTGCCTACCCTACCTTTAAAGTAGCCTATTTTAAAAATGTATATTTTTCTTGCTGAGAAGATTGGTAGCTACTCCTTAATCCATAACAAGTTATATACAGTGGGTAAAATAAGTATTGAACACGTCACCATTTTTCTCAGTAAATATATTTCTAAATGTGCTTTTGACATGGCATTTTCACCAGATGTTGGTAACAACCCATGTAATCCATACATGCAAAGAAATCAAACCATATACACTCACCTAAAGGATTATTCGGAACACCATACTAATACTGTGTTTGACCCTTTCGCCTTCAGAACTGCCTTAATTCTACGTGGCATTGATTCAACAAGGTGCTGAAAGCATTCTTTAGAAATGTTGGCCCATATTGATTGGATAGCATCTTGCAGTTGATGGAGATTTGTGGGATGCACATCCAGGGCACGAAGCTCCCGTTCCACCACATCCCAAAGATGCTCTATTGGGTTGAGATCTGGTGACTGTGGGGGCCATTTTAGTACAGTGAACTCATTGTCATGTTCAAGAAACCAATTTGAAATGATTCAAGCTTTGTGACATGGTGCATTATCCTGCTGGAAGTAGCCATCAGAGGATGGGTACATGGTGGTCATAAAGGGATGGACATGGTCAGAAACAATGCTCAGGTAGGCTGTGGCATTTAAACAATGCCCAATTGGCACTAAGGGGCCTAAGGTGTGCCAAGAAAACATCCCCCACACCATTACACCACCACCAGCAGCCTGCACAGTGGTAACAAGGCATGATGGATCCATGTTCTCATTCTGTGTGAAAATCCCAGTAACTGAGCAGATTGTGAAATACTCAGACAGGCCCGTCTGGCACCAACAACCATGCCACGCTCAAAATTGCTTAAATCACCTTTCTTTCCCATTCTGACAGTTTGGAGTTCAGGAGATTGTCTTGACCAGGACCACACCCCTAAATGCATTGAATCAACTGCCAAGTGATTGGTTGATTAGATAATTGCATTAATGAGAAATTGAACAGGTGTTCCTAATAATCCTTTAGGTGAGTGTATGTCCATTATGTGTAACAATGTTAAAAGACACAGGGAAAAAGTATTGAACACATGAAGAAAGGGAGGTGCAAAAAGGCATGGAAAGCCAAGACAATCAGTAATTAGAAAGCAATCCTGCCCCTTGTCAATGCAAATTAATATCAGCTGGTTCAGTCCCAACTGATGGCCAAAAGGTGTCTCATAAGAAACATCTCATGATGGGTAAAAGCAAAGAGCTCTCTCAAGACCTTCGCAACCTTATTGTTGCAAAACATACTGATGGCACTGGTTACAGAAGGATTTCAAAACGTATGAATGTTCCAGTGAGCACTGTTGGGGCCATAATCTGTAACTCAATGGCATAGCAATGTTATACTTCCTGTTTCCTTTTCTGCCAATGTGTCCAATGAAGGACGTCTTGTTTAATTCTGATTGAGGGCACTCCGTATACCACATCCTCACAGGATGTGTCCTCCGGAGGACACAGCCTTCAAAATTAAATTAAATGAGACACAGCTACTATGACACAAGAGACTAGAGAAGCACATGCCATGATCACATGAGGGCAAAATGGAATCACATGACAACAGGGAACATGACATCGAACATAACAAAATAAGAACATGAAACATGAACATAAAACAAAACCAAAACACTAGACATTACAGATTCCCCCCTCCTGACACCCAACAAAGCATCACAAAACAAACAAAAATGTTGGAGGGTGGTCTTGGGGGAAGGATGGCAGGCCATGGACCCTGGCAAGGCAGAGACGGGCCTGGGCTGTGAAGCATGGGCAAACCAGGTAGTTCAGGAAGCCATGAAGGCGCAAGCAGTTAAGGAAGCCATGGAGGCGCAGGAAGTTCAAGGGACCATGGCGATGCAGGAAGTTCAAGGGACCTTTCGATGCAGGAAGTTCAAGGGACCATGGCGATGCAGGAAGTTCAAGGGACCATGGCGATGCAGGAAGTTCAAGGGACCATGGCGATGCAGGAAGTTCAAGGGACCATGGCGATGCAGGAAGTTCAGGAAGCCATGGTGGTGCAGGAAGTTCAGGGGACCATAACAGTGCAGGAAGTTCAGGAAGCCATGTCGGTGCAGGAAGTTCAGGGGACCATGGCGGTGGTGCTGGTCAGGGGCTGGAGCCATCTCTGGACTCTGGTCACGGGCTGGAGACGTCGCTGGACTCTGGACGTGGACAAGAGACGTCGCTGGACTCTGGACATGGACAAATTGTGGCTTGGCAGGCATGACATGAACAAACCCAGACATGACAGTAGGAGAATGGAGACACTCTGGTGTGGTACTGTGGGATGGCGGGGCTCCTCTCCGCAAAACCCACAGTAAACAATGAGCCACACAACAGAAGGGCATGCTCAATGTATTGTTCAAGAGAGAAATTCATTTCCCCCCCAGGCAGTTGAGAATGCATGGGTTTGTTTAAACCATTTCTAAAAAATGTCCTTTAACGCCACATCATTAAAATTAACCAGGTGACAGAGTCCGCAGAATTCCTCTACATAGTCCTCTACGACTTTGACGGAGGCTAAGCAGACAAACTGCTGGGTTCATTTTAGGAGGTCTAGTATTGTGTTTATTTCCTGTACCACTGTTGGTGAGTCTGTTCAAGTCAAGTCCTTGTTTGTTTTTGTTCACTGGTAAATAAACTGCACATGGGTTCTTAAAGCTTGCCTCCAGTAGATCAATGTTATACCATGATGATGATGATTGCAAGGCAGAATAGTCATTCAATGTATAACCATTTTTACAAAAACATGTATTTTTTTCTTGCCTAATTGATCTGTTGTTGCATATTGGCAAAGTGTGGACATTCATTCATTTTATCACTCATTAATTATAGCCTGTTGTAGGGGCCATTTTAAAGTAATGCGCGTTTTGTCCATTGGGTCTCGTTCTACACTCTAAAAAAAAAAGGTTCTATATGGCACCAAAAATGGTTCTTGGCTCGTAATCATAGGGGAACCTTTTTAAGTGCTATATAGCACCAATTTTGGTGCTTCAGTGGTTCTTCAGCGGTTCTTCAGAGGTTCTTCCCCGGTTCTTTGACTAAGGTGCTATATAGCACCGTTAACTATGGTGCTATATAGCACCGCTACCATATACAGAACATGTTAAGATACGGTGCTATATAGCACCAAAAATGGTTCCCCTATGATTACGACGAAGAACCATTTTTGGTGCCATATAGAACCTTTTTTTTTTTGAGTGTAGTAACGCTGTATATGTAAAGCACTGGGTTAATGAGACGACGTGTGTTTGGTGGCAGGAAGGCAAACAGTTTTTGACCGTGCTTTAACGCACAGATGGGTGCTTACTGACCGTGTCAATGGATTATGGACAAAGTGTTTGTTCTGGTAGCAAGGTATGAACTTCACGAACTTTATGCTCGTGTATCATGAACAGTAAAGAACAAGAGCTCACAGGAAGTTAATTGGAAGCGATTGTTGATTGGAATAAAATAAAGAGACATAGTTTGCATTTTAAGGGTTAGTTCACCCAAAAATGAATGTTGTTCATGCCGTTCCACACCCTTTGTTAATCTTCGGAACGCAAATTAAGATATTTTCGTTGAAATCCGATGGCTCAGTGAGGCCTGCATAGCCAGCAATGACATTTCCTCTCTCAAGATCCATAAATGTACTAAAAACATATTTAAATCAGTTCATGTGAGTACAGTGGTTCAATATTAATATTATAAAGCGACGAAAATATCTTTGGTGCACCACAAAAAAACAAAAATACCGACTTATATCCGCTTGTTAAGTCGTGACATAAGGAACGCCATTTCTGGGTCCAAGCCTCAACTCGTTTCACTTGAGAATGCCATCAACGGCCGTTTATGAGTGCAATTTATTCATATTAAACATCAAACATTTTAAAAAGTTAAATATTTTAAATACTTACAGTCTACACAACAGTCTCTGTGCTCATAGTGTCACAGACATTAATATTTCAACGATTTATAAAAGATGAATCACTGTCTGGCCATCTGGAATTTTGGTATGGAGATAAAGGTTACGATTATAATTTTCTTTGTAGTACGCTATTACACCACATTGTGTGTGTATATTAGCACTGTTTGTTGTTTTTCTTGTGGAATAAGACCCGGAAGCCGCGTGATGTCAGACTTAACAACCGAATAGTGATTTCAAGTCGATTTCACTGCTTCATGAAGCTTCGTTATGAATCATCGTGTCGAATCATGATTCTGATCGCATGTTAAACCGCCAAGCTGCTGAAATCAAGTGACTTTGCTGCTCCGAACCGCTGAAAAAAATACCTGTTCAGACCGGTTTATGCTTAAACAGTTTATGACCTTACTCAGATAAAAGAAAACGGGTTACCGCGTTTACATGACCATGTTCGTTTTCGGCTTATTAAGCATAATCGGTTTAAGAGCGTGCATGTAAATGCACTCTGTTGATAACGACGGAACTTGCCACCATAGTTGGCTAACAACGCTTTTGGCTAACGATGCTTTTGCATATTAATTTAATCTTGCACAAACAACATAAATTGGTACATTTCAAGTCATTGTCTGTGTTTTATATGTGCCTTATAAATACTTGCCCTCTGTAGCGAACCTGAGCTACTGGTCCATTACCTGGTGCTCTGAAATTCAGTGACTATAGGCCAAGGTAAAAAGAGTAAAGTGTTTCAAAAAGTGGTAGTAATTAGCCGCAGGTTAGCGCCAACATTGTGACAACAACGGTGGAGTTAAGCCATGGTAAGTAAATCAAATGTTTTCTGTAAACTGTAGACTGATTTAATAGTTAGGTGAAGTTTGATATCTGGCAATAATTGTGACCTGGGGCATGTTAAGTTATAGACTATCTTTACATTAGCGCTTTCACTATAACAACAGTAGATCGCATTGTTTTTCTGACCCCATGCTGCGTGCGCACCCAACCTAGGTTTTCGATGTTTACAAACATTGAAGGGGCCTATATCGTTACTTATTTTTTTTGGCACACCAAAAATATTCTAGTCACTTTATAATATTAATATTGAACCACTGTACTCACATGAACTGATTTAAATGGCTATGCAGGCCTCACTGAGCCATCGGATTTCAACAAAAATATCTTAAATTGTGTTCCGAAGATTAACAAAGGTCTTGTGTGGAACGGCATGAGGGTGAGTAGTAAATTACATTTCATTTTTGGGTGAACTAACCCTTTAACATCGGTGTGTATGGACTTCATTTACGTACTTTACTTGCTTATTTCTGCCACCGACACCAGCCGCTTAATGGAAGGCCGTAATACCTGTATTTCATATGTAAACACGTTTGCTCTGTAAGTTTAGAGGGACTGACGGCACACCTAGAATTCTCTGCATTGTTTTTAAGTCTGAAACCAGGTCCAGTTGAGCATGATGGGACAGGTTCTCTGCTCATGGAGGAGTGTGTGCATGTGCAGTCCTGATAAAGACATATCCTCTACACTCTTACTGTAAAGGTGCAAATGAACTAATATTACATTTAGTATAACAGTTAGCGCCATTTAGCCTGCATCTTATTTGATTGGAGAAACAGCATTGCTGATATTACTCCGCTGAGACTTTCACTTCTTAATAATATAAATGACTATGACAACAGCTGTTTCTGATATGTTGCATGTTTCTATTGAGATTTGATACCAACATTTTCTTTGTGAAACTTTTCAGGGTATACAGATAGCGATGACGTTAACCGTATTTGGCAATTCATGGAAAGTCACTCAAATTAATAATAATCAATAATAACACTTTATTCACTAGATGGCGCTACTTCACCGCCATAAAAACTGAATTGAACTGGTTTCTCTTCTATTACCTCAACAATTATTCAATACACACAGACAATTTGGTGTCCAAGACACATATGCTGCATATCTTTGGATTGTGGGGGAAACTCCACACAGAAATATTCTTTCTGTATTCTTTCTGTGTGTGAAATATTCCCCTAAATATAATTGTATTGTCTCAATCTCTGAAATGGAATTTTCCTTTGTTTCCAAATCTGGAAAAAAAATTATTTAACGAAGTACAAAGCTAAAGGAAAATCAAAAAGATATTTGATCTGCATGATAAAACTGTATAAAACGTGTAAAGGTCAGTTGGATACCCAATTCTAAGGTAAAGGAAAATTATGACACATAGTCAGAAGAGGGCAGTGTAGCCTACCTGCGTTAAAGTCCCCATGAAATAAAACCAGATTTTTTTTTTTACTGATAGTTTGAATGTGTTAGCCTTAATGTTATCTATTGTAAGCTAGTTTGCTCCAAAACAATGACAAAATTCGCATTTAAAAGATATATATACATTTCAAACGAACAGTTTCTCCCCGCCACCAATACGGATAATACATTTTGATTACATCATTCCACACATCAGCTTCTCATCAGATTTTCTGTCAAATCAAATACTCTCTAGAATCTGAAGCGTCCCGCCCCTACATTATTAACCGTTGATGGCGGGGAAACAACAGTGAAGGATCGAAGCAGTGTACATTTTTTACAAAATTCTCTGTAAGTTTCAGTTGTACAGAGAATGCTGTATTTTAAAGCCCTAAAGCCGAGGTTACACTAGACATTATGTATGCGGAATTTCTTCAGATGCTGTGCTTTTCAAGGCACTTCAGTGGGAATTTAGTTCAGAATTACTGACCTAATACCAGAATGTATCAAGGGATTTCTTAAAGGCCCCCTGAAATCAAAATTGAAGTTTTTTAGCTTTTAGTATGACTATGTTAGCCTTAAGGTTAGGAATAAGCTGGTGTGTTACAAAACAATGACAAAATTTGCATTTAGGAGATATAAGCATTCAAAACGTACAGTCTCTCACTTCCGTTAAAATGAATCACAGATTTTGATGACCTCATTGCAGACTTCATCTTCTCATCACATCTTCTGTCCAATCAAATGCTCTCTAGAATCTGAAGTGTCCCGCCCCCCTACACTATAAATAGACTCCGAAGCTGCGTCTGAAATCGGTCAGTTGTTCACACATTTTCTAATTTCTACATGGTGAATGGCACATAGTGCACTACTATATATGCAATAGGAAACGATTCAGACATGTAATGCTTTCAGTTGAGGCGAATTAAGTCTGGTTTTGTTTCACGTTAGTTTCACGCACCCCACATGCATAACGTTACACACACATAGGGGCGTAGGAACGACTTTGACATTGGGGGGGGGGGACATTTTGGCCACTATGAATCAACGTCCATCCCACCACCATAATAGTAACATACAGTATGGTGACATGATACAACATGTATGTTTTGCTTATGTGATAATGTAACGGGAAAACAACATTCTGCATGTTGAAATGTGCAGTAAGTTCACATTCAATTTTGAATCCCATTGCCATTTAACTATAAAATGATGCAATCTTTGTTAATAGGCTTTTATTCTGTTAGCAGAAAATTAAATACAAATTTTTACTATTTTTTACCAGATGGTGCCATTTTTTTCAGGTTTGGCCTATAAATAAAATACTCACTTTATTCCTGTTTTCTGCTTCTGCATATTATAAAGATTGATAAATTATGCAGCTATAACTGTGTGGGTGTGTTATGGATGTCAGAGAGTGGTTTGTATGTGTGTAATAAAAAAATTGTGTGTGGGTGTGCGTGTTTTTTTTTATATTTGAGAGAGAAAAACTTAACTACACTGCAAATCACAAATCCAAACACTGTGTATCAGTGGAGTTTTGCTGGCATCTAATGGGGAAACTGTGGCACTGCGCCCAAACAAACTGACAGAAAGCTCATTTTTTTAGATATCAACCTCAAATTTGGAACTTTTTTTTTATTTATGGCTTTGGTTTTCTAGCAGTTTAGAGTTTACCATGTTTCATAAAAAATATATATGTTATATAAAATATTATTCATAAACTTAAACCTATAACCTATATATGTTATATAAAATATTATTCATAAACTTAAACCTATAACCTATTTTTTTTTTTTTTTTCACTTTTTAAACTTTTAGTTTTAGGGTCGTCTTTAAAATAAGACCAAACTTAAGTTTGTGCTCCCAATATTAATTTTTTATGACAGTTTTTTGACATGGATATTTTTGTCCTCTATGGACCTATGTGTAACTTTTTAAAATTGATGCACAAGGGTTAAGTGTACTATGTATGTTAACATTTAGTCGGTTGGAAGTCAGAGTTCCTGCTACTGAAGTCAACTAGCTTGAATAGGTGCTTGAAAACAATTATTGGGGTCAACATGAGGGTGAGTAATTAATAACAGGATTTTCAGTTTTGGGTGAACTAACCCTTTAAGGGGGTGATTATTCAAACACTGAATAGCATGAAATGGGACCTATCATTCTGGCTTTTACTTGCTGGCAAAACCGAATATCATCTTTGTCGCACTCGCGCTTTCAAAATAAAAGTTCCAAATGTATAGTTTTTGTCCCTGCGGTATAGGCTAATTTTTGGGTGGGACACATGCAGCATTTTCAAATATTGAGGGGGACAGTTTAGTTTAATCTTTCCAACATTTCTTATTTGTATATTCAAAAATATTTAAAATAATCTCATAATATTATTTAATGCAGTTGTAACTTTCCAGTGTAAATTATTTAATTGAATTGGTAACAGCCCTATAGTGTCTTATTCTAATTTAATATATTGATCAAATTTAAGAATATAAAAGGAAAGCTGAAGCATCCTATATTTAATAAGACTATGTAAAAAATGCCCTTTATAAAAATATGCAGATTTAAATATGTCAAAGCTGATTGAACATTGGTCAGAATATTGCTTCAGAATAAATTATATTTACAAAAAACAAAACAAACAAACCAAAAAAAAACAAATTCCGGACAAGCAATTTTTTTACTCGGACAAGTGAATGACAGATTTATTTGTCCGAAGGACAAGCACGTGAACAGGCTTAATGTCGAGCCCTGCTTTAAGGTTACCCAAGAGACCAATAAAACTGGTATTAGGTCAGCCACTGAAGGAAAAGATAAATAAAAAATAAAAAAAGAGGTGGAGTGTTAGAAACAGGAGACAAGAAGTGTGATAAACCATAACAGTGCTAGTTGGGCATCACTGTAGAGGGATTCCAGCAGGGTTTTCCAGCAGGTTGGCCATCAGTCTTGCCATCAGACATACCCTGAACTCTTAATTGGTTGATTAACCCAAAACTTACTTACTTGAGGAATGCAGGTTCCAAAAAATGCACCCGGGAGTAAGTTCAGCCAACCCAGAGTATGTTCACGGTTAACACACAAGACATTCTCAACAGAGCAACGAATGGACGAGTCACCATGGAAACGGATGCTAAGTAAAAGTGCACCATACTTCTTCTTTCTTCTTCTTTTGTTTAATGACTAGTTTCATACTTAGTGCATATCGCCACCTATTTGTTGGTTGTGCAATCATTTTTCATTCTTTTCATTCACAGTGCAATAAGAACCATATTGTTTGGTGCTAAACATATAATAAAAAAATAATTTATTAATAACTGATTAAACTAAACAACAATCTGTGCTTGGAAAGATAACAAACATGGCTGTAAAAGTACATTTTTTATGTATAACGATTTTGATTTCACATTGCTTGAAAGGCATAAGATCATATAGATAGAAATACATTGTAGCATAGAAAACATCCTGTTGGGAAAAAAAGACGTCTAAATGCAGATCAACAATGTGTGAGATGAGAATTATATATAGCCTATATAGTGCATCCGGAAAGTATTCACAGCACTTCACTTTTTCCACATTTTATGTTACAGCCTTAAGGTCCTTTCACACTGGACACAGTTTTGGCGCGCAAATAATTCGCATGATGGTTTTATTTTTTGATAAGCCGTTTGTGTAATGAGTGCTTCCACACTGAACGCAAATGTCCTGCGGCGAAAAAACAACGTTTATTTTTTCCCTTCGATGTCGATTTCTTTTTTTAAACTCTCGCAGCGACAGAAAAGGCTTCAACCAATCACATACAAGGAAACAAAGGTCACAAAATGTCCAGTTGATGTCACTAGCTATTCAATCAACATTAACCTTTGTCAGGTATCGCATTTCTCACGAGATTACAGCTGTAGTAGTTACAGCTGTACAGATGCAGCTGTGTTTGCCCACTGTAGGCTACAGACAACGATAATATAACCTTTTGAGTTAAAGCTTGTTGATTTTTTTCTTCTAAACCTTGTGTCCATGACTATGGAAAGTGAATGTGTTTCCGTCAGTACGTCTGTGGCACTTAAATGTTTACATTGTGACTCAACTGGAAACATAGCAGCTCCGGATCGATTGGTTCCCTGAAGTTTGTGGTTTGTCTCATGAGATGCGGTGCTACTGTCTCTGGAGGAGCTCCTCTAATTGTCCCATGGACAATCGAAAGTAAGTGCGGAACCGGCCATGATAAAGTTTTAGCTCCTGTACAAGATTAGCATACTCCCCTTCAGACTCTCTGTTCTTTAAGACTGGGGTGCACCCAAAACCTTCTTTTCGGTCTTTTAAAGAAAATGAAAAGCTCGTCTTCACTGGATGATGAAGTGTCCATGTTTTCTCAGCTGTTGCCGCGAATGTTTTGGAATTTTGGAGCTCTGAAATGTCACAGATATCGAAAATTTGTGGCACGGCTGATGTGAATGGTTTTGAAGCTAACTATTCGCACACGAAATATTCGCTTTTCCGCTTCGCCTTTTCGTTACACGTCTGGTGTGAAAGGGCCTTTATTCCAAAATGGATTGAATTCATAATTTTTTCCCTCAATTCTACAAACAATATCCCATAATGACAATGTGAAAGAAGTTTGTTTGAAATCTTTGCAAATGTATAAAAAAACCCCCCCAAAAAACACATGCAGCCTACATAAGTATTCACAGCCTTTGCTCAATACTGTTAAAGCACCTTTGGCACCAACTACAGCCTCAAGTCTGTTTGAGTAGGATGCTACAAGCTTGGCACACCTATTTTTGGGCAGTTTCTCACATTCTTCTTTGTAGGACCTCTCAAGCTCCATCAGGTTGGATGGGGAGCGTTGATGCACAGCCATTTTCAGATCTCTCCAGAGATGTTCAATCAGGTTCAAGTCTAGGCTCTGGCCACTCAAGGACATTCACAGAGTTGTCCCGTCGCCACTCCTTTGTTATCTTGGCTGTGTGCTTAGGGTCATTGTCCTGTTGGAAGTTGAACCTTTGCCCCAGTCTGAGGTCCAGAGTGCTCTGGAGCAGATTTTCATCAAGGATGTCTCTGTACATCTCTGCATTCATCTTTCCCTTGACCCTGACTAGTCTCCCAGTTCCTGCCGCTGAAAAATATCCCCACAGCATGATGCTGCCACCATCATGCTTAACTGCAGGGATTTCCTCCAGACATGATGCTCGCCATTCAGGCCAAAGAGTTCAATCTTTGTTTCATCAGACCAGAGAATTTTGTTTCTCATGGTCTGAGAGTCCTTCAGGTGCCTTTTGGAAAACTCCAGGCGGGCTGTCATGTGCCTTTTACTGAGGAGTGGCTTCTGTCTGGCCACTCTACTATACAGGCCTGATTGGTGGAGTGCTGCAGAGATGGTTGTTCTTCTGGAAGGTTCTCCTCTCTCCACAGAGAAATGCTGGAGCTCTGTCAGAGTGACCATCGGGTTCTTGGTCACCTCCCTGACTAAGGCCCTTCTCCCCCGATCGCTCAGTTTGGCCGGGCGGCCAGCTCTAGGAAGAGTCCTGGTGGTTCCAAACTTCTTCCATTTATGGATGATGGAGGCCATGTCATACAATTGTCTCTACAGACAATTCCTCGGACTTCATGGCTGGGTTTGTGCTCTGACATGCACTGTTAAAGGCACTTCAGCGCTGGGAAGATAAATGTGTATTTAAACTGGGTCATTTATGTAGTAGAAATGTGAAATTATTTTTGAATTTGGTGCCTTCTAGACTGAGAAAAGAAAGAAAATTTATTTTTGTCTCATGTGAATGAAAGACAACAACTCCCAGAATGCACTTGCTTCACTGCCCTACGAGGCCCCACCGCCGTTTTGATCTTCATAGTAATAAAATAATTTTGTTCAGTTAGAGAATAAACACTACAAGTAAAAACTAAACGTGTCTTTTCAATAAAGTGTGAGTGAGCCGTACAAAAGTCACGTCTCAAACGTAGTAGGAGTCAGATTTCATTCATCACGAGACGAAGAGCTGAGCAGAGCTGAGGTAAGCGCGGCAGTCATTCACGGCGCCTGTCCAGTCTGGCACGTTATCAGATTGCATGTGGAAGCTAAACTTTCATAGGAATTCATTGAAAAGACTCACTTTGCTCCACATCGCTCCGTTATTAATGCCCGATCCAAGTGCATTTACATTCTGTGAGTGAGATCTCTCCCCGTGGGCGGGTTAACATGCGGAACAGCTCCTTCTACTGGCTGTAGTTTTTAGCCTCTGGCCAAAAAATCCTCAGATGACGCAAAATGACAATATTTGAATAGCACCAATTTTGGTTCTTCAGAGGTTCTTCACCGGTTCTTTGACTAAGGTGCTATATAGCACCTCTGAAGAACTGCTGAAGAACCACTTAAGCACCAAAATTGGTGCTATATAGCACTAAAAAAGATTCCCCTATGATTATGAGCCAAGAACCATTTTTGGTGCCATAAAGAACCTTTTTTAGAGTGTACCGGGTTTCTTCTGATGCAAAGCTTAATGCTAAATCGAGGAAGTAACCCTTTAACTGATATATAGACAGGTGTGCGCCTTTCCAAATCATGTCCAATCAACTGAATTTATCGCAGGTGGACTCCAATCAAGTTGTAGAAACATCTCAAGGTTGCACAGGACCTGCTCGAGAAAGATTTGTCATTTTGTTTTAGACCACGAAATGTCACTAAAGAAGTGTTTTTTTTTTTTGTTGTAAGGGAAAGATAACCATGTTCAGATTCGCAAATAACCCAGTGTTAAGGAAACAGTGAATGCATTTTTTTTTTCCGGAGCAGCAACGGAGTTCTGCAAGTGTGTTTGTTTGTTCCCGGTCATGAGTCGAAACCACAGGCAGTGAATGAAACTGCATCAAAAGTCTGTGTTTTGTTGGCAATCGGTGCCCAAGTGCATATAATGTAAACTCAAGAACGTATAGTGAATCGAAAGTTATCCAGGGATAATGCCATGATGTATTGTGTGTGTGTGTGTGTGTGCTTGACTCTTTAGCTCCGCCCACTGCACGCCTCCATGAGTTCGGCTGTTTTCGGAAAGAATCGATACAGCGTATCTGTCTTTTATAAATAGGATAAAACTAAAGACTCTTTGGAGATATGAAGGATGCAATTCTACCAGTGGCGGCTGGTCAATAGAGGGCGCTGGGGCGCCGCCCCCATCAAAATTCCAGAAATATACATGTATACAAAAATTATATAAAAGTGAAATAAAAATAAAATAGTTCACTCATACGACGTGCCAGCTGTTAGTAAGAGCCTCATCATTCCGCGGTGCCATGCGGTGGTACTGGACGCTCGGTGGACGGCTCGATCCACCCCCTGGCGGCCGGCGGTGGCTCCTCCTACTGAGGGCAGCCGGAAGCGGGTCCCAGTCCCGCGCTCCCTGCTCCTCCGCATTATGGCGGACGGCAGCAGGCTCCGGCTCAGGGCAAGCGCTGAGGACTCCTCCGCCCTCTCTCGGACGGCAGCCACCCCACCTCGACCCAGGGGCACTGCAGCGAGCTCTCCGTCCCACCGACCTTCATCCGCTCCAGCACCACCGCTTCGGGCAGCCGCTCGCGGTCTTCTCTCATCCGCGCTTCCCGAACTCCTCAGCACCGCGATCCCCCTCAGCAGCGAGGGCTCTTCGACAGCATGTCCCTCCTTCCTCCCCGGCTTCGGCACCACTATAGTAAAGATTGTTCGTATGGGAAGAAGGAGGCGGGAACCGGCGAACATTCAACAAGTTTAATGAAAAATAAAATGGTGGCGGCAGCCCCTCGCGGCCGACTGCCGCCTACATACAAAAACAAAACGCAAATAAAACACAACACAAAATCCAGGCCTGGTCCTCTCTCGTCCTTCACTGTCTTCGCTCCTCCTTTATACTCCCTCACTCCTCCGTGAGACACGAGACGGCTGCAGCGCGCAGCTGGCGCCCATCCACCCTGATGAGCGCCGCCTCATCCCGCTCTCATGGTCCCTCGGCCTCGCTGCTCGCCACAATGCCCTTTATTACTTTCCCTGTCTTTTATTTCAAAGTGTCGGTACTGAAGTTTTGTGGACAACAACGGGGGTAAGAGACCTCAAATATCTAACTGAACAATGCAAACGTCATGACACTACTGAGATGACTGACTTTAATCAAAGAGTCATTGAGAAATTTGCTGGCCAGAAAAAAAGGAGAGCAAAATGAATGGTCAAGTAGTCAACATGCTATAGTCTGTTGTTGCTTTTTTCTTTTGTTTTTTCTTTCCTCATTCAGTTATATGTGGGAAATGAATGTGTAAAAAGATAAAAGTGAAGACACTGTTTTCTCTTTAATGCTTGAATTTAGTCAACATGTCACATATATGTCCCAATATGTCACATAACCATCTTTCTCACACATACACACACACACACACACACACACACACACACACACACACACACACACACACACACACACACATTGGGTTTTCATGTTTTATGGGGACTGTATAGCGGCTTTCCATTAAGCCGTTCGTTGGTAATATGAGTGAGCAAGTTTAGAACACTTACAAACAGAGTCCATGCAGACGGAGGTATAAAATGCAAACAGTGTCTTTGTTTTATTGTGCTTCAATGATTAAACAATTGCTTCTAGTTAGCTTCCTGTGGTGTCATTCTTTCAAGTTCCCAGAATACAAATCACAAGTCCATACCTTGTAGATACTGAATACAATCATAATCCACCTTGCACGCTACTCTGCAGTGCGGTCAAAAACTGTGTGCTTCCCCACTACCAACACACCTGTCTCTCATTACTCAGATGAATTGAGAAATCAACTTTCCCTTGAGACTTTGATATATAAAAGTTAATTGTGATATAAAAATATCCTGTAAGTTTCGGAGCTGAAAACTTCCTTGTTAGTCAAAGAAAAGCTTTTATTGACACCAGGCCCAGAAAACGCTCGATCTCAGAATATGTCGACACTTGATGTCATAGAATGCAGAACCGCCGCCTCAACAGATGAATATGTACGCCTGCTTCTGTAACCCTGCCCACCGACTCATGGAGCTAAACGGATCGCGCTACCGAGCAATAAACATGCCGGTTCCAGCTCACGTGTGCAAGACATTGCGCGTTTGTTTGCTTCATTTCACCGCGGAATCTTTTGTAAACAAGGTACAGGTCGAGACATTTGCAGACATATTGAGATTAAAACACAATGCTGTGCCTTCTATATTGGATCCGACAGGAATGGTGCAACACACTTATGTGAGTAAAACATGTTTTTTTTTATATGTGATGGTATTGCATTGTTACAGATCGTATTGATTATGTGTATGTGTCTAGCTTAACATACCTTAGCACGCTGTCACAGGCTGGAGAATCCTTTATTTGACATGTTATTGGTTCATTCGTGATCAGACTCAGACTTCGTTATGGGCCCGGGCTCGCAAAGCCCAACGTCCAGGGTGTTTTTCAGATGGGCTACCAAAACGTAAGCCGGGCCTGCCGATCTTAAATAGTGGCGCGTGCGTGTGTGTGCATGTGCGTGTGTACTGGTTGCGGTTATTCACCGATCGGGCCGGCCAAGTAATAAAAAAAATAACATTCCAATCAATAGTGGGTGGATGAGAGATGAATCATCGTGTTTTTTTGATAATGGCATTTGAGAGCCCTGTGAGTGTTTGTCTACACGCTTTCAAAACAATTCCCACATGTACTGAGGGGAGCTGAAGCTCATTAAATATGCAAATCTTATCCAATCCTAGCCATGGGCGTTTACTTCCAAGTCTCCAGTGTGGCAGTGTGTCTTGAGAGAGCCTCGAAACCAGGGTAGAAAATAGCCTAGGCTATTACTTATTCATTATGTTTTTGAATGTAAAAACCATGCGAACGTCATAAGTTGACCTCAGACAACAGTATATATATATATATATATATATATATATATATATATATATATATATATATATATATATATATATATATATAAAAATAAAAAAAGCCAGTTCATGATCCTTTTAATATCCCATCCCAGAGCACCACCCAAAGGACAAATGTATAATTACACAAAAATGGCTCTTACAGGGACATTCCATAGACATAATGATTTTTATACTGTACAAACTATATTCTGTCTCCTAACCCTAAACCTACCCCTAATCCTACCATCACAGAAAACTTTCTGCATTTTTACATTTACAAAAAAACATCACGTGATTTATAACGACCAAAATATCCCCACAAGGACAAGGATTTCAGATATTGCCATCTTTGTGGGGACATTTTGCATGCAAAACACACCATATGAATATTAAAGGAATATTATCTTCAAGCAATTATATGATACAGGCAGTTGTGTAAACTCAATCTATTAAAGAAATTCATTTCTGGAGAGCATTTTTCTTCAAACATTAGAAGAAGTCTAATAAAGAAGTAAGTAAGATAGGTGTAAGCAGTAAGACATGCTCCTGGAACGACATTCCTGTTCAAAAACATAGCCCTAACCCAAACCCTATCCTTGCCCCTAAATCTAAAACCTTCCCATAACTTATCCCTAAAATCAGAGGGAAATGATAGGTGAATTAGAATGGTGTAGAAGCCCCTAACCCTTGTTGAAAGTTTAAAATTTACATGAACTGTTAACTTGCCCCTCAAATCTGATTTACTGATTGGAACGTTGTTCCAGGATCAACAAGGATGTTGATTCGGGAACATGTTCTACTTTGTGAAATCACGTTCATAAGCACCTCATTGTGTCCTACTTTTTGCAAATACATTTTTTTTGTGGGCTTGTTGTCAGAGTCAAATTAGTTGCAGTGCAAAATTGCAAAAATATAAAAAAATGAATGGCAAGACTAGTCACTAGTACTTCTGCAACTGGATAGCAAGAAAAGACCATAGATGTCTTTTTTGGGGGATTATACTGAGTACATATATTTACCGTGGAGTATGAAAATTTATTTTTCGTTATAGAGGTTTAACCAGAATATGAACCAGAAAATTATTTGTGTAAACGGACAAAGAAACTTATTTCAGAGAAACCTGTTGTAAACTGTTCTTGCATCGAGCAATACTTCTTTGCTGTGCATCATGTCAAAGTTTCAGCACTGTAATTGTTCTCTAGTTGTGCACTTATGTAAGTGTGTGGTTATGCAGTTTTGCAATGCTAATTTAAAATGTCTTTATGTTACGGAACCGTTGCTCTGTAGGTCTGTGCCGAAGTGACTGTTAAAACGGAATTACACACAGCGTGCAGATGAAGCAAGCGTGGCGATTGCTCAAAATACTCTGTGTAGAAGCGTTTGGATCGTTGGTATAAAAGAGATAGTCAAAGTCTGATTGGCTGCTGAGGAGGGGGCGGTTACTCATCTGGTGCAAAAAGAGATGTTCTCTTTGAACCCTATTAGTTCAGGGGTCTCTTGTGAGCTTGCACAACAGGCTTGATGTCCATTGGGTCCTACTGTACGTGACCAACACATTTTCCCAATCCTATGTGTTCCTATGTGTAATAGTGTGTGCGTGTGCGAGTTAATCTGCCAGCAAAATCAACCTCAGCTCTGTGCATTAATTTGTGTGTGTGTGTGTGTGTGCATGTTTATGGACAGATCTGCTACTATGAACTCCATAACCCGAGCTAGTGCAGGGGGGAAGAGGTTAAAGGTTATTTCAACACAACTGTTTTTGCCCCTCCTAGCTCATTTCCAACATATGCAACAATTAAAGATGATGACAAATATCCAGCCCCATGTGAGAACATTTCTGGCTTCTGATGGCTTTGGAAACATCTCCCCTCTACAGTGTTATACACTGGAACTGTATTATGTTGTGGTATTATTCTGAAAATGGCAGTGCATACACATTCTTTGGGGGTTGTGGTTATATGAAGTCAGTCTTGTGGCTGAAAATCCCTAAATGAAATGACAGTGTTGTTTAACAATGTCAGTTTTGAAGATGAAGATTACACAAAATGTGTGTGTGAGTAACTTTTAGCCACTAAATCCAAGCATATATTATTAATGCTGCCCGCATTTGATTTTAGGTTGTAAAAAGGAAAAACAGCCTCACTTTTAAAGCTGTGAATGAGTGAATCTCAAGTTACCATGAAGAATACACACACACACACACACACACACACACACACACACACACACACACACACACACACACACACACACACACACACACACACACACACACACACACACACACACACACACACACACACACACACACACACACACACACACACACACACACAGTGTGCGTTAAAATTGCAGTTTATTGACCAGCTGCTATGGTTACAAAGCAGAGAGGCGGCAAAATTATTTCACTGCAGTCAGATAATGATTTATGACTTCATAAAAGGAGAGCAGAGAGCTGTTTAAAAGTGTCATGGAAAACAACATGAAGGGATGCTAGTGCCACCAATGAACCCCAAGTAATTCCACTTCTCTCTTGTTCTTTTCTTCTTTCTCTTCTAGCTTACTTTCTTGTGGATGCTCTTGAAAAAAAAAGGCTTTGCGACGGGCAAAGAAACTCTGTGAGTATAAAATCAGTGGGCCTTTTAAAAGTTGTTATAAAGGTCTGTAATAATGTTGGAGTTCACCAGTCAGCTCTTTTCATCTGAGAGTTGAAAACATCCTAGTTGCCACTGAAAGCAGTTCACAAAGCTTTAAATCAAGTTATGTTTTATTAACACATTTCGGGAGGAGCACGTTCAGATAATTAAACCTAATCAAACACGAGTGGAGCACATTAAGTTAATCAATTTAATCAACAATAAGAGGTGTATATACTGCAGATTTACCTCCTTTTCATTGACAGTTTTTTAGCATATCTCCTCACTTTGATTTAATAAACTCTTATTAGATGTCAACACAATCCATAATACAATGCAGTCTAGTTCTAGACTATCTCTATTATGGGGGATACTCTGGGTTCGGGCCAAAAATTCAAGCCTGAGCCCTCCGCCGGACAGCACGCCAAATACGCATAATCTTTACTCTATTTAATTCGATGTAGTGTGAACTCGTGAAATCATTATGATGCAGAGTGAAATAAAATGCATCTTGCAGATGAACAGCCTGGATACTATTGGAAAAATAGCATGGCTTTGAACAACAAACAGGTGTTTCTTTCTTGAATGAATCAATGTGGTTGAACCAATCGGATGAGAGATTGATTCAATGATTCACTCATGATGACAGTAGTTCCAGAATGGATCAATGTTTTTGAACAAATCAGTTAAATTAATGACGTGACTGTCTTACACTTGTTGCCATTCTGGTCTAATTATGTATACAAAACTTGAGGACTGGAACTATTGTATTAAAAGTTACCCTGAAATATATATTTATTTTTCAGATTAAAATTTTCCCTGAATATTCCCAAAGGACAGTTGCATCAGATTTAACTCACAAAATTGCCCCCGGACGACTGAGTAAGCCAAACACATTCTCCTTATTTCATGCAAATGTGCTCACACACACTCCTCTCCCCCACGCAACTGATAAGAAACTGTTGAGAGCAGTTGAGGGCACAAAAATATCAGTTTACATCCCACCTGTCTGACTTCACAATCAAACCTCATCTGTCCATCAGCTCTGTCTTACCCCTCCCTTAGTCTTCCACAAGTAGATTATTGAACAAATAGAATAATGAATCACATTGAGCCTACTAATAGACAGTGGTTGCGTTTAGCTAAAGGGAGTACAGAACTGTTGGTCGGAGATGAGTGATAAAGGATTGTAGGTGAGATATGATGCACTGAGAAATAAAGAGATACAAAAGGGAAAGATGGAGAGCAAGACCGAAAGAGGAAGAGAGAAAAAGAGGGTATGAGGTTTTTCACACCACACCTGTCCATATGGAGGATATCCGCTCTGGGTCCATTGTTCCTGAACCTTGATGTGGTAACAAGCCCCCAGGATATAAACACACACACATATATACACAGAGAAAGGATGAGGGCAAAGCATGGGGATCTTTATATGCATCCTGTACAGCTTCAGAGATCTGAGTGCTGAGCTGTGTGTCATAGATCTTAATAAAATAACCTGACGCTTTTTATGACCACATTTCTGTCACATCTCTTTCCTCCGGTTCCGGTTCTGTCAATCTTCCAGTGATGGCACAATAATCTCATTTACATCCGGCAGTGTTGGGGAAAGTTACTTTGAAAAGTAATGCATTAAAATATTGCGTTACTCCCTTAAAAAGTAATTAATTGAGTTACTTAGTTACTTTTTAAGAAAAGTAATGAGTTACCTTACTTTTGCGTTACCTTTGCGTTACTTTTTCTCACCTGGGCTGGGCTTGTTTTTTTTTTATTACAAAAAACTTCTATTTTTGTGCAAATGTAAAGACCTCTTTATACCAAAATTTAAATAATAAGCCTCAGGCTGAGGTAAAAATGCTAATTCACGCATTAACAGTAGAGGGCGCAGCTCTGCTGTGCTGTGCTGCCATAATGGAAGAATAGAACGCAGGAGAAAAAAAGTTTTACCAATAAAAACTAAAATTCTAATAATTTTTGCTCATGGCTTTACTGAATCATCAACGGTCAGCAGCAAGACATTGGTCAATAAATGTAGATTAAATGCATAAAAATATTTGTTTTATTTAACATTTCATTATTGGAGGTTTGCATAGTAGGCTACTCTGATTTTTGCATTTGACAGCTTTTATTAATTTTGAGGAGTACTGAATCTTTTTTGTGCAAGTGAGATGAATAAATTCTCACATTTAGTCTAGAACTACAATAACCATCATGTTTACACACAACTCCTGTGCACTTACTCTCAACATGGGGACAGGAGAGCTGTCAGTCAAATAAATGTAAAAAAGTAACTCAGATATTTTGTTGTAAATTTGAAAAGTAATGCGTTACTTTACTAGTTACTTGAAAAAGTAATCTGATTACGTAACTCAAGTTACTTGTAATGTGTTACGATGCCCAACACTGCCTTCCAGCATCTGATGGTCTTTTAAAGTTTTTTTCCCAATTGAATGCATACAAAGGGAATCAACACAGCAATATATCATGCCATAGTTTGGTTTTTGAGGGCTATGGGTAAAGTTTTAAATATGATATTAGTAAAATGATTTGCACAAAAAGCATAAAAAATGTATCATATAGAAAATGCAAAGTAAAAACAGACAAAAATAAAAGAAAACATTGTATTTGATGTATTAGAATATATACAAATGTTAAAATATTGTATTTTAAAATAAAAAAAATGTACGTTATTTTGCGAGAACGATATATGTTTCTGTGCATAAATCCATATAAAAAATACTGTAAATCATGTATATCAAACACCATCGCTCACTGGCAGTGCAAACAAAACACTGAAATAGTGCATGTTAAAATGATACTCTTATCTTGATAACAGGTGATCGTTTCAGAGTGTAGCGGTCTCGTTGACTGATGCATTGTGGGTGAATGGTCATTCTTGTAAGCGACACAGTTCCACCTCTGAGGTTTTGTTCCTCCGGTATGTTGGACTGAATTTTGCATCCACACCCAGTTATTTTGCGTCAAATAGAGTTCTGTGTTCTACTGTCTCTTATGGTTTTGCTATATAGGCCAGACCAAACCATTCAGCTTTTATTGAAGACAAAAGACTCCTTGTGAGTTCTGAGTGAACAATGATGTTAGGGAACGTGAAACCTTCAGAAGAATACTTCAACACCAAACAAAACCTGTTCACCATGTGATATAAAGGTGTCTAAATATCTTATCATATCTTATTGCTGGCAATTTTTCCACCTTATTATTTTATCTCAGCACATTTAAAAAGAACCGAAGGAAAAAACGTACATAGGCTACATGTTGAACACACTCAAGAACATTCCCTCTGAAGTAACTCGACGGCAGCAAGTACAAAAGTGACAAAATACAGCAGATAAACATTATCCCCTGCAGGACCCCAATGTGCATCAGCATTAGAAGTTGCTAATAAATTCTTGAGATTTTAGAGGCGTCTTTAGACAGCTGTGTGGCAGGGAAATCAGTTAGAAACAGAGAGCACTTCTGTATGGACACAGGCACACATTCTTCTGTCCATGAGGAAAATAAATAAACCGAGCCAACTTCTCCCTGGGACCACACAACAGGTGTATAAGATGTCTGTGTCTTTTAGTGCCAGGGGTCTAATTGGAAAAGTGATCTCATTAAGCAATGGCTATTCAAACCCCTCCTGTCCAGCAGGAGGCAGTGTTGCCAGAGAAATTATGCAGGTGCAGATGCAGGGAATAACAAGAAGACGCCACACTGGGATTAAAAAGACAAAAAAGCATAGCCCGAAGGCACCCAAAGTCAGAGTTTATGACTGGGCGTGACACACACATACACACTCTTGCAGATACACATTTGTACACACTGCCCATTCAATAAGTATAGCCTCTGGCTAAGTAATACGTGTTTATGACAGAGTGTCTGAGACTCAGATTAATGGCCAAGCTTCCATTACACACAATACACCTTAACTGAGCGCAGACGGGCAGACAGGTATGAACACACACAGACTGAAGAGCTCCCAGAGAGAGATCATGCATGGATTCACACTTGCTAAGAAACCCGTATTGCACAGGGTGTACATTTAAAGAGAAAGACACTCAAACAGAGGAAACAATGCAACCTAATGCAATGACCAATGCAACAGAAAACAGAAGAAAAAAAACAGAAAAAAAGTTATAAAAAGTTCAGGCAGGTTCTGTGTTCCCCACACAGATGTGCGTGATGGGATTTTCCTGATGTTTTATATTCACATAAATTTCACAGAATGAGCCCATATAGACTCTGATTGGTCACCTGCAGGGTTCATGTGCAGGAAACAGGCAAAGGACACAGGTACTCCTTTTTATGGGTGCTTTTAGTGTAAGTGCATACATGTGTGTGATCTGAGAAGTGCATGTCCAGACTTGCTGGCTGACCCAGGTCAGAAATCTCAAGGAATGCATGAAACACAAAGCGGATATGTCTTTTGATTCATTGGAAAGTTGCCTCAACCTAGCGGCATTATTAAAGCAGAAACGTGATTCAACAGAACATTCAAGACAAGCTGATTTGGTGCAAGCAAATGGAGTGTGATATTGCAAAAAAATTGTATCTGCACTGTTTTTTTTTTTTTTTAACTAGATACAAAATAAAATATAAAGCAATCCCTCATTAGTGACAGGACTGTTAAAAACAAATTTGAACCATAAGGCTCTAAAATTTCCCAGTGGTGAGAATTGAGTGAAACCGAATTGATTACTGAATCAACCAAGTATATTAATTTCAACCAACAAAACTAATTTTTATGGGCTAAATCTGGTATAAAGATCATTATGGTAAGGTTAGCTTTTTTCGCACGACATATATATTTGCAAAAAAGGATCCAGCATAAACATGAGTATTGTGATGTGCAGTGACTGTTTGTGTGTCATTCATGGTCACGGTCCTGAGAGAAAATCACTTTGAAAAAAACAAAGACAAAGTGACAAGCAACTGCTGAAAACAGCTGTTGAAACACACACACGCACACGCGCGCGCGCACACACACACACACACACACACACACACACACACACACACACACACACACACACACACACACACACACACACACACACACACACACACACACACACACACACACACACACACACACACACACACACACACACACACACACACACACACGTGTTTGTATGTACGAGAGCCAATTAGAGAGAAAGAAAGAAATAGAGGGGGTTGTGTAGGCCTCTTCTCTTGGTCAACTTTGACCCCTTCTCAGACAAGCAGCAGAACCCTAAAATAATAGACAGCAGAGACAGACAGAGATAATTACACCTTTACTGATTACTACTGTAACGATTCAGTAGCTACTGAAAGATGTGTGTGTGTGTGTGTGTGTGTGTGTGTGTGTGTGTGTGTGTGTGTGTGTGTGTGTGTGTGTGTGTGTGTGTGTGGGTTTGGGGGTGGTATTGCACAAAGATGGCAATACCAGTAGATTTTGACTCTGTGGGAATTTTTTTTTGGTCCCCATGTGGAAATGAGCTTATAAATCATACAGAATGATATTTTTTGAAATTTAAAATCGCTGAAAGTTTTCTGTAATGGGTAGGTTTAGGGGTAGGGTTAGTGTAGGGGGATAGAATTATACAGGTTTAAAAACCATTACGCCTATGGAATGTCCCCATAAAACATGTGTGTGTGTGTGTGTGTGTGTGTGTGTATGGTCTAGCTGCATTGCAGTTGGATTGCATATATCCAACAATGTTTAGGACATCATATTAAAAAAATGGCAAAACATTTTCAAACATTTACAAATAATTAATACAGAGATTCAGACAAAATTTACTGTATTAACTGACACGAGAGATGTAGCATCCATTTCATTCATCTGAAATGATTAGAAAACAAATATTTGAGTAGGTAGAATCAAAACTTTATAGTTACTTCTATATAGCACAACTTCCTTGTGTGACAACTTGCCCCAATTACTCATGATGCAGAATAGTTCTGGTCTGTTTAATCTTTAGTCTATTAAGAGGTACTTTTCACTGTTTGTATCTCTAACTACCGAATAGTTACCGAAAACTTCTCTAACTGAGAAACAATGCCTGGAAAATATTATTGGCCAGGCAGTGGACGGGGAGCACTATGAAAATATGGAATGTAAACTCAAATGGCAAAAGGTCAGTGTTTGTGTCACAGTCTTTCAGTGATGTCCCACCAACTGTCACCTGCCTTTCTAGATTAATCCAATAGACTAGTGTTGAATGAAGCATCATCACAGCTGCATTGCAGATGTGCCCTAGATTCAAATAGATATTTTAAGGGCTCTAAAGAAGCCCTCGATCATATTGAATAGATTTGAGATGAGAATGCATAGCTCTTTAAAAGACTCCAGGTGTTTTGTGCTTGGGTCAATCTCAAAGAAAACAATCCCGTAGTTGCTAATGTAAAAAAGCTTATGCTACCGCTTTTGCAGTGGTAAGACTTACGGTGGGTGAACATTATGACTATATAACACTTGATGTCAAGTCCTCGTCGTCAGTGAGGAACCTGGGTGTGCTCTTTGAAACCAATCTCTCATTTGAAAGCCACGTTTCTAGCATCTGTAAAACTGCATTCTACCATCTTAAAAATATATCTAAATTACGGCACATGCTCTCAATGCAAAATGCTGAACAGTTAGGTCATGCGTTCATGACCTCAAGGTTAGATTATTGTAATGCTCTACTGGGTGGTTGCCCTGCTCGCTTAATAAACAAACTCCAGCTGATCCAAAACGCAGCAGCTCGAGTACTAGAACCAGGAAGTATGACCATATTCGCCCAGTTCTGTCAACATTGCACTGGCTACCTATTAAACATCGCATACATTTTAAAATCTTGCTTATTACTTACAAAGCACTAAATGGTTTAGCTCCCCAGTATTTGAGCGAGTTCTTAACACATTATACTCCTTCACGTCTACTGAGGGCTCAAAATTCTGGCCAGTTGATAATACCAAGAATATCCAAATCAACTGCAGGCGGTCGATCCTTTTCCTATTTAGCTCCTAAACTCTGGACAAGTCTTCCTAGCATTGTTTGGGAAGCAGACACACTCTGTGAGTTTAAATCTAGACTAAAAACACTTCGCTGTCTTTATATGGCATACACATAAAACACTTTTTCAATTAAATGTTTGTTAGGCTGCATTAACTAGGTCATCCGGAACCGGGAACACTTCCCATAACCCCTGATGTACTCGTTACATCATCAGAAGAATGGCATCTACTCTACATCTTACTGTTAATCTCTCTGTTTTATCCTGAGGTTTACTGTAGTCAGCCAGATCCAGGCCATATCCAGATCAGATGGTGGACCTGCGCCCAGACATGACCAACGCATGACCCTGAAGTGTCTGCAGAGACCGTGTCAATTAGACTCCCCTGAAATTGCATCGTCGACACGGCATCCTCAATAAACCTGTCTCCGGCGTGATGACTCTGATCTTTTGAATATTCCAATCTAATATGACCAATGAATCTAATATGAATCGATCAGTCGATCATCCGATCTAATATGATCCCTGACCTGTAAACTTGCCAGAATAATAATAATAATAATAATAATAATAATAATACGCTGTTTGTTATTTGGCCAGAGGAGAACTGGCACCCCGACTGAGCCTGGTTTCTCCCAAGGTTTATTTTTCTCCATTAGATCACCTGATGGGGTTTTGGTTTCCTTGCCACTGTCGCCTTTGGCTTGGCTTGCTCAGTCGGGGACACTCAATTTTCAACTAAATATCCAAATAAATTTAATTGCTAAACTAAATTAAATACATCAACTAAATTACTGATCTGCCCACATTGTCACTGTATGATATAGTTGAAATGAGCTAGATGACATCACCGTTTTCTCCGGGCCGAATAAAATTCTGTTGCATTATTTTCCTGTTTAGCACTGTGAAGCTGCTTTGAAATAATCTGCATTGTCAAAAGCGTTATATAAATAAAGTTGACTTGACTATATGGATTACGGTATGACATTCTTGCTTACGTGATTAGATTCAGCAAGTATTGTGATGATATGATGCCATTTTCTCATACTTTACAATGCAAAGCAGTACAACGAATAATGAAAGCTGGTGATAGAGCCCTCTGCTTTTAAATAAAAATAAAAACCTCAAGGAGACAAAAGCCACATTGACTTTTCAGCAGTTCTACCCAATATTACCAAAAACTCACCTGCACTGTAAACGATGCACAATGTACACCTTCCAATCCACTAAACATAACTAATATTGCAAATATGTCATAGGTCTCCAAGCACTATGTTCTCAAGTTGCATATAGTCCTCAGAAAAAAAACTGGAAGTGGGTAAGAATGAAAGAACCAATGCATTCTTTTATAAGATATCAAGTGCTGATTTGAAATCCTAAGCAGTGAAATTCTGAGACATCAATGTCATGTTTTAGAGACGTCTTGATTGTCGGCTCATTGCCAAAGAGTGCATTTGTTTGAAGAGATGATCCTTGCCTCTTGGCAAAAAAAAAAAAAAAACAGAAAACAAAATATAGCAAGGACCAGATTCCCTGCTGCTTGCAGGAGCTTGAGTTTGATGTTTTTATATTGGGCTGATTGTAGTAGTTAAGTAAGTATTTTCCCACAGCTAGAGAAAACATGTGTAATTTAACTTTTGAATCACATACAGTTTTACTTTTTTAACAAAAATCCTTTTTATATTCATAACCCCTATTTATTTGCCTTCTACCGCTTATTGTTATGAATACAGTTCCGATGGAACGTCACGCCCTGAGTACCAGTCATCTTAAGGTAAAGTTCCTCTCATGACGCACTTCTCTTTCTCATACACTCCCTACTTGCATGCAAAGTGTTTACAAAAGCGGAAAGTCTTTTGTTATTTTTTGTTAGTCTCAGAATATATGGATATTGAGTCTCAAATTAAAAGCTTTGCTCAAAGATTTTATACGCATTTTCAGTCATTAGCCTCATTTACATAATCCTCTCGGTAACACTTTACAATAAGGTTGTATTAGTTAACATTAGTTAATGCAATAGTTAACATGAACTAACCGTGAACAACACATCTGTTCAGCATTAGTTAATCTTTGTTAACGTTAGTTATTAAAAATACAGCTGTTCAAGGTTTGTTAATGTTAGTTCACAGTGCATTAACTAATGTTAACAAGATTTGAATAAAGTATTAGTAAATGTCGAAATCAACATTAACAAAGATAAATAAATGCTTTATAAGTGCAGATCATTATTAGTTCATGTTAACTAATGTAGTTAACTAATGTTAACTAATGAACCTTACTGTAAAGTGTTACCATCCTTTTGAACAACCAGAGAGGGTGTGTGCGATCATGTCTGTTAGTTGTTGACCGCCAGCTCAACTCCCTGCTGAGTTAATGGCCCTACTCACTTTCTTTGCATCCTCTGGGAACAATGAATATTCTTTGTGACTGTTGGTGAGTGGGGTTCGTTTATGTCCTTGGCAGTGACAAAATATCTCCTCACCCCCTATATGTGCTGAAAATGTATTGTCCTTGACCACAAAAATGCCCCAAAACGTTTTGCTGCATCCCCTTTTTCCTCTTTTGCTCTGCATATATTGCACACAACGTTTACATGATGCTCGTTTTGTTATTTGTG
This sequence comes from Romanogobio albipinnatus, assembly GCA_023566225.1. Lineage (NCBI taxonomy): Eukaryota > Metazoa > Chordata > Actinopteri > Cypriniformes > Gobionidae > Romanogobio > Romanogobio albipinnatus. The sequence goes on along the minus strand of CM042258.1, from coordinate 28,097,592 downwards.
TTAGTTAAATGTTGATTGGATGGCAAAATGCGGCATTGTAATACGTAACAGACACAAGTGAGGAGTGGCAACATTTGAGATGGAACAGTCAGTGTGACACTATATTAATGTCACAGCGGCCAACTATTAGTGGTCACTTGAATGGGTCAGTTTCCTTTGAACTGTCTGGATCTAGTCTCAGGTGCCGCATTCTGCAGTTACTAGTAATAATACACGCTGCAGTGTGTGTTTATCTGTGTGTTAGATGGTTTATTTTAGGACTGGCTCCATTACCAAGGCTGGGAAAAGTCTGCGTCTCATTGAGGGAGACAGTAGTCTGACACACCCATTAACACACACACACACACACGCATACACACACACATACACACAATCCCAGGCTACACCCCGCAGCCTAGGGCCAGTTCCCAGACTCTGCCAGTGTGTTTCCATCTTACAGAAGCTGGTTAATGACAGACCCTAATAAAGACTTGACTAACTGAAGACTCACTATAAATCAATATACCATCATAATATTCTTATCTGAGATGCAGTTACATGCCTTACACAGACTTCCACGACTGCAGGGAAAAATACATGTGTAAGCGATGACATCACACATTAGTGTGTGTGTGTGTGTGTGTGTACCTGCATGCATACATTCTTCTACCTTCAATGTGGGTTATTTGAACTGTACAACTTTGCACAGTTTTCATTTTATTTTTAAGTTTTGGAAAATCTAAAGTTTTGTAGTTTTATTATTATTATTATTATTATTTTATATTTCCATTTGCTTTAATTCTATATACAATTAATTTCATATTTAATAACAATATTTAATTAAATAACTAATATTTAATATTAATATTTCCATTTGGCTCAATTTTTTTATTTAAGTTTTAGTCATTTTAGTACTTCAATTTAAACTTATTTGATTTCAGTCAAGCAACATTTCTAATTTACATTTTTTTATTAGTTCTTATCAGTTCTAATCACAGCGCATTACATGTACAGACACATAAAATCAAACATACCCATTTTTTTCCCAGAACAATCTTTTTCCTTTACATCTAAAGAACCAAGCTGTCAGTGAGTGAAACTAGTCACTGAAACATGAAATTGATACACTTAGTCAAAGCCAAATGTCTTTGCTGCCATTATTTATTGCTCTGTGTGTGTGTGTGTGTGTGTGTGTGTGTGTGTGTGTGTGTGTGTGTGTGTGTGTGTGTGTGTGTGTGGGTGTGGGTGTGTGTGTGTGTGGGCATGTTTTTGTGAAATATCAGGACATAAATGTGTATAATGACATGGGTATGACATAGGTATTACAAAAAGAGGGTGAAATGAGGACGTTCCCCATGTCCTCACTTTTCAAAATGCTTATATTTCACACAGAATTAGGTTTTTTTCACAGAAAGTAAACTGCACAGTCTCCTGTGAGGGTTAAATTTAGGGATAGGGGCAGTGTAGGGGGATAGAAAATACGGTTTGTACGGTATAAAAACCGTTACGCCTATGGAATGTCCCCACATTTCACAAAAACACCCCTGTGTGTGTGTGTGGAATAAACACATTTGTCTATAATATCAGTTAATAACTTTACCTACAGTTCAGTGGTTTAGTGAGGTTAGTGAGTTTCCTTTGAAGAAACACACACATGCATATGTTCAGTGATCAGAAGTGGGACAGCTGAGGAATGACTGGACTCATCTGAGAGTAACAGCTGCAACTTAACTATTGCCAGAGATATGAGAGAACATTAACGTACAGACACACACTATCACACGGTAAGGTTATAGATCTACAACATGCACACTTATTTCCAAATATCTTTTCTTACTTTTAAATATTTTATTACAATAGCATCGTTACAGTTTCTAGGGCCATAGCTAAATGTTCAGCGTTGGTGGGGTTACTGTACACACACTATCTGATTTTAGTTTCAGAGAGATCTCCTACCACAGATGCTTGTGTGTGCACAGTAGGTGCATATGTCTGTACGGAGGCAAAGCTGCCAGTGTGTAATGAGATGCACCATTGATTCAATCACTGGTCTGATTCTTTTCTGGTGAATTCAGCTTACACAAATGCATGTGGAACCTGTTCTTGAGTACCTTGTATTTGTGAGAAACCATCTACTCTGCTGCATTCGCATTGCTTCACACTTGACACTAAAATGAAAGCAGCCTGCATTCAGTAGTTCAGTACTTCTTACAAAGGCAATTGAGATGCAATATAGCTTTTCAAACTAATTTTTGACACTGAAACTGCAGCCCACACAAAGTTACAAGGATGCATTACAATGCATCCATCATTATCCATAAATATGTTAAATAACTCACATACAGACACACAGACCAAAGGAAGGAGAACAGGCAATCTTAACATATGCTGTAACACAATACTTGTATTTGAAAAAGCACACACACTCATGGTTTGTTTATGTAAAGGAGTAATGATTCATTGATAGGTTGACGGTGGCAGCTGCCTGTACGACGACAGACAGCTGCGTTGGGTAAGACAGCTGAACGATCGCTCAGACACATGTATGTGCTCATGGACACACACTGATTTTTACTGTGTTGGGTTTATAAAAACAAACATGCACCTTATCATACAATAAGGGGCAATTTGGTGCACAGGGCTAGCTGTCACAAAAGTGTTTTTTCTAAAACTGTAGTCTAAAGTTCAAATGCGTGTTTGCCTCTAGCAATTTTTTTACACTTTGGTTTTTAAAGATACTAAATTAGGATCATTTGTGAATGATATCCTCTAAACTAAAATTTCAATATATATTTATAAACGAGTGAACAATACAATTTAACTTGCAAGCATTTAAAGGGTTAGTTCACCCATAAATGAAAATTATGTCATTAATTACTTACCCTCATGTCATTCGACACCCGTAAGACCTTTGTTCACCTTCGGAAAACACAAATTAAGATATTTTTGTTGAAATCCGATGACTCAGAAAGGCCTCCATTGGCAGCAATGTATTGTTACACTCACAAGACCCATAAAAGGTACTAAAGATATTGTTACAAAGTCCATCTCACTACAGTGGTTCTAGAATCATTTTATGAAGCGACAAGAATAGTTTTTATGGGGAAAAAAAATCTAAATAACGACTTTATTCAACAAGTGCTTGTCTTCTGTCTAGGCCTCAGACGTTAACTCACGAAGCACCACGACGCATGAGTGAGAATATGATGTAGCGCCGGCGGTTGGGCATCCAGGAAATGCACACTTTAGCCCCATTTTGAGCACTACGCCAAGACCTAAAGCACGATCAATGTAGAATTCAACAGCTTAGATACGGCGCATCTTCCTCTGCTTGTAAACAAAGCTCCTCGCTTCCAGGTCATGAGTCAGAACTCCTGCTCTATTCTCACGGATGCATCATGGTGCTTCGTGAGTTTACGTCTGAGGCCTAGAAGGAAGATAAGCACTTGCTGAATAAAGTAGTTATTTTAGGGGGATTTGTTGCGCACAAAAACTATTCTCGTGGCTTCATAAAATGATTGTAGAACCACTGTAGTGAGATGGACTTTGTAACGACGTCTTAAGTACCTTTTATGGGTCTTGTGAGTGCAAAATACATTGCTGCCCATGGAGGCCTTTCTGAGCCATCGGATTTCAACAAAAATATCTTAATTTGTGTTCCAAAGATGAACAAAGGTCTTACGGGTGTCGAACGACATGAGGGTAAGTAATTAATGACAGAATTTTCATTTTTGGGTGAACTAACCCTTTAAGCATGCATTTTCTACCCTAATTCTGGATTCAGCCTTTTTTGGGGGGTTATTTTTTCAATGTTTGGGTAGTTTTTGTGTTACCCTAGCCTAGAAATCTAGACGCACCCTAGTGGCAGCAAATCTACCCAGGGTAGTCTAGCAACTCTCCGTTGGCTTGCGAGCTGGAAAAACCAAACTCTGGTCAGGCCAATCACATCGTGTATAGAGTCAGTGGGCGGGCTAGAACATAATGACAGCAGAGTTGACGCGGTTTCGCGTGCTACTTGTAAACAAAGAAGCTGGTGAACAGCGTTTTTTTCGAACCGGCTTTGGCCGCAACTCTGGAAGACTTGGAGTTAAGCTTTTCTTTAAGAAAAGAACAAAGAACAGCACTGAAGTCATTCTTAAGAAAGAAAAGGAAGATGTGTTCGGAGTTTTGCTGACCAGATACGGCAAGTGTTTAATCTATCAACTAGCTCCGCTTCACCTTCTTCGTTGCTCTGGTTGGTTGTAGCGCTATCCTATTGTGTGCAGAGGGAATTTGAAAGACAACCGTATCCCGCCCCTCGGATTGAGCCCTGCCACTGGTGAGTTCCCAGACCCAACATCTTGATTTGGGTCTGGCTTGTCAGGCTGGTGTTACAACCCAGGGGTTAAGTTATTTATCGCAGGCTGGCCTCTTCAGGCGAGAGCGTTCTCAGTTCCGTCGGTTTGACCTATCGGTAAGCCCCACCCCCCTTAGTTACTGTTGCTAACTCGGACAAACAAATGGAGTTGCTATGTCTTACAATGACAGCTGTCAGTGTGAAAACCTTATCCCAATATGTTTTTGGACACAGAATGTAGCGTACCCTGTCCGAATGATGGCTAAACTTTACTATAAGTTTATCACATCGTTTTTCACTCCAAAAACGAGCCCAAAGCTTCATGAAGCAGTGTTTTGAAATTGGGCATCACTATATAAGTCGTTATTTAGTTTTCTTGGTGCACCAAAAATATTCTTGTTGCTTTATAATATTAATATTGAACCACTGTACTCACATGAACTGATTTAAATATGTTTTTAGTACATTAATGGATTTTGAGAGAGGAAATGTCATTGCTGCCTATGCAGGCCTCACTGAGCCATCGGATTTCAACACAAATATCCAAAGATGAACGGAGGTCTTACGGGTGTGGAATGGAATGAGGGTGCATAAGAAATTACATTATTTTCATTTTTGGATGAACTAACCCTTAAACTTACACGCTATCCATGTTTTCACTGTTATACGGTGAGGGCTCTATGTACAGAATCTTCGGATCAAAATACAGGAAAAGAAGAAGCTGAAATAAGTGGAAGATTGCTCGTGCAAATGTAAAATAGTGTGATCATCAAACATTAAACTGCATGTAAATCAAAACTGCCTAATGTTACCAAATGAAATGTCGAACCCATGAAGAGGAAACTTCTGTGAAGGTTTGGGGGTGTTGAAGGATTCAATCTACCACATCTGTTTTGATCATCGTTCTGAAAGCCTTGATCAGGCGTTACGCATTACGCCTTTTTTTGAAAAAAACAACAACAAAAAAAACACATTTTTATCGAAAACTAACGTTACATACTTTTTGTTTAAAATGCTGCCTTTCTTTTTAAAACTTACCCACATTCAAGTACTGATAAAAAAGGATGCATGAAGCTATAATAAAATGTTTTATAAAGTATGTTAAAGTATGTTTAGTATAAAAGTATATATAAAAAGTATATATAAATAGTAAACTATAAGTATAATGTTATGTTCACTTAAAGAAAACTTACAAGTATACTTGCAGTATACTAAACTAGTAGTTTACTGAGAGTACACTTCAAATTGTACTTTCATAAACTTTCAAAATACTACTTGTATTAAAATAGTAAACTACTTGTAGCCTATTCTTATAAGTTCACTTGTTGTACAATGTAGGCTACAAATGAGAAAACTAGTTGTGCACTTAAAGTTTACTACTGTTATACTTATAGTAGGCTACATTTAAACATACTTTTATATACTAAAAGTGGGCCCAAATTTAGTCCCAAGCAGTATTGAATTTGAACACTTACAAGTTTACTACTAGTACACATTAATATTAGTACACTTACTACATCAAGTACACTTAAAAATATACTTCATAAAATAAACTTGAAGTATACTTTTTTTTTAACGTAAGGGTGAATGACAACTGTGGTGGTTGCTTCACCTATGAACAGTAGCTGTGCTAATGCAAATATTGAGAGCTGATCTCATACATTATGTATATTAATACATTAACTAGAACTTAAAGTTGATCAGATTAGTTCAACAAAACTGTTTAAATGAACTACTTCTAGCTAATAAGTTATAATGTAGATATACAAGATAAATGAATTGCAATGGAAACATTTCCCTCAATATTATTACATTGAACAATATTTTGGTAACACTTTACAATACGGTTCATTAGTTAGTTAGCATGAACTAATAATGAACTGCACTTATAAAGTATTTATTTATCGTTGTTAATGTTAATTTCAACATTTACTAATACATTATTAAAATCTTGTTAGCATTAGTTAATGCACTGTGAACTAACATGAACAAACCTTGAACAGCTGTATTTTTAATAACTAATGTTAACAAAGATGAACAAATACATTAATAGATGTATTGCTCATGATTAGTTCATGTTAGTTCATACATTAACTAATGTTAACAAACGAGACCTTATTGTAAAGTGTTACCAATATTTTTAAATGTGTAGTGAAGATAGATTTTATCTGAAAGTTGGAATTTTTTTTCAGAACAAGGCCATGTTCCATAAATATCCTCGAGCTTGAGCATTACACAACATCATCTGTGAGTAACTTCTATACCTGGCCTTGAATCACACAGATTCAGACACAGCCCACTGATAGAGTGAAGATAGAGTGGTATATGTTTAGCAATCTGTTATGAGTAGAGCTTCAATTAAGAGCTGATCTTGGATCAGTTTTTTCCATTATGTAGCTAATCTTCTCCATTACACATATGGCAACTGTGCAGGCCTCATTTAGGAAGTGACCTTTGATGGAATCGACCTGTGTTAGAGACTGTTGTAGTTGTACTATCAGCGTTCAGAGTAAGTGGAGATAAGCAGGCCAGAGATGGTACACAATGGAAAAATGGTTGTTCAATTTACAATTTTGTCATGTTTGCTTTTATTGTGTTCATGGGACTACATTAATAACGTTTTTGGCTGAAACTAGGCTGTGGATTTTTACTTCCCCGCATGCTTTGCATGGGACTTGATAGGGAGTGTAAATGTGTATTGTGTTATTTTATGTTTTTGAGCAAGTCTAGTGTTTAATGTCCAATTATGTTGGGATTTATTTTCTATTCTGTTATTTATACAATTGAAAATACCTGCCTATAATGGTCTCAACTGGTTAAAAATGGTGTTCAGCGCTTTTCTTTTCTGCACTACCGTGAAGATGGATCCACCCTAAAATGGAAAAAAGGAAAGGAAGAATTGCTTAGCTCTGGACATGAGATCTTAATCGCGTCAGTAGAGCAGTGAACGTAACACCCTCTGTGTCAGGGCCCGGAATAACACAGGTCTTTTCTTGTCCTAACATCAAATGAAAATCACTCCAGCAGCCTTTTTCCCAAATAGAGATTTAATTTTGGGTGTGGCGTGTATGTGTGTGTGCGTGTGTAAAATGTGATCCATGCCGCTACATGACTTTTGTAAGCAAAGATCATTTGAACACACATTCTCAGATGAGTTTACAAAGTTTAAGCTCATAACTCAACCTGATAAAACCGGAGCTAGATTTCATCCACAGATGTTGTTATTCAGTTTTAAGATATATCTTTATGTTTCGAGATCTGAGTGTGTGCACCCGTTCTGTAAATCTAAAACTCTTATATGTCTTGCTTTGTGCCAGCGTCTTGGGCCGCTTCGAAACCTCAGTACTCTGTGAAGTGATAAAGTGTTGAGATATGCTAGAAATGTTAGTGGTGTCTTCTTTAATAGTCCTCAAGAATGTTTAATGTAGACCTGCACAGCTCTTCATATATGGCACAAGTTAAGAGGGCAGATCAAAACATGCCGAAGAATGCAGAGCAGGAATTTAATGATTAATCAGCATAATAATATAATCATTGTCCATTCAGTTTCTCAGAAACTCACGCCTTAAATGCCCAACTATTTGCTTGAAGCAAATGATGTTTTTTTTGTTTTTTTGTGGATGATAATTCAACGAGTTTTGCAGTATGTGGTAAAACCACAGATAGGAATGAACGTTTTAGGACAAGAAGAGTTTCGATTGGCAGCTGCTGTAGTTTTTTGCCAGCACTAGATGAATGAAGTTCAGTTGAGAGCAAGAGGAATTCTGGGATGTATTCAATGCCAACATGGAGTCTTAAACTCGCAGAGGGTCTTTAGCAGCTGTTTCCACAAACAATTAAGGTATTGAGACAAGTGAAATACAGGCTTTGACACATCTTTAGTCTTGGAAATCCAAGAATGGATCCCTCAGTGTCTTATAAACTGGTCTGCATTTAAAATGTCCAACATTTTAACAGCCTCAACACAAAGGCTGATAAAAGTACTCTGTAAAAAGTGATTGGTTCCTTCCACTTACAGATATTTGCATTGACTTGATGTGAAATGTTTATTTTTTATGCTGTGTATTTGTATTTTATTAATAATTAATAATTAAAATAAAGGATGAATGCCTGTAAACCACCATAGCAACATAATACAAAAATGGCAATCGTTTTTTGTTTAAGCTACACAATGTAAAAAAAAGGGTGTCCATCTGTGCAATAAGTCCATTTGTGAAATTTCCTCACTACTAAATATTCTATGGTCAACTTTTAGTGGTATTATAACAAAGTGGAAGCAATTGGGAACAACAGCAACCTCAGCCACGAAGTGGTAGCGCGCGTAAAATCACAGAGCGGGGTCATCGCAAGAACAGTGCATGGAGAGCTTCATGGAATGGGTTTCCATGGCCGAGCAGCTGCATCCAAGCCTTACATCACCAAGTGCAATGCAAACCGTCGGATGCAGTGGTGTAAAGCAAGCCGCCACTGGACTCTAGAGCAGTGGAGATGTGTTTTCTAGACTAGAGTAACCAATCACAACCATCTGTCTGGCAATCCGATGGACGAGTCTGGGTCTGGTGGTTGCCAGGAGAACGGTACTTGCCTGACTGCATTGTGCAATGTGTAAGTGTTTGGTGCCATGTGTTTGGTGTAGGGGGGATTATGATGTGGGATTGTTTTTCAGGGGTTGGGCTTGGCCCTTTAGTTCCAGTGAAAGGAACTCTTAATGCTTCAGCACACCAAGACATTTTGGACGATTTAATGCTCTCAAATTGGTGGGAACAGTTTGGGGGTGGCCCCTTCCTGTTCTAACTGTTCCAACATGCACAAAGCCAGGTCCATAAAGACATGGATGAGTGAGTTTGGTGTGGAAGAACTTGACTGGCCTACACAGAGTCCTGACCTCAACCCGATAGAACATCCCTTTGGGATGAATTAGAGCGGAGACTGCGAGCCAGGACTTCTCGTCCAAAATCAGTGCCTGACCTCACAAATGTGCTTCTAGAACAGTGGTCGGGAACCTATGGCTCGCGAGCCACACCTGGCTCTTTAACAAAAATAATGTGGCTCAGGTCTCTCACCCTTTACCAACAAATGATCGATAGAAAAAAAATTAGACACATCAACAGAGATCCGCTCTCTGCAGAAAAAAGCAGCCAATTACAATTCCCTTGTTGTACAGCCTACCGAAGTTAATGAAACGTATGATAATAGCTAATATTCAAGTTGTACCGGCTGCGCGTGTTCAGTGCTGTTCGCGAGTGTCACGAGTCGCGACAGCAATCAATACCCACTTACGTTTCTGTGGTAACAGCTTCTGCTCTGGGATTCAAGCAGCTGTGGCTTGTTAAAGGTAACCGAAAACCATTTTTAGAACAGCAGCGAAAATTTTAAAGTAGGCTATATAAACGTTAATATATCCTTTTATTGAAACTGGTGGTCTGCTGTGAAAAGAGACATTTCGAAACATTTCACTCGCAGGTACTTTCGCTTTTGCCGTAGAGACCCTTGTGATAAATAAATGTGTATTTATGATAATCCACACGGATTTCAGTTGACGGAAATAAATTATAAAAGCGTGATAAGTCGCGAAAGACAATTTAATTACTGACAGGATGCTGTGCACATGCTCCGAGTGCAACACGGACAAGCACAGCTTTGTCCTCGGCTGCACGTCAAATTAATAGGCTACAGAAATATATCAAAATGCCAAGTCGAGTATTCACGTAAACACAGTAGATGTAAGCACTGTGTGCGTTCACAAACACTAAGAGGATTTATAACTCAACCTCACAAAGCCCTGCACAATTAATTCCATATTGCAACTTATTTATTGTTTGCTGCATATGTGTTTGTTTTTAGTTATGGACCTAATAATTACTATTGTTCAAATTTTATTGGGAAAAAAAGCATGTTTTTTTATAATAATTTAATATTATTTTTTACTGTGGCTCTTTTGGAAAAATGCATTAACCAAAAATGAAAAAATGGCTCTTTGGTCAAAAAAGGTTCCCGACCCCTGTTCTAGAAGAAAGGTCAAAAATTCCCATAAACACACTCCTAAACCTTATGGAAAGCCTTTCCAGAAGAGTTGAAGCTTTGTATAGCAGCAAAGGGTGGGCCAACTCCATATTAAACCCTACGGATTAAGAATGGGATCTCATTAAAGTTCCGGTGCAAGGCAGACGTCCTTAAACTTTTGGTAATATACTGTATTTTACAGTAGGAACTTTTGATTCACAAACACAAAGAAACGTGAATTATTTGAACCTTTAAAAACCCATCTTATACCTACAGAACTTTCCTAAAAGCTGTCCCAACTAGTCAAAGTTTGAAAGATTTTCATATTAAAAAAATGTAGTTATTAAGACAACAGGTGAGAGAACTTAAACATTTGAATGCATTCATGTTCTCTCAACAACTTCAGTTGTACTGAAATTATTTGTACTGTTTAATATTGAAATTAACTTTGAGTGCAGACAATTAAAGAGCAAGATCACTTTTTACAGCATAGAGTCTGATTTAGTTTTTCTCTTTTTGCCATTCTCTCTGCTTATAAAACCGGAATGTGAGGTTTACCTCAGGTTTCAGGTACTGAAGTCCAAGCTGCCAGATGCCTGGCAGCTTCCTCTGTTGGCAGAACAAATGTGTTCGCTAAATTATTTTCTTTATGTCTGTGCATGCAGCTCGGATTGTGAATCTGATACCACTGCTGACACAGCAATAATACTACAGCTTAGCACGGAGCTAACATACAACAAAACAAAGCTTGCTCACTCATACACACGCCGAAGTACGTACAGTACACGTAAACCTACTTCTGTTGACATTAGAAGTCAAGTACACTTACTGTCCCACCATACAGTAAGCTTACCAGCACCTGCTCTCCCAATAAAGTATATATTACAGTACGCAGAGAAAAACACCCTCCTAAAATAGATGCCTTTCCACTACCACAAACGTGCTACAGAAAGCCTCAGAATAAAGTCATTTAAGCCCAGAGTTCAGACCAAGGGCACCAGAACTAAAGAACCAAAAACCAAAGACAGTGTGTATCACTGGACAATCTTTTTGGTAAGCGAATCCTGGTTTTTTTTCCACAAAGGAAACATGATTTGATTAGCTATTGAATGGTTGATTGTAGCCATTTGTGGTGTTTGATATCATAGATGTAAAGCATCTTCAGCCCGATAGAACACTTTTGGGATGAATTAGAGTGGAGATTGCGAGGTTCTATCAGGATAGGCTCTTCAACTCCAGTCCTGCCCTTACGAAAATGAACCATGGTTTTACTACACATAAAACAAAAAAAAACATGGTTATTGTAGTTAAACCATGGTAACCACAAATTAACCATGATTTTGCTACTCCAACCATATTTTAACCATGGTATTTGAGGTAAAACTGTGGTTATATAAATGGTAATCAATTAGCCAAAAAAACATAGTTACGACACTTTTACTATAATAAAACCATGGTTAATTTTCGTAAGGGTGGAGGGCCAGTGTCCTGCAGACTTTAATACCCATCTCAATTTAAAGGAACACGCACCCACCGCTAGCCTAGCTTAGCACAAAGACTGGAGGTAAACGGCTCCAGCTAGCCTACTACTCAATAAGTGACAAAATAACGCCAACATTTTCCTATTTACATGTTGTGATGTGTGTAGTTACATTGTGTACTAAGAACGACAGAAAAGGAAAACTTGGGATTTTCTAGGCCGATATGGCTAGGAACTATACTGTCATTCCTGCGTAATGGGGGATACGGTGAATAAGCTTAAGTCCCAAAAAGTCTGTGTGTTCCTTTAACCCACCTGTCATTCTGGACACCTTGATAAACTTCTGCTGTGTTTGGTTAGAGTTAGAGCTAAACTCAGAAAGACACTGGCCCTCCAGGACTGGGGTTTAAGAGCCCTGATGTAGAGGATTATGGGTTAATTGGAAATAAAAATAAGAATGAGATTTTCAAGGGTTTAAGGGTTTAACTTTTTAAGTGGGTATAATCTTACACTCTGACTGCCCATTAAGAGTTAAAGGAAAATATAATATAAAATTGAAACAAATGATACATGCTGTTTTCTCATACAGGCTCCATAATTAAAATAGCTCTCAAATATATTTTTTAGAGCTCAGAGCTCAACCATCCCAGTCACTTTCATTATTAACATAAACAGCTTATTTTTTCCATGGAAGAGAAATTATATCTCATATGTGTAATCATATGTGACTCTGGACCATAAAACCAGTCATAAGGGTACATTTTTGGAAATTGAAATGTATGCATCATCTGAAAAGCTGAATAAATATGCTTTCCATTCATGTATGGTTTATTAGGATAGGACAATATTTGGCCGAAATTTAAAGTTGTCCAAATGAAGTCCTTAGCAATCCTTAGCAAAGCTGTAGTCCTAATAATAATAATATTTTATATATATATATTTACAGTAGGACATTTACTAAATATCTTCATGGAACATGATCTTTACTTAATATGATTTTTTGGCATAAAAGAAAAATCGATAATTTTGACCCATATTGTTATTGCTATTACCACAAATATACCCATGTGACTTATGATTGGTTTCGTGGTCCAGGGTCACATATGGAAACAACATGATAAAACATAAATTTGACAAAATATAATTTTTGGGTGACCTGCTATTCAAAAGTTTGTCATTAAGATATTTTAATGTTTTTGTAAGAAAGTCTCTTATGCTCATGGACGCTGCCAATTTATTTGAGAAATATACAGGAAAAAACTTGATATAATTATGTTAACTTTTTTTTTTTTTTTTTTTGATGAATAGAAAGTTGAAATGAACAGCATTTATTTAAAATGGAATTGTTTTTATTGATAAAAAAAAAAAATCCCTTTTGATTGATTTAGTACATCCTTACTGACCCTATATCTTTAAACGGTTTATCTTTACTGGTTGTCAGAATCATAACTCCTCCATTTCAAATCTGTGAAGCCCTCGTTCACCTTAAAAACCCCTTTACATCTTCATTCTCCAGAAGGATTTGATAATCCGAGGTGAATGTTTCTGAAAAGAAATTGAAATGTGGGTGTGTCTTTTTTTGTTTTTTTTTTCATGGGAAATTAAAGCCGTGAGTCCCAGGATGAGTTAGAGCAGGTTAATGTTTAAAAGAGGTGATACACATCGTTACTCTGACTGAGTCAAAACAAAACTCTTGTTATCAGCCTCTTCAGCTTTGAGGATTCTTCTCCAGCTTTGGATTTCACTGTCATGCATGATGTCAGCAGCTGACAGATGAGTCCTTAGCTTGTATTTTGGTCTTTTTTTTATTTATGGAAAGATGCTACAGTTGAAATGAAAGTGTAAACCTCATAGGTAAAAAATTCTTTAATAAATACTTGTTGGGAAAATCAAACAGATGTAACAAATTAAATGCCAGATTCAGAACGAGCATCAGTGCATGTACAATAATCACAGCCAGTAATGTAATGTACTTTTGGAGTTTTGAGTTTGTTTGTTTTTTCATGGTGAGTGTTTCGATTCTTTTATATTATAATAATGAAACTATAATGAAGGAGTGGCATGATTCAAAACGTGCATAAATCTGAATTACTGTCAAAGTTTGCATTATCTGTATTATCTGTATCTATTTCTGTATTGAACAGTAATATTTTCTCTGTATTAAAGACACCAAATGAAACGTGACAATGAAAAAACATAAATTGTTCCCTTCATTCAGCCACAGCCACATGCACTGATACAAATTTCCTAACCTTCCAGAAACCTTGAAGCTTGAATAATTGTATATGATTTGACTCACAGCTCATAAATAAAGGAGGGAAAAATATACCCCAAATAATGGAGGATTTCATGTAGCATAATTAAATCTTTACTCATAGTATTATTTTGTAAAATGGCATTATAGCAATATAGTACCATTTTTTTTATATAAAATCTGATATTCAACAATATACTCAGACAGAAGATACACTTTAAACTCAAGTGTTTTCTGTTGTTGACATGGGTCATTTCATGAAGAGACTCTGGTCTGTTTGTGGTTCAGTTTGAATTGTAGCATAATACCAAGCAATGATGTTCTGAAAACATTTAAGAATTAGAATAATTCAAAAATAAATCTTCCAAACTCTTCCAACATCCAACTTAAAAACCAGACAGTCTGCAACACTAATATAACACATCATTATATCATGACTGACATTGGAACATCTGCATTTTCAAGCCAAGGAGACCACTCGGACACAGCATATTGTTTAGTCTTTCTCCAATGAAGTACTTTAGACCTTCAGAAGTAGTGATCAGTGACAACATTTGTTGTTGATTTTTACTTTCAGCATGGTCAATGCGTCAAATCCCTAGTCGACATTCATTAGGAAAGTCATAAAAAAGAACAGGTAATCCATTACAACATGAAGACAGATCATCTAATGTTTAGAGTATTTCTTAAAGAGTCCCCACAGACTAACAGCCTGCGGCCATTTGACATATTTATATATAAAACATTTTCTGACCAACATAAATAAAAGGAATGACATTGTTGAAAAAGAGAGCGACTGAAGGTGAGAATAAGAAAAAGTCATAATTCTAAGAACGACAACAATAAAAAGGTGTCACATAACTTATAACTTAGACATAAGCTGTCTTTTTTCACTATTTACATTATGTACATATGCATATTTTGTCATTATAATGAATTATCTCTTAGCAATTAAAGAACTAAAATAATTTTCCCCTACTGTGTGACCAAAAAGCCAAGTGTTTTGGGACAACACAATAGTGCGTTGAGAGAAGTGGCCCTTGTTTAGTTTTTTTTACATTATGACTGTTCTGTTTATATGGCTGTCATGTGAAAGAACACAAAAAATGAGCTGTAGTTTCACCTATCAAGAGCTGAATGAGAGTGTATCAGTCAGAATACTCTTTTACTGTCTGGACTATGAGTACCAATTCCCAAAAAAGGTGAATTTCAATGAAAAAAGTAAACCTTTTATCTTAACAGTCTTAAAGGGATAGTTCATCCAAAAATCATTTACTCACCCTTATGTCATTCTTTCTCTTTTCTGTATATTGAAAGTGAACGAGCATTGTTAGGCTGTTAAAAATGTTAGGCTGTTAAAAATCTTCTGAAGTCATGCAACAGAGTTGTGTGAGGGACTAACTTCAGTTGTTATTCAAGGAATATCTTGACATCCGCCCTCCTCGGTAAGAGAAGTAGAGATTGTCTGATTCATGTTTTGAGTTTGATCTTTTTAGTGAATAGGTTAAACCGCTCTGAATGATTTGTTCATTAATTGGACTGATCTGGTCTCAAACTCATTGACAACAGCCCAACGGAACGCAAGATATTAGTGAATAATGACTTGGCTTTGTGTGACGAACAGACCAAAATTTAACATATAGCTCCAAAAGACTTGGGGCCAGATTTACAAACAGCTTGAAAGCTCTAGTTCCTGAGTGACTAACTACACTCTTATGTAAATGTTTGTGTTACTCAGAAGAAAAAAGGTTTTTATACAGGTTTAGAATGACACAAAGGTGAATAAAGTGTGTATGTAGCATTTCTTAACAAAAACAATAAGAACCAACATCTGAGTATCATCATTAAAAATGTATATAAAAGGTGTAAGAACTATCGTGAAGGTTCAATGAGGCACTTGAATATATATATATATATATATATATATATATATATATATATATATATATATATATATATATATATATATATATATACCTCTGGAAGATTTAATGGCTCCTAACACTTGGCTTTGGGCAGGTCTGGACAAAATCAAAAACACTTTAAAGCTGCCTATCGCTGATTTCTCCTCAGCCCCAAGGGTCGAAGGTCTCGCCACAGTTCACAGACATAATCTCAAAGTTCAGCCTCGCGTAAAAATGTCCTTCTTTTTAAGGAAAGTGAGTGCAAGTGTAAACAAAAGAAAAGGATTTTGAAAACCATTCTTTGAAAGTCTGATTGCTGCATTTATGTGACACAAATCCCTGTTTCATTTGACTACACGACGAAAAAAAGGATGAAAAACACCAATCACACAAGCCCCAGATGCTTTCAGATCGGTCAGTGAAAAAAAAAAATACTTGTGTTTTTTCCAGTTTGTCTGGCTCTTTCATACATAATGATCTTTCACGTGCTCGCTTAAGCGCTCGTTCACATTGTTCTTGCAGCGGTTGTCTTTGCTGCTGTAGTGTGTCCTGTGTGGCTGATTTTGGGCTGTAGTGTGAATAGTGTACACTGCATCCCCTTTAGAGTACGCGAGAGATGAGCACTTATGCAGAACTACCCCTCTGTCGCTCTCTTCATCCCCCTCTTCCTCCTCTTCCTCTCTCTCAGCTCCGTCTCCAACCCGATCTAGAGGGTAAAGCAAGTTCTTGTTCTCCTGCAGCGGGTCCGTGTTGTCTTTATGAGGTGTGCGAGCGCTCAGTAGTGTCCCGCGCTGGTTGTTGATGTTCTCCTCTATCTGCATGTTCTCTCTTTGTCTTGCTTTCCTGCGTCTTCGGAACCACCACATGCACACGATGACACATGAGATCCATAAAACCACAAACAACACACACAGCAAAGGGATGAGGTAACCTGTAGAGAGAGACAAAAATCACTTATTTTATCAACAAATACAGTCAAAACAGTAATATTGTGAAATATTATTTTAACATCATTACCCCACCATAAGGCACTGTAGTTAAGTTAAATTTCTGAAGTATAAACGGGTATAATTTCAATGTAATGTTACACAACTGGTTTATTTGATCATTTTCTTACTTTTTTTGTTTGTTTGAGTTTATTTGATAGGAACAATGTACAAGTACATCAAATCCTTCTCTGATAAGACCCAGAAGATGCTTAATCATATATGTCTTTCCATCTGTACTCCCTATTGCAGAAAATATACCATGCCAAGAACCTTTTGACTAAAATGTTTATTAGTTTCAATGACATTAATTATTCTAATTCAGTTTTTATTTTATTTATAATTTTTATTTAATTTTACTCAACAAACTCTGTTTACTCTGTTTTTGGGAAGGTTACAACTTTTGTGTTCAACATATTGTTTCAGAAATGCAAACTTCATTTCAACTTCATTTGGTTGGTTTTATGTTGTTTAAGTTAGCTTTAAGAAAATAAATATGACTATTTGTAAAAGGAAATTTCATTATTGAATATGTTTTTAAAAGAGGTAAATTATATTTACAATTTCACATGGGTTTGATTCATATTCAGTTAGATGGTCCACACCCAGATGGTGCAATTTACCCACTGACTCAGATCAACTTACCCCTAAGCTGGGGTAAACTGAGCCACATGAACGCCATATTTTTAGAACCCTTTGTCATAGATGTATTCTGATAATTTAAAATGAAAGCAAATATCCTGAAATTACTTTCATTGTACTTCTGCCTTATTTTCCCTTATCTTGAGAACCACATAAGTAAAAAAATGTCCCATCTTACCCCACTCTCCCTACTGACCCCAAACGTTTAAATGGCAACATCAGAAAGAGGATTGAAAGAGTAAGAAAGGATGAGCAGGTGAAAAGAGAAAGGACACACATCTCACTCACCAACTTGGGGGCGCGGGTCCTGAGTGTCAACTCTGACCTCTCTCACAGCCAACAGTAACGTGCTGTTGTGAGGTTTGGACAGAACATCAATGATGGAGCGGACAACATCCTGTATCTGAGCTCGTCCCTCAACAAAGGCGTTTTGCTCATATGACTGAAGAAAACAAAAGAGATAGAATGAAAAAGAGCAAATGAAAATGTGCAAACTCAAGTCCTTTCTCTCAGCTTTATTCCTGATGTTTTACTTAGACATCCACTAATCCCCAACACGCTTACACTTTGGAAGGAAACAGCACTGTCAAACTAATTAGAGCCAAATTACAATACAAAATAAACAACTATATCACTCAAAAACAACAACAGAGTCGGTGTAATGCTATTTGGCCCAAAACAGACTATATTTACACAGGCTGAATTCAGAACTGCATACTAGTATACTACTCGTACGACTTTTACCACATCTTTCTATGGCAGAAATAGTAAAAGTAGTACACTAGTATGCGGTTACGATTTCAGAAACAGTCACATAAAAGAAAACAACAACAACAACAAGTGCCACATTGTCAAGGTACAGATTTAGCAGACACAATCTTACACAGGAAAATATAACTGCCATAAGAATACAGAATGAGACATCCAGGAAAAGTTCAACCACAAATAAAACCGATAAAACACAAATCTGAAGACTTTTTCACAGGAAAAAACATTTAAATATGTCATTTTGGTGATCAAAGATTAGTTTTAAGGGATGCAATTACTGCAGGGGGACTTGAAAAACTAGAAAAAAGTACAGTCAGAGAAAAGGGAAGAAGGAATGATGGAGACGTGTTGGAAATTGGAATGACTGAAGAAGAAAGATGCCATTAAATAGGTACATTTTTACTTTTTACATTTAGAGTAAAAATAATTCAGAAATGAAAGAAGTTAGACCTGACTGAGCAAGTTATTCACCTTTCCCTTAAATTTCATGACCAGCCACATATAATTTTTCTGTGGTAATATTCAGGGTATAACCACACTGGATTCAACAGGGGATGTCCCAGTGCTGAGCTTATAACATCAGCACAAAGCAAAGTCTTATGAGAGCTTACACCATAAAAGGTTACCGCTCCTTTTCCGGAAATCTTTCAGTGTTACAACATAAATCTTAAGAGCATTACAACATCACAGAAAGAGTAGAACTAAGATTCTGATCATTAAGGGCTTAAAGTAGAAGGCCAGACCTTTTCCCCAAGAGTCTGCATTACTACAGCAATGGTCTCAGAACGAGTGAAAGAGAAAAAGAGAGAGAAAGATTAGAGGGTGTAGAGCAGGACAGGTGAGGTATGGTGAAAAGCTGGATTTTTTTAATGTGAAACAAACATTTAGATAAAGAAAAGGAATCAAATTTTACAAGCACTCTTTTGAAACCATTTGACGTATTTAAAGTGCCTTTTTTTGAAGGAGTGCAAACTGGAGAACAGGCAGGGAAATGTTTTAAAGCAGAAGCGAGATGGAAAGAGAGAAAAAAGCACTCCAAAGTGAAGGAAAACAGATGTGATGGTTTCAGGAAGACTGTGTTATTGGATGAACAATTCAGTATTTTGATACATACTGTTTTATGTCAGAGTGATTGCTTTTACGAGATGAGTACACATAAATCTAACCACAGTTGTGTTTAGCAGAAGGAAACTTGGGATTTTCTTTGAGGCCCGACTTTCCAAGTTTGAGGCGTGTCCATTAATAGCAGATGCTAATTGATCATAAAAAGCTTTTATTGTGAATGTCAACTGTACTATTTTGGTTTGAATGCATTTTGTGAATCATGATCAAGCGTATTACTCATTTAGACTTTTTTTCTGAGGCACACAAGACAAAAAAACAGATAAAGCATCAGTTAAAGTGCAAACGATACAGTAAAGTGCATCATTTTGAGCACTTTAATGTAGATTTTGAGTTAAATCTTCATCAGCTTTTTTTCCTTAGCTTGTTACCAGTGTTTTTATGTTGTATGTCAAGATGCGTTGTTTTTTTCCTTAGCAGCGCTGAGACTGAACATGGGTACCGGGCTTGTTTTCAACTCGTGAGGTAATTTCATACGATTAAAGACTGCTGGTTGAAGAGAGTGAGCTCACCATAGCAACCTCCACAGCATTATGGTTGGACGGTGATTGGTCACAAAGAATGGAAAGGGTGTGGTCTTTGGCCAAGGTTCGTGTGATTGGCAGATACGTTAGCTCTGTGCAAACACCTTCAGCAGTTGTGCCCTGTTAAACAAACCCACGAACATGCCACAAATGTTGTTGTTTGGATTTGAAATCATGCGTATCTGAGACAATAAGTAGTGTATCTGTCTTTCAATACTTTTAGCATTTGCTAAATGATAAACTCTTACCTGCGGGACGCTGTCAGGGTCAAATACAAGTGTCACATGAGCACAGTTATCATCTAGGTAGCCGTTGTTGGGTAAGCACCGAATGCTGGTGGGCTGTAGACGTTCAGAGGTGGAGCATATCCCCAGCTGACTGCAGGGTGGACGGAGGCAAGACAGGAAATGATGTGCTACACACTCCTGTCCTAGTGGACACAGGGGGCGCTGTGGCTCACCAGAGTCTGACTGCAACATGCAGGGCTGACGACCACAACGCACCTGGCACAATAAAAAAAAAAACCATGAGGAATGAAAAATAAACAATGAATAAAAAAATTAAATACAAATAAAATTGACACAGAGGCATCATTTTATTTATGCAAAAAATATTTTGTTTGTGAGATGCATTTTCACCTTTTTTTTAACTCCTTCCAACATTTACATTGTATACTGAATGTGACTACAATTGTACTGTTCGTATTAGGCTGGTACAGCAGCACAGTCTGACGTAGATCATAGGACTCACTTTAGTGCATCTGATGTTTCCGTTCATGCACTGACAGCTGTTGCACCCATCCTCCCAACGATCACCGTGATGAAGTTGCAACCCTGAGCGATCGCACGCCTTTCCAACACCAATGACTACAGATGACAAGAGATGGAGAGGAACAGAGAAAGAAAGAGAGATCAGATCCTGAAATGTACAGTACTGTTCAAAAGTTTGGGGTCAGTCATTTTTCCCCCCTAAAATTAATAAAATATTCAGTAGGGATGCATTAACTTGATCAAATTTGACAGTAAACACTGGAAAAACGGACTTTTAAATACTGATGATATAATAAGAAATGTTTATTGAGCACTGAAGACTGGAATAATGATGCTGAAAATTCAGCTTTCCCATTACAGGAATAAATTACATTTAAAAAATATATTAAAATAGAAAACAGTTTTCTTAAATAACTGTATTTTTTATTAAATTAATGGAGCCAGGGACCTCCGTTATATATTGTACATAATTGAGTGTTGCATGGCTTATAATAATATGCATCATATAATAATATCTCATAATTTTAATTAATAAATAATCATAATATTTGACTTAATGATTTATAATGTGGGAGGGACAATGAAACATTTCCCTGAATGTAACCCTCACACATACACACATTGACGAAGCCCTTGCAGTACCACCACAGATCCTGTTGAAACAGGCAATTTAGTCTGGTCCAGTTTAGTTTGGCTCAAGTCAAGGTGTGTTCACACAACATGAGTAGACAGCAAAGTTTTTCAACACTTCATTTCTCATAATGCAAACAAGTAGGGTGGTCTGTCAGTGGGAACTCACACTCCTGGCAGCGCGGTCCAGCTCGTCCCACTGGGCACAGACAACGATATCCATTAATCTCATCCACACATGTGGCTCCATACGAACAGGGAGAGGACTGACACTCATCTATGTCTGAGATCGAGTGAGAGACAGAAGTAGAGAGAGTGTGTTAAAGTTGCAATGTAACTAAAGTAGGGACAGATCTTTTCTTGCGTACTGTGACATACATCTGAGTGAAACTGTTTTTATTTGATGGAGCAGATCTGCGAGCTTGCAGTCGATTGTAAGAAAGGGACAAGTCTTTTGTATATTATATGACTGGAGAAGTCCATACATCACCAGAGAGAAGTCTATTGGTTTACAGGAAGACCGACATTTTGAATTTCCAATTGAAGTTTTAAAGGTTAAATGTATGATTTTTTCACCTCTCTTTGCTCTAAATGAAACAGAGCATTTGTCTACGCCCACTTTTTCAGCGGTGTTGGGTGTGGAAATTGTTTTCCTTTGTTAAAGGGTTGTAAGCCATGAACCATGCCTACCAGCTATGAGGTGAATCACAACATTACAAACTTTTATTTTGAAGCAAAAAAAAAAAAGAGACTCAGAGAGGGGTGGCACATTTAAATACATGTAAACAGTGAAACAGTATAAATAGCCCTACACTGGAGGTAATGATACTGTATATTATTGATAACAAAACGTATTATAATGAGTGAAAAGGAATTCAAAATGAGCAACTTCAAATGTGATATGAAATAACAAATAACTCAACAGTAGTAGAAGCACATGGGCTGTGGTAAATGCAATGCAAGCAAGATTTTTTCCATCACAGTTGTATATAGTTGTAAAAAAGATGGACCAACATAATTGACAACAGTAGAAAGGCTTTTGAGCTCAACAAGAGGCTGTAGCAGTAGCAATATATTATTTTTGTTTCCCACAGGATTTTGTGAGACTGTGCTGTGTAGACATTGGTCCCTCTAGGCTAGGGGGTGCTCCCCAAAAGAAAATGTTGTTCATTTTAATTTTAAATGCATAAATCTGGTGCATTTTGAGAGCAAAATTAAGTGACTAGATCCATGAAGAAATTTGTTTTTTGTAAACAATTTTGTACTTTGGTAGTAATTTATTTATTGGTTGCATAGATATGAATGGTGATGGTATAGGGCACATAAATGATAGTTCATAAATGGTAAAACATGTAGGAGTATGCTTTCGAACCATCAAAAATATGTAGCAAAAGAAGTTACCTTCGTTGAATTAACTTATTTCTAGAATAATTAGTGGGGGCCTGTAATACATATTTATTATGTGAATATTTAGGCTAGGTCTAACTGTTCAAATTACTCATGGTTCAGTCTGTATGTGCTATATTCATAATATTCATAAATAAAAATAAAGAAAATAAAAACAAATAATCTAACTGCAAAAGCACAAATAAATACAATTTATTGCTTTTCAGGTTTTTCTAGTAGGTCTAACATTAGTTCTCAGGTACAGAAATTGAATATCAGTAATCAAATGTAAAATAGCATTGCATATTTGACTGTATAAATTAAAGATCGTTATTAAAGTTACAAAAGCTAGAGCAGTGAGTGATTTCCTTGTCTTTTGTTGTTTGATTAACATTAAAAACACAGACAGCAGGAATATTAGTTTGCTAGAATACTCAAGACAGTCACGTTGACAATTTTTGTGTGAATTTGTCCGTTTAAGCGCAAGACTCGAAAGAGAACTCAATATTTGCGCGCTATCTGAGACGCGGGTTTGAAACCTTCGGATGAGCGCACACACACAATCTACTCACAGCGTGCGCAACTTTTCATTCGCCTCTTCTGACTCCTGAATTAGCTTAGTTTTAGTTTATGTTTGTGCGCAAATGATTTTTTATAAGCTTTAAGGGCAGGGAAACCAACCACTGCACTTCGCCGTCCGTTTGAGCCCACTATTTACTCCGATAACAACATGTCACGGTAGAGTGGTTCCTCCCCAGTGCGGAGGCGCTCCACAACCACCACCACAACAACAACAACAAGGGGATGAGTGCAGTGGCCACTCGCATGCATAAAATGAAATATAAATAAATCAATGCACTGTAAAATATTAGTTTTAGTTAAGAAAACCGCTAGAACTACTAGTAAAGAATTAATACTGACAAGTCCAACAACATATTACCTTCTGACTCTGATGGATGTGTGTGTGTGTGTGTGTGTGTGTGTGTGTGTGTGTGTGTATGTGTGTGTGTGGAGGGGGGGGGGTTACATTTTGGGGGTGCACCCCAGGCCCCCCTTCTGGCCCTGCCCCTGCCCATGAAGTATTGTGAATGACAATCAATTAAAAATGATGGTAAAATATAAAACTCTATTTATATATATTTATAATTTATTTAACGTTTACTGCTAAATATTTTATTTATGCAAATATTTAAGTTTTACAGAGCATAAGGAGACAGACTTATAAACATTCCATTAGTAAACTAATATTTAATATTTATACACTCACCTAAAGGATTATTAGGAACACCTGTTCAATTTATCATTAATGCAATTATCTAATCAACCAATCACATGGCAGTTGCTTCAATGCATTTAGGGGTGTGGTCCTGTTCAAGACAATCTCCTGAACTCCAAACTGAATGTCAGAATGGGAAAGAAAGGTGATTTAAGACATTTTGAGCGTGGCATGGTTTTTGGTGCCAGACGGGCCGGTCTGAGTATTTCACAATCTGCTCAGTTACTGGGATTTTCACGCACAACCATTTCTAGGGTTTACAAAGAATGGTGTGAAAAGGGAAAAACATCCAGTATGCGGCAGTCTTGTGGGCGAAAATGCCTTGTTGATGCTAGAGGTCAGAGGAGAATGGGCCGACTGATTCAAGCTGATAGAAGAGCAACTTTGACTGAAATAACCACTCGATAAAACCGAGGTATGCAGCAAAGCATTTGTGAAGCCACAACACGCACAACCTTGAGGCGGATGGGCTACAACAGCAGAAGACCCCACCGGGTACCACTCATCTCCACTACAAATAGGAAAAAGAGGCTACAATTTGCACAAGCTCACCAAAATTGGACAGATGAAGACTGGAAAAATGTTGCCTGGTCTGATGAGTCTCGATTTCTGTTGAGACATTCAGATGGTAGAGTCAGAATTTGGCGTAAACAGAATGAAAACATGGACCCATCATGCCTTGTTACCACTGTGCAGGCTGGTGGTGGTGGTGTAATGGTGTGGGGGGTGTTTTCTTGGCATACTTTAGGCCCCTTAGTGCCAATTGGGCATCGTTTAAATGCCACGGCCTACCTGAGCATTGTTTCTGACCATGTCCATCCCTTTATGACCACCATGTACCCATCCTCTGATGGCTACTTCCAGCAGGATAATGCACCATGTCACAAAGCTCGAATCATTTCAAATTGGTTTCTTGAACATGACAATGAGTTCACTGTACTAAAATGGCCCCCACAGTCACCAGATCTCAACCCAATAGAGCATCTTTGGGATGTGGTGGGACGGGAGCTTCATGCCCTGGATGTGCATCCCGCAAATCTCCATCAACTGCAAGATGCTATCCTATCAATATGGGCCAACATTTCCAAAGAATGCTTTCAGCACCTTGTTGAATCAATGCCACGTAGAATTAAGGCAGTTCTGAAGGCGAAAGGGGGTCAAACACAGTATTAGTATGGTGTTCCGAATAATCCTTTAGGTGAGTGTATAGTACTTTAGCTCAAATTATTAACAATAAAACACTTTAAGGAATGTTGTCCTGTCATGAATATTCATATTTCTTGCTGTGTTGTTGAATCATGTTTACAGATGCAGTATGTGCAGATGTATTTACTCACTGATGCGACAGTCAGGCCCTGCAAATCCAGGTGTGCACTCACAACGAAACCAGTTGGCCCCGTCCACACACTGTCCCCCATTATAACTACAGAGAGATGGACAGAGAGATGGCATCTGAGCAATACATACTTGATCTTAAATGACCAGCTTACTAAGATAATCAAGCTACAGACACATTCACTTTAGACATTTATATTCTATCACTGTCTCCCTAAGAGTTTCCCTAAGTTCTGCCAAAGTTTTGTGAATGACAAGTTCAGTTGTTTGCGTGAGTGATTATGTTTTTTTTTGCTTTCCTTTCTGTACTTTTCTTCACTTACTTTATCTATTGCATCACTTACCAGGGATGAGGGTTGCAGTCATCGACATCTGTAAACAGAATGAAAAAATCTCATGAAGGCAGAACTAACAGAGGATATATCAGAACTAGACCTGTCAGGGCAAATCATAGCCTGCCAGCACACCTGAAGCCCAATCAAAGCTATGCATGTGGGAGTAAATCACAATTACACATGCACAAGGTTTTAGTTAGCGGATATTTTTGCAAAAGTGAGTACGCTAGGGGGAAACAGATAAGTGTGAGTGGTCTTACCCTGAGCACAGATAGGCCCCGTCCATCCTTCCTTACAGACACAGGTGAAGACGCTGCCCCCTCCAATACAAGTCCCGCCATTTAGACACGGACGAGATTCACACGAGCTGTTCATGGCTAGAGAGAGAGAACGATAGTGAGAAAGATACAGACTAAATGAGCTCAACATGGAGGTGTTTTGGTTTCTATCTCACCCGTGTTACAGGTACTGCCACCCCAGCGGACAGGACACAGACATCGGAACGAGTCTCCAAGATCCTTGCACGTTCCTCCATTAGCACATGTACTGGAATCACACTGATTGTCTCCTGTAACAACAAATCCACTTTGAGTGCAAGCACAGACAGTTAGATGCCTAAAATGAAAATCATTCATACATTCACTTACGTGAGTTACACGTCTTTCCTTTCCAGTTGTCAGTGCAACGACAGTAGAAATCATTCAGCAGATCAATACAAAAACCTCCATTTAGACAAGGCTCACCACTGCACTCATTCACCTCTGAAGGAAACATTATAAGAATTAAGATATATACGATTATATATAGATATAGATAAGATTATATATAGAACATTACATATACAGCTAAATTCAAACAGACTCGTATCAGTATTGCCAAATCTCAGTACAAAAACAAGCAACCAAGACACTGTAATGTATTCTGTTATATTCAGTTTTGGTTTCATTTTCACTCTTTTTGTTCTGTTCCTGTTCCTGCCTTAGTTCTGTTTAGTCCCACACCTGTTCAGTTTTGTCCTTGATTACACTCTCCGTGTATTTAAGCCATGTGTTTTGTTTTGTTCAGTTCTGTTTTGTTTCCCCACACTTTCTTAGTGTGCTTTATCACACTCAAACGTGATAGACTACTGGACCTAGAACAGATTTTTGCTGTTTTTTTCTTTCTTTTTTCCTTTCCCCCTTACAAATGGGCCTACCCTACTATGCCTGGAGCAGAAGGACTGTTCTCTGGAGGACCACACCATTTCTTGGGATTTTTTCCTCTTAATGCAATATCCTGACTGCTCGCTGAGGCTGGTGATAGAAAAAACACAGAGCGAGTGGTCCAGATAGTGCGGCCCAAGGCACACCTCCCAGGGAACGGTCCTTCTGAGCTTTTGTTGAGTAGGTGCTGGTGAACAAAGGATCAGCGTTCACCATCTGCCCAGCGGAGGACATCACCAGCCCCACTTCCAACTCAGAGCCCAGCCAGCCATCGCCCCACTGCACAGACAGAATGCCAGAGCCCACTGTAGACAGAGAGCTCGAGTCTGCAGCGATGCACAAGACAGATAAGAGGACAGCCAACCATTGTCCCAGGAGCCCAAGCCCCACAGTGAGTCTGATCAGGTGCGTGAGCTGACAACACCGTGCCTCGCCGTGGAACTGCTTGTGGAGTACGAGAGCATGCCTACACTCTACACTCTCCACATGCATATGATTTTGAGAATTTGGAAGAGGATATTTCCCTGATTCACCCATCCCAGCTGGTCTCGTCCAGCTTCAGCTCCTGTGTCTCCACTGGTCCCACCCAGCTCGAAGTCTCCTTTGCCCCCACTGGTTCTGCCCAGCTTGAAGTCTCCTGTGTCTCAGAGTACCCATGGTCTTCCGGTCTCCAGCTCCGCCCAATCAAGAGGATGCCCTGGCTCCACCTCCAACCATAATTCCCATCACTCCACCTTGGCCCGACACTCTACGTGCCTTGGCTCCTCCCTCCCTCAGCTCCACCAGATACCATCGTCCTTGCGGCTCCACTGGGTGCCCTCATTCCTCGGGTACCTTGGTCAGACATCATCCTGCCTGTGCCATAGACTTACGGGCCTTCAGCTACACTTCATCCCTCCACCCCTTCTGTCAGGCTCCACATTCCTTCCAGCTCTGCCTTGGTCCTCTGGCAACCTGGCTCCACCTCGGATGCTCGTCGCTGCAGCTCCACCTTGGTCTCCTAAGCCATCAGTGTAATTTGGTCCCATCTGCTCTCCGTATTTGCTTTGGTCTCTACCACCATTGGCTCCATCAGTCGCCCCCCGGTGTCGACAGCCCAATTACCACCATGGCTCCTCCCTCCCTCAACTATGAGCTTTCATCCTGGCTGTAGTATGGGTCCGCATCTGGCTCTTCCTGTTCCTGGCTCCTCCCACCGTCATCGCCACCCTGGTTTCTCCCACCACCATCTTCACGTGTTTCCTGCAATTCACTGCCCTCCCTCCTCAGTTGGATTGTTACACCACGAGGACACGCCTTCCCAGAGGGTGGGGCATACTGTTGTGAGTATATTCTGTTATGTTATGTTCAGTTTTGGGTTTGTCTTCAATCTATTTGCTCTGTTCCTGTTCCGTTTTCACCTTGATTACATTCCCCATGTATTTAAGCCCTGTGTTTTGTCAAGTTCTTTGTCTGGTAAGTTATTGTCCTGTAATCTCCTGAGTTTTCTGTTTTGTATTTATCAAAGACTGTTTTATTTCTCCACTCCTTCTTCATGCATTTTATTACATCCGAATGTGACACAAGGCAAAACTATTTTTAACACATTTTCTTTTTTTTGCCTCAACAAAATGAGCTGCCACAGGTTTTTGTACTTCCTGGGAGTTTGACTGGTATAAAGTTGCATAAAACAACATAGTTAAAATGAGATTAATCGCCATATTAAAAGTGTCTTTTAAATAAATCTATAATTTATTTATTTTTAAAATATTTCATACACTAAAGTTTGAATGTTTATGTTGAAACATTTCTTATTATTTTCAATGTTGAAAACAGTTGTGCTACTTGATATTTTTTTGGAAACCCTGATGCATTTGTAAATAATTTTTTGATGAATAGAAAGTTTATTTGAAATATAAATATTGTGTATCATTATAAATGTCTTTACTGTCATATTTGATCAATTAAATGTGTCCTTGCTGAATAAAAGTATTCTTTTTTTTTATCTTACTGACCCCAAACTTTTAAATGGTAGTGTACAAATGACAAATGATCTAAGTCAATAAATAAATCTCTCTCATAGGACTAAAAGGATTAGAACTCCACCATTGTAAGAGACAATAGTTAAGCATATATATATATTTTTACCCAGCTCACAGAGTTGCCCATCAAAGCCATCAGGACAGACACAGCGGAAGGAGTCAATGTCATCAATGCATGTTCCTCCACTGTGACATGGAGTTGATGCACAGTCATTTATATCTGAGAGAGAAAGCAGAAAAGAATGTTGCATGTATGTTTTTATTGAAGGTTTAATAATGGTGTGTGCATGTGGATGTGTGTAATATTACTCACTCTCATGACAGTATGTGCCAGTGAATCCTGGTTGGCAGGCACAGGTGAAGTTTCCTCCAGACTGGCTGATGCAACGCCCATGAGGACCACACGCATTTGATAAGATGTGCCGTACCGTGTTTGTTGTGCCATTGGTTGTCACGGCAATAGTACAGCTGTCAATCACTAAAAGGAAAAACAAAACAAGATCAGACAAAGATTGTCATTCATGTTTGTGTGTCATATATCAGGATCTTTGAAAGAGAGCATATCAAGTAAAATAAAAAAATATTCTTAAATGATATACAAACATACACTCACCTAAAGGATTATTAGGAACACCTGTTCAATTTCTCATTAATGCAATTATCTAATCAACCAATCACATGGCAGTTGCTTCAATGCATTTAGGGGTGTGGTCCTGGTCAAGACAATCTCCTGAACTCCAAACTGAATGTCAGAATGGGAAAGAAAGGTGATTTAAGACATTTTGAGCGTGGCGTGGTTGTTGGTGCCAGACGGGCCGGTCTGAGTATTTCACAATCTGCTCAGTTACTGGGATTTTCACGCACAACCATTTCTAGGGTTTACAAAGAATGGTGTGAAAAGGGAAAAACATCCAGTATGCGGCAGTCCTGTGGGCGAAAATGCCTTGTTGATTCTAGAGGTCAGAGCAGAATGGGCCGACTGATTCAAGCTGATAGAAGAGCAACTTTAACTGAAATAACCACTCGTTACAACCGAGGTATGCAGAAAAGCATTTGTGAAGCCACAACACGCACAACCTTGAGGCGGATGGGCTACAACAGCAGAAGACCCCACCGGGTACCACTCATCTCCACTACAAATAGGAAAAAGAGGCTACAATTTGCACGAGCTCACCAAAATTGGACAGTTGAAGACTGGAAAAATGTTGCCTGGTCTGATGAGTCTCGATTTCTGTTGAGACATTCAGATGGTAGAGTCAGAATTTGGCGGAAACAGAATGAGAACATGGATCCATCATGCCTTGTTACCACTGTGCAGGTCAGACTGGTGGTGGTGGTGTAATGGTGTGGGGGATGTTTTCTTGGCACACTTTAGGCCCCTTAGTGCCAATTGGGCATCGTTTAAATGCCACAGCCTACCTGAGCATTGTCTGTCCATGTCCATCCCTTTATGACCACCATGTATCCATCCTCTGATGGCTACTTCCAGCAGGATAATGCACCATGTCACAAAGCTCGAATCATTTCAAATTGGTTTCTTGAACATGACAATGAGTTCACTGTACTAAAATGGCCCCCACAGTCACCAGATCTCAACCCAATAGAGCATCTTTGGGATGTGGTGGAACTGGAGCTTCGTGCCCTGGATGTGCATCCCACAAATCTCCATCAACTGCAAGATGCTATCCTATCAATATGGGCCAACATTTCTAAAGAATGCTTTCAGCACCTTGTTGAATCAATGCCACGTAGAATTAAGGCAGTTCTGAAGGCAAAAGGGGGTCAAACACAGTATTAGTATGGTGTTCCTAATAATCCTTTAGGTGAGTGTAATCTGTGTTGCCAGCGCCGTGCCCTACTACTTGAGCTACAGGAACATCATAACATAAATTTGATCAGACCTTCAGTGAGGTCATTTGTCTACCTTGGCAGGTGCTGGTCTTGCAGTGGTCTCGTAGCTGACTGCATGTTTTCCCCTCATATTCATCTGTGCAGGCGCAGTAAAAATCTCCCTGCAGAGAGTGACACTGGGCTTTATTCTGACACGGGTTTGGACTGCATAGATCCACCTGCACCTAAAGAGGGAGTGAGAGAATGAGAGGAAATGACTGACTGAGAAAGAGAAAGTTTTTTGTGTGCATATGTAATTATTGACCTCACCTCACAGTTGGTCCCAGTGTATCCGTACATACACTCGCACTCATATCCCATGGCTAGCGAACGGCACCGTGCACCATTTTGGCATGGGGAGCTTGCACACCTGCTCTGCTGCACTTCACAGTGTCTTCCCATGAATTCCGGCTGGCACTGGCACACATAACCATGACGACCATCCTAACAAATACAATCAGAGGTGGAGATGATTCACAGGTGTTGCAGGGCAGAGGCCCAAGCAAGCATGTAAAAGTTAGGGAGTATATTACCAAGAAATTATGATCTACTCTGATATCTGATAATTTCACAGTTTTTTTATTAAAAGCATAATTCACCCAAAACTGAACGAAAGAAAGAAAGAAAGAAAGAAAGAAAGAAAGAAAGAAAGAAAGAAAGAAAGAAAGAAAGAAAGAAAGAAAGAAAGAAAAGTGAATTACTTTCTTCTGCGAAACACAAAAAAAAATTTTTTTGGAAGAATGTTGGAAACCAAAAAGTTTTGATGACCACTGACTTTGTGAAGTCAAAACACACACTTTTATGTTCCACAGAAGAAAAATAAGTCATACATGTAACTGTCCCTTTTAGAATAACCGCATCCCCCAAATATGCTTAATTACCTTATAGATTTATTTTTATCTTTACCATTTGCATGCTCACATCTGTGCAAACATCTTCACATTCCTTGAGAACAGAAGAAAGATGCAACTTTTGCTATCTTTAATCTCTGTAATAAGTGTAACTGAATTTAATCTAGCTTGTCCGGGGTTCATTTGATTGAATTCTGCTATTCTTACAGTAGCAAGCAACATCAAGAGCAATGACAACCACAGTGAACAACACGCACTCTACAACAGAAATGTTAACCAGTCAGTAAAGGAGGAATTCACTAATGTCTCGTCTACAGTATATTCAGTAATGAACCTGGCCACTGATTGACGTTGTTTACCTAATTAAATTATGTAAATCAGATAACAGTTATACACACTGTTCTGAGTGTTGATTGTGAATGAATAATGAACCAGTTGCAGGTTTCTGTACCAAAATACATTGCACAAAAGCCGTACAACCGATTCAACCCAGAATGTCTAAAAATAAATGCCAAATAAAACAAGAATATGCCCACCTGACAGGTTCCTCCATTTTGACACTGACCGTAACAGCTGTTGACATCTGTGAAATAATCATCAACACAATCAGCATACTATTCTGGTCCAATATGTGTAAAGAAAAAGAGATTAAAACGGCTCAGAGCTGCTAGACATGCGAGAGCAGGCAGAATAACAGAACACATGCACAGTTAGGAGAAAACTTTTAAGAGACAAAATAACTGAAGACAGAAAATACATCACTTCCTTTACAGTGTGCTCATGGCTTTCTTAAAAATGTCCGTTTGTTTAAAAGTATGCTGGTCCGCTTGTCCCTTTTTAACCATTCACCATTCAAAGCTATTGTATAGTGGAACAGAAAAATTCTTATGGGTTTGGATACAACAATAGGATAATCAAATGATAACAATTGTATTTTTTGGGGGTGCACTATTCCTTTAAAGCTGTTTTTCTGCTTCATAAAAAGCAAAGCTGCTTTAATTAGCGTTTGAGTACAGGGCAAAGAGCAAAAGTTTGCTGCTTTGCAGAAAAAGAGGGGAAAAGTTTGAGAGATATAGACTTTGTAGACTTTATAGAGTTTGTATACTGACTGATATTACAGTTCGGTCCCGCCCAGCCCGGGTAGCAGTTGCAATGATATCCACCAATTAGATTTTTACAAGCATAAGCGTTTAGACAAGGTTTCCTTGTACACTCATTCACATCTGTGTGAGAGAGAAAAGGAGGATGAGGGGAGCTAGAGATAGCATGGAAGATCAAGTCCCACCACCAAGCACAAGATCTCAGTTGTGTCAAGCCAAGTAAACAAACTTAGATTCTTATGATGCACTGTGGCATGTACACATCCTCTGTGCTAACAGCTTTCCATTTAAATTCCCCTGTGTGTGTTGTAAAGACAGTATCAATGATCTTACGCCTCCAAAACACGTGCCAGAAGCTCATGAAAAGGAGGTGAAACTCCTGTTCTGTCTTAAAAGCATTCATACACCCTAAAACATTGGTTTTCAACCAGAGGGCCTCATTGTGACATTAAAATAAGCGAAAACAACTCGGTAACACTTTAGAATAATGGTCATTAGTTAACATAGTTAATGTATTAACTAACATGAACTAACCATGAGCAGTACATTTGTTACTGTATTTGTTCATCTTTGTTAACGTTAGTTAATATAAATACATCTGTTCATGGCATGTTAGTTCACAGTGCATTAACTAATGTTAACAAGATTTGAATAAAGCATTAGTTAATGTTGAAATTAACATTAACAAAGATTAATAAACGCTTTATAAGTGCAGTTCATTATTAGTTAATGTTAACTAATGGCCATTATTCTAAAGTGTTACCAACAACTCAAATCTAGATATTTTAATTCACCACTCAACATTTTTATATGTATATGTGTGATTTCTAGATTTCTAGACCAAAAGAAAGTCAAATAAATTAAATCTTATAACTTCATGGGCATATTTCTAATTAATTTATAATTTTCTAGTTATGACAAGCTCTAAAATATGTTATCGCGTCGAAATTGTGAATACAAATATATATATATATATATATATATATATATATATATATATATATATATATATATATATATATATATATATATATATATATATATATATATATATATATATATATATATAAAAAAACCCAAATCAGTAAATCACAAACAACTGAAAAAGTTATGGGGCGTTTGAATATTGTTGTGGACAATGGGGAAGCCTTAAAGTAAAAAAACACTGACCTTAAACAGGGTTTGTTAGTCAAACCCCTTAGATGTAAAATATTTATTTAAGTAAATATAATATTTAAGTACCTATTGAGAAGTACCCATTTAAAATTTTAATTTAAATCATTTAAATGATATATTTGCATATCCATGGTTCTCTGATGTCAAAAATAATGCTAAAATCTATTATTATTAGTAG
The DNA here is from genome assembly GCA_023566225.1 of Romanogobio albipinnatus. Taxonomy (NCBI): domain Eukaryota; kingdom Metazoa; phylum Chordata; class Actinopteri; order Cypriniformes; family Gobionidae; genus Romanogobio; species Romanogobio albipinnatus. The sequence goes on along the minus strand of CM042258.1, from coordinate 28,063,444 downwards.
TAATAGTTTTATTTTTTTAACTGTAATAATAAAAAAAAAACTGAAATATATTTCCCTTACAATACAATTACAATTGTATTATATAAAATATATAAAACTGATTAAATTTATTTAAAATTGACAAAGAAATATATAAAGAAATGCACTGCATGCTTTACTCTGATACACTTTCACAGCGAAAATGTGTTTAATGTGTAGAGGAGTCTACGGTGTTTATTAAGTGAGCAGATTAAATTTGTGTGGCTATATGGGACCGATGTTGTGCCCTGGATGAAATCGAACTCCCTCCTCAGTCCTGCACAGGTAACCCTGCCTGCTCCACACCTGAGACCGGAACACTACCGGGGAAACCTGACCCGCCCCCTATAACCAGACACCACAGCTACAATTCCACACTGCACTTGTTTACAGGTTATAACGCATTTCCTGTCGCACTAGCAGCAGCAGAGTAAAATACTTCCACCACACCCCTTTTGAGCTTCATTCTCCACCCCATGATCACTCTAATATAGTCCTGCAAAAAGATAAATTTAGTCCCCGTCTTGGCAGTTGCCAGGCCCGTTGATATATTTAGCTTTACTTAAATCAGCTGGGTCTGGTTACAGATAATATTCAGCTATGTGCCGTGACCATACAGCCTCGGACACAAATTCCGTATCACACACATACAGTACATACCTGCAAACTCAGGTTAAATAAACATACAAGCACGCAATGCCAACATATATACATAGTTACACAGGCATATCACACGCTCATGCACTCACAAAAACAATCAAAGATGCAAGCATACAGTACACTCGCGCTGTAACACAATCACCTGTGAGTAATTTGTGATGTAAGATCTAAACGCGACATTCAGTTACACACCTCATTACATTAAACAAGCACTATGCACACTCAGAGAACCGCTGATATTTGAGAGGTGCCATGCTGCCCCCTATTTAGACGTGATAGGATCCAGTTAAAAGTGGTACTGTCTTGTGGCCCCCCAATAGATTTGAGTATAAAATCAGATTAACAGTTAACACACACACATACTAGGTCTCACCTATCTGACAGGTCTTGCCAGTCCACTGTGGGGGGCATAAACAGTCAAAGCCATTCTCCAGATCAAAGCAGGTCCCCCCATGAGCGCACGGATTTGACGTGCACTCATCTTTGTCTGAAACACACGTACACAAAATGTAAATACATATGCATAATTGAGAGTATAGTCTGCATCATCTAGACTAGTTAAAAAGCGAGTGACTTCTGACCTTTAGCACAAGTTGGGCCATCCCAACCTGGGGGACACTGGCACTCAAACCCTGATGCCAGCTCATGACATGTCCCGCCATTTGCACATGGGTTTGACATGCACGCATGCTCGGCTGTAAGGTATAAATATACACACACATGTTTTGGTAAACCTTGATGAAATCAAACATACTGCAAGTGTATTTTTAACCATTAAGAATAGTTTTGAGAATTATATAACAACTTTTCTCAGGGTTTCAGAAAGCTTTCTTACCGATATGGCAGTTTTTTCCGGAGTAACCCTCAGGGCAAGAGCAGAAATATTCATCTGGCTCTGTATTCAGACATGTGCCTCCATTTACACAGGGCTTGTGTGTGCCACAGTAATTTAGATCTGTACAGACACAAACAAATAAACACATTTTTAATATATTTTAAAATGTAATTGGCCCCACTTTATATTAGGTGGCCTTAAGTACTATGTACTTACATCAAAAATAAGTGCAATGTACTTACTGTGTTCAAATTGTATTGCAAAATACCTTTGCTGATATTGAGGTGGGATACGGGTAGAGTTAGGGACAGGTGTGGTGGTATGGGTAAGTTTAAGTGTAGGGTTAGGTGTAAGGGAAGTGTCAACTGTGTAATTACAAATGTAACTACAGAAATTATAATTACAGACGTAATTACATGCAGGTATTTTTTTAAATACAAGTACAATGTAAAAACATGTACACAATAAGTGCATTGTATCAAATGATTAATTAAAATGTTAGTAGTTAAGGCCACCTAATATAAAGTGGGTCCATGTAATTTATTCCTGTGATGGCAAAGCTGAATTTTCAGCATCATTACTCATTACATCATTACAGTCTTCAGTGTCGCATGATCCTAATATGCTGATTTGGTAACATTTCTAATTATTATCAATGTTAAAAAAAAGTTGCGATGCTTACACTAAATATTTTTGTGGAAACCAAATTACTAATATTTTTTTTTAATTACATAACATGCTACCTAAAGGGATTACCCCATGATTTACTCACCCTCAAGCCATCCTTGGTGTATATGACTTTCTTCTTTCAGACAAATACAATCAGAGTTATATTTAAAAACGTTTCTGGCTAATCCAAGCTTTATAATGGCAGTGAATAGGAGCCCAAAATTTGAAGCCCAAAAAAGTGTATCTATCCATTATAAAAGTAATCCACACGGCTCCGGGGGGTTGATAAAGGCCTTCTGAAGTGAAGCGAAGCGATGAGTTTGTGTATGAGAAATATCCACATTTAACACATTATAATGTAAAATATCTAGCTTCCGCCAGACCACCATCCATATTCAACTTACGGGAAAAAAAACGGAACTGACACTATGTATGAGGTCAGACGTGGCGCAAGCATTTGAACTGCATAGGTGTTACACTTTCTTTGTAAGGAAAGCTAGATATTTATGGCGGAAGTTTTAGATATGGATAGTTTTCTTACAAAAACCCATCGATTCGCTTCAGAAGGATTTTATTAACCTCCCAGAGCCGTGTGGAGTACTTTTATAACGGATGAATGTACTTTTTTGGGCTTCAAATTTTGGGCTCCCATTCACTGCCATTATAAAGTTAGGATTAGCCAGGACATTTTTAAATAATTAGAATATCATATATACCTAGGATGGCTTGAGGGTGAGTAAATTATGGGGTCATTTTAATTTTTGGGTGAATTATCCCATTTATTATTTAATTCCATCTATATTTGCTGAAAAAAAGAAGGAAATTCAACAGACCTTTGTCACACAGAAGTCCACCCCAGTTCTTCTCACATGTGCATGTCCAGGGTTTCACACAGGTGCCATGCATACACCCCGGGTACGGCAAACACTCATCGCACAGTGGGCCCTGCCAGCCGTACTTACACCTACAACACCAGTAGAGCATGATCAGGACTGTGTGTGTGGTACTGGTAAACCCTACATTATGGGACAATATGTTGATGGCAATATACAAAATCCTTGTCCTTGTGGGGACATTTTGGTCCCCATAATGAATACAGTTTATAAAACATACAGAATTGTTTTTTTGAAAATGTAAAAATGTAGAAAGCCTCCCTGAACGGAATTTATACTAATGAACACATTTACGGTACAGCAGTAAGACCTATTAAATCATGTCAACTTACTATGTGTTTAAGTTTACACAAGTTTTCTATTTACACAGAAAATGTTGTCACACATTGCACATGTACACCACACCAGTAACTCTGAGGGAGGGAAGTCTGAGTATCACCAGGAGAGGAGTGTAAACTTCTTTCCAGTAGCAGACACAGGTCGTGCACTCTGTCTCTTTCCTAATCTTAGACAGCACTGAATTCCAGACAGACTGCTGGTCAAAGGTCATTTCCACCTCACATACTTTAAAAGATTTCTGAATTACCGCAGAGGAAAAGAAACATCACTCAGACACACTTGCGAGACAGGGATCGGTGGTTATTTTCAAAACAGCATAATACCATACAATGCTATTTCTGCAGTATAGCATACTTTATGTAAACTTTTAGTATGCATGTTCTGTACAGTAATACTCATTTGACCTACTACTACATTTGCCACCATGTGTACTATATCAGAGTCTACTTTTTCCAGTGCGACAGGTGAACCAATATGAACTACCATTTTGAACATCTTTCTTTACTGATAATTTAACAGCCAAATGTTTTATTTTTATTTTACTTTTAATAAAAAAAACAAAAAAACAAGATGATATTAAACATGCAAATATGAAGAGGTCATGTGACAAACATAGAAAGGTCATTTGACTAAAATAGTAAACAGTATTCCCTTGAAAATAGCCAACCACTCAGACATTCATAAGGAAGGCGGAGCTAATATTATCATATTATCCTTCAGTTGTCTGCTCAGCTCATTCAGGACTATTTAAAGCTGCTGTGCACACAAGCAAATGTGTGTGTTGCATGTGTGAAACAATTTTACTCTAACGAACAGACTCATTCATCTCTTCAGGATGCATGATCTGAGAATAGAGAGAGAGATCAACTAACACTTACACACATTCTCCTGGAGCGTCACAGATTCCATGAAGCTCACTGCAGCCTTGCTTACAGATAGCTGAAAGACAGAGAAGTATGAATGAACCTTATTATATTCCTTTGTTCTCCCTTCATTAAGACATGTGATTTACAGTCAGAGACTGATGACAGCACTAATAATGAGGTGTTCACACATACTGTAGAATGATTTTATTGCTGGAGGTCACCCAGAGGTTGTTGTCAGGATTACGTTAAGTTCATTGTGTTTTGGTTTTAGGTCCAGTACCTGTTTCCTTTGTTCTCATTTTCCAGTCACTAGTTTGTTCCCATAGTTACTGATTTCATTCACTTGTTGTCTAATTTGTACTCGTCATGTATTTAAGCCCTGAGTTTCCTTAGTTCTTTGTCCATTATTCTAGATGTGTACGTAGTTGTGTTTGAGTAATTATCCCTGCTATCTCCTGAGATTTTTTGTTTCTCTTCTGTTTTTTCCCTGTACTCCTTTGTGCGCTTCAGTCAGCACCACAGCGTTACAGTTGTATTGTTGGTTGTAGTTTTTACTGCTCGATACCTTAACTGGACAATTTGATCATAAATGTCAATTAACGATATAAAGTGTCAATTGAAAGAGATTTTACTATATTTTTTATATTGTGGTCTGTAAATATATTTGTGCAACTTTCAATGGGCATAACTGCTTGAAGTTATTAATATGTTAAAGTCCCCATGAAATGAAAATATGTTTTGGCTTTTAGAATGAATATATTAGTCTTTACTGGTAATCTATAAGCTAGTGTGCTCCAAAACAGAAGATATAAGCATTCAAAGCTTACCGTTTCTCACTTCCACCAATATGGATCAGTGATTTTGACACTTTTTACACATTTACTATTTTTTATATGGTGAATGGCACATAGTGCACTATACAGGGGACAGGGAATGATTCAAACAGTGTAAATGTGCTTTCCATTGGGGCGAATGAAATCTGGTTTCACGTTAGTGTCACACGAACCACCACAGCGTGCACAAAGCCTGCTCCGCTCCAGAGACATGACAGCACAGAGTGGATCATATGAGTGAGTCGGCACAGACCAGAAAATGTATCACCCATTTGAAGTCTGCACAAAATGCTATATTTTAAAGCGATATGGCAGAAATAAGGAGGAGAAACATTTAGAGATTAGGAGGAAACTGTGGCTTTACTCAGCTGAATGGATCTGGCTGATCTGTGATATAAACGAAATGCTATTGGCTATTAAAAAAAAGGGGAGGGGCTATTTGATATGTCTCGCCCTGTCTTCCCATTTCAGTGGAAAATACGTCAACATGCTATGCGTTTCAAGGCACTTCAGGGAGCCTTTAATACATGGACGATTGAGTAAATAAAGTGCATAATATGCTTGATATTACAAATAGTTGCAAGCGCGAAAAAGGATTAGTTTATATATCATACCCTTGGGGGAGGGAATGTTTATTAAGTTAAAGAAAAATATAAAATTCTTTCTCTCTGTATGCATTATGTACCAAAATGTACTCATGAACACATGTAAACACTTGCACACCTTTATTGCAGTCTGGCCCAGTCCAACCCTCCATGCATTGGTGATTGCCAAAGTGATCGCATGTATAATGGCCAAAGTAATCATCTCGGGGGCGACACTGTTTGTTGCACTTGTTGCCGTAGTAATAGCGGTCGCAGCGCACGCGCACGCTGTACTGGATGTTGGCTGTTTGGCCCTTGTACTGAATGATCCTTCGCTCCTCTCCAGGGTTCATTTCTCCACGATTAACACTCCTCTCGATCAACAGATCATCACCTGTGAGAGAGACAAAAACATTGGTTTATATGCATGTGTGTGTGTGTGTGTGTGTGTGTGTGTGTGTGTGTGTGTGTGTGTGTGTGTATGTGTGTGTGTGTGTGTGTGTGTGTGGTGTGTGTGTGTGTGTGGTGTGTGTGTGTGTGTGAGCGTCAATTATAAAGAACGGCCGGTTTTCCTGCTTCAGTGGAACACACACACTTGTCTCAGACTGCTTGGGAGCCAGTGAGGAAATAATACAATCAGGAACAGACCAGGAAGAACCCCCCACCTCCAAGAAAACACAAACACACCCAAACTCCCTCTCGAGAAGCGAATAGAAACATGGTGACCTTGCGAACAACTACAGACGCAATGTAGGGGAGAGGAATAGTCTGCATGTGGGTGGTTGTGTGTGGGTGACTAGGTGTGTGGGAAAAAGACAAACAGCGTCTTAAAGAGCGAGAGAACACAACTTCAACAATGATTCAATTCTAATCTGTGCTGTTCATGAAGGTGGGTGTTGGCTTGAGATTCTCACATTGCAGCACTTTCCTTTCCAAACAAGAAATTCACACCTGATTAAATTAGCAATATCATCGTCTAGGGAAGTGACAGGGATAGGGATATGGCTGAATCATTGCATTTTACCAATGGGTTGTACTAAACTATCAATACTATTTTTCTGAAATGGATCTTTTTAACCTGTAAAAGTGAATTCATCAAATGGTATATTATAATGTTGTTTTTAATGTAAAGCAAATAATGATATGCATGGATAAATCATTAATAACAAACACATAAGAATTATCATTTGAAAAATTTGATTGTATTTGAAAAATGTTTTTGTACATATGGTGAGCAATAAGTGACTTTTATCTATGGTGAACTTTTGAATTTGAATATATATAGAAACTCCCACAGGAATGCAGAAAATATTTGAAAAAGCCAAAGAAAATTGAGGATGTATCACAGATAGCAGTGTTATTTCTGACAGGTCGTTATATTTGACCGCTAGCCAAGGTGCTCTATAAATCGTCCTTGTGCACATTCCCTCACGAATCCTTCCTCACAGCCGAAATCACCCCACTCGCCCCATCTCAGTCCACTTGCTCTCTTCCTTAAATGGACACACGATTCCAGAAGTGGAACAAAAGCTATGACATACTTTCCTACTTTCTGACTAAAAAAAGTAATTTGTTGAGCTCTTTCATATCAAATGTGCCATCCCCCTTTTTGCCGTACTCTCTTCCCCCTCTCACTCTCCCCTCACTTATAAATCTAAAAAAACTAGTACTCATCTCCTAATTCATCTACAGCAATTAGCTATAAAAATACACACCAATCACTCCCTCTCCATAAGCTGAAGGAGACACTTAGAGACTGTTACTGGGTAGAGTCACAGTAGTGTATGTGTGAGTGTGTGTGTGAGTGTGTGTGTGTGTGTGTGTGTGTGTGTGTGTGTGTGTGTGTGTGTGTGTGTGTGTGTGTGTGTGTGTGTGTGTGTGTGTGTGTGTGTGAGAGAGAGAGAGAGAGAGAGAGAGAGAGAGACCCTAAAGATAAGCCAGCTCAAGAACACAGTAACACACATGGATAAGAGCCCTAACTATCAAACAGGTTAGCAGATGAACAGCTCTCGAAGTAATCAGTCGTATTTATCCCGTGAGCTCAATCAACACTAGAACTTCAGCCTTGATCTGAGAGGCTCTCTTTAACTCAAAATAACAGCTTTAGATAAAGAAAAACCTCAGGAAATGCAGATGATGGCGGCTGTTAGGCTTAGAAACAAAGCGTCTTTTCTTAGTTTCTTTTCTTTCCTATTATATTTTTTCTGTCCTATTTACATCTCTCCATCAGTCTGTCTCCAGTTTGCTCTGTTTCACTGCCTCCAGCACAATGGGTGCGATTCGGCCCCTATTGCCACGACGATAACAGATCACAAACAATAGACCAAAGAATCGGACAAGGCCAAATAATTCCCCTTATAAACTACACAACTCTCTCTCTCATTTCTAAGTTTTCCTCCATGATAATGTACCCCACCTTTCTTAACTTCCACTTCCTTTTTGCATTTTTTCACTTATCCACTTTATTACCATCTAGCGATCTACCAGCCAGCACTACAGTACAAGTAAAACACAATAACGCCCCTTTCTCTCCCCCTTGACGATACATGAACAATGCAGTTGACCTGCTGGCCAGAAAGAGCTGTTTAGAATCCAAACGCAGAGTTGGAGAGACAGACTTCCTGAAAGGTAAACAGCCCCACAAGACCCTCTCCTCCAAAGGGCCTCCGCTACCTGATTCCCTGCAAACAGCAAAACAGGCTGCTTGCATCTAAAGCCAGACTTATTACTTCAAGGCCTGATTTATACCTTTGAGCTAACTAGACTTAGAAAAAAGACTGCCGTGAGGCAGGTATGACACCATGATGATGAATTGATCTCCTGCTCACAGCACACTCTAAAAAATGCTGGGTTGTTTTAACCCAAATTTGGGTCAAATATGGACAAACCCAACATTTGGGGTAAAATCTAATGTAAAAATTTAACCCAACGGCTGGGTTTGTCCATATTTGACCCAAATTTGGGTTAAAACAACCCAGCATTTTTTAGAGTGCAGATATGTGTGGTGTCCAGAAAACAAAAACAGTCACATATAAACAGAAACCAGCCGCAATGATGATGATTTATATTAAAAATGTATTGATCATATTGTATTCAATAACATTAGCATGCAATACTTTATTTTCTCATAATATACATTGCACATCACCTAATTTCTCAAAGAGTCTGAAAAGATTCAAAGTCTCTCTAAACCCCTCCTTTCCGAAATCCTACTCTGCTCTGATCAGTCAGATGGCCCAGTCTGTTTTGATTAGTCTACCGCCTACATATCTGCCTATTAACATATCTGCAACTAACATTTCAAGCGTTTTCTTAGTTTCTTATCCACACTGAAACAACAGAAAACACTAAATTCACTTTACTGAGCATGAACCTCATAAAACCTCACAAAAGCTGCCTCAGATGATACAGACAGAACAGACATAATCAAGTTATCACGCTACGCACAACCCTTTTCACATTTCCGGGTTTCACAGAGCGGAAGTCGTCATAGTTGGGTTAAATTTTATAGCGGTTAATGAGATTTTACATTAAATATATATTTGTTTTGTCTCCATTTGCTCAGATAGCAAAAGAAAAACTCCACAATAGTGATTTCACAACTTTCAAAAAGAGGGAAAGAATAGAGTGAGATTCATGTTTATACCGCTATTGTGCCTGTTATGTGCTATGTATAAAATATGTTACTTTGCGCACTCTTCATATCACAGTCCTGCAAAGATGACACAAAATTTGACAAAATTGCTGTCCTGTGGCAAAACATTACAGCAGTTGCGTTTTAGACCAAACATATAATGGTGAGGGAGTGCGACCTGGTTGCATCAGTGAAAAGTGAGATATTTTGTTTAATATAATTATCCTGCCAGAAGAATTGTGTGATAACTTGATAATGTTCTGTCTGTCATCTCGGTGAGCTTTTATGAGGTTTAACGCATGCACAGTAAGATGTATTTAGCGTCGTATTTTACCGACGTTTCAGTGTGGATAAGAAACTTTTGGAAAACGCTTGATAACGCTAGTGTGGACGGAGAGTGGTTTAAAATGAAAACGCCGTTTTCAAATGTATCCGGATTAATGTAGACGTAGCCTTAGTGTGGATGAATTTTAGCTCCCGATGCTTCCTTTTTTTAATTGATGCTCAAAACAATACACAAGTTATAACAAATAATAACAGAATACAAAAAACAAAACAAAAAACAACTGGGGGGAATCATGTAAATTAAACATATAGATAAATTATGAGAATTACATGACACTGAAAAAAGGAAATTAATTTCAAACAGATAATGTTTTAATGGCTTTTTTGTTCTCAGATAATGTAATTGAAAATAGGTCTTTTTCAAGTTCTTTTACAAAAATAATAAAGAGAGGTTTCTCCAGATGCTTCCTCAGCACTTGATACACAGGCATGATGCCGTCATTTTTTTCCTGTATCAATTCTAGCGCAAGTCCTTTTAAAGTGCATAAAAGTGTAGTAGAAAATAACTTTATTTGTCGTGCACCTTTGTCTGTAAAAATGTGCAGACCTTTTACATCCACAAACAGTTATATTACACACTGAATGAAAGGTAATATTCAAAAAAGCATAATAGGGGCATTTTAATGAAAAATATTACAGAATTTAAAAAAATAAGTACTTATATTAAAAATAGTAAAAAATATAAATATTTTGTAAAACAATACAAAATAACAAACGACATTAAATATATAATGTATAATTTATAATGAAATATATAATTAGATAATAATCTAATTAATTATTAAATAGAACATAATTAAATAATAATAAATATTAAAGATTAAGCTGTATTATTTAAATAAAATGCCTATGTCATAGAACATTTTTTTAGCAGACAATAGTAGTAAGTCCAATTCCTTCAAGGAATTCCCTAGTTATTTGTACACATCTGAATTACCCATCAGCAATTCCTGTCATTTTATGTGAACATACCAATGCCTTGTTAGTGTTGTGTGTATTTGTGAGAGTGTATACTCATGCCAGTCCTGTCAGTAGCCCTTTGCTTTATGATTAATTGGCGGTGGTGTATTTGCTTGTATGTGTGTGTGTATTGTGTGTGTGAAGAATAGTAGCATTGCAGCTGCTCAGACAATAATTAGCTCAGACATGTGTGGAAAATAACGAGCGGCACTAACAGTAACAGTAATTAATGTCTTAACAAGGAGATGACCTCATACTCTTTGTTTAGGCCCAAGCTCTCTCCAGGGACTTTAAACATGACACGCTGAATATAAACAGTTTCCATTTGCATGTTAAAACGACCTCCCTTCCCCATTAAGGGCACTAGCACACTACCAAAAAAAAAGCCACACTAGATATTCATACACAAATAAACATCAAATAACTTATGCAAATACTCAAATCTGCTGTAAAGTGTCTATAAAGATGTATGCTGTGTGCTTGAGAACTGAAGGAGACGTGCTTATACGTTTATTCTTCTACTTTAGAATAGAGTTTGTTCTTATTAAAATAATTATAGGTCATACAATAAGACTATTTAAGATTATTAAATATAATGGATCAAGATTTTCTTATTATAGAGCCGTTTTGTAATAACTTGTTTCTGACCAAACCACAGACTCCAGTCATTACCACACCAGATATCCACTTCACTTCAAAGTAATTTAACAGTTTACTTTCAGTCGAATACACAAATCTCCAGTCCATTCTCAGTAATACTTACACTCTAAAAAAAAAAATGGTGCTATATGGCGCTAAAAGTGGTTCTTGGTCGTAATCATATGGGGAACCACTTTTAGTGCTATCACCATATATTAAATGATTAGTTCACCCCAAAATGAAAATTTTCCCCCCATCTCATCCAAGATGTTCATGTCTTTCTTTCTTCAGTCGAAAATACATTTTAGATGTTTTTAAGAAATTTAAGATTTGTCATCATATAATGTTTTTTTAATGGCAACCAAAATGCTTAAGATCCAAATCAATGAAGTTTCAAAGGGCTTTGAAGTGCTTCAAATGGTACTGCGCGATCCCAGCCGTGGAATAGGGTCTTATCTAGCGAAACCATCGGCCATTTAAAAATTAAAAAATTAAAAAAATAATACTTTTTAACCTAAATTGTTCATCTTGCGCAGCTCTGCGAGGTGCTATGGGTGACGTAATCATGTCGGAAAGGTCACGCCAGAAGTACCGCCCCGTGTTTACTAAGCGCTCATGTGAAGACTAAAGATTAATTAGGTTAAAAAGTATATTCATTTTTATTTTATTTTTTTAAATGATCAATGTTTTTCGCTAGATAAGACCCTATTCTTTTTGAAGCATTTGAAGCACTTCAAAGCCCTTTGAAACTGCATTGATTTGGACCTTCAGCATTTTGGTTGCAACTGAAAACCATTATATGATGAAAAATCCTGGAATGTTTTCTTCCTCTAACTTAATTTCTTTTCGACTGAATAAAGAAAGACATGAACATCGTGGATGAGATGGGGGTGAGTAAATTATCAGGACATTTTCATTTTGGAGTGAACTAATCCTTTAGCATGTTCTGTATATGGTAGCGGTAACCAAAGAACCGGTGAAGAACTGGTGAAGAACCGCTGAAGAACCATTGAAGCACCAAGATTGGTGCTATACAGCACCTAAAGAGGTTCCCCTACGATTCTGATTCCGATTCTTACTTTCGATTTCGATTCTTTTCGATTCTCGATTCCGTTTCTTTGAGGGGTGGAGTCAAAACATGTCACAGGCTCATTTCACAGAGGAAAATTTTATTTTGATTCCCCTGCTTAGCTGCAAAGGTGAATGGAGTTTCACACCGAGTCTCCACCGGTTTAGCAATAGCATTAGCAGCAGTCATATTAGGGCTGCTACTAGCGTGGGCAATTCGGCCGTTACTCTGCACGCGTTCCTGTGTCTGCGCACTCCAAGCCATCAGTAGCCTCACGCAATGTTGTCATGACAACCGGTACACAACATTCACTTCAGGAGGTTTAATTATTAGTATTATTGTATTATTTCTTATCATATACATCATATAAAAGACGAGAGTCGCGTTTGTTTCTAATGAACCTGATTTCTCAAAATGGTGCGTGTGTGTGCTTATCCTGGGTGCCATGACAACAGTGCGAGTTATAGTAGGCATGAGTGCCGGGGCCTGCTGACGGCTCTGAGTGTGTACACACAGGAACGCGCGCAGAGTAATGGCCGAGCTCAGTGTTTTGACTGAATAATACAGTTTCTTTCTTCCAAAACCTTATAGTATGCCTCTGACACACTTTCCGCGTGTCTCCCTGTATCATTGCGTGATACATTTGTTTATTTTTTGTAATGTTTTAGCCTGGTCGCCGAAAAAGATAGAAGGACATAGGGCACTGGGACAACAGCAGGGTGAGTAAAAGATGGCTTTATTTTAATTTCAGGTTGAACTATCCCTTATATAACATTGGTTAGCGCAGGGTTGCCCAAGGAGGATGAGACAGTGGACCTGCACAGCATGTCAAACACACCACATAGTACTTGTGGTGCATCCTCCCGTGCAAGTAATACGTTTGTCACGTGTTGCACTGTGCCGATCCAGGCTTTTTTAAAAGTGAAATAAAGCCACACTATGGAAACCAAAACTTGTGCGTTTGGAACCGATGATCGGAATCGAAAACAAATTTTCTAAACGATTCCAATGGCATTGTCATTTTTTAAACGGTTCCAAGTTGGAACCGGTTCTCGATGCCCAACCCTACATATAGCACCATTTTTTTTTTTTTGAGTGTAGCTTTTGATGTTTAAATCAATTCAGTTGAAATTCTGAATTCAGTAAAAACAAACTTTTTTTATTGCAAAACAGAGTTAAGTCTACTTGCAGCTAGTTAAATTTAATGCTAGTTATTGTTTACTTCACTTCTCATTGTGAAGACCTCATTAGGTGAACAGCTTATTGATTATGTTTTTTTAAAATATACACTACCATTCAAACGTTTGAGCTCAGTAAGAGAAAGAAGCATCTTATGCTCACCAAGGCTGCATTTTTACCCCTCAAAAATACAGTAAAAAAAAATAATATTGTGAACTATTATTATTATTACAATTTCAAAATGTTTTCCATTTTTCAGTTTTCCAAAGAATCTTTCATAAATTATTCTAATGTGCTGATTTGATGCTTAAAAAAAATATTATTATCAATGCTGAAAACAGCTGTGATACATATTAACGAATGAAAAGTTCAAAGTAAACAACATTTATTTGAAATCTTTTATAACATCAATGTCTTTAATGTCACTTCTGATCAATTTTATGCATCCTTGCTGAATAAATATATTAATTTCTTTTTTTTCTTTTTTTCTTTTTTTTTACTTACTGACCCCAAACATTTGAAAGGTAGTGTATCTTAATTTCTTCAAGGTAATTAAATAACTGACATTGAGTGTATTCAGCTTGTTAGGGTTTATAGAGTTCATTGCTTGTAAATGATTAGCCAAAACAATGAAAACATGAATTCCTTCATTAATGGTACTTCCTGTCAGAGTCATCCTTTATTATGGAGCATAGGAGAACCACAGGTGGAGAAGATGAAAACAGGACACATCTGTGTAAGACAACACACACACACACACACACACACACACACACACACACACACACACACACACAGTGGACTACAGCGCATTAGCCAAAATATTTAAACATGTGAGCATTTTAGTGAGGGTATGTGGAATTTAATGAATGATGGGCATTTGAATTCTGCAGAAACCTGTGTAATTTTCTGCTGAGTTCTGTGCATGCACATTCTTCATGAGCCTGCTGGTAACACTTTATGGTTCAAAGACACATCAGACCACAGGAATCTAGCTCTGACGTAATACTCTGACCGGCCACCCTGTCCACCTGCTTTATTTTTATTACAGTTTTTCTCACATTGGTGCATTTCTCAGATCACAACTGAAATTCTCAAAACTACTTGTTTCAAAAGTAGTCACTTGCTACTCAAAAAGTCACTTACATTTATGCATTTGGCAGACGCTTTTATCCAAAGTGACTTACAGTGCCCTTATTACAGGGACAATCCCCCTGGAGCAACATGGAGTAAAGTGCCTTGCTCAAGGACACACTGGTGGTGACCGCTGGGATCAAACCAGCAACCTTCTGTGTATCAGTTCCATGGTTTAACCCACTGGTCCACCATCTCACACTTGTGCACATCAAATGCTTTGGTATATTCATGCAAGTGATAATGTACAATTGTCTGCTGTTTCCTACATTATCAATTGATTATATCATGTTGATCAAAATATATTATGCTGGTTCCCTGTTGAATAGTCTTACCCCTCAAAATATATAGGCCATTAAAAACACATAAGTCATTAAATGCAGAATGTTTGAACTAGATGCCACAAACTGTCAAGCATAATTTCTATTAGACCTTTCCTTTTTGTAAATGTGTCCTGAATTGCTGAATTACGGAGGTGAATTTTGTAAATGTAAGGGAAATGTAAAGCATTAGATCAACCAATGATGAACCAGTTCTCTAAAAGAAGCTTAATTTATCAAGCATACATAGACAGAGCACAACACAGTGTTGCAAATTCTGACAATAGAAGAACAAGAAAACAAACAGGGTCAACAGCCGGGAAGAGGAAGAGGAGTAAGGATGCGTGGTGAAAGGGTTACAGAGGCAAAACAGTGGAAGAGGTAGAAGAGGCCAATATTGTAGACATGTTTCTGATTAAATAAGTGCCACTATTGTGGACCATGTTCTCAATCATGACCTTACAATGGCTGAGGCGGGTTGAAAGGTACAGCTGCATGTTGGAAGAAACTACAAGCTCGTGGGGAGTTCTACAAGCTTACGAAATCTTCTCATTATAACAAACAAAGCGTTGACATTACGTAAATAAGAGATTAATTGCACAGTCAGCTTCATTCCATTTAACAGAACTTTGTGAGCAGTTAACTAAAATAAGTTACAGCTTTTTAGTGATTATGAAGGGAGCGCACTTTGCACGCTTTCTGCCATGCCAAATCACACAGTATGCTTGCTTTTCTGTTAAAATTAACAGTGGTTTATGAACTTAGACGGTTTAATAACAAATCATTTATTGGGAGTATTTATGCTGAGATGTGTAGGTTGTGGAAATCTATCTAAATGTTTTAAAAGGGAAGCGTATCTCTTTAACCTTACTCTGGAGTTGGTTCACCCTCCGCCTATGAATCAGAATTTAATAGTCACGTAAATCACAACCTACTGCAAAACCCAAGCTAATGCATCAGTACATCTAAACTGGCTTTTATCTTTATGGATACATCTTGTATCTCCCTCTAGAAAGAATGTTTACCCTGTTATGCATCCTGGTATGTTTCTCATACAGTCAAATGTCAAAGCCAGCCTGCACAAATCTGACTTTCTGTGTAATTTCTAGATGTGAACATGCTCAAGAGAGGGACCGCAGGGCTGATGGCTTAAAGATTGTGTATGCAGTAATGCATGGTGGTGTGTGTCAAGGTGGTGGGAAATCATTACTCACTGCTGTCAGTGATCGTTTGGTTGTCCCAGTCCCAAGCCTCCAAGATCAAAGTGTACGCTAGCTAGGAGATAGAGAGAAAGAGGTGGTTAGGTAATATACACGGACATATAGGGGTCCACAGTCAAAGTCTATGCAAAAAACAAACAGAAAATATCAATTAAATAATGTGCAGCGCAAAAACAATGAAGCACAGACATACACAGTTCTTATTTGGTCTGCTTACAGATTCAAAGTAAAAGAAAGATTATACTGCCATCCAAAAGTTTGGGTGAGTATGATTTTAATTGTTTATTCACATTAACATCACTAAACATACAGTAGAAGGGCATCCAGAGACATCCTCAAAGAAATATTCAACTATAATAAAAACCATTCCCCCCAATTATTCTAGGGATTGGGTTAGTTTGTAGCCATTATAAAACAATGGAAATCTATTATGTCCTCATTTAGATAGCATGTGAATCTGCGTGTGTACCTTTTTAACAGGATGCAAGTCATAACAGCAATGTGAATAACCTGGTTCCCACAGTCTGGTGACTGATTAGCCCAGTTATAAACCAGATGAATGATGAGATGGTGCAAGGATGTTTGTATGAGTGTGCATCAGGTCACTGCCGCAGTCAACAAATTCATAAATGATTGTGTGATTTTTATGCATGCATGTTCTTTTTCTACACAGATACATGCTTCAATGTTCTTTAGTTCATTCATTGTGTGGGAAAATGGTTTGCGAAGTCAAGTCGATTAACAACGTAACTTCAAATGGTTCCTGAACCAGCAGTATTTTATTCTGAGGTGAGGGAGAGGTCATTTTCTTTATCAAAAAAGGGGTAGTAGCATTTCTTTCCTTTAATCTGACAGAACCTAAGTGCTTTTGAGATTACAAACATTGTCCTGGATGGACGTTTCAGGAAATGTCTGAAACATTAGGAAGAAATCTCTGGGACAGACATAAGACTGAATAGCATATGTGTAATAAGCTTCTGTAGTAAAAAGAGATTTTTCCTTCAGCTTAAGTCCGTACAGATGTCTTGCAAATGGTTTAAAATAACAGATTCCCAAAAATGTTGAGACAACAAATGCAATGAAACAGATTTTTATGTTTCAAAGAGCCACTGTGGAAAACAGAGGACATTTCTGAAGAGGTGTTTTTAGCAGGTATGTTTGGCTGAAAGGTTTTATTTTTTTGGTTCGGGCAGAGATCAGGTTTACTGCGGCAGCACGGCATGAGAAATATGCACATGGATTTGTGTGCTGACACTCATGCATCTTTTCTCTGGAAGCATGAATCAGCACGCTAACATCAGTGAAGCCAAAACGCTCAAACTTGTAGGTGCATGCAGTAAATGGTAAGAAGGAAAGACTCCTGATGCAGGCATGGCTTCAAACCTTTCAAATATTTCACTAAACCTCTAAGCAGTAAGCACTATTCAGGAATCCTTTTTATCTTTTTGGCATTTCATTGACATATATATATATATACATATTTTTACATGCATATAGAAAGGCTACAACAAATACATGCAAAACTATAACGGTGGTAGAGATTGAAGAATGTTTATTAGGAACATTTTTAACACTGTAAATGGACAACTACTGGTCATTTACAAAACACCATCATCATCATCATAATATAAAAAATATAAAAAATATTATCAAGTCCTGTTATATAAACTTAAGAGTGTGGCACTTCACTAGGTGTCTCACTGTTTGTCCAGCTTAAAAGTGTCAAGTGTTAAATCTGCTTTGAAACACAAATTTTTTTCTTCGAATCTGCTGCTCTGTGCCTGTGTGCGTTTATGAATTCCATCCTAAACATAAGTAGCCAGCAAGACAATAACTGTTACATAATCAAGATCAGTGCGTAGAGAGCTTCATAGAATGGGTTTCCATGGCCGAGCAGCTGCATCCAAGCCTTATATCACCAAGTGCAATGTAATGTGTCGGATGCAGTGGTGTAAAACATGCCGCCACTGGACTCTAGAGCAGTAGAGATGTGTTCTCTAGACTAGAGTGACCAATCACACTTCTCTGCCTGGCAATCCGATGGACGAGTCTGGGTTTGGCAGTTGCCAGGAGAAGGGTCCTTGCCTGACTACATTGTGCCAAGTGTAAAGTTTGTTGGAGGGGGGATTATGGTGTGAGGTTGTTTTTCAGGGGTTGGGCTTGGCCCATTAGCTCCAGTGAAAGGAACTCTTAATGCTTCAGCATACCAAGACATTTTGGACAATTTCCTGCTCCCAACTTTGTGGGAATAGCTTGGGGGTGGCCCCTTCCTGTTCCAACATGACTGCGCAACACTGCACAAAGCAAGGTCCATAAAGATGAGCGAGTTTGGTGTGGAGGAAGTTGACTGGCCTGCACAGAGTCCTGACCTCAACCCGAAAGAACACCTTTGGGATGAATTAGAGCGGAGACTGCGAGCCAGGCCTTGTTGTCCAACATTCAACATTCAACATCTAGCATCCAGCACTTCTAGAAGAATGGTCAAAAATTCCCATAAACACTCTCCTAAATCTTGTGGAAATCCTCCCCAGAAGAGTTGAAGCTGTTATAGCTGCAATGGGGGGGCCAACTCAATATTAAACCCAACGGATTAAGAATGGGATGTCATTAAAGTGCATGTACGTGTAAAGGCAGGCAAAAAACTTTGGCAATGTCAATTTGGATCATTTTTTTCTTTTGTTCAAAATGTGTTAACACACTATCATAATCATCTTACAAAATAAACTATGTATATGCAATACTACAATATTACTGTAATGTATTTAAATACTTTGTCCTGATGCTTACATTACAATGCAATTAAAATAATGATTACTGTAGGAACGACAATGAAACTAGTTTTTAAACTTATCTTTGGTTGAAGTTAACTTAATATTGTATTTTTCTTTAATGCATATTGAATTTTTTTCACAAACATTTAGTTTGACATGAAACAATAAGTGGCGGACCCTGCCACAGACCCCCTAGGAGTTGTGAACTGCTTTATAATATCCAGGACAAAATCCAAACCCCATTAAATGGATATTGAGTTATCAGTGTCAGTACACTAATGAAAGGGAAAGATTTTGTGTAGCATTAGTTTGCAGCATGAGTGTATTAATGTAAACACCAGGTCAGTGGCGTAACACAGTTACTAATCTCCATAGACAGCCATCAGACACCAACCACCAGTCCAGGGAGTAGCAGGAGAGGGAAAGATTTTATCTTCCTTAGTTAGAGGGAAATAAGACACCCACATGCCAGCAGATACAGAACACACGCACACACAAGCAATGAATATATTGCACTTCCTAAGTGACACTGAGCAGGCGGTGCCACAGTTTTTGCACATCAGAGGACACTGGGTTGTGGGTACTGTACTGTATATTGCAAGAATCCAGCCTTAATGTACCTTGCATTAACATATACACACGTCTATAAGGATTCAGGTCAAATGCAAATCAATGCACAGTAACACACACAAACACACACTGTTCCACCTGAAAGCTGAATGTGATATGTGCAGGTTGGTAACACACCTGTGTTCTAAATTCACTTCATACTCAATGTGCTTGGGTTTCCATGGCACAAAATTAACAATGCAATCCCATTGTATGCAATTTTCAATGAAAGAGGTGGTGGTTTGTTTATTAGCAATAAGCCAAGGTAAGTTGTGTACTTAATTTTACCATGGTTAAGATATGATCTTACCCTTTAAAAGGAATATTTCACAGAAAACTAAAAGCTGCACTGTTAACCGGAAAAAAAAGCCATTTCATTGACATTTATATGTACATTTTTACATGTATATACACAGGCTACAACTGATACGTAAAGTTTGCAAAACTCTTCAGAAAACATTTAATGTGTATGTCAGGGTTAACGGGGTAGAGATTGAAGGTTGTAAATAAATCAAAATTCTAATGACTACTGGTCAACAACAAAATATCACCACTATCTTATTATAAAAAATATTATCGAACCCTGATATCAACTATATACTCTGGGTTCTGGCCAAAATTCCAAGCCCGGAGCCCTTGCAGCATGCCAAATACGCATAATCTTTACTCTAGTTACAGTTTTTCTCAGTCGCTTTGGTACATTTCTCAGATCAGAATTGAAATTCTCAAAACTACCTGTTCAATCTTCACATCATTGTGTCACTTGTGCACATCAAAAAAGCAGTTTCTCGTTTATTTTAAGTTGCAAATGCTTTGGTACATCCATGCAAATGACTATGTACAATTCTATTCTACAATTCAATTATGTTTCCTACATTATCAATTGCTTATGTCATGTTGATCAACATGTATTATAATGGGTCTCTGTTGAATAGTTAGGTTGAATAGTGTTGAATAGTATGACAACATTTAGGCATTAGTTCATAGCATAGCAAGTCTTTACATGCAAAATGGTTGAACAAGTTGCCATAATATGTCAAGCAAATTTCTATACATTTCCATTAGACTTTTTTTCTAAAGATATTCGTTGTGATGTGGATGAGAATTTGTGGCCCAACAGACAGGAACGTGAGTAGGTGTAGGAAGACTGCACTGTAATTCCTACAGCACTGCACAGTTTTCCCTAAGGAGATTGTCCTATGTTCACATTTATACTTTTGTTTTGTTTTTTCTTTGAGTTATGCAGTGCTGTCTTTTCCTTTCTGTATTGCAATTACATGGTCTGTCACCAAATTAGAGTACAAACAGTAAAAGTGTAAATGTTAATCTTTCTCTTGCAATCAAACTCCCACATACACATACAATTTTACAATAATTGTCATCAAAACTTTAGCCATAGTTTACATCAGAACATCCCTCCAGAGTACACTGTTATATTGACAACATGACTAAGCAATTTGACTGTCTTATCCGTACATAATGACACAAGCAGGGGTGTAAATTTCATCTAAAAGTTGGGGGGGGACAATAAACATGAAATTTCTCAAGGGGACAAATAATACAGCCAAAATCGTACTTGTAAGGATATGTGTACCACAAAAAAACAAAAAACAAAAAATTATTTGGCGTTTTGGTGTACTGAAAAATTATCTAATGTCCGTTTTTCTTTTCTCTGTCATTTTATCTGACCAACAACACAAAGCGATAGTAGTTTAAATACGATTAAGGTTCACCACGCAGTCATATTATAATTATTAAATTATCTTGCGTCCTCCACATAGTATTTTATACTATGATATTCAGATATTTAGATATTCAACTGCAGCAAGCCCTCTGATCTGCCACTTATTATCATATTGATCAAAACCCTACTCAGATCTGACTGAACTTTCGGTTTAGAATTAGTCAATTTTTAGAATTTGGGGACGGGTTGCTTGAATTTTGGGTTCATTAGCCTATTATTCGTAATGAAAAACACAACAACAAAACAGTACAATGACACACTCCCTTAAATAGGCGCTTTTACGCTTTGAAACCAAATCTTCGATAATCTTGTCTGTCAGATGTTTGTTTGCTCATTCGGCTCGTGCTGAATTGAGCAGACCCGTTCAGTTTTTAATTGTTTTGTCAGTTCTCTAACTGAACTAAATGATTTTATTACTGTACAGCGGAGCGGGGCGGGGCGGCGGTGGGCAAGTGATGTTAACAGTGTTTTGCCTAATCTGTATTAAAGAGACAAGAATCACTTCATCTGACGTTTAAAGTGATAAAATAGCCTTGACAGTTACTTACTGGTGTTTCACAACTGCTGTCTGAAGAGCCTTGTTCTCTCCCCAAACTTGTGTGGTAGTTTTTCTACGGTCTATGGGTAACGTTAGTTGAGGTGCACGGTGGATCAAACCACTGTGAGGCAAGGGGGGAGGGGGGGACTCAAAATGTTTCTAAACTTAAAACACATTTTTTTGTCCCGTTTGCGTTTGTATTGTTTTACTACTTACACATTTATTTTAAGTATATATTGTTATATTATTTACAATTCTCAGCATGGTTTTTAGGGGGGGACAGCCCTCAGATTGGGGGGGTCCTGTCCCCCCGGTCCCCCCCGCGATTTACGCCCCTGGACTTGTCCTTTTGATGGCACTGACATGTTCATTGACACAGATATTTATTCACTTTTGAGAGATGAACTAAGGATTTTGAGCAAGAGACTGGCTTTTGCAGGTAATTTGCTATTTGTTTTGAGAAATGCACTTACTGTTTTGCAAATGTCGAGGATGATTCGAGAAATGTAAAAGCGACTGAGAAAAACTGTAATTTGATTTAAGTATGAATTTGTGAATACATTTTCGTTTGCAAATGCAAACACATCTTTTTCTCTCTGTTTTGGCCTTCTGTCCTCAGCGTTTATGTCAACGAAGACAGAGCTTTTTGAAAAAACTCTCCAAAGAGGATACATTTGAAAACACTGTTTTCACGTTGTAGTGTGGACTTTGAAAACTGAAGTATTTGAAAACGATGACGCATGTTT
Organism: Romanogobio albipinnatus; assembly: GCA_023566225.1. Taxonomy (NCBI): domain Eukaryota; kingdom Metazoa; phylum Chordata; class Actinopteri; order Cypriniformes; family Gobionidae; genus Romanogobio; species Romanogobio albipinnatus. Next base: position 28,040,839 of record CM042258.1, on the reverse strand, counting down.
AGTTATGTGACGCATCTTGTACCCATAGATATATAGTTATACCGGCATTGTTGTGCCTACTATGTACATTCATAGTGTTGCTAAAGAGAAATGTTTCTTTGTACAGTTTTCATATTGCATTCCTGCTAAGATGATTGAAAATGTGATTTTGAGAGCAACCTGAGTGGTGTGATATTTTGCTAATAAAAGTATCCTGCCAGAAAAATAGTGTGAGAAATGTATTATGCCTGCTGTCTCTCTTTCTCTCTCTCTCTCTCTCTCTCTCTCTCTCTCTGTATGATTTTGTGAACTTTTAGTATGTTTTACGCATGTGCAGCAAGGTGATTTAAGCATTTTTGGATGTTTCAATGTGGATGTGCAACTTTTGTAAAAAGCTTGAAAACGCAGGTGTGGACAGGGAGCAGATAGCTAGATAGAATACATGTAACATGGTGTACAAATCATGCAGGCTGCTTTTAAGTCATTTTAATGGTGTTGTATGCCATTCTGGAGCTTGGGAGTGTCAAGTAGGTTCGGAATGACATCAAGGTGAGAGATGTAAATGATGACAAAATCGTTTTCAATACTCACAGTAAGCTATACTTCTAGATAGAACCAGAAATATCTATTTATTATTTTACATTATTTGCATGAAACATTCAACTAGCAACATGAAGCTGATAGTCAAATATCAACTATTATCAGTCCTGTAACCAGCAGACGCCATCACAGTCACAAGGCAGGTTTGCGTCAAACACCTGTTATCTAACGCTCAGCCAACTACAGAGCACTCATAGAAAATAGGAGAAAGAAACAGTCGTGAAACAAGAGACCCAACACTCATCCAAGATTTAAAGAAAGCAGGATGGGGTGAAAGCAGGACAGGGAAGATCTGAAAATAAACAACAAAAATAAAAGGAAAAAGTAGAGGAGATCAAGTATTAAGTCATGCGGGCCCTCATAACTGTTTTAGCTGTAAAGAATGAAAGAATCAAGTGTGTTTGTCAGTAGCATCCATCTCGCTTTCAGTAAAACTTTCAATGCAGCTTTTTGGCAGGTCCAAATTTATGCGATATAAAACAGAGACATAAATGATAAAGACACAGTCATTTCAGTGGCCTGACCCCATATCTCTAAAAAAAACAGATACACTGACTGCTTTAAAAAGATCTAATGTTATCTTTGGTAAAGATACATTGTTATTGTACATTCCTGTTTGGTTTGTAAATAGATCTCTTTTCTTGACTGTGTATTCAGGGTTTAGATTAAAGACTGAAAACATCTTAATCGTGAAACAGAACATGAACTTGGGAGCTCTTACATGGAAAAGCTTAAATAAAACAAATTGTGGTATGTGTGTGCGTGCTCAGTGAGACGAGATTTTTTTTAAATCCAAAAACAAAAGATGGTATGCTGGAAGAGAATCAAAGATCTCACAGCTGTAGGACGTCAGGCACAGCAGGACTTATAAGGTCCATAAACATCACCTTCCGTAAACTGCATCCCTCCCCTTGGCACACCCGATTTGCTAAGAAACTATGGACAGTGGCAGATGCAAGTGTCTTTTCAGATTTCAAATCAGCCGATGTTGATATGAATAGCAATGATGATGTGCAGAGTGCGTTGAAGCAACTGTATCAAGCAGTATATTGTTTACCATCTTTCCTATTTGTTGTTGAAGAATTTGTGAAGAGTTTAAGGCAGACAAGCTGCAGAGAAGAACATTATGGGAGGATTATTCCCATTAGCAAGTGTTTATTTTTGTGGTTTGCCAGTTCCAGAAATAACTATTAAACATCACAGCTGGAGGATTTCCTTCCTACTATGGGCTGTCTTCACCAGTATTAACACAAGACTGCAGACTTCACGGACGTCAACAGTTACAGCAGAGAAGAATCTTCAAATGTGCAGCAGCTGAATGTGAAATCTGTTGCTCAAATGACTCACCTGCCAAACTGTTGAAACAGCATTTATAGCCCTATTCGTAAGCAGGTGACCAGATAACGCTTCTGAGACACAGCTTAGACCTAAAACTAAACTGAAGTAGACTCAAAAGGTAGAATGTGTCACGTAAAACAAAAATGCCAATGCTCCTCAGCAGACGAGAAAAGCAAATAAACCAAATAAAATAAACAACTACTTTGAGCATGCCAGCTAGAACTATAAACAGAACGATAGAACTATTGGGAAACCAACCCAATTTAACAATTTAGGTAATATGTCTTAAGTTCTGTCCTGGTCAGATTCTTCCAAGATCAACATTCCAAAGAAAAATAACTGTAGACTCATTCAAGCACAGTCCCAAAACAACTCCGTACATTACTGTGTTTTATCTTCAATTGGGCAATTACTGTGTTTAAAACAAAGCCACTTTAAAAGACGTGTACGTTACATAAGAACACAGGCAGCTCTCACCACAACACTACTGTTGGCTGAAATCACCATGGCTGAAATGAAATCTGAAAGCAAACAAGACTCAAATGCAGTGATTCAGCGTTTTTCACTACTTACAAAACAGATTTACCAGGTTTAAAAAAAAACAACAACAAACTCACACTAATGTAAGCTCTGTGTGGTTTGAGTTAAATGTTTTACCCACAGTAATGTGCCTTGCGTTATCTTACAATCTATCTCTTCTGGTCTATTTAGCGACAATGCTGCTATCTGAAACATGATCGTTTAGACAACTCCCACTGCCTCTCTCTTTCTCTTCTCTATCTCTTGGGTTGTGATATCACTCCATGAGCATGCCAGCTCTGGTCAAGAACTCCGTCTTGTGTTAATTGTGCCTTTCTTTAAAAAAAAAATACAATCTCATTTTTGACCAAAACAGCCTTCTTGCAAACTGATGCGACAGTGGCCCTTTACCATCTTATGATTATTTCACTATAATAAAAATATGCTAAGATACAAATACGTGTTTTATTGAAAAGGTGGCAGGTTCATTAATGATTCCTTAATCAGCTTAAGTTAGCCTGATCAGGTGACTGGTTTTAGAGGGCCACTTCTCAGCTAGACCCATCATAGATAGATAGATAGATAGATAGATAGATAGATAGATAGATAGATAGATAGATAGATAGATAGATAGATAGATAGATAGATAGATAGATAGATAGATAGATAGATAGATAGATAGATAGATAGATAGATAGATAGATAGATAGATAGATAGCAGTGCATGGTCTAGCAGCCCTGTCCGCATGAAGTAAAACACACTACGTCCTATAAATACAACACTACCAGTTACGCGTGTAACTGTATACTGAGCGCGCGAGAGAAACACGCACCAGCCGCCGCTCGCGCAGCCAAACGCGCGCCGTAACCGGAGATGCCCTACTCATCATCTCTACGATTAACGCCAGTGACCACGGTGACACCGCGCTCTCCTCTTTCCACCGAGTCAAACATTTGCTTTGCAATGAGTGTTTAATGCGCAGGCTACCAGTTGGTGTTGTTAAGACCAAGCATGATTCGCTTGAGCGTCTTGGCCATCTGCTGTAAATTCATGGAACATGGTAACTGGTTTCTAGCTGGTCTAAACTGGTCGTTAGCTAGTGCAAGGGTAGTAGATCATATTGGACCAACAATAAACAAACCAGCTGGTTATACAATCTCAATGTGGTCAAGCTAGTTTATAGATTAGCCTACATAATAACCTAATCATTTTAGACCAGCGACATTTTCACATATAGCCTCACTAAATGTCATGTTGGCAGCTTATCATGTGTTTTCAATTACAACGTGAACAACTTTATAGGCCTACTTTTAAAAAAAAAAAAAAAAAATTTTTTTTTTTTTTTAAGTTAAATCAAAGTTTTGAATACAATTCAAGTTAATTCAAGAGCATATTTTTAACAGTCTATAGCATTTAAAGTATTACAAATAACTATATAGGCTAAATCATCACACAGGTAAAAAGTGTTTCCAAAAAAAGTGTTTGTTGTTAAAGAGCTGATGAAAGAGCGTATAGGTAAACACCTACCGGCCAGGCGAATTGAAAGGGGATGATAACGGTCCCGAGGTCATTGGCCTTGTTTGGGTTTCCATTGAATCCTTTCAACTGAAATGTATTCCCTCCGATCACGCTCGAGCTTCCAGTGCCGTAGGTACATAAGCCAGATGTGGTGACCTCCACCTGGTATTCCTTTAGACACACTCTCAAATATGTGTCACATTCGTCCCGGTCGCACAGACCGTCTCGTGCGCTCCGCGCGCCGTCACAGCAGTTTCCATTCGCGAGCTCGCCCTTGTCATTCTCCACGCTGATCAACTGGAGCTCTAAATAACCCGACGACTGGCACACCTAAAATAACATAAACAGTAATTATAATATGAATTACACACAGATTGGCTTTATATGATTGCACAGAATAATTTGTCTGGTTCCAGCACATGCAACACAAAATAATATAGCGGATTTAGTGCATTACATTTGTGGTTAAGAAATTATTTTATGGTTCTACAGGTATTGCAGAAATACCTACCAATGCACTCGCAGCAAACGCAAATAAACAGGCTCGTGCAATAATGAAAAGCCTTTACCGTGTTATTAATTTAGGCAATGCTTAAAATGTCAAAGTCGGAACATTACAGTGTACGCGGACTGCTTTTAAAACGCCTTTATACTTTGAGGATCACATGATTCCACTGACAGAAGGATAATTCTATTAGGACAAGAATCCCAAAATCTAATTTGACAAAAATGAATTAGTTTCAGGGCAATGTAAAGCGGTTGTTTAATCTATGGACTTTATAGACAGTGAAGGGAAAAAGTGGACTTAAAAAAGGCTTAAAGAACTTTAACTCACCTCAGTCCAAAACGTCAAAATGAGTAACACTATTGAGAAACAAGCTCCAAAATAGTTATGCATGACTCCTATGAAGTTAATACGACATGGTTAAAAAAAGAAAACCAATATATGCATCATCCACAAAAATCCAGCCATACAAAGTGATTCCTTTCTCCGCAAGACCTCCAGAAGATGAGATGAAAGTCACACACATAGCCTACATCCACTCAGTTCTTCGGCGCGCTGCCCTCACTATATCAGTCAACTACTAGACTTATGAACGGACTTGACTGACAGTTCGATAAACCATTGGCAAGTCATCAGCTGTAGTAGAACATCTGCGGCAGCCAATCGGATAGTCAGAGGGCGGGGCCTCCCTATAAATGATAGATCTGACAGAATTATTGACTTAGTTTGTAGAGTAAAACAACAAAGATTTGTGAGATTTTCAATATTTTTCAAACAAGTACTGTTATCATTTAATCAATTGTAATCATTCACAAAATGAATAATTCTATAATATTTGACAGTTGAATGGTTATATAGGCTAATTAGCTATTGGTAGAAGTATGGTGATATTTTGCAAACGATTATTACGCAGTAAGCATTTTTTAAAGCATTTTTTTCTGCTTGCACTCTTTCCCAATCCAAATTGACACTCACGTCAAGGCACGGTTGAATGATTGTGGGTTACAGATACAGAGCGCCCTCTAGTGATCGATTACTTTTTTTTGTATGTTGTGTGATACTTTTTTTTACCTTCAAAATTCCAACATAATCCAATATGTTTTTGTTTAATTCCCTCATAAATAGGATAGGCCTACAACTTGAAAGGACATTTGAAGTAGGCAAATAATCACAATTTGAAAGGCTCATACAACAGCCAACATCCTTCTTTTTGTGTGTCGGGTTCATTGATATGTACCAACATGTCTGTTTGCGTGTGTTCACCGTGCATTTAGTATTTGCATATAACTCTGAAATCTCTATTATTTGATGTCATTTTTGTGCCTGACATGGGACTGTTATGTTTTATAGAGCTGAGCTGTGATGCCAGACCTGAACTTTTGCTCTTAGTTTGTTAGTAATACACTAAACGAGATGATATCACAGATTTACTGTATGGTTGTGTCACATCCTGCTATTTGTTAATCCATGTCTTTCTCTGTCCTTTCTCTGCTCTCTCTCTCTCTCTTTAGGAAATGGGTGACTCTGTCCTAATCTTGCCGTCAGACTCCATCCTGCTTTCTTCTATTGCCGATCCGTAGCCAGAATAAAGGAATAAAGAAAGGAAGTCAGACCGAGAGCTACATGCAGAGGAATTAGATGGGAACAATGCTCGCTGCACTCTGAGGATGTGACACACTGCAGCTCTGATAGAAAGAAAGGCACCTGCATTCTGTTAAACTCACAGAACATGTACAGATTGGGGAGGGGGTGAGAAACTTTGAAATAGTTCTGTTTTCAAGTGAATGCACATGGAATAATATCTACACCACAGATGCACATATTATTTGGTTCTGAGTGTATGACTAATTGAAAGAGTTGTTGCTCTATTCAAATATATGAGGTTTGGCCTGAGGTTAAAAAATATAATTATAGTTTTGATACAGTGTTGATGTTGATTGATTTGTTTGGTTGCAGGATGAGAAAAAAGATGAAAGCTTTGTCTGTTAAATAAGAGATTACCTCACATGTAAAAACACATTCATACATGCAGTGGCCCTAAATATCTTAAGTGGCAAAATATATATGCATTTAGTCTATCTTCATCTGGTTCTCTCTGCTTCCTCTTGAAGATGCAGAGAGAAACAGAAGTGCAAAAGAGTTTGCAAGCAGGTGTGTCATTGGGAGGTGTGAAATTCTGTCTCAGGTTTATAAATGTCAGTGATGGAGTGTGAGAGTGCTTAACCTCTGACCTCAAGGCAGACTTCTATTACAGCTAATGCAGATTCCCTCAGTGTTTGCACTCTACGCCTCTTTTAGGGTCACTGGAGGGGTGCGACATGTCAATGGGCTGACCTGGATACGTCATCTTCAGAAGAGGCATCTTACAGCTCACCTCAGCTTGCCCTGTTCTGATTGATCTCTGGAAACCAATTGCGGTTCTTTAAAGAGGTGACTGCACTGAAACGGTTTAGATCCCTTTTGTTTACTCTTTTACAGGGCATATCTTGATTTGTACTTAGGCCTACATGTTGTGTGTACTCAGGTAAATATTTGTCTCATGAAAACATTTTTTTTTTATATGCAAGCATGCCGAAGGTCTTTTTCAGCGTTTTGAGGATGGACGCCGTGTCCAGTTAAAATAAGCACGATTTAAATTGGCACACTGTGCAAAACAGCAGACCAATCAGAAGACAAAGGGAGCGGGACAAGCATTGCAAGCTTTTGTATCTCCCGTTTTTAAACTCAAACCCGTTCTGCGTAAAGGTTATGATTTCCTACTGCAAGATTTTCAGTGAATGAAGATTTCAGTACATAAAAAAGTCATCTAAACGTCGTCTAAATTTATGTCAGGTTTTGTCCTTTTTGGAGCTTGACAGCCCCATGTCCCCAATTACTTTTAAAGAACAGAGGTTTGTTCCACATTTTGTGTTTCACTGAAAACAGAAAGTCAAAACATCCTTTTAAAAATGAGTTGAAGCATCATTATGGAAGTAGCCTATCATAGAAATATATCTTTAAAGTATTCAAAAGAGAGAACTGGCAAACTCTTCTAAACTTTGATACAGCTTGTAAGCATATTATACAAAGCTCATGGTTATGGTAATTTCTGTGACTAGTGGAACCAAACCAAATTAAGACACGGTTTCCACCCAAAACTTACAGCAGAAGTTGAGCCAGTGTTATGTCTGCCTTATCAGGGCGCTCAGACTACAATTCAGTTTAGTGCCGCTAGTGACAAAAATTACACACTTCACCTTCAATTAAAAAAATTGAAATAATGTCTGAATGTTGAACTGAACGTTTTTTTTCACAAGATCCAGCCTGAGACTGTAAACCGCTGGTAATTAGACAGCTATGTGACCCCGCCACATAGGCCATTTTTTGAAGCCCAGCTGTGGTTTTGATCCAGGCTTCTGGGAATAGATGCCAGGCAGTGTTTAGGTCTGCGGCCCACGAGGGTTAACCTCAGGCGGGTATGTGCGTGCCTAGCAGTGGGTGGGTATGTAAAGGATGGAGCTGTTATCAGCTCAGTCAGCTGTGCCAATCATTCATTGCATTAGTGTGCTGTAAGAGAGGGAGGAGTACACACTCACATACACACGCACACACAATGAGACATTGTGTTGCTTATATACAGTGCTGAATAGAAGGAGATAGGCAGGGCTGGTTGAGCTTGGATTATGTGTTTCTCAGAGAAATCCCTAAGGACCCCTTGTGTGTGACTGTGACCTTCTACACATGAAAATATTCTCTATTGTGTGTTTTTGATGGGTGGGGGGTGCATATAATGTATTATATATACAACTGACTGGGACTTTTCACAGTTTTTATCACTCCACCTGTCTCTGTTTGATAGTTTAAGACAGACGGTCGGTGCATTAGTGGTGGAGCTTTTACAGCAAGCAGGGTGCCAGGCCCCACTAGGGGACCTCAGCAAGAGGGCCACAGGATGACGTAAATTTAATAAATTATTATTAATATATCAAAATAATAAAACTTCAAATAAAGTATTTTTTAAATTATTATTATTAAAGGCAGTGTAGGTGATTTTCCATTATACTGGTTGAAAGTCTCTTCATATCCTGATAGCAATCATTAAGTGGTCTAAATATATTTATATAAATACAGTGAGGAGAACAAGTATTTGATACACTGCTGATTTTGCAGGTTTTCCCACTTACAAGGCATGTAGAAGTCTGTAATTTTTATCATAGGTACTCTTCAACTGTGAGTGATACATGGCCCCATCCATCCTCTCCTAAATACGGTGCAGTCGTCCTGTCCCCTTTGCAGCTAAGCATCCCCAAAGAATGATGTTTCCATCTCCATGCTTCATGGTTGGGATGGTGTTCTTGGAGTTGTACTCATCCTTCTTCTTCCTCCAAACATGGCGAGTGGAGTTTAGACTAAAAAGCTCTATTTTTGTCTCATCAGACCACATGACCTTCTCCCATTCCTCTTCTGGATCATCCAGATAGTCATTGGCAAACTTCAGACGGGCCTGGACATGCGCTGGCTTGAGCAGGGGGACCTTGCATGCGCTGCAGGATTTTAATCCATGACGGCGTAGTATGTTACTAATGGTTTTCTTTGAGACTGTGGTCCCAGCTCTCTTCAGGTCATTGACCAGGTCCTGCTGTGTAGTTATGGGCTGATCCCTCGCCTTCCTCTTGATCATTGAGATCTTGCATGGTGCCCCAGACCGAGGGAGATTGACCGTCATCTTGAACTTCTTCCATTTTCTAATAATTGCACCAACAGTTGTTGCCTTCTCACCAAGCTGCTTGCCTATTGTCCTGTAGCCCATCCCAGCCTTGTGCAGGTCTACAATTTTATCCCTGATGTCTTTACACAGCTCTCTGGTCTTGGCCATTGTGGAGAGGTTGGAGTCTGTTTGATTGAGTGTGTGGACAGGTGTCTTTTATACAGGTAACGAGTTCAAACAGGTGCAGTTAATACAGGTAATGAGTGAAGAACAGGAGGGCTTCTTAAAGAAAACCGAACAGGTCTGTGAGAGCCGGAATTCTTACTGGTTGGTATGTGATCAAATACTTATGTCATGCAATAAAATGCAAATGTATTACTTAAAAATCATACAATGTGATTTTCTGGATTTTTTTAGATTCCATCACAGTTGAAGAGTACCTATGATAAAAATTACAGACTTCTACATGCTTTGTAAGTGGGCAAACCAGCAAAATCGGCAGTGTATTTAATACTTGTTCTCCCCACTGTATATATCGTCTGTGGAAGGCATAGAATACAATTCAATAAAATACAATACAATGTCCTACCAGCCTGTCAATGTATGTATTTCCATACCTACGTGCATGCTGCTCGCACAGACATCACGTCATCAGCGCGTTCCGTAAGGCTATGCAGAGTTGTATAAAATCCACATAGACGATATAAATTCAAAACGTACAGCCTCTCACTTCCGCCAATATGGATCAATGATTTTAATGACACCCCCTGCACTTCATCAGATTTTCTGTCCAATCAAATGCTCTCTAGAATGTACAGCGTCCAACCCCCAAATAGATGCTGAAGCTGCGGTTGAAATCGGTCACTTGTTCACACATTTATTATTTTCATGGTGAATGGCACATAGTGCACTGTAACGGAGGTCAGCTAGTAGTCGCTATGCGAGTAAACCTCACTCCTCTAATCTCAAGAGACGCTCTAGCGACTGACACTTGAGGTTGCAGCCTTTAGCCTCCTTGTTAGAGCATCCGACTCTCATGCGGACGGACCGGGGTTCGAGTCCCGCTTGGAGCGGGGCGGTTCGAACAGGAGGGGTTGCATTGGTGCCGTGACCCGGATGGGAGTGAGGTTTAGGGGGGTGAGTGTAACGGAGGTCAGCTAGTAGTCGCTGTGCGAGTAAACCTCACTACTCTGATCTCAAGAGAAGCTCTAGCGACTGACACTAGAGGTTGCAGCCTTTAGCCTCCTTGTTAGAGCGTCCGACTCTCATGCGGGCGGAGCCGGGTTCGAGTCCCGCTTGGAGCGGGTGGTTCAAACAGGAGGGGTTACACACTATGCAGGGGACAGGGAACCATTCAAACAGTGTAACTATGTTTTAATTGGGGAGAATAAAGTCTGGTTTTGCGTTAGTGTCACATGAACCGTCGCAGCGTGGCGCACAGCCTGCTCCAGTCAGTAATAATCAAAATACCTCTTCTCCTGTCTCTGAATATGTCCAGATTTTTAAATCTTCTTGACACTCGGAATTAAATCAGTTGTACTATTTCAAAATGGAAGTGCGTCAAGTCAATTTCTAGCCGCTCCGAATTTGCCATAATATACCTTTAAAGAACATGCAGTAGGCCTACTTAAAACGTCTGAAATCACAAAAGTAATCATATCCAGGGTTCTAAATTAACTTTTTTGATCACCAGCCATTGTGGCTGTTAACTTTCTAAAGTTACCAGCCAATCAGAATTTCCACTAGCCATTTTTTTCCCGGTGAAAATAAGAGAAATCATTTTATTAACATTGTTGGCATGAAAACACATATAAAGTAAAATGCATACAATTTTTGTTGAATGGCTTCTTTTATGAATTTATGAAGGCCAGTATCACTGATGTCTCTATTAAATAACACTAAAATGTATTAAGCTTAAAAACATACAACAACTTTTAATTTCAAGTGATTTTAACAACAATCCTCACATAAACCCATAATACATTTCATATGAAGGCTACCTGTGCCCTTCCAACCTAGGAAATATAGCCTACAGAAATTGAAAAGTTAGTTTCCACTGCATAAATTATAAATTATATATAGTAATCCGTGTTAAAGTTAGGTGTTATTATTAAAGTTATTTAGTCAAGAGCAGTGCGTATTTACTGAGTAATTGCTTTGGTTCTTTACATTGTCATTATAAGTGGTTACTGTCACTTTAAGATCTTTCGCTGTCGCACATGAAGCGGGTCTCTCATGTGTCTCATTTTCTCACACCTCTTTAAGTTATTTTAAGACGTTATTTAACTCTTTTAAGGGTGCTCTTATGAGGATACTCAACAAAACTGGCATTTTGGCATAATTGTGTGTGTTATTGTTTGTTCGAGCGCGAAAGAGAACTCGAATCTGGCGCAAACTTTCTGTGCGTTGTGTGTGTGTCACAGGCAGATCTTCAATGGTTTAAAAGCATTTGCATGAATAAAAGCGTGATTTATATAATGTAACTCTAGCCAGAGGATGACAGAAAAAACGAATGCTGCGTTAATTATTTACCAGCTGAGTCTCCTCCATTTCTACCAGTGATGCTTGATTCAACTTCCCGCGTCCTGCGCAGAGATCAGCAGCGCAATGGGTTGTGGGTTGTCACAAATGTGTTGAAATTTGAGTCTAGCATTACGGCACAGTGTAGCTACATGGGAAACGAAGTGCTGCCAGGGGGATAAATGACCGAGAACAGAGCCTTATGTTGTATCATGCGTAATGCCTCATGCATCAACGGCCAAACTGGCTAGTAAGTTTTTATTAACACCCGCCAAAATGAAATTTAACCCGAATTTGGCAGGTTGGCGGGGGTTAATTTAGAACCCTGATCATATCAATATAAATATGCAATATATATGTTTCTGTTAATAAAAAAGTCTGAAAATAAGGGTCAAAAATACCAGCAATACGCTCTAAATAAAAATGGTGCTAATAGCATTAGAAGTGGTTCATTGGCTTGTAATCATAGGGGAACCACTTTAAGTGCTATAGCACCTATCTTTAAAGGGGGCAGAGCTATTATACAGAACCTTTGTCAAATGGTGATCATAAGAGGTACATTTATTCAAAGACTACAGCCAATAACCATCTTTCTCTCATCCTCCAATTGTATTCCACAATTTAAACTGAAACTGACAGCTCTCAATATTCAAATGTAGTCTTGTTGCATACCACCCCATTGTCCTCCTTAGATTTTAGATATGTTACTCCACTTTCATAAATTGAATGAGAATTTACAACAATGGCAAAATCTGATTAGAATCACGTTTATGCTTTCTGAGGTCATAAGGTCTTGTGCGGGGGCCCTGGAATATTTCCTTATAGGGCGACCTTGGGCGCAAAAATGTTGAGAACCATGTTATCATCAGGAAATATACTGTATTTTAATGTTGTTTAAATCCTTTCCCCAACTAAACTAAGAGACTAAGAGAGAGTTAGAGAACATTAAAAAAACTATACAGGGGCTTAACTGGTTATTTGTATGGCAGTGGTGCTATATAACACCTTAACCACCCAAAAGAACCGCTTAAGAACCACACTGGGCTTAACAGGTTCTTTATATGGTAGCGGTGCTATAGCACCTCAACCCCATCAAAGAACCACTGAAGAACCTATTTTTTTCTGTGTGTATTTTTATATGGGGAGGTGACCTTGGAATATTGTGTTGGACAGGTAGGGGGCAAAAAAAGGTTAAGGGCGACTGTTTTACAGCGACTTTCTGCAGGTTAAATCAGTTTACCAGTAGGTGAGGACAAAAGACTGTCTTTATGAGTGAGTAATTGAATAATTTATTCAAACAATAAATAATAAATTTATAAATAATAAAATTTTTTTTAGGAACACCATTATTATGTGTTCAACAAAGACATGGCGGCTAATTCTGCTTTGGCTTCATTTTAAACTTTTTTCTCAAATTAGACAAAGTTGGCAATATTGTGTCTAAAATGTATGCTATTTTGGATCAATTTGTATGATGTGATTTATAAGGAAAAAATGTAAACATGACAGCCCACCCCCTAAACCTAACCATCAATGGGAGTTTGCACGAAAAAAATATGAATGAGATACAAACTGTACAAACTTATACAAATTAGCTGCCAATTTGCCAAAATGTAAAATAGTTACGAATTGCCATGAGAGTGTGTTGCAATATCACACTCACATTCATGTTGGTTCAAATATCATGTATATTCGAGATACTTATTTTGAGATCTATAGACCGAATTAAGTTCCTCTTCAGCCTTGCTGTGTATTTAAAGGCCATGTACTTTCACTTATTACCTGGTGTTTAAACATGTTTTCCTCTCTTGTTAAGACTTGTTAAGATTTTTTTAATGACTTGTGCACTCCTCCATGTCCCCTGTTTTTTTGAGTAGGAACAAGGGAATTGTTCTTGTGGAGGGAAAGATCCTGTGCAATTGTGTTTCACACAGAGGTATTTTTCTGTATGAGGTAACATTTCCTTCAATAGTGAGAGAATGAGAGAAAAAAGTGAGGAGAACAGGGTCGAGAGACTTCCTTGTAGCGAAATCTGTCAAAGGTACTGCATGATGCAGGGGATTCGAGGGGAATTCCAAAGACATTCCAGTCTGTCCTAAACACTTCACAGCTCAGTTTAGCAGCACAGGAAAAACACACATCATGACTCAAGGTCATATCTCTCCCTCTTCCACTGTAAATCCCATGCCAAATCACATTCCAGGTTTTTGCATGAATGATATAAATTCCTGAACCTTGACATGATGTTGAAGGGCAAACCTTTATATGTGGGGCAATAATCCTTTCATGTGCAGGATTCTGGTATTAATTTTCCAAGAAACGGAGACAGAAAGCTTTAGAGAGGAGGAAAGTCTGGCCTCTACATGTCAAGGAGACTACAAAGTGCACACTCACATTTGTCCCTATGCAAAAAATAATGCCAGGGCAGATCTTCAAAAGATCTTCAAAAATCAATCAAAGCAGAACAGAACTCTAGTCAAACAAGAGAAGATGAGAATGGCTCTTATCTTTGTTTACTGTAAGCACAGAACACTCCAGAGTTCTCCAATGGCTCTTTGTGACATCACAGCTCCGAGTTCTGGATTCGGTTGTAAATGGAGTCAACTTTCTTGATAGTTAAGAGTTTAAAGAGCCTGATCTGTTTGTCTTTGATGCCTCAGATCTTTGGCGCTGCTCAGATTCACGGTGGTTTGTATTTCAGAAGCTCCCGGGAGGATCTTGCCTCTCATAAGATAAACATGCTGGTCTGTGATTGATCATTTCTAATTGTCATATGAACTGTGATGTTAATGTGTCAACTTAGTGGTGTCATGCCAAAAGAACGCTGTGATGTCATGATCTAAATAACCTGCTACCTTAAAAGAATCTGTACACTCTAAAAAAAAAAGGTTCTATATGGCACCAAACATGGTTCTTCATCGTAATCATATACCCCTTTTCCACCAAGGCAGTGCTAGAGCTAGATCGGAGCCAGAGCTAGTCCCAGTTCATAGTTGGTTCAACTGAGGAGCCTGCTAAGAACCGTTTGCGTTTCCACAGGCTAGTAGAGCCACAACAGAGCCAGGTCTTACGTCACTGTATACGTCTCATCTTTCTCAGCAACGCTAGCGGGAAACACACACACACCAGGCTTGTTTGAGATGCATCGGCGCTGCGCAGACCGATCCACGTATAATATTTTAAAAAACGCATGAGTGAATCAAAAGCATAAGGAGTCATATGCTCTCGCTGGACTCGTTATCATACGGAGATCGGTCTCTGCACAGCACCGCTGCCAACAAGCCTTCCATCAACAACTATTGATTAACGTGGCTTTACGATCCTACATCGGCATTAAAACACAACGAAAACACAGCAAATCCAACGCATTCGTGCAGTTCGCCGTAATTAGCATAGACGGAGATTACAAACGAGCAGCAGCTGTTAGCTCCATTAGCTGCTATTTCAACAATGGCGGATCTCAAGTCTGTGTTCGTCTTGTTGACCCCGCCCCCAGTGCCTGACGTAATCGGTTCTTACTTCTAGCCCTGTTCTAGCCCAGCAATGTTTTGGTGCTACTTAAGAACCACTTTTCCTGGCTCGGAGCTGGAGCTTTGGGTGTGGAAACACAAAGAACCGATTTGGAACTAGGCTCTGGCTCCAATCTAGCTCTGGCTCTGCTTTGGTGGAAAAGGGGTAATAGAGGAACCACTTTTGGTGCTATATAGCACCATATCTTAACATGTTCTGTATATGGTAGCGGTGCTATATAGCACCATAGTTAGCGGTGCTATATAGCACCTTAGTCAAAGAACCGGTGAAGAACCTCTGAAGAACCGCTGAAGAACCACTGAAGCACCAAAATTGGTGATATATAGCACTTAAAAAGGTTCCCCTATGATTACGAGCCAAGAACCTTTTTTGGTGCCATATAGAACCTTTTTTTTTTAGAGTGTATTCTGTGCTTCCAACTTTGCTGCAGAAGTTAGAGGAGAGTTCATCTCATTTTCACCCTAAGCACCAATCGTGGTCCATAAAGAAATTATTTACTGAATCTGCCTGGAAGAACATTTTAAAGCTCAGGTCTGAAGCCCGGTGAACGGTGCGAACCAGGCCTCGCCGCCCAACATCACCGCCTAAGCTCTCTAGATGCTCTTGTGTCTAAATGGTAGCAAAACCCACAGCTGTGTTCCGACATGCAGTGAAAAGCCTTCCCAGAAGTGAGGAAGCTGTTGTAGCAGCAAAATTATGGTTTTAAGATGATGGTTTTGAAAGAAAATATTCAGCAAGTATGTATGGGTGTGGTGTCAGGAGTCTACATACTTTAATTTAAAACACACCGATGTTTTGATATCAATATCATTAACGCATCATTCAGTCAGAATATTTATCATGATGTGCTTTGCTTTCATCACACAGTTTAATGCAGCAGATAAAAACACTTTGTAACTACAGCTATTTAAAATAAGGTAACTTGTTGCTACATCTCTTGTTATATTGTTCTATTCTATTCTATTCTATTCATGTAAAAACTGTAATTAACTCGTTTTGTTTCATGACCCAAATTTTCCTTTGGAAAAAGGAATATATAAAGGAAAAAAACATATATTACCATAACTACACTGATGTGGGATTTACTTTAAAAACTATTTTCACTCAGAAATAGCTTGTAAATTTCACAAAAAATTACAAAGAAACAGCAAATAAAAGAACAAATAAGTAGCAGGGCTCGACATTAACGCTTGTCCGGGACAAGTGGATTTTTTGAAGGGGCAAGTGAAAGAGAATTTAACTTGCCCGACCGGACAAGTTGATTAAAATGTCCAAAAATATAAAAAATAACTAGGGAATCACCAAAATGCAACAATAATTCTGCATTAATTTAATGTAATTGGTGATCGATAGTGGATAATAATATATCATGTATAATATGGCTGCGCAACATATTGAAATATCGCAAATGTACATATCGCGATATGCATATCAATGGCACACAATATCTGAATGATTTTAATAGGCTACTTTTTTAATAGGCTACTTCAACATTGTGAAAAGTGTATGTATTAGGTCGACGCATATAGCAGAGAATAGATTGAGCACATGACTGTTTACTTACTTGTGTGACTTGCTTAACGTTAAAAAGAGTTATTGAACGCAATAACTTGCGAAAAACACCTCCTTGCAGTCTCGTGCTGTCTGACACACACACACCGAAACCTGCGCACAAGCTGTTCTTTTTTCCGTGTCGTGTACACACTCGAACTGTCAAATACACACAGTTATGTCAAAATGGCTCTCTTGATGTATTCAAGTATTGTTTACAAGTATTCATGTAAATACAGTCTGTTATGCTATGAAAGATATCAGTTGGGTAAAGAAATAGATTTTACACACTTAAAGCAATATCGTATCGCATATTGAATATCACATTATTTAACAAGGACATCGCATATCGCATTTTTCTTCAATATCGCACAGCCCTAATGTATAATGAACTGATAACAAGGTTGTGCTGTTGACGCTGGCGCAGCCTCTCGAGGAGAAATCACAACAAATGAGCGCCGCTCATACAAAGAAACTCAGTTAACATACACGGTTAAAATTACAAATTGTGGAGTTTTTATATTTATAACATATGATAGCCTACAGTTAAGCAACATCACAGAACCAAGATCGAGTGTTGTTTTCCTGAATACCATCACGACTGAAAATGACACTGATTTCATATGACAGTTCCATAAACAATTAATTAACATTAATTTACTTACATTTAGATGCAATATTCACTGTTTTTGTTCGATTTCAGCAGCAAAAATAGTTCCAAACAAAGATCACAGAAGAACGTCTCGGTTACGTATGGTAACCCTCGTTCCCTGAAGGAGGGAACGGAGACGTACGTCGGTAATAACCGACGAATTGGGATCACTTCAGAGAGCCCCTATCAGCTTCGAGAACTTAAGAACAGGCCAATGAACAATTGGCGTGCGAGATTTGCATCTCGCGCTCCGCCCCGCGCCGCGGGTATAAACAGGAAGCGAGAGCATCGCACTGACGTTTTTCACTGAGGAGCCTAACCAGAGACCGGCCAGGCAGTGATGGAAGGAACTGTGGCGACGGGACGTACGTCTCCGTTCCCTCCTTCAGGGAACGAGGGTTACCATACGTAACCGAGACGTTCCCTTTCAGTCGGTCACTACGACGTACGTCGGTAATAACCGACGAATTGGGATCCCTATGGAAAACGCCACAGTTACTACCACTTCCAGCGCCCAGCGAGAGCCCCTCGGACCCCGTTCTGAAGCGGGCGGGAAGATTCACGCCAGAAGAGTCATACTGCTGTTCCGCAAGACCCATTCAGCAGACTTGATTGGATAACGCTGGGAAAGCGTGCCCGAAGGACGCTGCGGGAGCCACATCATGCCCGGAGGGAGTTACCATGTGGAAAGAATACGTATGGGCTGGCCGTGGGCAGCACAACATACGGAAGTCCCAGGGGAGGCCCCGGCCTAATGCAGGCGGGGGACGACACCGTACTGAGACGGCAGAGAACTCTGCCAAGGGAAAGACACGAGCTCGCCGTAGGGAGCTGAACCGTGGAGATACACGTATGGGACCGCCGTAGGGGTCACGACATACGGAACCCAGCCTGACACAAGTTCCACCAATGCATACGAGTGCCAGACCTGGCGTCGGACGCTCCGCAACATCCGACTGCCGAGGGGTGCGGAGGACTCAACAGGGTTCGCCAACCCTGGGGAACTCGACTGGAGAAATAAGCGCACGTATCCGTTCCGGGGGAAGGGAATGGCGCAGCAAGCCGACACTAGAACGGGCACTTCAGTGAAGCTGACTATGGGAAGCGAGCACACGAGAAGCCACCGGCTCTACACGCAGGCTATAAAACCTAGCGAACGTGTTAGGTGTCGCCCAGCCCGCAGCTCTACAAATGTCTGTCAGCGAGGCGCCACGAGCCAGCGCCCAGGAAGAGGCTACACCCCTGGTGGAGTGAGCTCTAACCCCGAGCGGGCAGGGCACGTCTTGGGATTCATACGCCAAGACGATGGCATCCACTATCCAGTGGGCCATCCTCTGCTTGGAGACAGCCTTTCCCCTCTGCTGTCCTCCATAACAGACGAAGAGCTGCTCTGAGGTCCTGAAGCTTTGCGTTCTGTCCACGTAAGTCCGGAGAGCACGGACGGGACAGAGCAAAGCTAGGGCTGGGTCTGCCTCCTCCGAAGGCAGCGCTTGCAGGCTCACCACTTGGTCCCGGAAGGGAGTAGTGGGAACCTTGGGCACATATCCAGGCCGGGGTCTCAGGGTTACCTGAGAATCACCCGGCCCGAATTCCAGGCACGATTCGTCGACCGAAAATGCCTGCAGGTCCCCTACCCTCTTAACTGAGGCCAATGCAATCAGGAGTATTGTCTTTAGAGACAAGATCTTAAGCTCTACTGACTGTAAAGGCTCGAAGGGCGCCCTCTGAAGTGCGGTCAGCACCAGAGTCAAGTCCCAAGAGGGTATAGAAGAAGGGCGAGGAGGATTTAGTCTCCTCGCTCCCCTTAGGAACCTGACGATCAGATCATGCTTGCCTAAGGACTCACCATTAACGAGGTCATGGCTTGCGGCGATGGCGGCAACATATACCTTGAGGGTGGAGGGAGACAGCCTTCTCTCCAACCCGTCTTGAAGAAAAGATAGCACAGATCCGATCGAACATTTCCGGGGGTCTTCTCGGCGAGAAGAGCACCAGTCGACGAACAGGTTCCACTTCAACGCATAAAGCCGTCTCGTAGAGGGGGCTCTGGCGGAAGCGATGGTGTCGACTACCGCTTGCGGTAGGTCACCTAGAACCTCCGCGTCCCGTCCAGGGACCAGACATGGAGTTTCCAGAGGTCTGGACGCGGGTGCCATAGGGTGCCCCGTCTCTGAGACAGAAGGTCCTGCCTCAGAGGAATGGGCCAAGGAGGAGCTGTCGCGAGGAGCACTAGTTCCGGGAACCACGTCCTGTTGGGCCAGTACGGAGCTACCAAGAGGAGTTGCTCCTCGTCCTCCCTGACCTTGCACAGTGTCTGTGCAAGAAGGCTCACTGGGGGAAACGCATATTTGCGCAGAGCCCGGGGCCAGCTGTGTGCCAGTGCATCCGTGCCGAGGGTCCCCTCGGACAGGGAATAGAACAACTGGCAGTGGGTCGTGTCGTGGGCGGCAAACAGATCGATCTGTGCGGCCCCAAAGCGACTCCATATCAGCTGGACCGCCTGGGGGTGGAGTCGCCACTCTCCGGGAAGCACTGGCAACCGTGACAGCTCGTCGGCCGCACGGTTGAGCAGGCCCGGAATGTGGATAGCACGAAGGGACCTCAGATGCTTCTGACTCCACAGGAGGAGATGGCGGGCGAGTTGGGACAAACGGCGGGAGCGTAGACCACCTTGTTTGTTGATGTACGCAACGGCCGTCGTGCTGTCCGTCCGGACCAGAACGTGCTTGTCTTTGAGCGACCCCTTGAGGCGGCTGAGAGCAAGACGAACTGCCAGCAACTCTAGGCAATTGATATGCCATTGCAGTTGGGGCCCCGTCCACAGACCCGATACTGCAAGCCCGTTGTACGTGGCACCCCACCCCGTGGGTGAGGCATCCGTGGAGACAACATGATGCCTGGACACTTGTTCTAGAGGCACTCCTGCCCGTAGAAACGAAGGGTCCGACCACGGGGTGAGGGTTTGGCGGCATCTCGGCGTCACTTGGACACGGAGGGACCCGCTGTGCCACGCCCATCTCGGGACTCGGTCGTGTAGCCAGTGCTGAAGCGGTCTCATATGGAGCAGCCCTAGCGGCGTTACTGCGGCTGCTGCTGCCATATGCCCCAGGAGCCTCTGAAAATGTTTCAGTGGAACCGCTGTACTGCGTTTGAGCGTACTCAAGCAGCTCAGCACCGACTGGACGCGCTCCTCTGTGAGGCGCGCAGTCATGGCGACCGAGTCGATCTCCATCCCGAGAAAAGAGATCCTCTGTACGGGACAGAGTTTGCTCTTCTCCCAGTTGACCCGAAGACCCAACTGGCTGAGGTGCCGGAGCACCATGTCCCTGTGTTCGCACAACTGCTCCCGCGACTGGGCAAGAATCAGCCAGTCGTCGAGATAGTTGAGGATGCGAACACCACGCTCTCTCATGGGAGCAATGGCCGCCTCCGCGACTTTCGTGAAGACACGGGGCGACAGGGACAACCCGAAGGGTAGGACTTTGTACTGGTATGCCCGTCCGTCGAAAGCAAAGCGTAGAAACGGTCTGTGTCGAGGGAGAATCGAGACATGAAAGTACGCGTCCTTCAGGTCGATCGCTGCAAACCAATCCTGGGGACGGATGCATCTGAAGATGCGTTTCTGGGTTAACATTCGGAACGGCATCCTGTGGAGGGAGCGGTTCAGGTAACGCAGGTCCAGGATCGGTCGTAACCCGCCACCTTTCTTGGGTACAATGAAGTACGGGCTGTAGAACCCGGACTTCATATCGGCTGGAGGGACCGGCTCTATCGCGTCCTTCGCCAATAGGACAGCGATCTCCGCCTGAAGCACGGGGGCGCCCTCCTTCGGTATAGAAGTGAAGTGGACACCCCTGAACTTCGGGGGACGCCGGGCGAACTGAATCGCATAGCCGAGTCTGATGGTGCGGATGATCCAGCGAGACGGGTCGGGGAGCGCTAGCCAGGCCCCCAGAGACCGAGCAAGCGGGACCATCGGCACCACGGACGTACCCGGAGCGGGGCAGCGCAGCGGAACGCAGGGGCCCCAGGACGACATGAGAGTGGTCCGTGCAGGGGTCTGGGTCTGACACACGACCTGCATCCGCTGAGGGGACGGGCGAGCGTGGGGAGGCACTTTGTGTGCGTCCGCACAACCGACGCCCCCTGTTGGCGAGGAGAGAGGTGTCTGAGGGGTACGAGGCATGGTAGCGTCGCATACCGTCAGACGCGCTCTCTTGGCACCCAGAGATGTTAGAAACTGCTCTTTTATTGAAAATTTGGGTGCCACTGGCACTGGGGCCAGTGGCGGAACAGAAAATAAAATGGGGTTCCCCCGGCCCTCCACCGGGGGAAGGAGTGGTGCTGCAGCCATCTCCCGAAGAGCAGTTTCCTCCATCTCTGGGCGGCCCGTCTCAGGGTCTCTTCCGACGGCGCTTGCCACCTGGCTTGGCAGCGGCCTGAGCGGGCTGGACGTTCTTCCCGCGACCGGCTCCACGCCCACGACCGGTGGAAGGCTGCTGCTGGGCTGGGGCGGGAGCGGGGGCGGCCGCAGGAGGACGTCCTCGGCGACGGGCAGGCGGAGGCGCTGCAGCCGGCGGCTGGGTGGAGGCAGCAGCGGGCCGCCGGTGCAGGATATGCTTGATGGCCTCCGTCTGCTTCTGGGCGGCCGAGAATTGCTGGGCGAAATTCTCGACCGCGTCGCCGAACAACCCGGCCGACGATATGGGGGAGTCCAGGAACCGGTTCTTGTCAGTCTCCCTCATGTCGGCCAGGTTGAGCCAGAGATGCCGTTCCTGGACCACTAAGGTGGACATCGCCTGACCCACGGAACGGGCGGTAACTTTCGTCGCCCGGAGGGCGAGGTCCGTCGCCGCCCGGAGCTCCCGGAGGAGCTCTGGGTCAGACCTACCCTCGTGCATGTCCATGAGTGCTTGGGCTTGGTGCACCTGAAGCAACGCCATGGCATGCAAGGCAGACGCGGCCTGTCCGCAGGACCTGTAGGCCTTCGCAGTTAGACTGGACGAAAACCTACAGGCTTTGGACGGGAGACGAGGATCACCACGCCACTCGGAGGCGGTCGCCGGACGCAGCTGCATCGCGACGGCGCGTTCGACTGGCGGGATCCTCTCGTAACCCTTGGCCTGTCCACCGTCAAGGGTAGTGAGGAGGGAGGAGCCTCCAGGTCTGTTTCTGGCACTGAAGGGTGTCGTCCACGACCTGGAAAGCTCCTCATGCACCTCCGGGAAGAATGGCACTGGGGCGGGACGCTGAGAACCAGCGCGACCCCCCCCCAGGAACCAATCATCCAACCTAGAAGGTTCGGGACGTGGTGGAGGGTTCCACACAAGCCCGACCTTTTCGGCGGCCCGGGAAAGCATAGCCGTCAACTCAGGGTCCGACTCAGCCGTTGCCACTCTCCCAGAGGGAGGCAGTACAGCCGAATCCTCATCCTCTGAGGACTGGAACTCCCCCTCCGATGCTGCGATCGACATCTGCTCGTCCGCGGGCGCTCCGAAAGAGATGACTGGGCGCCCGTGGGCGGGACCAGCGATCTCTTCCGGTGGCGCCACCGGCAGCGGTGCTTGAGAGGGTTCAGGGACCTGCGTAGCTTGGACACTAGGCGGGTTTGGCCTGAACGTAATCCTCAGATCACCCCGGCCATCCGTCGAAGTAGGTCTATCCTGGTTAGGGATAGCTCTAGATCGAGGTATGGGGAGGGGGACTCCGCCTTCCCGGAGGTAGGTGAGTCTCGACCTAAGCACCGCAATAGTCATGTTCCCGCAGTGAGAACACGAGCTATTCACAAACGCTGCCTCAGCGTGCTGTAAGCCCAGGCACGTGATGCAGTGAGTGTGGCCGTCAGCGGGCGAGAGGGAACGACCGCATCCAGAAACGCACGGGTGGAATGACATCTTGAAAAAGACGCAGTGTCACACCCGTGTTGCTCTTTTTGTGAGGAAATCGCTCTTTTAAGAGAGTGCTGAAGCACCCAGGGAAACCGCGGCAACACACAGGAGATAGTGCAGCCTGTGTTTGCACTCAAAAGGAACGCCCACCGATACCAACAAGCTGTTTTTGCTGTGATAACAGCAGTTGTTCCTCGCAGCTTTGAGTTCGCGGTCCCGCTGGAAAGCGCCGTCACACCAACACACACGATCCTCTTCTCTGTTCTTTGTAGTAATCTTCGCTGAAATAGTCAGGAAGCAGTCTGCAAACTTCAAACGCCGGTTAGGCTCCGAAGTGAATGACGTCAGTGCGATGCTCTCGCTTCCTGTTTATACCCGCGGCGCGGGGCGGAGCGCGAGATGCAAATCTCGCACGCCAATTGTTCATTGGCCTGTTCTTAAGTTCTCGAAGCTGATAGGGGCTCTCTGAAGTGATCCCAATTCGTCGGTTATTACCGACGTACGTCGTAGTGACCGACTGAAAGGGAACCATAACGCTTCTCACAGCAACAGTGTGTTACTGAATGATTCAGCATTTTGAATGAATCGGTTGAATCAAAGAATCAATGACCTATTCATAAACGACTGCCTCCATAGATATCCATAATAAAGGCTAGATATCTTACGGCGGAGTTTCTAACGTCATCACCGGTGGCCATCTTGTCACAGGCAGGGCTCTGTGGTACCTGATGATCTGCATGAACACAAATACTCTTATCTCACTGAAATATTGACGGATTTACAAATGATTTGGTTTCTTACGAACGTTATTAACGTGGCTACAATTATGGATGCTTGAACAAATTATGAATAATTTTTCATAAGTATGCAGTGTCATAACTACATCTCTGACGTTTATAACAAACCAAACAGTTCGAAAATCGGTAGAAAATTGAGCAAGTTATGGTTATTTAAAAAGTGCAAGCACCCATGAAAACAATGTTACGAGTGAGCGAGCTGCCTGTGACAAGATGGCCGCCAGGTGCGGACATCAACTTCCATTGGCCAGCAGCGCGGACGAGACATCTAGCCTTTATTATGGATATATGACTGCCTCATTCTTGAATGAATCATCTGTTTGAGTGAATCGTTTAAATGAATGACTCAATAACTCACTCATTAAGACGGTCACCTGCTGCCACCTACTGGTGGTTTAGTTTATTTCTTATTTGTATATTCAAACATATTTTAAACAATCTCATACATTATTTAATGCAGTTGTATTTAATTATTTAATTTGATAAATTAATAATTTGGTAAAAATATCACAAATATGCAGATTTAAATATGTCAAAGCTGATTGAACACTGGTGAGAATATTGCTTCAGAAGAAATTATATTTACAAAAAAAAAAAAAAAAAATCCGGACAAGCACATTTTTTACTCGGACAAGTGAGTGACAGATTTACTTGTCCGTGAACCGGCATTAATGTCGAGCCCTGAATAGAAAAACTGAAATGTATTTTCTTGGAAAATATACTACAATTATCTTTGTTTTATTTACAATTTTGAAAAAGCATGTTTAATAAAATTCAACAAAATAAAACAAAAAACGTGTACAAAACAAAATTATAACAAAATTTCAACACAATTCTTGTTTTGTTGTACATTGGCCAAAAAATATGCAAAATTATTGACATGACATATGCTGAATGGAAATATTGTAAATTCTATAATATTTATTTACCAGGTTGAACAAATCCTGTGCCGAATAATGCATTTTCAAGTGATAGATTATATTGATGAACATACCTTATTTGATTGAACACAGATCTGTTGAAGCACTTTAACAAATTAAATGATCAATAAGTTATGACAACATATGTTTTTACATTGCATTGTCATCAAAATAAATTAAGCAATTTTCACGTTTTTTTGTTATACAAGATTCAACTCATTTTTAAAGGCAGTTTAATGTGATTTAAGTTGAAAGGACTTAAACCACCAAACGTATAGCCTACTTTTAATGCAGCAACTTTAAAAAAAACTTTTTTTTTTACAGTGAGTAAACATCAATATAGAAAATGTTTTATTTGATAAGCCTTATTTTGCCATCTTAATCATACATTAATACATGTCATTTTATTATTTTTTGCATGTAGCAGCATTTATCACCAGTAATCACCAGTTTAGAACCACTGATATATATCAAGGCTTTCTCAGATCTGCTGTCTGTAGGGATCATTTTCTTTTCTTTTAGGTGTATATGACACACCGGACAGGTTGATGACGGTGATACAACCTTTACCTGAGCATTACTGCTCTACAACACTGCTAGACATTATGTCTCCACACTGCATCAAAGACACTCACCACCTATACATCCATTGAACTACAGTATCATTCATTAAAACCTCACGATAACAGACGCAGTGTCTCTCTGTGCTTAGAGAGATCTGTGAAGGTGGGTATTGCAATAATAGGGCTGTTTTGCCTCCAGAATGTGTGTATGTGCGTCTGCACGTCTGGATATGGATTAACTTAATAGTGTGTGTGAACAGAGAAGTGTCTTTTAAGTAGGATTTTAAATTGTCTGGCTCCATAACGCAGTATTACGGTCAGTATTTTACGCTAGAAGCCAATTATTACCTGACCACATAATAATGCAGTGTTACGATGTAAATCACTGTCTGTATGATAAATAATTTCATGATTTCATGATCACATATGTGTCACATTGCACACTCTCTGAGAAAACAGAAAATGTTTCATATGATGTATATTAAACACAAATATAATCACAAAACCATATTTTATATATCTACCACAAATATAATGATAAATACATGTAAATCCACCCCTTCATTATTTTTTAGCATCATTTTCTGGAGGAACACAAACAAGTCTGTGAATGTAAAACGACAATGAATTGTAATAAGGTAGGTCACATGTACTCATACTCATTTTTTTTGCTCTTATTTTACAATCAATCTGAAAATTAAGGTTGTTGTGCTTCAAACCGGAGGCCTACCACAGAATTCGTTTTTGAATAATAATGATAATTATTATAATATCAGGCGAAAATGGAATCATTTGTTGCCAATCAAGATTTAATTTTCAACTTTAACATTAAAATATTTTCGGAAATTTCGGAGAGGCTAGCAATGCAAGCTACCTATAAAAGCATCATCCTACCCTCCCTTCAGAGCGTCTCCAAAGCCACGCCTCCTCCAAAATACATGAAAGCACACAGCCAGAGCAAAGCCTGCAGAGTCGGACCGAATGCAATGATTGGACAAAAATATTTTTGGTCCTGAGACTTCCACAGAGGATATATGTAGGCTACCATTTAAAAAATATTTATACATGAATTAAAGGTCCCGTTCTTCGTGATCCCATTGTTCAAACTTTAGTTAGTGTGTAATGTTGCTGTTAGAGCATAAATAATACCTGTAAAATTATAAAGCTCAAAGTTCAATGCCAAGCGAGATATTTTATTTAACAGAAGTTCCCTTTCAAAGCCTACAGAACGGCCGGCTTGGACTACATCCTGGTACTTCCTTCATAAATGATGTCAGTAGAACAGTAGAACAGACTAACCTCCGCCCACAAGAATACGCGAAAAAGAGGGCGTGGTCTTGTTGCTGTCCCACGTGGAGAAGAGGAAGTGTTGCGTGGAGAAAAGGAAGTGTTGCGTTTCAGTGTGTTTGTCGCCATGTCGTCGAGATGCTGTTATTTTCATCCCGGAGTCAAATCACCTTTGTTTGGCTTTCCCAGGGACGCTGTAGAGATCATTAAGCGCACACATCTCCCCGTTAAGAGGCGTGACCTTTCCGTGCAAGTTACGTGCGCTAAGCTGCTGTCGAATCACAACACAGGAACCGCTGGCACAATCAGAACTTGTTACGTATTTCTGAAGGAGGGACTTCATAGAATAAAGGAACTCATCAACCCGTTTTTAGGACAGTGAAAACAGCGGTGTACAGATAAGTAAGTTGTGTGAAAAATACTGGGGTTTTTTACACGTGAAACATGAACACATGTTATATTGCACACTGTAAACACAAAGCTTAAAAAAAAAACACGAAGAACGGGACCTTTAATGCTTTTAGGATGCGAAGAGAGTTTATGAAAACCCTACATTTAATGTTTCAGAGTTTTAATACACTAACCAAACAAACTTTTAAACACTGTTTAAATAAATCTTCATACTGTGCTTTGCATATATGCCTTTGACTGATTGTGAGTTCACTGTCAGGACAATATTAAGTGACATTTTCAAAAAGGGTGCAAAGAAGGGTCCATTTGCAGCTCTTTTGACAACATTATCCAAAGCTGTTAGGAATAAATCAGATTAAAAAATCAGTTTAAAAATGAATTTATCATGCCTTGAGCTTTGAGATGTTCTGTATTTTGTCAAATAATATCACACTCATCCTATAATCATATTAAAATCTTAATTTAGCATATATATCAGTCTGTGGACAGCTGTTATAAAGTGCAAGTCTCTGGTGGTTAATTCTAATGCAGAAATCTTTCATTATGCTTCTATTTTCCAGTTTCTCTTTGATGGTGACCCATTTTCTGAGAACTGAGTGAGAGATATGGGGATGTGCGTGTGTTTTTTATGTACACTGTCTGTGATTTTATAACAGTAACCATCATTTGGGAGGTCTCACACACGTGCCCTTTTGGAATTAATTAAGAAAATTCTTCCTAATTAGTCTTTAATTGCCCTGCTTTACACTGTGCTCTTCTGCAGCTTAATTGGCCTGGACTTAACAAGCTTTCTCTCATCATTAACCCCTCATGGGTTTAACGACGAGTGGGACTTATTTGAATATGAAAAGATGATAATTTATGCAGATTTCTACGCACCGGCCCTTTTGGGATAAAGAGAGAACCTCACAAAAGATGAGTGATCATGTTCAGAATATGAGAGAGAGAGAGAGAGAGAGAGAGAGAGAGAGAGAGAGAGAGAGAGAGAGAGAGAGGAGAGAGAGAGAGAGAGAGAGAGAAAGAGAGAGAGAGAGAGAGAAAGAGAGAGAGAGAGAGAGAGAGAGAGAGAGAGAGAGAGAGAGAGAGAGAGAGAGAGAGAGAGAGAGAGAGAGAGAGAGAGAGAGAGAGAGAGAGAGAGAGAGAGAGATTGTCCCAACTGCAAAATGTTGAAGAATGATGCACAAGCTCAATATTTACTTGGCGAAAAGAGGGAAGGGTCGACCAAACAGTGATACGTCAATTTACTCACACACATACTTATACACACACATATGCAAACATTCACCACTTAAAGTACATATACACTTTTTTTCTTTATCTCTTTTTCCCCCTGCCCCCTGTTGTTCCACACTTGTTCAATACCTCTACTTTGTTCATTTTTATTTGCACCATAAGGTATTCTATTCCTCCATTTGACCAGCAGGTGTAGCTGTACACAAACAAACAGTTTTACATTTCCTCTCAATTTTCCCCCTGCAACATTTTTTGTTTTGTTTTTTGCATCTACATCATCTACTTCAAACTTTTTGTTGTCCAGGAACCATTTTAATTCCATTTTTTAAGTCCATTTTTTCATTTTCATTTTATAGTGTCATGCTACTAAAAATAGTTTGTATTGTCAATTTTTGTACCCACTATTAGAATAATATTAGATATATAAACCTTAAAAAAAGATTTTCTTTATACACTATGTTTTACTGTTGAAAATTAGATGCCAGTACAATAAAATTGCCATTATTAATATAATAATTTCAGAAAGTAAGGTGTAACAGTAATATCCAACTGGGGAAAATAAGTAATACAATGTATAAAATATATATAATCTTTAGATAACTTTGAGCATCATAAAATCCATAATGTGAAGATATATAGTAGAATCTGTATTTTTTTTCTCTCTCTCTGCAGTCCCTAAGTATTTTTGGATAAAAATGATCCAAAATCAATTACGGTACTATAATTCCGCAAATAACTGCAATTGCCAGTCCTTCCAGAAAAATGCGGCTTTTTTGTGATTGTTGCGGGCAAAAATCCTTGATTATGCGGCACGTTTTCTTAAAAAATGCGATGGAAAATGTGGGATATTTATGCAATTTTTTATCCTCGATAAAAGGGGCGGATCAAAGACACATCCGGGGATTTGAACTGTACTTGGCTAAATGTGAACTTTTGGAACAGGACTTGGCAGCAATGGATGACGTTTCACAATAGACCTTTCTCACAAAAACCGGAAATATGTCATTGTTGCGGAACCGGAGT
This sequence comes from Romanogobio albipinnatus, assembly GCA_023566225.1. Classification (NCBI taxonomy): domain Eukaryota; kingdom Metazoa; phylum Chordata; class Actinopteri; order Cypriniformes; family Gobionidae; genus Romanogobio; species Romanogobio albipinnatus. The sequence continues at coordinate 28,011,316 of CM042258.1, read as the reverse complement.
TCCTGTCAAGCACCAACACATCAGAAAAGCATACCCGGCCAAGAGAAAATGGATCAGCGAGTCTACACAACTTCGCAAATGGATTTGCCAAATAATTACATTTGATGGAAATGAACAATTAGTCATATTTACTTAAGTCTCACATTACGTAGCTATAAAGAACCAGCGTTACATGACGTCTTCCTTGACCAAGATGATATCTTGTTTGTGCGGACATTGGCTACAGTTCAAAATAGTTTAAACATCATGCAGTGTGCACAATTATATTTCTTAACATACAACATAATACCTTTAATAAAATTATATATGTTTTATTGTAAAAGACTATAATACTATATGTTTACAATATAATACAAAATGTTGATTAACATCACGTTATGTTTTAAAACAAAATAAATTCACAATATGTATGGAGGCATTTTGCAAAAGTGAATTTTATATATATTAAATAAAATATCATACATTTTTTAAATAAAAAATATATACACGACTCACGAGGCAACATCCATTTAAGCATGCGTGTTTATTTTAGTAGTCAGTGAACAGCCTGAGAAACATTTAAATAGATTTCAGTTAATAATGGTTATATCCTCCTGGGACCCAAGAATAGACTTTTGTCCACTGTAGTGGACATTATATTTTAGTGAATTTCTCTGACATCATACATGTCACATGTCTCAGTCTGGATGTCCTGTGAAGAGCACATCCGGGCTTTGCAGGGATACCAAATGTTTGGAGGTTTCACCAGGACAACAACTTCTTCTTGGTCTTTAAAAACAGCTGACATTAATGTTTAGCACTCTTATGGAAATATGATCATATTTTTTAATTATAATTTAAATCTGATTAATTTTCAAATTGTTTGTTATAAATCAACATCTCAGGAAAATGTTATGGGGTTTCTAATCAAAATATGACTTTCTGTTACAAAACAGGGCATTGATTTCATAAATGACCACTGTAGTGGACACCAGGATTTAAATCATGTTTATCAGGCATTTTGGAGACATAACAAGTGAACAGGGAAAGAAATTACATATCAATATTCCTATGAAATATTAGATATTATTATGAAAATGTTGCCAATTTTTCCTCCCATTATTACACTTCTTTTTTCATTACATGTTGCACCAAGAACACATTAATATGCAAATTAGATGCAGTGAATAGATACATTGTATTGAATGGGAAAATCCAAGTATTGTCATTTTACCCACATATTTAATAAGGTAAAATGGTATATGAATGCATTTCATTATATCTTTCATAACATAGTTCAGAATCATCTTTAAACAAAGTTTGTTTAAAAAAAACCCTGAAACCTAAAAATTGATTGGTGAATTAAAAATAAATCCCATTGTTTTTGCCTATACATGCAATTTCATGTCATTTAATTTTTTTAACAACTGAGTCCTGCTGTCAACTACAGAGTACACATCATAACATATGAATAAAATATCATTTTTCAAAAATGTTTTTTTTTTCCATTTGTTTCTTATGCTCTAAACAATGTAATGACATACAAAAATACTAAATTCAAAAAACTTTTTTTTTCTGGGTCCCAGGAGGATATACATATATAAATATAAATATTAGTAAAAAAAAAAAATCGTTTTATATTTCCCCACAGAGGTGCGTCATATGCCGCTTTGCGTTGAAAGGCTTGTAAGTTAGGACATGAGCAGGGAAGTTTGGTCCTTCATCCCGCAGGATAGCCTGAATCCATTTCCGTCAAACTCCACCATCAACAGGGAAGGAATGAAACGACAGATATAGATGCTTTTGGGAATAACAAGAACAGCCCGGTAAGCTACAATCACACTTGCTCATTGCTTGCGCCATTTGTTTACCTGTATCCCTGCCCGGGGAGGAAGATTACCACGACGATTGCGTATTTCCGGTCGCAAATACGGAAGTTGTGAGAAAGGTCTATAGACGACTGATGGCGATTCCCCCCGTCCTCTGGAGTTCGTTCTCCCGAGTCGAACTTGCAAGTCTGAACTACCAAGGACGCAAGTCAGAAGTTCGCGTACTTGGTATTGAGAAACGGCCCATGACTTTGGCGATCCGAACCGATGAATCGACTCACTGATTCATAACGCTCTGAACCACTGAATCGACTCACTGATTCATAACGCTTCGAAGCTTCATGATGCTGTGTTTTGAAATCGGTCAACAGAAACTGGCGTCCACTAAATTCTGTTTCAGAAAGGAGGTTCAACCAACTCTGAGTTTAAACCTGAACTCTGAGTTGACTTACTCTGAGATGGGAAACTCTGAGTTTTGGGTTTCAGAAGAGCTGAATTGAGGTAGTTCAATCAACTCTGAGTAGACTGACTCTGAGTTAAGCACATGCACTCCAACTATGAAAAGCCACGATCAATGGAGCTCCGAAAGTACGATTCACCATGGCAACAGCACCCAACAAAAAGACGTTTGCATACTTCCGGGTCAATACACAAGTTTAATTCTTAATTATTTTAATTAAGTTTAATTTTCATGGTATCCAAAAGACAAACAAAGAATGTGGCAGCAACTAAAAATGAAAAAAAAAAAAAAAAAAAAAAACCAATTCAATCAGGAAAAGCTTTAAGCATAAAATGTTCATGGGTGTAGGTTTAATGACTTTACAAACATTTGACATATTAAATAAATATCATTCAGTGTCCAATGTGCAGCAGCTTTTCCCACTAGACCCTTTTCACAGACTGTGATGACGTGCTTTAATGGTCATCAATATCGTAAATCCTGCAACGTTTTTTGTATTATTTTTTTGTGATGTATGTACATTTATAACACTAATACTTTGTATTATATTACTTTTGCATCAAATTACAAATTACGAGTGTTTCTAATACAGCGTCTATGGGAGTGATAGTTAAAATTAACATCTTTCTCTCTTTTCACTTCCGTTATCAATCTCACTCTAATTTTTCCATCTTTTTGAAAGTTGTGAAATCACTATTGTGGAGTTTTTCTTTTGCTATTTGAGCAAATGGAGACACAAAAATATATATTTAATGTATTCTCTCATTCACCGCTATAAGAGTTAACCCAACTATGACGACTTCAGCTTCGGAAACCCAGAATTGTGAAAAGGGTCTATGCTCTTTTCACATAATGAAATGTTCTCTAATCCCACCTGTTACATTTATTAATCAGGGGAATGACATTAAACATTTGACTTCTACTCAGGCCAGCTAAACACCAGCACCACTGACAGATGAAGAGGAGATGGAGGAAGAATATTAACACCCAACAGGAAAAATAATAAAGTATTTGTAGGAAATAAAGATGACTATAAAATTTTTTAAATAAATGTATTTAACAGCTGTGGTGGTGGTTATGGCATATATCTTGTACTACCATCTGGCAGCATCCTTCCATTCCATACAGTAATCCGTTTTTAGAAAGTGTGATGATGGGAATATGAGTGTCAATGCATCCAACCACTGGAAATCCTAAAGGAAATTCTAATTATTAGGATACTTCTAGAGGATTATCAAGTGAACGTCAGGATCCTGTATAAAAGGACATGCCATTTTTGTCACTTTGCAGTGTCCTCATGATGAAAATATGAGCAATGAATGAATGTTCCTGCAAAGAATGCTTTTCTTACTTTGCATTTTTGTCAAGTGGTAGATAATTTAATTTGTTTAAAGTAAACTTCGTTTACTTTAGATTTAGATTAAATTCATAATTTTTTTTTATATTTATACTTGAAATACGACCAAAATACTCAGTAAGAAAAGCATTTGTGGCGTTTGAATGAATGAATAAAGTATTTAAACACTGCTGGTGCTTTAAAAAAGGGGAGGAGACTGAAAGAAACTCTGTGTTTACCAAAGAAAACCTGCTCCTGACCAGGTTAGGTTCACAGAGTAAGTTACCCTGGTAACTGACTCTGAGTATAAATTACCTCTCTTTCAGAAACGGGCTTGACTTACCCAGCTTTCTCAGGTTTGACATACCTCCCATTCTGAAACAGAAAACACAGAGTTTCCCTTATTTCAGGGTTAACCTACTCAGAGTTTTCACTTAACCTCCTTTCTGAAACGGGCCCCGGGAAACTGCTTTGCTCTTTTGCTGTTATTTTTGTTGGCAAATGGGAGTTTGCGTGCTTCATCATGGTTTCACCGATATCTATGGTTTCAACATGGGGTTTGCAGCTTTTCGATAATGTTCGCGTTGGGTAATTACCTTCAAAACGTCCCCATGGCAACAGGGGGAAATGGCAGCTCTTGTGTGAAGTAAACAAACATTTTTCAACTTTCTGCTAATATATATGACTTTTTTGCTACGAAAATACGGGGATTATGAAACCATGCTAGCCCCGCTTATTTTGCATGTAGAAATAGGCAATCTATGCGGAGAAAGTGCGGTGTATTTGAAAAAATGCGGCCCAGCATCAATATGCAGACTTTGGCTGATTGTGCAATAAATCATGTGATCGCGTTTTTCTGGAGGGACTGAATTTCAGGTTTTAAACAGAGATTGCGACAGAGGCAAAACTTACGCACTGCAGCTTTACATATATTTTATTTATTGCTGTTTGAGTTATCTTACCAAATTGGTGTATGTCTTTGTGTGTTTTTATCTGATGGGTGAATGATGAATTCTTGAGTATCCATAACAGGAGACTAAGGCTGATATGGATTTCCTCAGGCAAAATAGAACTCTTTTCTTCCAACAGGATTCTCTTAAACCCAGATCAAAGCAGGAGTTTGATTGATTTATGGGCTATCATGCTCCAATATAAACAGCAAAAAAGTTTTTAATGGCCCCTCCTATTCCCTTTATGTCACTGTGTTTTGTGTATGTGGGCAAGAGAGAGAGAGAATGCGTGCTACCATCGGTTTCAGAGTCATATCAATCAAATTTTATTTGCATAGAGCTTTTAATACGCATTGTTTAAGAGTAGCTTCAAAGAAATTCATCATTTTAATAATAACCTAATGCCTCAGTCGACACATTCAGTAGTTTAGAGCGAAAATATTGATTAAACAAAAGTGCACGCTCCTGTTGTATGTGCTGCAATCTAAGAAGGCTGACTGCACAAAGAGGTTTGGTACAACCCCTGCTCCAGCACGCTTGACTGAGGATGTGCTGTTTAGAAGAAAGAAGGTTTAAATGTCTTTATCAAGCTTTCCCTGTTGTACTTACTACAGGACATCTCAGTATATCCCAGGTAGTCTTAATCTAAACACGCACACACACAAAGAAGGGGTCAAAAGCCAGGTGGCACCTGCCAAGCTTTCTTATACCACTTTGTAAAAGTAAATTAAAGCTTCAATTTTTACGGTTTCCTTATTAATTTCTTGTCAGTATTTCCGATTTGTATGCAATTTCAGATAAAAGTATCTGCAACAATAATACATGAAAAAGTATTCTGCAAAACCAAGGCACATTAATTTCATGGTTCTTTTGTAACATTTACAAACAATTTCTCGGTTTGTAAACAGTAATTTATTATTCAGAATACATTCAATGCACAATGGAAGTTCAACCTTAATCCACTATTTTATAGGGAATATAAAAGGGATATAATATATATAATAGGGAAAAATATATACAAATAATAAATAAAAAAAATCACTTATTTGAGCAGCCCACGTCTCCCCCAAATTAATTTCCGAATTTAGAAAAAGAAAAAACATTTTTTTACAATGATGTATGAGAACTGATTTCTCTTGCATCGAATGTAGTGTCCACTCACAAACTATCACTGTTAGAACAGATTAGATTTACTTATTTTGCTTTGGAAGATCACAAATAGTGACTGATGAGCCATATCCCCAATCCTGAAAGGAAAACCCAGGGTAGAGGGGTTGAGAAAATGTGGTCTGGATTCGGTGTAGGAGGGTCATTTTATCAGAGACATTGTAAAAGGACACAGCTCCTGCAACTTGATCGAGAAACACTCCAATTTTAGAGACCAAGCTAATATTAGTCTGTTGGCTATTGTGCTTTACACAAAGTTTAGCTGCTGGAAAGTCGCATTTCCAGGATCTGTTATTACAACCAAATGTAACAGCTTCTCCACTAATCTGGTCATATGAAAACACAATGGAACAGCCTGTTCCTCCAAACTGAACTTCAAAATAACAGCGCCCTGATAGACTCTCATTACACAACACTTGGCATCCAGTGGTTGCATAGAATGAATAAGCATCATGCTTTGACACAGATTTGTTCTGTACAGAGAGCTGCATACAAGCTGATGAACTATTCAGATTCAGTTCAGTGGAATCTATTGAAAAAGAAAAGAAAAATTAAACATGTACTTAAGCATGGTATTTTGACATTTACACTACAGAGCAACTCACATATGAGGAACTCTTCTCTGGTCTTGGGTTGAGATGGCAAATCTAAACATAAACATGAAGAATATTTGAGTGTATGGTGTGTGTTTTTGTTATAAAATTTGAAAAAATATGTTGACTTACACTCAGTGATCTTATTATTCACCATTATATGGACAGCAGGAACTATTAAGATACGCAAAAAATATAATTCCATTATTATGACAATCTGCCTGCATATGCTCTGAAATTTGTTTTGATAGACATTATAACCAATGCTTCAAATCTGCCAAATTTTTCAACAGAAAATGAAAAAACAATTAAATTAAATACATTTTCTTTGTAACAATCAGATTAAAGATAATAGTTTGATATAAAAAAGCTCTTTAAAAGCTCTCTCACCTTTCTCTGAGATCCACACAATGTCTTGTTCACAGAGATCATCCAGTTGACTTTTCAGCTCACAGATGACGGTTTCTATCTCTTCGAACGTCAAATGTTGTCTGATGGAAATGTTGCACAAATTTGAACATTGGTAGTGGGAAAGAGAGGAGAAATTCTGCAGATGGAAAAAAGCAGAAATGAATAATAAAACATTTCAAGCAATGACTTTCGATGCAGACCAGAGTCTGTTTAATGTCCGAGTTGTTACCTGAATGAAATAGATGTCATCCTCCACCTGTGACAGCTGCACCAGTTCATTGCGTCTCCTCTTCAGATCACTGATCTCCTGCTCCAGAGTTAGGACGAGTTCCTCAACTCTGCTTACTTCTGCTTTCTCCTGAGCTCTGATCATCTTTGTTATCTTGGCTCGTCTTTTCTCCATGGAGCTGATCAGCTCAGTAAATGCCTTCTCACTGTGCTCCACTGCTGCCTGTGCGGAGAGCTGTTAGATGACAGAGGGAAAAGACAGGGCTTTAGGCTGTAAAAAACACCCCATTGATTCAGCTCTGACTGTAACCCCTAGGTAATGTTGGCTCTGAAGGCAATTTCCTTCAAATGTACCATTATACAGTAATAGTACACTTTAGATTAGTACATTATTATACTATAATATTCTAATAATTATCATATAGCTGCAAATGCTGTACATTGTGGTAAAATTAATAATGTTCTACAATATACTTACCTTATGAGAGTTCATGGCCTGCCTTAATTCCTGTACCTTTGTTTTTCGCTGATGCATTTCCCTTTTTAGGGTATCCAAAGTTTTCTTCAGCTGTCCCTGTGACTGAATTTATAATAATCTGGTATTAAGCTTCTGTAACAACATTTTTCGTTTGTTATGAAAATTGTTTCCAAACGGTGAAAAGTACAGTAAATATTGCTTGATGGTGCACAAAGGATGCATTCTTCCAAAACAACTTGAAAATAATACACACACACACACACAAAAAAAACAATACACATCAGAATAAAGTGTCTATTCAAAATAATATTATCAAATAAATATAAAAATCTTTTATTACTTAAAGGTCCCATGGCATGAAATTTTCATTTTATGAGGTTTTTCAACATTAATACGAGTTCCCCTAGCCTGAATATTGTCCCCAAGTGGATAGAAATGTTGATCGGTGTAAACCCGAGTTCTGGCTGTCTCTCTCTGCCTTTGAGAAAATGACAGGCCAGACGAGCCAATCCTGAAGTCTCCTGGTTTGACGTCCAAGCAGGAACGGTTACCTCCCTTTCCTCCGCCCAGAGAATCTGGCACGCCCATGCAAACACTCGAGATCATTAACGTTACTTGTGAATGCAGGCAGTTTCTCAGTGTTTGGATGTACAAATGAAAACAGAAGTCTTTTTTCAGTTCCTTCTGATCTGTGATCAGTAATTTCTGATGTGTAGCTAATTATTTATTATTCGTGCACACAATGCGGCTTCTCTCTCTCCAGACAGAACGGTGTTTTCGTGTTTTCTATCTTGTGAGTCAGTGTTTTTGTACGTCCTCGTCGCGTCTACCGGTTCTAAAATGTGCATACAGTCACATGAGTTTCTGCTCAACATCGGCCTCACACACGCCGAAGCTCGGGCTGCACTGGCCGTTGGCCTTCAACATCCCCGACCCCCAGTACTGCATCTGGCCCACAGCGGAGGCACCAAACGCGGCGTGAGATTAAGCAGAAGGGGGGTAAGCGTGAGCATATTCGGGCTAGCCAGCCTAGCCCCACAATAAACTGGATTACATTCGATTACTGCTGTTGTGTCTTTGTTTGCGCTGTGTACTCAACGCGCGTCACTGACGTTTTATTTTATTTTAAAAATAATGCTATTATCAACACTTACTTTTAACTCGTTCATCTCGACAGCTGTAATGGTACTTTGCATGTGTTACAAAGTTGGTAATAATGATGAAGACGGACTCGGTGTGACTGGGACTCGTGTTTATTCAGAACTCTCAGATACAAACACAATAAACTCGCGCTGACTGACAGCGCTCTCATAACTCAGTAGGTACTATAAATAACTTTGTTAGCGATCGCTGAGCTCCGTCTCCCTGGTATGTTAGTGATGTCCGGTTCGCGAACGATCTTTCTTTTGAACCTGTTCTTTTTAGTGAACCGAATCAGTTCACCAAATCGGACTGAATCGTTCTAAACGGTTCGCGTCTCCAGTCAGCGCTGATCCATAATTTACTAAAGTTACTAACTTTCTGACATGAGTGACAGTCCCTCCGACTAGAAATAGACTAATAACCTGAAGTATATGCTGTAACTACAACAGTTCAGACATGCTGAGAACTGATGTGAAGTGAACTCAGGTCCATCCGTCTCTCTGGCAGCAGCTCGTGCCTGCTCGTGCCTCGTAGACCAAGTTAAACCACGCCCCCTCCGCTCATTTAAAATACAAAGATGTCAGCCAATCACAACAGTGGGCGTTTTTACTGAAGTCTCACAGCAGACACGCCTCTTGAAGCAGGGCATTCAGCCACAGGGCAAACAGCAGCATTAAAAAATGCCTTTTATTTCTAAATTATGACATTTTATGATGTAAAAGTCATACTAACAATATAAGTACACCTCAGGAAACATTATACAATAATAGAAAAATGCCATGCCATGGGACCTTTAAGTAGGCTACTTACAGTACTTATGTTCTTACATCACTGTTCTTGGCTATTCAATGCACTAAAAAGTGTTTTTAAACCCATTATACCAAGTATAATATTTACTAGTGTTATTAATAAAATATTATTATTACAGCACATTAGTTAGAGGTGGATTACAACTAATAATGTGACACATCGGTGTGTGTGAAACCAGACAGACCCACAGTTGGATAGAAAGTATAGTCAAATTTGACTCTTTTTAATGATACAAAATGGTTATGCAGACAAGTCAGTAGCCCTACCTGTATGTTTTGTCTTTCGTCTGCAGATGAAGTCATGTTATGGTTCTGGTGGTTGATCAAAGCACACTGCATACATATCAGCTGCTGATCTTTGCAACAGTACAGCTCCAGTAGTTTATCGTGTTGAGAGCAGATCTGGTCCAGCAGATGTGGTGAGGCATTGACCAGTTTGTGCCGCTTTAACGCAGGAGATGTATAATGAGATTGGATGTGAGATTCACAGTAAGAAGCCAAACATGCCAGACAAGACTTGATGGCTATTAGTTTGGTCTCTGTGCAGATATCACACTCCACATCCCCAGACACAGAAAAACTGAGAACAAGAGAGACTGTTGCTGCTTCTGGTGCTTCTCTCTTCATTCTCTCTACAACTTCAGCCAGCACCGTGCTTCTGCTGAGAGCTGGTCTTGGGGTGAACGTCTGCCTGCACTGGGGGCAGGTGTAAACTCCCTTCTGATCACCCTGATCCCAGCACTTATTAAGACAGTTCATACAGAAACTGTGCCCACAAGATGTAGTTACTGGGTTGTTCAGGAGATGAAGACAGATCGGACAGTTAAAGGGATTTTGATCATCAGATGATTCTGCCATTTTGCTGCCATGAAAACATTAGAAAAGCGGTAAGTGATGTTACTGGAAAAGAATAATTCACGTAACCTAACACTCAATTTTGAGTCAAATGTCACTTAAAAGCTTACAAAAATATTTCAATATATACATTTAATTTGTGGTTTAAGTATAGAAGCTAAATACCTTTGCTATCGCTCCCTAAATGTGCACCCACAAATGTGTAATTTTGCAATGAATTCAGGCACTAAGAGTATTTATCTGATGTCGTGTACAAGAATTAATATTTTAGGCTACTGTTCATTTCTTATGGTCTATAGCTTTTTAATTAGGTCAAATTAATGAGTAGCTACACCTCTAAATTAAATATAAGTTTACCACCAACAGCGTATTGCTTAAAAATAATTTTGGGTAAAACAAAATTATATAGTTAATTTAGTTAAACATCATGACGATTCATTTATCGTCAGCATACCTGCAAACTCACAAGTGGTGAAAAAGGTGACATGTTTCCGAATTAAATACTTTAATCTGGGTCATTGCCCTACAGTAGAACGTGTGGTTTTAACATGTAAACGAAGCATTCTGGTGCAAAGAAAAAGACATTTGCTTTCAAATAAAAATAACATTTACACTATAGCGCTGGGCACTGAAACAAATTTAATTTGAATTTCAAATTACAAATTTGATTTGATATTGATTAACATGGGTACAGTACATAGCAAATTGTATGTACTGTACAATGTGTGGATTTTTTGTGGTGTAATTCTCCTCAGTGTTACATTAGCTTTTAGCTACATGCTTAAATCTGTATATTTGTGATATTTACCCCAGGGAGTTATTTACTTTATAAAGGCTATTTTAACCTTATTAAATGTATACATCATCTTTCATGTCAAATTCTTACATTTGATCAATACATTCAGTTATAATAATAAGACACTATAGGGCTGTTACCAATCAAATTAAATCATTTACACTGAAAAATTACAACGAAAAATGTTATGAGATTGTATGTTTTCTTATTTGTATATTCAATCAATGATATTTTAAACATGAAACTAAACCGCCAGTAGGTGGCAGCAAGAGACCGTCTTAATGAGTGAGTTATTGAGTCGTTCATTCAAACGATTCATTCAAACACTGAATCATTCAGTAACAAAACACCACGCTGAGTGTTGCTTTCCTTTGGAACCATTTCCGTCAGTGAAATAGAACAAAAAAGTAAATGTTGTCTGTGTCTAAAATATAAGTAAGTAACTTAATATTAACTTAGGCTAACTTACTTGTTTACTGAACCACAAATTTCAATGTAACATTTGCAATTGTGATGATATTCAGCAAAACAGCTCCCTTAGTCGACTCGTGTTATTAACAATATCATAAGTTATAAATAAAACTATTTTACCCCAGTATGTTTCTTCTGTGAGTTTATAGTGCTGTTATGTTCATTTGTTTTGATTTCTCCACGAATGTCTCTCTCAGGCAGACTTTTTTTTACCAGAAATACACTAACCCTTATCAATCGCTGTTTACATTGAAATGTAATAAAATCAGAATCATTCTCACGTTTCTGGTTATTTAATTAAGTTTTAAGATAGGCCTACTTGTCCAGTCAGATTAATGTCGAGCCCTCACAGTCTATGGTCGAGCCCTGTGTTCACTTTTCTGCTGTAAAGCGGAGGTGATCAGTTCATGTGCCGTCTGAACTGAGCCGCTACAGTGATCTGTGAATGTCACGCCAAATTAGAGCACCAAAAAAGATCGCAACAGCTCGAGAGACATCTATGGTCTCACTCCAGTCAATGGGAAATTAGCCCATTTCCAATTATTATTGTGAAGTTAACAAATGCTTTCAACTTCAGCCCCCCACCCCCCTGAAGAAAAAAAAACATCGAATCTACATGATTCACATGAATGACATATTTCGATTCAAAACGGCGAATTTCGCAGAAAAGCGACTAGTTTGCAGGTATGCGTCAGGCTACATTTCAAATCAAAACCACATCATATCTCTTTCTCCCGTTTCTCTAACACGGCAGCGCGGGCAACTCATCTCATGTTTAACCTTAACCCGCCAAATCATAAACATTTACCTGATCACTTGAACTTCCAACTTGGGTTCCATACGTTCGCTTTCATTTAAAAGTGTCTCTCTCGTACACCGGAACTTCTGTACTCACAAATTACCACACTCATTTGGGAAGAGAAGCTACGGTTACGGTAGGCTAACATCGGGAGAAAGAAGCCAAAAGCATTCCTTTTAGAAACTTTGAATCGAGGACGTCATCATCCATGTGACACCGTATTGGTAAATGCATAATTTAAATTGATTTTAGGTCCCTTTAGGGGCTCCGTATAATACCGATATTTTAATGAGAAAAAAATAAATAATATATTGAATTATTAGAAAGTCGTGGCAACCGTGGAAGATATTCTGTCACTACCCATAATTCACTGACATAAATAAAATACATAAATAAAGAAAAAGACAAATATTCTGCGAATAGGCTATACAGAAATATTAAATACACTATTGGCGATTGACTCACTCAAGATCAGTTTTACTTTTGTTTTATAAAAAGAGAAAACACTTTATATTCATAATTTTAATACATTCGTATATTAATTAATAATATTTAAAGGGTAACTTCAGTAATTTAGCATTAGGCATTAGGTATCAGTAGAAACCCGGTAGTATATTCAAACTTTCCCCCCTCATATCCCCCTGAGAGAGAATTACCGTATGCATTTTATTTCTGGAAAAAAAAATGTTTGGCCAGAGGCTAAAGACTACAGCCACTAGATGGAGCTGTTCCGCGTGTTATCAACCTGTCCTGCCCATAGGGGAGAGATCTCGACTCACACAGAATGTAAGGCACAGATGGCCGCACGGACATTCATAACGGAGCACGGTGCAGAGTAAAATGAGTGTTTCAACTTTTCAATGAATTCCTGTGATAGTTCATCTTATCTGAAAGCGTGCCAGACTGGTGCTTAACGTTACCTCAGTTCTGCTCTGCTCGAATGAAATCTGACACTGCTGTGTCTGTGCCTTGACTTTTGTTTGGCTCACTCACACTTTATTGAAAAGACACTTTAAGTTTTTAACTGTAGTGTTTATTCTCTAACTGAACGAAATTATTGTATTACTATGAAGAGCAAAACAATGGTGTAAGGAGTGGCCTCGAAGCAAGTGCATTCTGGGAGTTGTTGTCTTTCATCCACATGAGACAAAAATACATTCTCTGTCTTTTCTCAGTCTAGAAGGCACCAAATTCAAATACAAATTTAAATACAACGCTTAATGCTAAATCACTGAAGTAATGCAAGTAATATAACGTTAACTCTACGTTAAACAACACTGCCCTCTACCTTTAACAACGTGTATAACAAGAAGAGCAGTCCCAATGCCAAAAAAAGGGAAAGGTTACTTACAGATTGGTTTGCACTTATTTTTGTTGACAGGAACGGTCAACGGACCAGAGTGTGTGTCGGTCTTTAACATGGATATAGTCACCATACATTCCTAAACAGCCTGGCAAAATCCTCTCATTAGCAAAATCAATCAATATTCTCTTTTCCTCAGCTCATTTTCTCACGATCTTGGGAAATCCTGTCTCTCCCACATGCTTCAACAGATTAACCCACAATCTCTCCCATCAGGTGTGATATCGAAAGGTCAGAGTAATAGGTTCAAGAACAGTGAAAAACAGATCATGAGAAAGACAGAAGTGTGAAGAGGTAAGTTGACCATGTTCATTTCACTTGGTCTGTGTGAACATTGATCAAAGCTCCAGGCAGATTTCCTCCCAAAGGATGCAGAACCACCATAACCTACCATTAGGATCACAGGGCAGGCTACATATTTAAATACACTGTAAAAAAAAAAGTGTAGTCTCTGTATCTAACATGTAAAAGAAAGGAAAGTGTATGTACCGAAAGTGTATGCATGTCTTTGTTGTTGCAGAGTTCCTTTCCTCTCAGAGATTTTACTAGCCTGTAAGGCAAGACCAAAGAAGACCTCCACGTTACACCCAGTAAATACAGATGGCCCAAAGAACTTCAACTCCCAGCAGCCCTTGCCCTGCAGAGACAAGAGTGAGGCCACTTCTAGGGTCTCATCCAGGGTGATCTTAGTTAGTTACTACTGCTCATGTTTCTATGCCAACCAAAACACAACAGCCGTGAGCACATGAACCTAAAAACAGATGCTCAACTCTTACATTGCCTTATTCCCAGAATGTTTTACCCACTGGCAGTGAAGATAGCCTGTCTTAGGTAGTAGTGTCGAAGGACTCAGACAGCATGCAGAGAAAAAGAATAAAAATACACAGCGATCACACTGAAAAATAAAGACAGAAGACGTAGTCTATTATGATTACTCTTTATTTCTTTGTCCATAAATACTATTAGATTTACTGAACACTGCTTTGAGTCTGTTATATTGTCGCCATTACTGCTGCAAGACTAAGCCAATCTGTTCCACAAGACACTGGCTCTAATGGACTACAGAGCCAGTCCTGAGGAAGATTTTTATTATAGGCTACAACAAGAGTTCACAAAGACTTTAACTTTATCGACTCTAGATGCAAATTCTGATGTTTGGGTCAGTGGTTTAATCAGAACAAATTGAGATCACTGTCCAACTGGTTTCTTTTTTTTTGCATTTTCTAACATTTTAAGATGGTTATGCTGCTAATCAATCAAATACTTATTACTGTAATTAAGCTTCAACAAAATCTAAGTGGCTTGGGTTTGCATCAGTAATATCTGCTGTGTGTTGTGGCATGGCTGACAGAATAAACCCCTCAAATAAATTTCTAACAGAAAAAATATAGTGCACTCATATATTTTACTCATCTTTGAGTCTGGGAGAGAACTAAAGTATAAATAAAGTAAAACATTCTCAAAGAGCACCAATTTTCTGATACTGAGTGAGTATACAGATATGAATAATACTATTAAAACCATCCTATGTCCTTCCTCATTAACAAACCAATATTAAATTATCAATCCATTTCGAAACAATCCAATACTGTAAATATCCCCTTTATCTGTTGAAAACAAATTTTTTATATATATATATATAGCATTTTGTAAATATTTAACAGTAATAATAAGATCAAACCAATTACATTTTAACAGCATTTATCTGGAATTAATTTTTTCAAGTACTTCCATCTCCACAAACCAGAAAAGCAGCAACTGTCAAATCAAAAATAATTATATTCTCAAAGTAGCTTTTAAACATTATTCTCAAGTTAAAAAAAAACTTTAACTAGCCCCAAAATCCATCGGACCAGAGGGTAATTAAATAATACAAATAAAAAAAAAGGCACTAGGAAACTATACAGCTGAGCAAAATTTAACACGGTCTCTAATCAGATTTTACACCCATAATTCACTCTGAATACTGAACACATAAAGCTATATCTGGTTTAAAGAATAACACTTTGGCTCTAAAAATTATTATACTATTCCAGGCCTGTATACTGCAATTGTAAAAGGCACGTGTACATGCACACGTTTGTCCACACAGAGGCCTGAGCCTCGTGGGGGCTAATCGCTTTAGATGTGCAAGATCATATGTCATCATTAGCCTAAAACACACAGTAATGCAGTTAGCTAGCGAGAGAGAGAGAGAGAGAGAGAGAGAGAGAGAGAGAGAGAGAGAGAGAGAGAGAGAGAGAGAGAGAGAGAGAGAGAGAATCATCTCTCCCAGTCACCACACACACATCCATTTACTCGCATACTCCTGTTAGTGTGGGTTTAAATGGTGTTTAAGTTACTTAGTGCACATGAGCTCAGAACATGCACCTCCTGAAAAGCACAAACACAAGGTGGGGGTCTTTGTTCTTGTTTAGCTGTAGTTCTTCTCCTCTGTTGTGTGTAAATTTCACTGTCTTTCTTCTCATCTCGCAAACATAAGCACGAACACCAGGAGTAGTGAGAAGGCGGTTGTGTGTTTTGGGGTCAAAATAAGCAGCAGGCTAAGTGTTAGCGTGTCCTCTCCACTGGTGCTCCCACAGGCACCCTGGATTCAGAAGCCATCGTCATCATCTAATTCATAGCCGTAATCTGTAGACAGGAAAGCAGAAAGGTTAGCACAAAACTTAATGCTCTTTTCTGAACTACTAAAATCATGCAAAGAGCGTAAAATGTCAAAAGGAGCCAATGTATAAATAGTTTCTTAAATATTCACGACACAACGTTTTTGAGTAAACATTTGCTAATGATCCTTTAAGCACATAAAATAGTAAGGTTAAAGCTCTTAATGAAAAAACATTAATATGAAGTATAATTGAGAAAAATTTAGCTTTTTTTATATTTGGGGACTATAATGGGTTAGAAAATGTTTAAAGCACCTTAAGGCAGTATTATTATTAACTAAAACTATTAAAAAGTTTTTATTAATTGGAATAAAGCTACAAATAAATTAAAATATACATATTAGATAAAACATGTAAACTTAAAAAAATTATAATTGCCACTAAAATAAATCAAAGCTAAATAGAAATATTTTAAATAAAACTAATAAAAAAAAATACAAAAAGTAAAAAATTACTCAAATGAAAATGAAAACTGAGAATATAAAAATAAAAGCCAATTCAACATATTAATAAATACTATAATAGTATAACTAATACTAAAATGTCTAAATGAATAAGTCTTTGCGAAAGTTAAAAATTCATCCTACAGGTCAAGGTAAGACTTTTTTGCATCACGTACCAGTGCTGCCCATTAACTGCACGGCACTGACACAGTGTTCGTCCTCCTCATCCTCATCATCTTCATCTGCATGTTCTTCATACGCCACCGGTCCGCTCTCTACAACAATAGCATTCTGGGTTGGGGCAGCAGGAATGGCCACTGGAGCACCAGATCCTTTCTGGAGAAAAAAAGTCAACATGAAATGGTATTCCAGGCTCCTTTTTGCATCAGTCATTATGTTTCCAAGTGAAACTAAATATTCAAGTAGGGGGAAAATGTGGGATTGAAATGATTGGAAATTCGGAATAATTCTGAATATGTTTCCTCTTTGGAATAATAACAAGCATTGATGAATTGTGCACAATAAGATACAGGTATTATAATGCTCTGTTAAAGTTAGCTTCAGAGTTAACAGACAACCTTGTAAGTGAATTTATGAACAGTTTCTTTTCCTGAGGGACAAAAGGAAAGCCGTCAATCACAAAGCTTCATTTCCTGTTGCCAAGTGATGGCAAGAGGTTGCTTAGTTACCTGAGTATTGACCCCCGGGGGTAGTATTTTTGCTCTGGGTTCAAAAGAGGGAGGCGATTATGTATTCATACTCGCACACACACACTCGCAGAAGTTTAAAAGTAGTAGAGAGAAGACCAGAGACTGTCATGAGACAGACGGACTGACTTAATAACAGAGGAAAAACAAGACAGAGGAGAAAAGATCAAGGTCCCTGACATACAGAAAGATGAAGCCTCATGGACGGCACAGCCGGATGAAGTGACAGAGCCACTGAAAAGCTCCAGCGGTCTAAGGGCCAGAACGACTGCGAGGGATCAGTAGAGATGAGAGAAAAGAGCATGTGTCATCAAGGTCTCTTCAGAGTTCAGACGTCAGCGGCCCACTTTCTGAGGCAGTACATTAGCTTATGATACCCCAACTTAAAATGATGCCTCTGAGTATCGACGCAGACTGCTGATCTAGGAGCAGCTCGGAGGATCAAAATAATTCTCTTAATTTAGACATGAAAAGGAAGAACCCGTTTCTAGGTCAACTTAATGCGGTTTTCCTGCAAAGGGGATAAACTAAGTGAAGCTCTGGCCCAGAGGCCATTTGAGGGTCTAGGAAAATTTGTTTAACATATCCAGAGACCTGCCAAGGATGTGCAAGTATGACGGACGGTGATTTGAATTCACTCACCTGATCGAGGGCCAGCTTCTTAGAGGGCTGCGCACACACCAGGGGCTGTAACCTTGGATACAGAAAGATAGACAGACGAGATCATTAAGAGAACATGGCGTATTTCTCAATAAAAGCTGCTCAGAAGAAGTTTTTTTTGGTGGTGGTGGGGGGAACAAGGTTAAAAATTACGGTACATACTATACAGTCCAATACATTCAATATTTACCTCATCTGTTCTTTTCAATTCACTACACTGCTTAAAAGTCACTGACTTATTATAATGCAAATCTTGACACATTATTTAAATTAATTCCCTAAATGTACGCAATTTAAATTCTATCAACCCAGATAAGCACAAGTTTACAGACCCACAGGGAACCCCCACTTCATAATGAAATGTCACTGTATATTCAGTAAAAATGTATTCACTATATTTTTCAGAAACGAAAATGCATAAAAAAAACCTAGCACATTTTCCTAGGTGGTGCTAGACATGGACAAGTCCTGTCTTGAATTACCACAAATCTCTCACTGTAAAATTCCCAGAGGAAAAACATGGCAGCTCAAGTGACAACAGAAGGGGGGAGATCGAGAGACAGACAGAGAGAGAGAGGGGGGTGGGGGCAGGACAAGCACAGAAGAATCCAGAGACACATCTCAGTATTTGCAAGTCAACATGCAGTGGCACAGTTCGAATAATGAGTTTACTCATTATTCCAAAGAATGTAAGATATGTAAATGAGGTATGGATATGATGCACTAAACCTGCAGCCTAAATAAACGCTAATCAGAATCATATGATTTTTCTGATGATGCATCTGAATATGCAGAAGAGATTCATTTCTCATGGGAGCAGTTCTCTTAATATAACCACAAGGCGTCCCAAATCTACTCAACTCAAATACAAAAATCTCTCACAGACAGACAGAGAGAATGATCGATAGAATGGAGGATAAAATGAAAGGAGGATAGAAAGAAGAATATAACCATTGCCGGTCCTCCCTATATGCAAACCACCAGGGGGCCCCCTTGCTTTCATAGATTATTTAAGTAGCATATCACTATATAAATGTAAACTTTTTTTATAACATGCAAATGTAAATGTGGATTTAACTTTAGTGGAGTCATGTTGAAATTTATTTTTTCCAATTAATGATTTATATTTTTTATTATTTAATAATTGTTTTTGACGAAGTGTGTCGAACAAGTCCTGAAAAGTGAAGCCAAAACATTTCAAAATCACCCACAGGTGGCTGGATCCAGTATAGGTCATAAACCCCACCCTCTCCTTGTTATGAAATGGGATGCGAGACAAACTAAACAATCAAATTGCACTTTTTTCCAAAGATGGTTTCTGTCATTTTAGGTCGTTTTTTCCAAAGATGGTTTCTGTCATTGTAGGTTTTTTTTGTCACGCTGGTGTAAGTTCATTCAAGATATTAGTGTTTTAAAAATGTTTTTTATATGTTTTATGCTTAAATGTTTGATTTTAGTTGGTTATTTAATGCTATAAAAAGGGAGGGTGGGAGTGACGTCATGATTGACAGCTTCTCTGAGTGAAGTAGTCACTGAGGCACCAATAGACATTTCCATAACTGTTTATTTCATACCGACACAATGAGGAGTGTGGGTGGAGCTTTGATACCGTGGGTCCACTTCAGGCCCACTATTGCGCGAACCCAGGCTCCGTAAACAACGCCATATTGAGACATTGGCAGCTTCACTATGAGTGAAGGTATGTCGTCCATCTTTTTTTACAGTCTATATTTTTGACATATGGCTATGGCTTCCAAACTAAGCTATCCGGAACAAGAAAAAAAAGAAAAAAAGAAAATGTGCCAAAAACAAAAGTAGGTATGTATTTTTGCAATATTGTCTTGATAAAAACAATACATTTGTAAAAAAAACACAAAAAAAAACAACACTACTCCAGTCCAGATCTCCAGGTTCAATATTAGTCAACTGTGTTTCGTTAGAAAAATATTCCATGATGAAATGTAATTTTCAGATTGTGTCAATATAAACCGATCAGGCATAACATGACCACTGACAGGTGAAGTGAATAACCCTGATTATCTCTTCATCATGGCACATGTTAGTGGGTGGGATATATTAGGCAGCAAGTGAAAATGTTGTCCTCAAATTTGATGCGTTAGAAGCAGGAAAAATGGGCAAGCGTAAGGATTTGAGTTTGACAAGGGTCAAATTGTGATGGCTAGATGACTGGGTCAGAGAATCTCCAGCTACTGCAGCTCTTGAGGGGTGTTCCCGGTCTGCAGTGGTCAGTAACTATCAAAAGTGGTCCAAGGAAGGAACAGTGGTGAACCTGCAAAAGGGTCATGGGTGGCCAAGGCT
This sequence comes from Romanogobio albipinnatus, assembly GCA_023566225.1. Taxonomy (NCBI): domain Eukaryota; kingdom Metazoa; phylum Chordata; class Actinopteri; order Cypriniformes; family Gobionidae; genus Romanogobio; species Romanogobio albipinnatus. Next base: position 27,990,857 of record CM042258.1, on the reverse strand, counting down.
CATTGATGCACGTGGGGAGCGAAGGCTGGCCCGTGTGTTCCGATCAAACAGACGAGCTACTGTAGCTCAAATTGCTCAAGAGGTTATTGCTGGTTCTGATAGAAAGGTGTCAGAATACACAGTGCATCGCAGTTTGTTGTGTGTGGGGCTGCATAGCCGCAGACCAGTCAGGGTGCCCATGCTGACCCCGGTCCACCGCCAAAAGCACCAACAGTGTGCACGTGAACATCAGAACTGGACCATGGTGCAATGGAAGAAGGTGGTCTGGTGAATCACGTTTTGTGTCTCACTTACCTAGGGAACACATGGCACCAGGATGCACTATGGGAAGAAGGCAAGCGAGCAGAGGCAGTGTGATGATTATTTGGCCAATGTTCTGCTGGGAAACCTTGGGTCCTGCCATCCACGTGGATGTTACTTTGACGCGTACAAACTACATAAGCATTGTTGGAAACGGTATTCCATGGTGGCTGTAGCCTCTTTCAGCAGATAATGCGCCCTGCCACAAAAATGGTTCAAGAATGGTTTGAGGATCACAACAATGAGTTTGAGGTGTTGAATTCCCCAGATCTCAATCCAATCGAGCATCTGTGGGATGTGCTGAACAAACATGGCCGATCAATGGAGGCCCCACCTTGCAACTTACAGGACTCAAAGGATCTGCTGCTAACATATTGTTGCCAGATACCACAGCACACCTTCAGGGGTCTAGTGGAGTCCATGCCAGGGCTGTTTTGGCAGCAAAAGGGGGACCAACACAATATTAGGTCATCATGTTATGCCTGATTGGTGTACATCAATAATCAAATTGTTCTTGTGCGTGGTTTAATGTATAAGAAATAAACACATTCCTGTTCAGTCATGCGAATGCTTTAGAAACAATGCCCATTAATCTAAAGTTTAGAGAATTATTGATGCATTTCCGTATGTTTTCTTAAGCTTTCTTGGGTAAACTATTTTTCATGCTTTAGTTTTGTTAGTAAATTACGTCTTGAAAATTATTTCAGCTGCGTGTTATAGTTTTCCTGACAGATAGATGGTGTCAGAACAGTACTAAATAAATAAAGCATTTATTTAGCTGTCAACAAAAATTTGGATTTAATATTACTTGTTCTTACTGGCAGTTTTGCTTAGGGCCCCCAGAAGTGTAGGACCAGCACCGGATATAAAGAAAGAACATTAGAAACAAGGAAATATTAAGAAAAAGAAAAAATTACAGACAGAACGATAGACGAATAGATAGATAGATTCTTTCCTTCAAATTCTCAGTCAGTAACACATGCGCGCACGGTTGACAGTCCTTCACGCCCCAGCATGCAAGTGTCCTATTGATGGCTACAGTGCATTCTGGGATGGGGAACGGTGCGGTACTTGGCATAAAAACAAGCTGTCAGAGCCAAAACACAGTGACAACATTCTATTCCTGAGAAACAGTCTGTTCCACACACACACACAGATTCCCATTTACGTCAAGGGCTGATAAATTGTTCACACCACTGAGTGGGTCAATTATTCAAACACATAGCACAACAATAATGATTAGAGGTGGGAATCAGGGCCCTGGTGATGCGGTATATTGATATCTGGGTCACAATACAATAATATTGTAATTCTTTATGTGACAGTTATTCAAAACTGTGATTTGTGATGCTTTCAGAATCATAATCTTAACTCGATTCAAAGGATTTTATTTGAACAGAAATATCTGAATATCTGAATGTAAAAAGTTTGAGAAATTTCATTGCAGTATTGTGATACTAAATAAATATTTTATATCTTTTTTTTCCTCTTACCATTAGTAATTATGACCTCATTGCGGTCTTTGGTTTGTGGTTGTGATGACTTGATTTTTTACAGATCACTTTAACATTTTAAACTGTTCAGCATTTACTTTGACCTTCTGCATCACCCCTTCATTTCATGCGCTACACTCGTATGACTAAATGGCTGACTAAATGGCTGATGTCAACAAAGGCCTTTATTTTATTGAGCTGAAAAAGTATGACACCAGGCTGACACTATTACAGCTGAGCGCTTGAAGGCATGAGCAAACATTGCCTAAAATCCGTGTATCATTCGTTCAGTCGATTTTTGATTTAATATTGAAAGTTGAAAAATGAGAAAACCGCTCGTTTTTCATTTTTTTCAGAAAAACGAAAAACAAGATTTCGACTTGATTCTTCGTTTTTCGTTCAGAGGTAGAAAAATTAATAAACAGTTTGAATAATTGATTTCTACACGTGAGCGTGAATTATACGCCCCTTTCTGCTGATTGGTCAGCCGAAGATCAAACTATTCTGTCATCGGTTCTTCCTCAGTTCCGCTCAGCAGAATAAAAGTCATGCGCTTCTGCAGCTGTACGGATTCTTAACGCGTTTATTGCAACTACATTTCATATTTTTCTCATCAAACAACCAGACTAACGAATGGCTCGACACAACCCGTCACGGGGCAGAGCCTAGACAGGGCTTTCTTCTGTGTAGATATTATTCACCTCTTTGCATCAGCTGGCAGTAGGCTATATGACGGCTGTCATAGCCTACCTTGGTTAAGTAGTATAATATATATATAATATAATATAATATAATATATTATATATATATATATATATATATATATATATTATATATATATATATATATATATATATATATTAAACACTAATGCAAAAAGGAAAGAATAATGCGTTGGAACCAGAAAAACCGGAGAACAACAGAGATATTAAAATACATACTCTTCTTTTTTATGATTTATGTTTTATTAAATTGATCTCAAAAGATTTTCATTAAAGCCTGTAATAACTTGCCGTTTCTATTTGTTTCTCAAACCAGTATACCTTCAGAGCGCTTGGAATATATAGCACGAGTTGCATATATGGATTATGTTACGATAGGCTATATTTGCATCCACTTTAAAAAAGAAATAGGCCTAAATAAAAAGAGCAAACATTACAGTGATTAAGCCCAAAGTTAATGTGAGTGGGGATAATTAACACAGTGTAGCCTATAGCCTATAATACATCGTATGCATATTGTAATAATAAAGCACATTTTATAATTGACCGTATTTGCCAGAAAAGTCGCACCGAGTGTAATTCACATGATGCTGGGTCATGTTGAGAGAAAAACACGCGAACGTAGCATTGTTTTATTATTAGCATACATTCAGAAAAATACAGGTAAATAAAATACAACATTAACATTATAAACATTATTAACACGTACACTATGTAGGCTATGATTAGGCTATTTTACTTCCCATCACTGTATGACAAATCCTTAAATGAATGGTAGGCCTATTCAGAAAACAACAAGAATGAAAAATATAAGTAGCCATATAATACAAATATACATAGAAGCCTAGCCTATATAAATAGTCTATATATTATGCCATTTATTACAAACAACATTTAGTTTAAACACCAAGCCTAAATTAATTTATTTGAATTGAAACGTTGGGCTCGTCGCTCGTGCATCTTTCATTCGGTCCAAAGTTTCCATAGGCTATTTGCAATGTGACATTTGGATGCTATTATACTATTTATGTAAAGAAGGCTTCGTATTTCAGTCCAGTCCAGTCCCATACGGCTAAATCGGCATCTTCACATGCAGAGATATTAGTTTGGAATAACAGCAAGTACTGACTTGCACAGCCTTAATATTTTACAACAGACAAATTAAATTAAATTAAACCAAACTTTTTATAGGTTACGTGATCTTGCGTGTCGCCAGCGCTATCACTTAATTTTTTCGAAACAGTAAAATATTTATTTTATTTTATATACATTTAAAATTACTACAAAATGTCATGCCTTTGTAAAATAAAGAAAACCGGATGCACCGCTTTAGCGCGTCTCGGTCTCAACATCTTCTGACGCACAACATGAACTAAAATAGGCTAAAGTCAACATTTCGGTTATTTGACAAATGCATTATTTAAGTCACTTTGGAATAAATCACGGCATGTTTCATGATAAAAAAACGTGACTTTACAGTACGGAAAATATGGTAGGATATAGCAAATTATTTCACGGACCCCTTGCACTTTCCTGGACTAAAGCCGCTGGTCTACACAGAAGAAAGCCCTGTCTAGGCTCTGCCCCGTGACGGGTTGTGTCGAGCCATTCGTTAGTCTGGTTGTTTGATGAGAAAAATATGAAATGTAGTTGCAATAAACGCGTTAAGAATCCGTACAGCTGCAGAAGCGCATGACTTTTATTCTGCTGAGCGGAACTGAGGAAGAACCGATGACAGAATAGTTTGATCTTCTGCTGACCAATCAGCAGAAAGGGGCGTATAATTCCCGCTCACGTGTAGAAATCGAATATTCAAACTGTTTATTAATTTTTCTACCTCTGAACGAAAAACGAAAAATCAAGTCGAAATCTCGTTTTTCGTTTTTTTTTTTAAAAACGAAAAAATGAAAAACGAGCTGTTTTCTCATTTTTCAACTTTCAATATTAAATCAAATATCGACTGAATGATACACGGACTGCCTAAGAACTCGGTCTCTTCATCTCAGAAGCACGTTTTGGTCCCAGGCAGAGTTAAGGCTTTCTCTTTTCCTCGAGGATAACGAAAACTTCCTCTCGTTTTTGGGTCAATTCAGCCTTGAGAAAAACTCAACTTTCTTTGATCTCGCAGACAGCTCACCTCTCTGTCTCTCTCTCTAGAGATGCAGGTTTTCTGCAAGTAAGCTGATTAAGAAAGAAACTCTGAGCCGACAGCAGAAGGAACCTCAGAGGAAGAGAGATGGATGCGAGCAAAAGATAAAAACAAAAGAAACTGTGGAAGAGAGTCTATAACAGCTGTCTGAGAGAGCGAGAGGAGGAGACTGTTTAATTACCAGATGTGTGATGGTGTGAGATGGCGATTTCTGGCACTCCAGGTGTGAATGTCTAACATGAGATGGTCTCATGTATGGATACGGAGGAAGTGTTGGAAGAACAAAAGACCACAAAAATGCACAATCCATCTCAGGTTCTCACAAAGCCCTACCTCCAACTATAATAAAAACCGTTGGCATTTGTCTCTCACAAACACACACACCTTTTATAATCTCCATGGCTTTATATAAATGCTGAGCTGCGCGTATCTTGAGAGGACAAGAAAATGACCAGAGAAGGAGGGAGGAGAGCCAGGGAGAGGGGGTTAAAACAGCAGGGGGCAATTATACAAGCTATTTCTGGATGAGAGATTGAGAGAATGTGAGAGATTGTGAGAGACTTATTAAAGGTTCAGTAGAATGGAGGGATGAACAGACCAACAGATGGGTAGATGTTCAGGTAATTGCAAGGATGCTGGGAATATGCTGTAAAAATACAGCAGAGAAGCAGAAAAGGGAGGTTGCGTGTCTGTGTATCACGGTACACAATACCTCAGTGTGCAACACAGGGTGGGAGTGAACGGAATACAATGGCTTTACTGTCAGCAGAACATCTCTCACTCACACACACACACACACACACACACGAGTAGCACTAATTTGTGTTTCTGTGATAAATTCAGGGTCAGCTGAAATAGGACTGGAAACCTCTTTACGGGAGCCTGAAAAAAAGTTAGGGCTGGGCGATATATTGAATATTCACAACATACATACAATAATTTTGCTGGTGAATTGTATTATATATATATATATATATATATATATATATATATATATATATATATATATATATATATATATATATATAAATATATATATATAAAATATATATATATATATATATATATATATATATATATATATATATATATATATATATATATATATATATATATATATATATATATATATATATATATATATATATATATATATATATATATATATATATATATATATATATATATATATATATATATATATACACACACATACACACATAAAAGCCCTTTTTTTAGCTATATTGCCAAGCCCTAGAATGAGTCTAAGTAACTGAAAAAAAGGGAAGGTCATCTTTGAGCGGTAAAAGGCAAGTCACTGAATAATACAGACACCTCCATTCAGGTAGACTCCATTCAGTAAACAGACTGCAGGCTGTTATGAGTAAGAAGAGGGAAAACTGGAAGAGAGACAGTGGCATGGTAACAGTTTAATGGCTTTTAAAACGATGTTCAGATTGCTCACCTTTCCATTCAGAAAAAAGCTAACATAAAAGCTACTTTCAGAATGAATGATTCAGAAGATCTATCTTGTTCACTTCAAGAATTCAATCAATGAGAAAAACACCACACACAGAGGAAACTGGCCACTCAAAGAGAGAGAGAGAGAGAGAGAGAGAGAGAGAGAGAGAGAGAGAGAGAGAGAGAGAGAGAGAGAGAGAGAGAGAGAGAGAGAGAGAGAGAGAGAGAGAGAGAGAGAGAGAGAGAGAGAGAGAGAGAGAGAGAGAGAGAGAGAGAGAGAGAGAGAGTTGCTCATTGTTCCATGATATTGCCCTTAGTGTGTCAAGACAAACTGTTGGAGCATATGTGTGTAGGGCCACCAAGAGCCTCTCCTTAAAGAGAGAATAGCCATGACTAATGACAACCTAGAAGCCAAAGACTAGCAACATATAAGTAGAAATGTGTACACGGTAGTAGAGTGCACACACATATTCTCCAAAAAGGAGGGTACTAGGGAGTGGGCCGCAGTGGGGCCTCACTTTAAATATGTGCTCTAAACTTTAATGTGTTCCATACCAGCATTTAGAGACTAAATATAGAGCAGAAGGAGGCTATTCTGACTGACCATATGCATGGGACTTTCTCTCTCACATACACAGTTAATTTAGCATAGACTTGGCTATTCTTAACAGACCTGCCCTGTGCTCAAGGGCACAAAAGGGTAAAGGACATAAAAATAAAAGAGAGAAACAAACATAAGGACCTTTCACACTTGCAGTCCGACCCACAAAGCTCTAGAGATTTTCCATCCAAGGGTCATGAGTGAGACCCCAATTCGCTTTTTCTCTGAGACTTTTAATTCCGCATTTAAAAAAAATGTAAACATGGGAATTTAAAGTTGTTGATGATGTGAGTACATCTAAATGATTATGGTACTATATAAAGTACATAATTAGATGATAAATCCATGAGACTTGGATATGTACTGTGGTACTGAATGACAAAACTGTTCATACACCACAGTATTGACACGGTGCTTTAAGGTACTTCAAAAAAAAAGGCCACATAAATCTCATCAGCAAAATTACCTTTTGAGATCCAAAAACCATGGTAATGCCATAATACTATTTGTAGGTATAGCATAATGCTATAAGTAAGAATAACCAGAAAGTCATGTGATCTGGGAAATGCTTGACTAACGCAGCATGGCATTTTATTTAGACTGCTTTGTATTTTTGCTAAAGGAAAATCATATTTTTCATCATATTAAATACATTTCAATGGTTTATGAAAAGAAGGCAGACTTTGTGTAGCAGATGCACCTTGTTTGAACATGGTAAAATGTTCATGAAGATACAGAGTAAGAAAATATAGCAGGGTTCATGGTACAGTTACAGTAATATACCCTGCTATTGTGTAACCGTTGGTCTATAGTTAGCATAGAAGAGAAAAAGAGCTTGAGGTGGTTACAGGAAAGAGTCAAAAAAAGGGTGTGGGCAGACAAACAAAAATCAGGGTGTATCAATACGAGTGGATCTGTTTTAAAACTGTCCACATTAACACTCCAAGACACAGGATCACTAAATGAGAGAATAAACATTTTTAACATATTTTGCAACCACTTTTTCTAAACACAATTTTCCAATTCTAAGTAATCTGCCTGTCACAAAATGTTGCATAATACAACACTAACACAGCCAATCAGATCATAATTGATGTTTAATTTACAGCTATGCTGAGTTTAGTTTTTTTGACCAATAAGATTTCTCTGGGAGCAGGGTAACCTTGGTCGACACTAAAAAGAAATAGAAACCAAATCAATGTCCATTCACTCATTGTAGTTGGGATAAAACATCATGCTTGGATAGGATATGGTCTGATGGTGCGTTCACACCGGACGCGATTCGCGCAAGTGATTTACATGTTAAGTCAATGCAGAGACGCGAAATGGCATTCTGCGGCGCGATTTGCGCGAATGGAGCGTTGATATTTCGCGCCGCGTTAACCAATCACGAGCTTGCTCTAGTAGTGACGCATTTACAAGTGGAGGCAGAAATCCAAACAACAATGGAGGACAAGATAATCGTGGCTGCATGTGAATACCCGGAGCTGTATGATACATCATCCTATCATTACAGGAACAGGAATAAAAGGAATAAAGGAATAAAAAGGATCTTGCTTGGAAGAAAGTGAGTTATTGTGAGCGATTTCACAACGAGACAGGAGCAGAAAAAAAGAGCCAGAGCCAGCGGCAAATGTGAGAAGGACTAGCCGAGGAAAGGCGGGTCTCCCCGGGTAAACGAGCGTGTAATGTCACTGATCCCCTGGATCTCACAACTCAAATAGGCACTCTTTTTATAAATTAACCACAGATTTGAGCTTTAAACAACTATATTATCGCCTGAAAAAGTATTTAAACTACGTTTTGTCACACATTAATAGTAGTATTTTTTACAAAAAATACGTCAAGTGACCATATAGGCTCATATAGGGCAGAAGCCCCTCCCATGACGCGAATTCGCGTTTGTTGTGTAGTTGTCACACGCGAATTTCACGCGCGAATGAAGCGAGTAAACTCAAAATGTTCAAGCGTCCACCTTCGCGCCATTAGCGCAAATTATTCGCGTGAATCGCGTCCGGTGTGAACGCCACATAACACACCATGAGCTTAGAGGATTTTCTATAGCAGAATGTGTGATTTAAGGTCCAAAAAAAATAGGGAGTGAGGAAAAATCAAGACATAAGAAACCTCTCCTACAACTCCATACCTCTTGCCAAAACTGCTGATAGTTTTGCCAATGTTGGGTGAAGTCAGTTGGGGTTTCCGTTGGCGGGCCACGGGGGTTCTTTTGGCTCCAGTGGAAGCTTCTTCAGGTTGGCGAGTGGGACTTTTTGGGCTGGATTTGTTCAAGTCTTTCAGGACATCATAGTTTATTTTAGTGGAGATGCGTTTCTGCTCTAACATCTTTTCAATGGCTTCATCTGCAGTGCTGGCATTTATGGGCTCACGCCTCCGTGCTGACTTTTTTCTAGGCTGAGAGACAAAAATAAGGAGGTATACATTTGGGACCCTCACAGCTACAACGGTCATTTATGAATTGCCTCGTTACCTTCTGCTCCTTATATGTGCCCTCCTCCTTTTCCTTTGCTATTCTTTCTTCCTTTTCTAAAGAAAAACAAACGCATAGTTCTTAAAAAAAAAGTTCCAATTGAATCTGTCATGGGTAAAACGAACAAACTGGACAGTTCAATCTTCTCCACCTTTCTGTTCTTTGAGGTAGTCTGCGTTTTGAAGCATCCACAGTTCAGTCTTCACCTTTACTTCCTTCTCATTCAGGATATACTAATAGAAAAAAAAGATTTAAAAAACAAAACAATATATAATCCCTCAGATCACGGTGGACGAGCTAAACAGACCGTAAATCAGGACATCTCTTTCCACTTTGTTCCAATGCAATTCCATTATTCATTTTTGGTTGTGAAATCCCCTCTCAGATTTCAGCTTTATAGAACCAAATTATAAATTACCATGTGGTTACCATAGTGAGGTCAAAACTTACCCGATCGATCTCATCCTCATCAATACCGCTCAGGTCTAGCTCACCATTTTCTGCCTCCTCATCTGATGGGAGAAAAACAAACAAAGACTGTTCCTGAATATTGACTATTTTATTGATAGACATAATAAATGTGAATAAATTTGTGCAAAAAATTATCATATAAAAATCACGTAAAATACCGGTAGGAAAAAGTCAAAATAAAACAAAATGTCAAACAAAATAAAATGACATAAAATAGAAAATCACATTAATAATAATAATAATAATAATAATAATAATAATAAAATGTGTTGTGAATCTACTTCAGACTGCTTTGGCAAAAGGAAAAGAGGAAAATCTCGCCTGTTGTTTACTCCGCATAATTAAAGTGCATTTAATGTTTCACTTTCCTAAGGAGAAACACATGCTGCCATTCACCAGAGAACATTTCTCTGAGCCAGTTGTTAAATTAGGTTAGTGAAGATGCATAGAATATCCCACTGCAGTCCAACCCAAAAACCTTCACAAAAAATGCCCCTCAGCAAAATCACATGGCATAACATACTTAAAAATATGTGCGCGTTTCTCTGTGGTTTCTGCCCTGTAGCAAATCTTACTAGAAAATCCACTGGGGCTGTTGGGATCATTAAACCAGTGGCTCTACAGTAGCAACTTCCAGGGTTATTCCCTCTCTGTCTTCCATCTTTTTTCTCTTTTCCAGGTCCAGTTCCTCCCTTCCCCCAGCCTTACTCTTTTCTTTCTGCCTGGAGATTGTTGGCAACGCTTCAGAAGTTTGCTTTATAGAGCATCTCTCTCTCTCCCATATATGTGTTGTAATGAAAATGGGGGGGTTAGGAGAAAAAACAGAGAGGGAAATTCTGGTTTTCTCGCCTCTGAGCAGAGGGCACACAATGCCAGTCGATCCCATGAGTCAAGAAACCTGACCTCCTCTCGCCGCTTGCATCTGAACACACACAGACTAAACACACTGTACAACCAACGCACACACACACACTCACACCACACTGTGCCATGAGTCACATGTGTGTGATGTGGTGAGAGCGTGAATAGCAGAGATTAGTTACAACAGGCGAAATAAAACCACACCAGAGAGACTACCAGGTGCAGCTGGATCCAAGAAGATGAATAAAGAGAAGAAGAGAAGCAAAAACTGTAATAAAACCAGCAGTGCAGTCTGTCTTTCCCATTAGGTCTAACTTTGTGTTCATGTTCAAATGTTTTTTGGTACAGTCTGTTTTCATTCACTTAGGACATAACCAACTGTGTGTAGCTCGCCAGGAAGTGCATTTTGACTAAAAATAGCATTTAAATAGCAGCTGCACTACCTGAAGACATATGCATATGCATGAGGGTTCGACAGCAGCTGCATGTCAGTCAGACAGCACCTAGGGACTGAATACTGTTAAAAAACCTGTAGAAATAAACTCATATTGTTCGTTTTTCAGCATCAACTTGGTGATGAAGTACTGCCACTTAAAGGTATAGTTCATCCAAAAATGAAAAATCATTTACTTACACATGTTAATCCAAACCGATATAACAATTTTTTTTTGTCTTCTGGTTTACAAAATGTACGATTTTGAAGAATATACCAGTCTTTCTTTTGCTTGCAATTCAAATGAATGGGCACTAAAGAATTCAAGCTTCAAAAAAGAAAGCAAATGTACCATAAATGTAGCCCATATAAATCATGCACTATATTTCAAATCTTCAAGTAATATGATAATATTAATGGCAATATGAAGCTTAATTCAAAGTCGTCATGAAACAGAAATTTCAATAATCTTTTCTTTATTATTGTGATGAATATCTGAGTGAAATAGCTTCTCGAATGAGAATAAATATTGGGTTGGACTTGATTTTGTCCAATGGGAATAGATTGAATTGTCGTCATTTGTTAATTTGGGACATTCATTTAAAAAAAATAATGATTACGATAATGATAAATGATTAATAGTAAACACTGCAATATTACATAAAAATTTGAATTGTCAATTGTGAAGTCAATATTCAATGTTGTAAATTTATTCACGGAGTTAACTTTAGAACTGGATCAATCCAATTTGTAAACTGGCCCAATTGGCTTTATGCACAGCTGCACTACTTCCTGAACTTCAGCCAGCTCCTTTGTTTCCTGTCTGCCATTATTGGACAAACTGATTAATCCAGGTGTGCCTGACCTCTGCAGTCACAACAACAATAATCAGACACACCTGGATTAATCAGTTTGTCCAATAATGGCAGACAAGAAACAAAGGAGCTGGCTGAAGTTCAGGAAATAGTGCAGCTGTGCATAAAGCCAATTGTGAACCAGATCAACCGATTCAACATATAGATCCAACACAAGCTTTTTTCTGCACCTATTCACTGTAAAGAAAAAAAAGCATAGTATGAATAGTCTTCAAATTTATTTTGTGTTGCACACAGTAAATTAAGTCACACGGGTAAACAATAACTTTAATTTCTGAATGAACTGTCCCTTTAAAGGGGTGATGAATTGAGAAATCCACTTTCCCTTGAGCTTTTGATATATAAGAGGTCATGGTAATATAAGAATATCCTGTAAGTTTCAGAGCTGAAAACTTTCTTGTTAGTCAAAGAAAAGCTTTTATAGACACCAGACCCAGAAAACGATCTTGTGCTTCATCCTTCAGTCATCGCGTGACGAAACACCGCCTCTACAGAATAATAAGCACGTGTAATTCAGTAGCCCCGCCCACCGACTCATGGACCTGGTCGGATTGCGCTAGCCAGCAGCAATAAACATGCCGAGGATATTGCGATATTGCTATTCCTGGTTGTGGAAGAACACAGTCGCTGCATAAGCTTCCTTCGGATCCTAATATTAGGAATATGTGGTTGAACTTTATTTTTAATGAAGTTCCAACTCACGTGGGGATTTGCAGACATATTCAGATTGAAACACAATGCTGTTCCATCTATATTGGACCTGACAGGAATGGTGCAGCACACATACTTATGTGAGTAAAACATGTGATAGTATTGCATTGTTACAGATCGTTTGATGTGTACGATTGTGTATTGATTATGTGTAGGCCTACGCGTCTATCCAGTCACACGAGAGACTTGTAACGTTATGTGTGTGTCTGCGCGAGTGTGTGTCCGCGTGAGTGAGTGTGTGTGTCTGCGCGAGTGTGTGTCCGCGTGAGTGAGTGAGTGTGTCTGCGCGAGTGTGTGTCCGCGTGAGTGAGTGAGTTAGTGTGTGTGTGTGTGTGTGTGTGTGTGTCCGCGCAAGTGAGTTTGTGTGTGTGTCCGCGCGAGTGAGTTTGTGTGTGTGTGTGTGTGTGTGATTTAATATTTGTTTGATATTTTGCGAGTTCTCTGAGCATTTCCCCCAGACGATTCCTGGGACAGGTAGCTGAAACTCATTAAATATGCAAATATTATCCAATCCTAGCCGTGGGCGTTTACTTCCAAGTCTTCAGTTCGGCACGCCCATCAAATCCGAGTGTTTCTCAGAGAGCCTCAAAACCAAGGCAGAAAATAAAAAAACCAAGGCAGAAAAGTAATTATTCATCATAATGAATTATTACATATTCATTATGATGTTTTTGAATGTAAAAACCACACAAACGTCCTAAGTTGACTTCAGACAACAGTATATTAAAAAAAAAAAGCCAGTTCATGACACCTTTAACATCACCTTAAAACAACAGAGGCAAAAAAAATCTGAGAAGCAGAAAAAAGGAGCCAAGTTAAACAAAATTACAGAGAATAGAAACAAATGAAAGACTCCACTTAACACTTATCATTCACCCTCTTCATCTATGTTCTTCAATCCAAAAACCTCTCTTTCCTGAGGCTACATTTCTGAATGATGTTGTCCACCCAGACATTAGCGTTTCCCTGTGCGTTCTGAAAGAGTTCAAAAGGCCCCCCTCGTCTCCAGAGGTTTCACTGCCACCAACACCTGTTCAGAGTCAAACACTATGTCCGACTAAAGACAAATAGATATTTCAAGATACCAGTAGACGGACACCTCCTTTCTTTCTCTCCATGGACAATTCTCACTCGTCAACACAAGCAGGAGCTCATCAAACATAATCATCTGATAACGTCACTCAAACTGACTGGCGGGTCAGAAGAACAAGCACTGAAGCTCAGGGAAAGGAAAAGATGGACAATGGAGATGTAGAGATATGGAATGAGAGAGGAAGGGGGGTTTCTTCTGGAGGCGAAGAGGGCAGACAGGCCCATTAAAAACTGACCCCTTCTTGCCCCTGTGACTTCCCCAGGGAAACCCCTCGCCCACTCACACACCTGCTACAACTGTCTATATCGCCCAGAGGCTGGAAAGAGAGAATGAGAGAACATTTCAAGAGAAAATATATGCATGTACTTTTTCACACTCTACTGTACATCTACAGACCAAAAATGGGGGAGGGTTAGACACATTTTTAAACAATAAAATGTAAATGCAACAGCAAGAGGAAAATATTTGAACAGACTTTATTCATGAGATCTCTCATTTTCGCTCACATTCAGCTGCCCTTCAGGTGTTAAATCTAGACAGGAAAACAGCCTCACGGGGGTCTGCGCACAGATTTTTCTGTCAGTGCATGTTAACAGTACAGTGAACATGTCTATCACATGGATTGGGCCTCCCATAGTCATTTGTCGTATCCCTCTCAACACGTCTGTCAGTCAGTCACACAGTCACACTTTTATGATGTCATATTTCACACAGATAGCAGTGTCTCTGTCAGATGACATCACATCACTGTCAGTGCTTGCATTTCATTAGAAGAAAAAAAAAGCAATAAATGAGTGACAAAGATGAAAACGATAAAGAGAATCAATCAGAAAAAAGAAAACTACACTAAAACTAGCATAATGTTGATATGACTATAGTTTCACAGCTTTAGAAACTCATTTTTAAAACTATACACATACATTTTAAGTCAAAACTATGGTTTGGCAATATATTTAATATTCATGATACATTATTGTATATTTTTCTGTAAGTAAGTGAATGCTTTTTTATTTGATGAGAACATCCATACACATTACCATTCAAAAGTTTGGGGTCAGTATAATTTTTTTTTTTTTAAGTAGCATCTTATGCTCACCAAGGCTGCATTTATCTGATCCAAAATACAGTAAACAAAAGTAATATTGTGAAATATCAATAATTTCAAATAGCTGTTTTCTATTTTAAGAAGTAATTCCTGTGATGGCAAAGCTAAAGGTTGAAAACAGCTGTGCTGCTTTATATTTTTGTGGAATCCTTGACACTTTTTTTCAGGACTCTTTGATGAAAGTTCAAAAGAACAACATTTATTTGAAATAGAAATATTTTGTAATTTCACAAATGTCTTTAGTCTCACTTTTGATCTACGGGTCCTTGCTGTATAAAATATTCAATATCATCAAAAGGTCACCTCAAACCTCAAACCATGTGATCTGTGACATGATTCTAAACATGGTGTTTATGAACATTGTAATAAAGACTGACAAAGCCACATCTGTGTGCGTTATAAAGGCCTTATGAATGTAAATTACCGTCACTTTTGGCCCATCTGTCCTTTACAAACCCCTAACAGCTGTCTTGAGGATGCATTCAAAGCGAGCAAGAAGAATAAATGTCACTCACACACTTACTCTGTCTTTCATTCTCCTTTGAAAGGCACCTCTCCCACCCCTCCCTCTCTCTCTCTCTCTCTCTCTCCCCATCTCCTCCCACTCTTTCCTAGTGTAAATGAACAAGTCTCTTCTCTCCTCCTGCTCTGAAGATTCGGGGAGATTCTAAAGGATGGGGAGGGGAGGAAAGACTTTTCTGTTGCAGATAAACAGTGCATTATGCAAAGGGAATGGAAACTAGGGTGAACAAATAAACTTAATATACTGACTGATCAATAAACAGAAGGGAAAATAGAAACATAGATAGAATCACAGTAAACCTGGGGGTGCTGCTGGTATCTCCTGCTGTGTGGTCAGAGAAGACAGTGAGTGACCATCTGGAGAATCACACTCACTGCTGCATTGTTAAGATTACAGGCCCTCCGCCCCCTCAGAGAATTACACTGCATTACACAGCAGCACCAGATCTCTCTCTCTCTCCACACACACACACAAGCAACAGGAACACCATTCTGACATCATCACAGAAGAGTACTGACCTTAGAAAAACAAAGTCAAAAAGAAAAACAAGGAGAGGATGGACACCTTCAAACAACAGTATATAGCCTGCTTGCTGTCACACAGTTTCATCGGAGTGTACTTAACTAGCAAGGCAAAAACTAAAAGCTTTAATATATTGCCATATGGTGGGGGATATAACGGTACACACGATTAACCGGTAGAAATTTGTCAAATTGTCAACTGGTAGAGATTTTGGATTATCGCCTTTATCACGGTTACGCTCATGTGACGTTGCTGTGCTGCGCAGTGAGGAAAGCTTATTGTTTGCATGCGTTTTTAAGCATTGCAGTTTAAAAAAAGGTGATTGTAAACCGTTGAAGCGCAATAAGCAGCGAAAGAGAACTTATCACAGTATATCCACACTCTCTGAGAGACCGTTTCTCAAGTCAAGTCAAGTCAACTTTATTTATATAGCGCTTTTAACAATGTAGATTGTTTCAAAGCAGCTTTACAGTGTTAAACAGCAAAATAATGCAGCCTAATTTTATTCAGCTGTATAGCCATTTGATGTCATCAGTTTCTCAGGCTCAACGCTGTCTGAGAGATGTGCGACATGAAGGCGCTACTCATATGGCATGCGAGACCTGAACAGAGTGTTTTTTTCCCACCTAATTGGGCTTGAATAGTAAAAAACACATACCTGTATTTGCAAGTAAACAGAGTAATTTATGTCTTAAGCGAACGTAAACGAATGGAAGAATGAAAAGAAACGAAAACAAACAAATATATTGGATCTGTGCAGTTGGTCTTAAAGTGAAAGCATCTAAATTTACCTGCTGTCGTTATTAATGCTAATCAAACTACAAAAAAGAGAAAATCTTTCACTGCTCTTGACTGAATCACTTTTGAAATTTTAAAGACTAAATGTATATTTAAATTACACAGTAAAGACTATGCACTTTTTTGTACTGTTGATTACTTTACTACATTTTATGTAGTATTTCAAGTGCTTGAAGTTTTTCAGGTCTATTTAATTTGTGTCTTTGTTTTAATTAAGTTTGTTTTCTTTGCTCTTTCTTTATCACTGCTTACTACTGTCTTCGATAAGCTTGAGAGTTTTTTTATCCTAGTAATAGCTTTTTTAAATTATATTGAAAACAGTGATAATAAATTATGACATTTCATAATATATATTAGCCATATTTATTCATAGCATACACAAATAAATAGTAAGAAAGTTAAAAAAAGAGCAAAATAACAAAAAAATCTGCATTGCAGATTTTTATAGTATAAGCAATGTAAAAAGACATTAGCTAACATGCTAAAGCTAGCAGCGACACCAAATAAGAGGACACGTATGATACACTATGTAAAATACATTGCTTAATTTAAAAAATCAAATCCAGGTAGTAAACAAAAACAATTGTTGTATCAGACATTATCATTCTTTAACAAATCATATAAGATATACAGTAGTACAGTACAGTGTAAAGGACGTAAAGTAAATCATTTAAAAAGCTTCTGAGGAAATAAAATAACAGTGTGGAGTAAAAGTAAAATAAAACTAAAGAGGTAATATTAATTAGTCACTGAAGGGATAGTTCACTTTTATGACTTTCTTCTGTTGAGCATAAAAAGATATTTTGTGAAAAACCTCAGTGTGTTTTGTTCATAAAATGGAAGCCAATGGTCACCAAATCAAAACATCTTCTATTGTGTTCCACAAAAGATTAAAAGTCATACAGGTTTGGAAAAACACGAGGGTGAGTAAAAAACAAACTTCTAATTTTTGGGTGAACTAATCCTTTAACGTAAATTATAATGATGGACAAGACCAATAGTGCCAATAATTGTGTTGTTGTTGTTGTTGTTGTTGTTAAGTTTAATGATGTAGTGAAAGTTCTCTTACTCTCACTCTCTCTCTCTCTCTCTCTCTCTCTGATGCAACATATACTCGCACATCACAAACACTTCTGCATTTTTAAATAAGTACATCCAGCTCAATCTCACTCTCACGCACAGTAACTAGAACACTCTAACAAGCATCTTATTGTCTGGAAGGGAACAATGAGCCCACCTAAAAATAAACAGAGAGAATAGACAGAAAAAGCTGAAGCAGACAAAACCAAGACAGAAGAGAGCACAGACATTCAGAGAGAACCATATTGTCAGTTTGCAATACATAATCATCACTGAGATGATACGAGAAAATGACATTGTCACAGCTCTGCAAGGCATTCACTTGAGTTTACATGGACACAAAACAAAAGCACTAAAAAAATACCTCCTCTCTGAGTCATGATTTTTCCTGAACCCCAGACAACAACCAAACCAAAATACACACACACTGCATTAGCGAGTCTCGCGGGCAATCAAACACGCATACAGCCGGCCATAGTGGGTGGATGAAAGACAGTGCGCTAATGACAAGGTGCTGTGTTCAATTAGTGCTTCAAAGACTGGAGGGGGGCTTCCTCTTCCTCCGCCCCATATAAATCATCCACAATCAGCACAGCCAATCGAAAACATGACAACCTGCTTGCACAGCCAATCACAAAATCTGACAACCTGCAAGCACTCTATCCCCAGGAGTTTGCCAGCTGCAGCTCTTCTGCCTGTGATGAACAAAGTCTTATTCTCTCCCTCGAATGCTCTCGCATAGTGTAAACGCAACAACCACAAAAGATAATGCAATCATTTCAGATAAACAAGTCACTCTTGAGTTCTGTTCTCCAGAGGCTGGGTAACTCTCACTATAGTGTGGCAGTGGTATAAATTGAAAGAAGTGATTTTCTTTTCTATAAAATAATTCTATAAAAAAGGAGTTCCACTCCTCCTCTTCTATGCATCCTAATAGCACAATGTGTGATTTAACAGTGAATGTGGAATGAAAGTAGATTAATGTGAGCTTTAAAAAGGAGTCACTCCAGTTCCACTCTTCTTCTTTAATGCTGTAATAGAACAAATGTGTGACTGAACAGTGAATGTGAAATGAAAGTGGATTAATGAGTGTTTAAAAAAGGAGTCACTATAGTTGCACACTTCTTAAAACCCTCTGGGCCTCTTCGGTCAGGAATGTCCGAACTGGTGTGGATGTAACAACATGGTAAAATTGAGCCAAAAGACTCAAAGAAGATGTTGAAATCAAAGTAGACCCCAGCTTAATAGACCCTGATTAAGCATATCTGTTTGTTACATTTTTATTTAATTTTGATGTTACTGTATGTGTAACAAAATGTCCGCCTATGTCTTCAGGTTTGACTGTAGTAAAATTTATGCAAAAACTGACACTTTAGATCAACATTTCAAACCAAAAATATCTAAAACTTTGACAAAAAGTAGCCTTTTAGATTAAGTATAAATACAAATCCACAATTTAAAAATAAGTATTTATGTCTAAAACCACTGGAGAATTGAATTATATTGAGCTATATAGGAATCTAGTGGTTACATCATGGTATTTTTTACTCCCACCAGACGGCACTAATCTACCTTCAAAATTTGGATTTTAAATGCCTTGTCTCCATTTTAACATGGAATACTGCTTTAATTGAAAAATTATTTTAAAATATATTAGATCAAAACTGTGTATTGTTACCGTCAGGACGGCGACTCCGATCACTGGCCACTAGAACATCTAGGCATAGGAACAGTTTCTTCCGACAGGCCACTTCCCTCTTGAACAGTTAAATACCCCCCCAAGGCATATGCCTGTAAGTGCAATACTCCCACTGTTTAGTGCAATATCTTTTCTTAACTCAGGAGATTATTTAGATTTATTCATACTACTCAAATACTGTAAATATGTTCATAATCTGTACATGTTTATTCTGACTAAACGTAACTGTGACCTTATATTTTTAATACTATTTTTCATATTTTATTCTTAGAATTTGTATTACTAGGTCCTTGTTGTATTTGTATTGTTTATGTGCACTGCAAGCTTCAGCACCAAGAAAAATTCCTTGTGTGTGCAAGCACACTTGGCAATAAAGCTCTTTCTGATTCTGATTATTTTCAATGGGGAAAAATAGTTTATAATTTTTTTTTAATTAATATTGCATATTATCATTAAATCCCCTCAAAACTCTAAATAATAAATGAAAAATATTATTGAACAAAACATTTTCTTCCATTGGTTTTCCTGGAAAAAAAAAAGTTAAAGGTGCCCTAGAATGATTTGAAACAACATTTTAAATTGTTCTCTGGTATCTACATAGAGGGTATATGGCTTATTTAAGGTCAATAATTGTCCAGCTACGGTTTTACAGGTCCATTTACAACTCTAGAAATCATCCCCAGGATGAAATGGTCTGTTTTTGCCTTATTTGGAAGGGTCATGAATATTAATGCTGAGTTCTGCTTTGATTGGCTGTTTCACTGCGCGGCTCAATGATAGCATGCACGTCTATACTGACCGTCATGACGATGGAGAGATTAGGCATTCGACCTTATATATATCAATCAGTATATAATCATACTTCAGTTGTCAAAAATATAAATAAATAAATATCAAATTACTATCGTTTCAACTTAAATGGTGGAGGTGTTGACGTTAGCTAGAAGGATCGAGTGAGCTATGTGTAAGCAACTAAACTAACATAGTATGTTACGTATCTATGGTTTCATTTACTAATTTATGACAACACTGGCATGAAATAATATTAACCTGTCATTAGACATATTATTTAGTTATGTAAGCCACTTGGATTATCCTATTCTTACCGTATAGCATCTTGCGTTGGATATAGACAACAACGGGGATATTATCGTTAATGTTGTCTCTCTAAGAAACTTTCGATGTAATCAGAAATGGTTTAGACAGTCAAGAAGTGGATAAAATCACTCACTGCTTGCAGGTATATGGTTGGAATTGCCCCTTTCTTCAGTGTCGGACGCTGAGCAAAGCCTGCTTGATATTGTCCCGGGTTTGAAAACTGTCCGTGGTCAAATGGGCTGAGCAAACTATCAACTTTGAATTAAATTGTTGCGATATCCGATTATAAATAAACATCAACCATGCCTGTTGACATGTTTTATCTGTGGGAAGAGTATGAAACCCCTGCACAGCCTGGAACATAACATTTGTTTCCATGATCTGTCATGTTCGCTATCCTCGCGTCAGGCTTACTGCTGCAGAACTCCAGTTGATACGGCGGCTGCGCAGTTTCGCCAGATAGTGAACATGTGCTTGCTTATGAAAATGTTGGGGGGCGTACATATTAATGATCCCGTGTATTGCATCACTGCTGGCGTTACGTTGAGATTTGCCTATTTTTCCGTGGTGTTTTTCACAAACGAGATTTACATGTGAAGGAGGAGGCAATGGTGTTTGAGACATGCACTGAACTCCTGTTATTCAACTATGGCAAGGTTCATTCGATTTTTCATTCTAGGGCACCTTTAAATTTCAAGGCTTTCGCAAAGGGCCAGAGGATTAAACTCATAAAACAAAAAAGAATGAAGGGCGAATATGTAATGAAAATGGATGGAAAGAAAGTGAATTAAATGAAAGTGGATCAATGTTAATTGAATGTCAATTTCAGTTCCTCCTCTTCCTCTGTTTGTACTCAATGTCAATGTTATCACAGCAAAAATGTGGTAAAGAATGACTGTGGAATTAAAATGGATAAAGTGTTTATGCACCTTGAAAGTGGAGTCACACTTACCGTTCTCCTTCTCCTCTCCCATTTTGGTGATGGACTCGGGCAGGCCCAAACTGGCTGCAGTGGGCAAAGCTCCAAGCAATAATGCTAACGAGGGCCGTTTGGTTGGAGAGACTTTCTCTGCATCGCGCTCCTGCTGACTGCCACCTCCATCCTCTCCAAATACAGTACTGCACAGGTGAGACGCTGCTGCCCTCAGCTCATCGTCCTCTCCTTCATCATCACCAGCAAGGACACTGGATGATGCCAAGGAAATCATATCATCTGGGAAAAGCAAGTGAGAAAACATACACATAATTGCAGGAACAAAAAAAAAAAAGGTAAATGAAGTAGAAAGAAAGAAAGAAATTGCTGTATGTATGCAAATAAAGTACATTTATTTTTGTAATTAAATTATTTTGCCAATTAAAACATGAAGCTAGATGTATTTTCTCTTTGATTTTGAACTTTGCTATGATCCAGCTGACAGGGGAAGAAAGTAATTAAATAAACACACAGCTGACCGCAGCAACACACACGCATGCACACACACACACTATCGAAAAGTGAACAGACATGCATGAAAAGAGACACTCAGACACACAAACACTCCCACGCTCTCACAGTCTTAATTAGCTCCCTCCTGTAATCACTACATTAGAGAGAGACATATCATGCATGGGGAAGCACTGGAGCTCTGATTGTGAGGGCTGCTGAACAAGGAACTAATTGGATAGAAACGTAAACAGAATTTCTGCACAAGGGAAGTAACACTCCACTTCCTGAAGAAAACGTTGTGAGAGCAGCAGTTCTCACCAAACAAAAGACAAATTCTGAAAACAGTTTTAAGCGAAAACATTTTGGGTGTCATTCACCAAATAATTGTGGTTCTCAAAGAGCAAACAATCTCTATACAAGTGCTTTCCACACAACAGCCATTCATCACTCTTTTCAAACCAATTCTTACACTTTTCTAAATATGCGCTCCCATCTGAGAGCATGCACCATACACAATCTTCAAATAAAGCATGTTAGTCTCAAAACCTGTTGATACACAATAAACTGGCCTAGACTACACTTGATAGCTATACGCATGCCAAGTCTATACCACCATTAAGCTATATATCTATATTATAAAATGTCTGTCATTCTAAAATACTGGATCCTTTTTTCTAACAATTATTAAAATATGTTTTAGATATAATAAAATCTATATTTATATTTAAATATAAATGATTAACAATAATATAAAAATGTTGATATTTCATGGTATAACTAAACCATTCCATGTTTTTAAAGCCACCAGGAGTTTCTTTTGTGTATGTAAAGTTTGCGTTGGTTAAAATTTTACTCTTACATTAAGAAACAATATACATTATCATTCAAAAGTTTAGGTACAATAAAAAATAACTTATTATTCAGCAATAAAGCATTCAATTGATCTAAATAATTTATAATGTTTTAAAATATTCCCATTTCAGATAAATGCTGTTCTTTTGAACTTTCTATCCAATATTCATGAAAAAAAACGTATCAAAGTTTCCACAGAAATATTAAGCTGCACAATTGTTTTCATCTGTGATAGAAATGAGAAATGTTTCTTAAGCACCAAATTAGCATATTAGAATGATTACTGAAGAATCATGTGACACTGAAGACTGGAGTAATGATGCTGAAAATTCAGCTTTGATCACAGGAATAAAGGGGTACTTCAGCACTGGAAAGATGAATGTGTATTTAAATTTGGGTCATTTATGTAGTAGAAATGTGAAATTATTTTTTAAGTTGGTGCCTTCTAGACTGAGAAAAGCCAGAAAATGTATTTTTGGCTCATATGGATGAAAGACAACAACTCCCTCCCAGAATGCACTTGCTTCGTTGCCCTACGAGGCTACTCCCAAGCCACACCAACTGGTTACATCACTTGCCCACTGCGGCACCACCCCACCGTCGTTTTGATTTTTAAAGTAATAAAATAATTTAGTTCAGTTAGAGAACAAACGCTGCAATTAAAAACTTAACGTGTCTGCTCAATACAGCACAAGCCGAACGAGTGTCGCCGCACAGACCAGCAGCAGGAGTCAGATTTCATTCATCAGAGAGTGAGGAGCTGACAGACAAGATGATCGCGGAAGATTTGGTTTCAAAGCGAAATGCACCCATTTAAGTGAGTTTTTCATTCTGCGCGCACTCGTCATTCTTTAGCTCCGACCCACACGATACGCCTCCAGCTGCTCGTTTTTTTTCTGAAAGACTTTCTTTTATAAATATCATAAAACTAAAGACTTTTCTGAGATATGAAGGATGCAATACTACTCTATAGGTACTCAAGATTGACATGAGATTGACTGAAACTGAGTGTTTCACAACCCCCCCACCACCACCACCTTTAAATTACATTTATTTACACTGATTTTATTTTACAAATAAACGAGCATTGCCTCGTGCCTTCGTTGCCTCGTAGGGCAACGAAGCAAGTGCATTCTGGGAGTTGTTGTCTTTCATCCATATGAGCCAAAAATACATTTTCTGGCTTTTCTCAGTCACCTTGGTGATGGTGAACATAAGGGACTTCTTTCAAACACATTAAAAAAATATTTTCTTTCTTTTCTGCCGCGTTGTGTGAACACTGTACCTTCTCTGGAACAGGATGCATAAAATCCCCTGGCTTTGGGCCTACAGCTCTCCAGCTCAACTTCAATCTCATCCTGATAGCCACAGATTTCACCTGCAGAGCACATATCAGTGTGTGTGATCAAACACCTATGATGAAAATTAGAGCATAAAATCCTGTCTAAATGTTTCAAGGTACCTTCAATATCATCAACTTTCTTTGCAAGCTCCTGCTCAATCTGTGAAAGAATTCATCAGAAAAAACAATTGGATTGGTTGTGTGAAAGCACAAATTGAGAGAATGGCTTATTTAAATGTTCATATTTATAAAAACACAAGATGCAAAGAGTGCTAACTGGGGTATAAAGTCTGTATCCCTGCGCTCTTTGGATGTTCAACAGTTCAACTTGCAAAAAACATGAGGCCAAGGCACTCAAGAATTTCGAGAATAGAACATTTTGAAAACATTCCTATTTCTAACTAAAAGTGTGAATCGTGACCTGTTTTAGCTTTTGCTTCCTAAGTCCAGCCGTGTAAGAGGGCGGGTCGCACTCCTGCTCCAGATCCACCTTCATGAACTCTTCAATAGTCAGCTCACTGGTGGGCGTGTCTTCAAATTCATTCAGCCTGTCAATCAAACACAGCAGGAGTCAAGACATACAACAGCAAAATGGGGCCTAAATTCAAAGCCTCAGAAAGAGAGTGCAAAACCAAATCCAGATACAGGGCCAATTATATAATACGAATGATATTGCTACATATTACTAATATAATAGTAATAACTGAGCACAGCTTATGGTCATACTGTGATAATTTTAAGACAAAACACACCTTTTCCTCAGTGTGGCTTCACAGACTTTCACCACGCTGATCACTTCCTTAATTGTGCGACGGAACTCGTGCATACGGGCAGCAACCAAGAGAGCTATAGGGAACACATATACACAACTTTAAGTACATCATACACACTTTCAGCCAATGGAAAGAGAAACGGAGAGAGAGAGAGAGAGAGAGAGAGAGAGGAAAGAGGTTGCATAGTCAAATATGAAACATTAATAGGGCCTTCAGAAAAGTGCGTCCACTGTACCTGCCCCCCTACTGACTCACCTCAGGCAGAACAAACAGACATTTAATGCACCTGCAATACTGCAGAACCCCTGATGCCTGTTTCACTCTGATTCATTAAAGAAACATGAAGAGCCAGACGCACTTCTGAACTGACAAACTGAAGAATGTCCAACACCACAAAGCATGCAAGCATGTAAAGGATACTGAAGCATTTTAGAGCTTAATGATCCCTACAAGATGAACTAACTAAAAAATGAAAACATGGTTCACTCTCATTCTCTTTTGGTATTTTTGTAATGATATTTTCTGCATTTAGGGGTGAAACTTACTATCACTATTAGTTGAGCACTGACCCTGAAAACACTACAACTACGATTTAATGTACACATTTGCTTTATAAAACAAAGTTTTTGTTAAATTAAGTGGAAATTGACCAAAATGCATAATATACACTACCATTCAAAAGTTGTTGTTTTTTTTTTAAAGAAATTCATACTTTTCATTCAGCAAGGACACATTAAATTGATCAAATGGTGACAGTTAAGAGATTTATGATTTTATAAAAGATTTCTATTTCAAATAAATGCTTTTTTGACTCTCTATTAATAAAGAAATTATCAAGGTTTCCACAAAATATTACGCAGCACAACTGTTTCCACATTGATAGTAATAAGAAATGTCTACTGAGAAGAAAAATCAACATATTAGAATGATTTATGAAGGAATAAATTAGATTTTAAAATATAGTAAAATAGAAAACGTATAGTAATAATATTACATATCATCACTGTTTTAACTGCAATGTTATACAAATAAAATGCTTTTTCAAAAACACTTCTGAACAGTAGTGAATATTTTTAGATCTAATATTATATATATATATATATATATATATATATATATATATATATATATATATATATATATACACACACACACACATCTTGCCATGTAGAAAATGTACTTTGTAATGTAAATATAAAACATAAAATGCTTTTCAATTTTCTCATAAACACCTCACAATCACAGACATCTTTTCTGAATATATGGTCTTGTGACTGACATTCTAGCCCACTCTCCCCAACATATCCAGGGGTGTCAGATGTATTTAATGGCTTGTTTCCACGGAGCGGTACAGAAAAATACAGTACAGTACGCAATTATTTCCGTTTCGATTGTCAGAAGTTGCGAATGGTACCAAAATACCGTACCACTTTTTTGGCACCCTTCCATTGGGGTACCTAGCACAGTAGTCCGGTACCTAAAGTTTGGAGCTAGACTCACTGCAGAGCGTTGATTGGTTGACAGAGAATCGTCACTTGCGCATGCTACGATAAATAAAAATAAATAAATAAATAAAAATAAAATAAAGTGATTTGATTTGATACGAGAGAAAAGACAACACGAGAGGTGCCATTTTTTAATATACAGTTGATGCACAATGAAAGCTTGTCTTTTTGTGACAAACAGCCACATGCTGAGAAGCAAGAACAAGATCGGTTGTATGTCCTCTGTTTTTGTTTACTGTGTCGCTTTCTTCTTTGCACGAGAATGATGTCGAACGCTACTTTCCGGCATACATCATGCCTATTAAGTAAGGATACTGTTAGAGGTGGAAACGGGATTAGGGTTTACCATGCCGAATCGTACCGCTCGGTAGAAACAAGCCATAACTGACCACTATCTTGAAAAGAAAAAAAAGCGTTTTCCTCCTCTGCTGTTTAATCCTACAGGATATTAAATCAATCTGTGTTTCAGCTACTAGATGAGGACTATTCAACAAGCTTGAGGCATTCATCACACTCGGCAGTCCTCTCTGCCTCTCAGTTTATCTTCATTCTGGGTCTTTTTCACATTCTTTCAGTCTCTCTGTCAATCTGCCTTTCTTTCTAAAGTCTCTGATCTATCACAGCGAAACAAACTCTTTTGGGCTCATGCTTCCTCTTTTCTCAGCACTGCTCCTGAAAGATTAATGGGAGATTCATTATTCAGGTTATGCAGCGAATGGGTAGGGTGGGGGTTTGTTAGAGAAAATCATGCTGAGAGGAAGGAGTCATCAGTTATTCTAAAAACTTAATTACTGAAACTCAAACAGCCTGTGTAAAGTTTACACAAGACTGAAAGTGATGTGAAAAATGACATTGATGAACAGGCATCAGAATTTAGATGCACTGAATCTCTGAGGCAATTTACAGTGCCAAGAAATATCAGGCCTCAGAGAAAAAAAAAAAGTGTTAGCCTTCTCACACTCACTTTCATCAAGACCGATTGGTGATTTGGGAACCACTTCAAATGCATGACCTGATTTAATTACAGATTTTGACAGATAAACTGTATATCTTACAATGTTTTCTATGACAGATATAAAACTTTCAAATTCTGGAAGGGGTTTCTAGAGCGCGCATTCCAACTGTGGATGTCTCAGCGATGGTTTATGTGCTTTTGCGCATGTAACAAAGCAACCCTTCACTAGCTCACATCATTAAAGAGGTCGCACCGTTAGGGGAGGGTTGCCATGGTTACCTGCTCCGCAGAGGCCTGAAGGTCTTCGTCCCGTGTGCATCCAGTCTCTCTTCATCCTCTGCAGGAGACGCAGTGCCGTCATCGAAACCTCGTGGCTCTTCTCTCCAAATTCCAGCATTTGCGCAAAACGCGGGATATAAAGACACGGATCTGTAAGGGAAAAGAAAAAACCTCTCAGAATTACAAAGCTAGACAGGTCTATCTAGACCTTCTCAAACGCTGTTGCATTTTCAGTTTAATAACGATCACGGTCATATCTAACGTGTAAAGCTTCTAATGAGTGGCGTGTGTGAGTTTGTACAAGATAATGCTAATACTGTGGTTCATAACCACTGACGAGTGTTCAGCTCAAAGGCTTTTAATAACCTTGAATTTCATTAGTTATGATAATGCAACAAATATCACATCAAATACTATACAACTCATACAGAGAATCTCCATGATTAAGCCTTAGCCATTGACATAAGACGTTTCTCACACCATCAAAATTGATTTAATGGCAGGAGAAATATGGCAGGTTGAGGGACTTTTCCAATTTTCTGACAGTTTTCCAATAATCCTTTCAAAAGATGATGGCACTGTGTGGAACACTTAGAAGTCTTCTTGCTCTAACAAAGTATCAGCAAATCTTCCATTTAATACAATGATTCCCAATCAAGGATGTGTACTACAGGGGGTACTTAATCAGGCTATGGGGGCGATTTTGATTTGTTAAAAACTACCAAACAGAAATTACATTACAATTATTAGGGCTGTATTTTTTTTAATACATGTTATGGTAATTAGACTCCAGAAAGAGGGTGAATTTACTCATCTCTCACTCTTCTACACAAACATGCAGTATTGTTCCTAGTTTTTCTACCCATCAAACGCCTCAGACAATCAAATCAATATCAATCTAAACAGTTTTTACATAACAGATTAACAATTATATTATACACACATATTCAGTAAGAAACACTGAATACATTTCTGGTTTACTGTTGATGAAAAGGTAGGAGCCTTACTGATGGGACTGTGTGGGTACATAAATCAAGAAAGATTGGGAAACTCTGATCTAATCCCCACTACATAACGTGTTCACAATAAGCCGCTTAGATCCGTCTGTGCTGTCTGTGGGGAAAAAGAAGAGACCGGGGGAGGGAGAGAGAATCATCATTCTGCGCGAGGACTTTATTGGGAAAACGGGTAGCAGTCGCGCGCACTACAGTATTTCCACAAGTCCAGCCCTCGTCCGGTTTCTGACTCCATCACGACCGACCGTGAACCGGAGAAGTAAAACTTTTGACATCGCTTTGAGTCGAGCGGTGTGTGATGAAAACAAACCAACGCATAAAACACAGAATTTGAGGTAAGAATACATAAGACCTTTTACTGGTTGCACTAGTATAGACCAGTTAAGTGTGACGCAAATGTTTACAGAACGTAACAGAATCTTATCGTTGGACATTTAATCCAAATATATTGCATTTAAATAATGGTTATGTATTTAGTGTTAGAGCTAAGCTACATCGTGAGTGTAAAGGTCAAAAAATATTTACGAACAAAATAAACGTCTTGTAGTGACGATCTTCGAATTGGATTCGTAAAAATACATCTTCTTTGAATCGGATCATTAAAAAAGACGTTAAGATCTTTAATATAAGTTATAAACATGCATTTGTAGTAGATTACATTTTAAGAATTTAAAATCATTATCACTGCACAGTACACAGAGATCCCACAAGGTCCATTTAAACAAGGTTGCCAGATCCCACAAGAAAAGCAAGCAGTCTGTTTTAGACGTAGCCTATATTTTAAATAAATATCCTTTTAGAGAAAAAAAATCACTATTTCACATATATATGTACATTCACATATACATGCTGCAACTACTCCCAAAAACAACACATGAATAAGCATGTGTAAAAATCCCAGACACGAGTTACTTATAGTACCCGGACATGGCAACAGTCCCAGAGACAACCCTTCACTGCCGACGTCAGACGAGAGAGAGAGAGAGAGAAAAAGAGAGAGAGAGAGAGAGAGAGAGAGAGAGAGAGAGAGAGAGAGAGAGAGAGAGAGAGAGAGAGAGAGAGAGAGAGAGAGAGAGAGAGAGAGAGAGAGAGAGAGAGAGAGAGAGAGAGAGAGAGAGAGAGATAATCGAGATAAAGAGTGAGTGACGATTCCGTGGGAGATGGTCACACTTGAGCTGAGCTCCAGTTAAATGATGAAAAAATGAGAATAATTTTACTAACAAATGAGAGAAAAGTAGATTATTCAACATAAAACAACATCTAGACAAAGATTTCAAAGGTTTTGTTGAACTAGGACAGTTTTTATTTATTTATTTATTTATTTTTTTTCAACTGTCACACCTGAATCTGAGGAAAATTCCCAACAAGAAGAGAATTACAGGATAACCTCAGGATTCCCCTCTGCAGAAGAGGATATTCATGCTGAAAGGGATATCATCAAATAACAAAACAACAACAACTAAGAAGAAAAACTACAAGAAAAGAGAGGTAAAAACATTTTGATCAGACAGTGCCATTTCATACCTCTCCTTGAGTTTTGCTTAGAAGAGCGGCACAGAGAGACATTTTGGACAAGACTGGAACTTTAGAGAGACACATTTTTCTCAAAATCAGTGAAAGTCATATTTTTCCCCTTCTTGGGCTTATTTATTAATTTTTATCCCTTAATATCTTCACTGAGAGAAAACAAACAAAAATAAACAAAAAACTGGCAGTTAAGTCGGTTGATTGTTTACGTTCTAAATCAGCGATGGCCAGTGCATCATCATCATCATCCTGGCCCCGCCCCTTCATCTACCCTCAGAAGAGTTCTGAACACTCCAGGCAGCTGCTCAGACACAAGCAGGTGAAGGAAAGGCCTGAAACACTGTTCGCTGAACAACATCACAGTGTCATGACCAACCTGCTCTTCTACACTGAACACAGCCCGCTATGGCACACTGCCTTCTGTCAACATTTCCCCTTTACCAAGAAAAGAGGCATCTGTAAAGGCAGACAGATCTTAGCATTCGAAGATGCTGAAAAAAATGCTGAAACAAGATTTTTAACCCTGAACTTATACCAAAATGGCACTGTCATGGTCCAGGGATCAGAGTCTGCTCTCAAAATCTTCATTGAGGATTTTGATCTTATAAGAACACTGGCACTGTCTGATGAAGATGACATCAAGGGCATGAACACCGATGCCTCTCCTGGAAGATCAGTCCAAAAGATGAAAATGGCTTCAGCAACTATTATTCCATCTCCAATGTCAAGAACGAAAGACAATTTTTCACTCCTGGAGGTAGAAGTAGTAGAGCTAAAAGAACTGATACTGTCCCACATGAAAGACACCGACATGGAACAGCGGACAAACGACATAAAGAACTTAAGACAAGATGTTGAATGTCTTCAAAGACACAGAGAAGAGATATCAAGGGAACTTCAGCTAACTAAAGATGAACTGAGTGAAGTTAAAGCAATGCTAGGAAGACAACTAGCAGAAGTTAGAACAGAAATGCAGGAGGAGCTTTCTGCCTTGAAGTCAGTACTCCACACCAAAGAGGAACTCATCAATGATCTGAGAGAAAAACTCAGTTCTGTGTCAGCAGCACCCAAAGAATCTTCTGTTAAACCCTTGATACATCCAGAGGTGCTCATGGAAAATGCTCAACCTGAGCAGCTACCAGAGGAAGAAGAGTGTCACTGCTCACCTGATCCAGCAGCCCAGATCCACAGCTCCGCAGCAGAGGACCCGAGAGAAACACACGCTCTCATCCTGACCGACTCAAATGGGAAATACATCAGTGAGAAACTTCTACTCCCAAATATGAGAGTCAAGAAAATCTGGTGCCCAAACACAAGATGCGCTTTTCAGATCCTGTCTGAGAGAGACCCATATGAAAATTATAAGCACATCATCATCCACACAGGGACAAACGATCTAAGGGCCATGAAGGGCCGTGTGGCTCCTGTGATCAGAGAGGTGGCAATCAGAGCCACACAACGCTTCCCAGAGGCTAAAATAACCCTGTCTACCCTACTGCCACGCTCTGATGTGCCATTCCACGTGATCCATGGAAATAATGTGGAGCTCTCCAGAAGCTGCGCACTTATTCCTAATGTTCATCTCGCCCATCACAAAGACATACAACCCCATCATATGTATGACCATGTACATCTCAACAAACAAGGAGTGAAAGTCTTCGCCAGAGTGCTGAAAAGCACAGCCCTTGGAAACACACCAAGAAACAGCAGAAACACCAATCAAAAGAGAAGCTCTCAGCCACCAAGAACCCTCCGTCCTCCAGCAGAGCCCAGACCGGCCACAGGACCTCCATCACAACACCAGAGCTACACAACGCCAAGAACCCTCCGTCCTCCAGTAGAGCCCAGACCGGCCACAGGACCTCCATCACAACACCAGAGCTACACAACGCCAAGAACCCTCCGTCCTCCAGCAGAGCCCAGACCGGCCACAGGACCTCCATCACAACACCAGAGCTACACAACGCCAAGAACCCTCCGTCCTCCAGTAGAGCCCAGACCGGCCACAGGACCTCCATCACAACACCAGAGCTATGCAGCGGCAGTTCAACAACCACAAAACCCTGCGGCCGCTGAACTCAACCAGATAAGACATCTGCTGAACATAGTCTGCTCTAGACTGAGGACTTAACCTGCACACACACACACACACACACACTACAGAAAAACTATCCATGAAATCTTTTAAAATCAGTTGTTGGAACATACAGGGTCTGCACTCTTCTACTTTTGGTAACAAGACGGCAGACCAAGACTTGCTCAGCAGTGTCACAGATATGGACATCTGTATCTTTCATGAGACGTGGTGTCGCAGTAATGACACATTACATTGTCCAATAGGATACAAGGAAATTGTTGTTCCTTCTTTAAAAAATCCTAAAATTAAATGTGGTCGTGACTCAGGTGGAATACTTATATGGCACAAAGACGATCTGAAACATTCAATTAAAATTGTTAAAATTGAAAAAGCATCTATTTGGCTTGAAGTGAAATCCGTCATATCACAGTGTAACCTTTACCTCTGTGCCGTCTATATTCCACCTCACGACTCTCCCTATTACGAAGAGCAAAGCTTTCCAAGGCTACAGACTGACATCTTACACTTTCAGTCCAGAGGAAATATCCTCATATGCGGCGATTTAAACGCCAGGACAGGGGGAGAAATTGATTATATAAATATTGTAGATAATGACCACATCCTCAATGACACCACGTTTCATTGCTCAAATATCTCACCAAGAAACAGCTATGATAGTTCAGTCAACATGAACGGAAAACAAATGCTAAAGCTGTGTAAAGGGTTAGGGCTGTACATCATTAATGGCAGAACTAGAGGAGATACACTAGGCAGATTCACGTACTGCTCCAGATTAGGAACCAGTGTGGTTGATTATTCAATAACAGATATGGACCCAAACTTTATTAATGCCTTCACAGTCAGACCTCAGCTTCCGATTTCCGATCACTGCCAAACTGTGCTTTATCTGAAACCACCACAGGAAAGGACCAAAACATCTCCCCTCCAATCTGAAAAACTGTTCCCTTTGAAACCTAAACTCAAGTGGACTCAACCCAGCTCCGACCAATTCAAAGAAAACATGAACAGCCCTACTATACTAAAAATGCTGGATGGCTTTATGTCCACTGAGTTCACTTTAGATGGTAATGGGATAAATCTAGCAACAAAAAACTTAAATTATATATTCAAAACCTTGGCGACTCTATCTAACATTAAACAGCAAAACAATCATAAAACAAATCAGCAGAGAGTGAGAAAGGATGTGTGGTTTGATGATGAATGTGCAGGTCTCAGAAAAGAGCTGAGGAGACTTTCCAACCGAAAGCACAGCGACCCATCCAGCCAGACATTACGCCTTTCTTATTCAGACTGTCTGAAGAATTACAAAAGACTACTGTGGAATAAAAGAGAGAAATATTTGAATGCCAAAATTGATGAAATTGATAAAGCAGTAGATCAAAACACTTTCTGGAACTTATATAAAAAACTTGATAAACCCAAATTAGAGACATCGCTCCAGAATGGCACAATCTGGAAATCTTACTTTGAAAACCTTTATCAAACAATTGAACCAGCTGACCTTAACCAGCCTCAGATTAAAATCAAGGAGAAACTAGAAGACTTGGAGAAAACTATTAAAAATTATCAAAATCCATTAGATAAATTTATAACAATATCTGAAATATTAGAACATATAAAAAATCTCAAATTAAAGAAAGCATGCGGACAAGACAACATTAATAATGAAATGCTTAAACTCAGCAGTCCCAGCATGATTCAAGCTCTAGCCAAACTATTTAATCTGGTTTTATGGTCCGGTCACTTCCCTGAGATCTGGTCTGAAGGACTGATCACCCCCATATTTAAAAAAGGTGACCGCTTCGACCCCAATAACTACCGTGGCATCTGTGTGGGCAGTGCTTTAGGAAAACTGTTCTGCAGTCTCATAAACAGCCGCATTGTCTCACACATCACTACACACAACATTTTAAATAAAGCACAAATTGGCTTTTTACCAAAACACCGCACATCTGACCACATCTATTCTCTTCACACTCTAATCAACAAAAACATCAAAGACAAACAAAGAAAAATATTTGCATGTTTTGTAGACTTTAAAAAAGCTTTCGACTCAATTTGGCATGATGGTTTACTATACAAACTCCTACAAATTGGCATTGGCGGAAAAACATTTGATATTGTACAATCCCTTTACACCAACAGTAAAAGTGCGGTGAAAATCAAACACCACAGAACCACGTTTTTCCGGCAGGGACGTGGAGTGAGGCAGGGATGCAGTCTGAGTCCAACTCTATTTAACATCTATATTAATGATCTGGCATCAATGCTGGAGCGCTCTACTGTCCCCGGCCTCACTCTACAGTCCGACCACACAGAGGTCAGAGGTCACTCTACTGTCCCTGACCACACAGAGGTCAGATGTCTGCTGTACGCGGATGACCTGGTCCTGCTGTCCCGCACACCTGAGGGCCTTCAGCAGAGCCTGGCCCTGCTGGAACAGTTCTGTCACGAGTGGGCCCTGACAGTCAATCTGGACAAAACCAGAGTCATGGTGTTCCAGAAGAAGGCCAGATCTCAGGCACACAAACACCCGTTCACTTATAAAGGCCAGGTCCTCCAGCACAGCACGAGCTACAGCTATCTGGGCATCGACATCAGCGCTTCGGGAGGCTTTGGTCTGGCTGTCAAAACACTGAGTGAAAAGGCTCGGAGGGCTTTCTATGCTATAAAGTCACGATGCGGTCACTTAAAAATACCCATAAAAACTTGGATAAAATTATATAATTCAATAATAAAACCAATTCTTTTATATGGATGTGAAATTTGGGGATCAGTACTGAATTTAAAAAATTGGGATAAAACTTCAATAGAAAAACTACAATTGGAAATTACCAAAAACATTTTAGGGGTCCACAGAAGCACGTCCAACACCGCCTGCAGGGCTGAATTAGGCCTGTACCCGCTGGACATTGAGATCCAGAAGAGATGTGTCCAGTTCTGGCTTCACCTCCATCAGTCTGATCCAGAGTCAGTCCAATATAAAGCCCTCCTCGCCAATGAAACCTCAGCAGAGTCTCATCCTCTAAACACACTCGCTCTCCAACTAGTCCATCAAACTCAAGCCCCGATTGACCACAGCTACAACCCCAAAACCATTATTAAAGAAATTGACAAAAATCTAAAAGACACCCATGATAAATCACTAAAAACACATTTTGAACTCAAAAATAAACTCCAATGCTATTCAACCCTAAATAGAACCACTAAATTGGCCAATTATCTAGTAATTAAAGAATTTAAAGAAAGACAAATCCTCTCCAAATACAGATTGAGTGACCATGATCTAGAAATAGAGAGAGGAAGACACAGACACACATGGACAGAGAGAGAGCAGAGGATCTGTAGACACTGTGATCTACAGCAAATAGAGGACGAGGAACACTTTCTGCTCATCTGTCCTAAATATCAGCATGTGAGAGAAACATTTCAGGCCAGATTTGAAACTCTGATTCCATCATTCACTGAACTGAGTGATAATGAGAAAATGTCCTTCATGCTTGGAGAAGATGAGAGCACAGCCGCACTCGCTGCACAATATGTGTTAGCCATTCATAACAATAGAGACCGCTAACTCTCTCGAGCTTCAGCTACTCACTTGTGTGACTTATTTACTGTGCTGCATGTGACATGATCTGTACATATATAGTATATATATATTTGTTTGTTTTTATTATTTATATATAATATGTTAATGCTTTGGCAACATTGTGATACACAGTCATGCTAATAAAGCAAATTTGAAATTTGAAAATTTAAATTTGAGAGAGAGAGAGCGAGCTCAAACTTCATCATTCCGTGTGGACACAGCAGAGGAAAGGTCCACTTGGCCGTTATTTAAGACTACAGACATTTTTAAAAACATTTTTGTTGTGTGAGTCCCAAGTGATTTTAACCCGATTTGGATGATTGGATTTTCTGTATGGGATGGGAGAGTAGGTGATTAGGGAAAAAAGGATGGCATATCTATGAAATAATCCTTGAAATCACTAATATGTGTGAGATCGTTTAAGGACAGTGGAGCGGTTTGTGTTTCCATTGAAACGACGCAATATTATTAAGGAACATCACGGACCACTGTTATAGCTGACTTTTTTCTTTCTACAAAACAGAAAACTTTTGTTTTGTTTTTTGTTCTGATGCCCGCTGCGCCGGAATGCAGGCTGTCCCATCATGGCCGGGTCATGAAATGCGTGACTTTTTTACTCTTGCTCCCCGAAACGTTAAAGAAGTTGAAGCGGACAAACAAGCACCCCGGCAGGCTGTCTGTGTGCTATAACATCTTAACTCTTTCCCTGAAGAAAAGGATGGCAGCGGAATTGTACCCCGTGAACGATCACGCCACAGTGCAGAAGAACGGGACCGTGATGCTGAGTCTGCCCGAGAAGAAGAGCGTAGAGCCGGTCGCGCAGACCACCGCGTCCATCGCCACCACACCGACCACAGAGCAAAACATCAACAACAACAACGTGGAGATTCCAAGCTGGCACTCCGCGCACCCGACGTTACGAGAAAGGCAAGCCATTGAATCAAGTGATACATAATGAAAAACGTGTGTGTGTGTGTGTGTGTATGTATGTATGTATGTATGTATGTATGTATGTATGTATGTATGTATGTATGTATGTATATATATATATATATATATATATATATATATATATATATATATATATATATATATATATATAAAAAATGAACATAAAAATATACTTAATATTAATTAAATAATGATATAATATTAAAAAAAAATCTTTAAAAGTAAATATATATATTTTATTTATTTTTTACTTTATGCAGAAATGCACTAATGTTCAATAATGAACACATGGCAGATGTTCATTTCATTGTTGGTCCTCCCGGTGAATCGGAAAGGGTCCCGGCACACAAGGTGAGTCCACACACACACACACCTCTTCCCTAACCTGTCCCCTCCCCTACAATAACATATTTTGGATGTCTTCCCAAATCGAACAAGCCTGATTCGACCTAACAGCTTATCAGTAGACATTAAATAGGTGTCAGATAAGGGAGACATCCAGAAAGCGCTTGGGAAGACTAGATAAAACACTGATGGATTGTCTTCTCCCTTTCTCAGTATGTGCTGGCGGTGGGGAGCTCCGTTTTCTGTGCCATGTTTTATGGGGATCTCGCAGAAGGGGACTCTGATATCAATATTCCAGATGTGGAACCCGCTGCGTTTCTCATCCTGCTCAAGTAAGACTCACTCACTAATCACATCCGGGCATTAATAACAGGGCGACTCGGCTTTCATGCCAAGCAGCACAGATGGGTTCACCCGACAGTGGTGTCTTGGTTTAAGAGTCACCCTCTTATTTCAGCTCTATTAGAGATCGTTTATTGGATTGTGAATGCGATTGATGTACTTTTTCCCTGGAAAAGTTGGAAGTCACTATTTAAAGCAGTAGCGATGCAATAAAAAGATCATGTTAAACAGATCAGCTTTGGTGAAGTATGAACTAGCTGTTTTATTCTCTTCATATGGAAGAACATCTCTGCACTCAAAATGGCAATTTGTTATGGAATATTGCTGTGTTTATTATAAATTATGCATCCTTATATTTTTTAATTGATGTGCCCTTAATCTTTAATCAAAATAACTTCTCCCACTTAAAACAACATTTCTCCTCTATTGATGCGTTTACGGACAAGAGAGCAGAACAACCTGTCACTCAGAAGAGATCGCAGCAACATCAGACAATAATGATATAACAATCCAATCAATTCCCGATGGACATAATCAAGTCCCGCCCTACATTTATTTTTCATTCGAGAAGACATTTCACTCAGATATACGTCACAATAGGGAGGAAAAGACGATAGCAACTTCAGTTACATGCAGACTTTAAAGTTTACCCTAACATCTCTTCCTCTTCTTTATCAGATACATGTACAGTGATGAGATAGAGCTGTCGGCCGACACAGTTCTGGCTACGCTCTACGCTGCCAAAAAATACCTGGTGTCTGCTCTGGCTCGCGCATGTGTGGGTTTCCTCGAGACGAGCCTGGAGGCGCGAAACGCGTGCGTGCTGCTATCTCAGAGTCATCTGTTTGAGGAGCCAGAGCTCACTCAGAGGTGCTGGGAAGTGATCGACGCCCAGGCAGAGCTTGCGCTGCGCTCCGAAGGTTTCTCTGAAATTGACCTGCCCACACTGGAAAGCATCTTGCACAGGGAAACGCTGAACGTGAAGGAGGCGGTGGTGTTCCAGGCTGTCCTGGGATGGGCCGATGCCGAGTGTCGGAGACAAGGCTTGAGCCTCACAACACAGAACCAGCGCTCCGTGCTGGGAAAGGCGTTGCACCTTGTGCGCTTGCCTTCCATGACACTGCAGGAATTTGCGGACGGAGCCGCGCAGTCAAACATTTTAACCCTTGAGGAAACGCACAACATCTTTCTCTGGTACACGGCTGCCACGAAACCTTCACTGGGATTCCCAGCTGCCACCAGAAAGGGGTTGGCGCCGCAACGCTGTCACCGGTTCCAGTCATCCGCCTACAGAAGCAACCAGTGGCGCTACCGCGGACGCTGTGACAGCATCCAGTTCGCCGTGGACAAGCGAGTGTTTATCGCTGGACTTGGTCTGTACGGCTCCAGTGGAGGGAAGGCGGAATATAGTGTCAGAATTGAACTAAAGAGACAGGGAGTGCTTCTGGCACAAAACTTGACCAAATTTGTGTCGGACGGTTCTAGCTCAACATTCCCTGTGTGGTTCGAGCACCCGGTACAGGTGGAGCAGGATGCGTTCTACACGGTTAGCGCTGTTCTTGATGGGGGTGAGCTAAGTTATTTTGGACAGGAAGGAATGACAGAAGTCCAGTGTGGGAAAGTCACCTTCCAGTTTCAGTGTTCCTCTGACAGTACTAACGGGACAGGGGTGCAGGGGGGCCAGATTCCGGAGCTGATATTTTATGCATGAGTACTCTGACTGATCCATTAATGAACAGCAGGGGGATTTTTCCTCTCAAATAATTGCCTTCATTCACAATAGCTGCGAGGCACTACTAAAGGAGGACAAACGATACCCTCTGATCTGATTTTTTTTTTTTATGCCTCACATATAATTAAATTTGTATTTATTTCTTTAAACATATTGTTTTAATTTAAGCATATTTTCTTTCTTATTATTCATAATCTGCCTGTGTACAGTAGGGCAGTTTGCACTTGAAACTAGACAGCTTTTCCTGTCTTGTTGTTTAATGGTTATTTGTTGACAGCTTGATGCAGAGTGACCTGAAAAATCATAAAACATTGGTTTCTATTCATCAAACAGTATTTCCTTTTCTTTTGTCTAAAGCACAGTTATGTTTAAATCTGGGTCAAATATACCCTTAAAGAGATAACTCTAAAAAAAAGAACATTTACTCACCCTCATGTCATTCCAAACCTGTAATATTTTCCTTCTGCAGAACACAAAGGATGATACTTTAAAGAATGTTTCATCTGTTTTTTTGCCCATATAATGAAAGTCAATATGGTCCAAAACAACACTGGACCACATTAACTTTCATTATTTGGGCCAAAAAAACCAACAGACACATTTCCAAATATCTTCCTTTTAGTTCCAGAGACAAAAGAAAGTCATACAGGTTTGGAATGACATATGAGTGAGTAAAAGATAAAAGTTTGCTTTGTATTGTTTCTTGAAAGCAACTGACAACCACACAGTGCACAAATCAATCCAGTGTTCAATTCAGGTTTTACATTTGCAGTTGCACAGCACCCTCTGGGTATTCAGAACAGCACTACACTGACCCATGCACATACTCGCACAGTACAGTATTAGTATAATTTGGGTCATCATGGGAAATAGCAATGTCCCTTGTTTGTGATATTTGATGCCTTACCAATAGCTGGTGCGTTGATGCACAGCTCCCTGGCTAAAACAAGGAAGGTTTTCCCCAAAACATACACGTTCACCTAGGGCAAGAAAGAAAGAGTGAGACATGGACACTGATATTTGGTCGAGTACAAAGAAAGAAAGACAGTTAGAATATATAACAGAGAATGAGAGTAAGAGATAAGAGAGTGAGGAGGAAGAATAAAGGCACAAGAAGACTTTGTAATAACGCTGTGTATTTTAACAGATGCTGAAGGTTGCAGAGTTCATAGCTCTGGGGTTTGGATGCGTACCAGCATCACCACAGAGTCTTCACTTTCTCACAAACTCTATATCTGTAATCTTTCGAGGATGAACTACAATAACAGAACATTTCATAAAACAAGCTTTAAACATCATATAACTCAACACTTATCTTCTTGGACCACCTTAACAATTATTTTAAAAAGATATCCATAAAGAACGATGCACATGCACAAACACAGACACCCTATTTCGTCCATCTGGGCCCCACGACATTAAAGAGGAATCTTTTTTGGTTGATGTCAGAGGTCACGACCACTGAAAAGTAGGATGGTCCTCACACACTCCTGACCTGAGAGGGGCGGCAACAGCCTTATGCCTCAAAAGAGCTCCTCTGTCTGAGGGAGAGCAAAGGAATTTATGGGTCCTTTCTCTGGTAAAATCCCCTAATGACTCAAATACCGCAGTGGACAGGGTCTGCGTGTTAGTGTGTGGGGCAGGGAGGGGGTTTAATAGGACAGCTGGGAGGGTAAAAATATAAAACGGCCACACCAGCTGGAAGAAAATGGCGTTCACACACTAATACATGCACAATTTATAAATAACTGTGTTCAAAAGTCTAGTGAAACTGCATCTATTTATATTATGTTCTAATTTAATATAAAATTGTTCATTCCAAATTATACCAGCATAATAATTTAAGTGAAAAATGTACCTCAGAATGTTATAGTATTTTTTGTCCCACTTTCACATAAAAAAAAAAACTGTGCAGAATCTATATCATGTGGATGGATTGCATTTACAGGTTTAGTTGTTAACTTACCTGCAGGAGGTCACTCAAGTCAAGGAGCATGTCTAAGAAAGTGCATTAAAGAAATCATACAGAATAGAATTTACATTGATGTATTTGACAGACATTTTTATCTAGAGCCACTTACAATGCACTGAAGATATAACATTTTTAAAGGCGTGCATTTTCTGAATATTAAACTCATGACCTTTCCATTCTCTAGCAGTTTCAGGAAGTGGATTATTTACAAATTAACTATTTAGTCTGTAAGGACCTGTTATTATAAATTACTTATCCTTGCACATCATTGTTTTTTAAATTTTTTATTCATGTGCCCTCATAAAACAAAATAACTCCTTGCAGCGACATCCCTTTACTTATGATGGTTTTACTAGCGTGAGAGTGACACAAAAATCCCTCCCTTACGGCAACCTGTCAACCCGACCGAGACCGCAGCAATTAGCAAAAAAAACAACAATCCATCAATGATACAACCATTTCCCGACGTACAAAATCCTGCCCTGCATTTTTTCTCATTTGATAACCAACTTCCATTTCAAGTAAAGTGATACATACACACAAGGACACTTGGAGAAGACAGAGACCAACAAGAAACAGGGAGGGATATTGGTCAGATTTGTCTTTTTGCTTGACATTTTCCCTCTTTAAGTAGAGCTCCACTGAACCACCACCTTGTGAACTCTGGAAATCCCCATCTCATGGCAACCGAATACTCCGTATCCATGGAGACCAGCACACCTGTCTAATCAAGACAAAGTGTATTAAAACACCCCATTAAAGAATGTCATTGTGAGATTTTCAGTTGCCATGGTAACAGCGAGATAATCCTAAATTGTGGGATTATGGATGACCCTGTTAAATTAATGATTATTTTTAGGATGCATCAGGATTTAACCTTTCCAGGGAGAAATCCTACATATTGCATTTACATTTACGCGTTTGGCAGAGGCTTTTATCCAAAAGCGACTTACATTGCATTCAAGGTACACATTTTACATTTTGTCAGCTCTTGATTTCCCTGGGAATCGAACCTGCTCTATTGTTTGAGCTACAGGAAAACTATTGCAAAATTAGCTTAAAGGCCATTAATGTTTTCCCTAATCACTTGACAGAAATCAGTGTTTTAAGTGGCAACATGGAGTTACACATATTGCAAAAATAATAATAATAATAATAATAATAATAATAATAACAATAAAAAACATTAAAAAATAGTCAAAGATAAAAAGGGAAAACAACAACAATAATCCACAAACTCAGACAGATTGGTGTTTTAGAGCTAACCTTAGTGCAAGAAACCATTTCGAAGGCTGACGTTTGAAAAATAAAGCGAAATAATGTTTGGCTAAATTTACCTTGTACAGTAGACATTGAGACCAACAATGCTTCTCCCCCTCTCACACACACACATACACACACACACACACAACCCTTTTCCTCCTGTGCAGAAAGTGAAAGCGCTCTCATGAGTTCTTATGTAACCCAACCAGACGTCTGACTGAACACGTACGTTACATAATCTCAGAGAGGCGAAAGATTCTGTTGCCTCAATTTAATTGTTTTTGGACAAGTGAATGCATCATGAAAATCTAAACACACACAAATTTGAGTGTTACGGTGGTGGCATTTTCAGACGGTT
This sequence comes from Romanogobio albipinnatus, assembly GCA_023566225.1. NCBI lineage: Eukaryota > Metazoa > Chordata > Actinopteri > Cypriniformes > Gobionidae > Romanogobio > Romanogobio albipinnatus. Next base: position 27,948,049 of record CM042258.1, on the reverse strand, counting down.
AAAAGCAGAAGAAAGCTGAAAACAAATCACCCTATTGGCACCCTAAACATTCATCCATCTATCCATCCATGAACATGTGAATGTTATCTCACCTCACCTTACACTGGTGGACGAGTCTATTACCATTAGAAAGACAACATTCATACCAACCTTAAAAAGTAAAACAAATCCATACAGTATTTAAAACAGTCGTTTAGATATATTCACTGGTTTCTTTTATCATTGGTAGTGAGGGATAGTAGAGAAATCTACTGCATGCTCTAGATTTGAACCTGTGCCACATTAGGCAAAATGCTGGATGTGCACTAACTGCTAGCAGAAAACAACACTACTAAACGAATAAACTAAAGCGGGGTGTTCCAGTGTAATAAAGGCCTGATGCGGTCTCCTGAGAGGCACACCCTGCCTTATTTCCTGCTTCTCTTTGAACACACATAAACACCCTGAAAAAGCCAACTCATTTATTCGAGATTCCGTCTCGGACACCAGATGATGTTGCTGAAGCGCAGGCTAAACCAGAAGCTAATTATTTTATACACATACACATTAAAGATAACAAAATGAGTTAGACTCAACTCTGTGAGTCACTGTGAGTGTAGGATGATCATTACAAAAGTAATCATGAGTTGTCAGACACGGGAGAACCAAGGCTATATGACTAAGCATCAGACGCTGTGAGAGTTTGTGTGCGGTGTGGAATGCAGACAGATGTACACGAGGAGACCAAATCAAGACGACTGACTAACACCTATGACCATCTACCCTCACAGAGGGCCTCTCTTGCTCAACCTCTCTTCTTCCGTACCGCTTTGTCTTATTGTCATAATGCCTAAAGGCCTGGTCACACCAAGGACAATAACTATAAAATATTATAGTTCTAAAAATCATCCTCAATATTAAAGAATAGCAGAATTCACTCCACAGCTATAACAATAACATTAACAGCAAAGAGAAATTATATAGTTGGAATCACTTTTAGAACGATTTTATCCAGCAGATGAACGATAAAAACAGCCAATCAGAATCCATCCTGCTGTTACAAGCTCAAGCATTTAAAAGGTGACAGAAGCACGCGTTTAGTTCCGCTGGTGTGGACGCTAATATAGTTATCTGTATAGTTATCGTTCTTGGCATGAATGGGCCTTTATACTTCAAATAGTATGTGAAAAACAAATTATACCATTATACCTTTGTAAATGTTTCAAACAGTAGTATGCTACATGGTTATCACATGACCTCATTAAGTTGCAGGCACATAGCATACAATTATCATCACGGAAATAAAAATGACAAAACTTATTTTCGCAACTCAGTTTTGCATTAAAAAATGTCAACTCTTTGAAGTTCAATCAAATAATTAGTCAAAATAGAACTCGCAGCTGTAATTACACTCAATTCATTCACCACACTGGAAATGGGGGATTAGCTCTGCATTGTGGAATAGCGTTTTGTGAAGTGGGCTATGTTGTAAACTACGCAATTAACAAATGTACTAGGTCATATGGGTATTTGTATACAGTGCACAGTACAGATACTATATTCTGCAGGGAAAGTAAAAGTAGCATGTTAAGTTAAGTCACAGTTGAGAAAGTGGTCCTTCTTTGCCGCAAAACTGTCTACTAGCAATAGTGTAGTGCTTTATGAAGCCCAGCTCAAACTTAAGTCACTTTCAAACCAGTCAGCTTTCTTTTTGTCAATGCTGCGAATTCACATAACCAACTTTAACCCATTGTGACATCTGCATGGGAAAAACTTTCCTGATTGTGTGGATTCTTATTGAAAAGACTGCATTTCACCTGTGAAACTTCGCTAAGCAATGGTAAATGTGATTGCACCTTTAGTATATAATCGCAAATATAGTCATAATTTCTGAAAAACTACAAGAAAAATGCATGATCATAATATAGTGCCATCTTAAATCTGACAAGACCGACAAAAGGATAATATTGTGGAAACATCAAAATAGTGTTGAGTTTATGTAACCTATAAAATTATGATTGGATTGAGAACAGCTCTTGACTGAAGCAAACACCTACCCAACATTGAACTGTATTTTACACTCTAAAGGCCCATTCACATCAAGAATGATAACTATAAAGATAAAGTTTTTAAAAATAATTTCTAAATATAAAAGAATAGCCAGTCCACACCACAGCTATAATGGCACAGAGAAACAATATCATAAAAATCACTTTCAGAATGATTTTTTTGGCCAAAAGGATACGAGGCGTTCCCTCCGTCCGGCAGACGAGGTAGAGGCAGGCGGCGATGACATGGGATGATTTGCGTCCTCTGGTTAGATGCTTGCAGAGTGCCATCTTGTAAAAGTTGAAGGCGGTGTCCAGACAGTGCTGATTCATTTGTAGCTGATGACCCAGATGGTTTATCTGTCGCTTAGCTAAATAAAACAAACACCACAGTCAGGCTTTTTCAAAGCACATTTACTGCAGGTTTAGTCACTTGAAAGTTAATAGTGAAAACACACAAATGATAAAAGCACGTGGTTTGCACCTTCTTGGGGGTCCCTTTAGCAAGGCACCTAACCCCCAATTGCTCCCCGGGCGCTGCAACAATATGGCTGTTCACAATGTGTGTGTGCGCACTTGGATGGGTTAAGTATTTTGCTAAATATATATATATTTTTTTTTCTTCCATCTATTCATTTTAAACCAGACAGAGAGGAAGACCATCGCCTCATAGATTATTCCTGGTTTCCATGTTTTTCCAAATAATTTAAGTCCGGCATACACCACCACAGATAAGTCTGTTGCTTTCATATCCAGTTATGGCATTTTGATTGAAAAATTACAAGGTCGAAAAAAGTGAAACATATGCATGGATGAATCGTTCACAAGAAGACCTATAACACACATTTAGAGAATAGATAAGATGAATTTTCATTTCATGTCGAGCTAAATCTAAAGGAAGTGTGTTTTTAAAATACATTTTCCTATCCCAGTTTAATGTGCAGTCAACTATTAGTCATTTTTATACAGCATCTCTACTATTCCTATAGTTAACACCAAAAACTGATAGTTTAACCATAGTCAAAATACATATTGAAATTATGCGTTTCAACAAAGTTACTACAAACTAAAGGTCTAGTTACATTATATATGAGCACCTGCTGTGGACGGGCTGTTTGGCCCTTCAGAATGGGAGGAGAGCATCTTCAAGCTGAAAGCAGGTCTGTTTATTTGGATTCAAGATCTCACAGAGCAACTTTTGTTCTCTCACCACACACAGATAGTATAAATCTCGATGCAGACATGAGGCCATTAATCACAAGTGTACATTCCCATACACACACACACACACACACACACACAAATAAAGTGGCCTCCGCATTTCCCTCCCAGCACACACACAGACCATACGGTTGTCTGTCCAAACTGATTCATCGGGTTACTACACAAAAGCACATAAACCCACCACACCTTCTGATTTCTCAGGCTTAATAAGCCTCTTTCAAAAACAACCATTACCATCTGGCTGAAACAAACTTCACACGCTTAACTTGAAACCACATTACACAAGCCCACAGCTTCCAAAGAATCCCCCCTTTTTTATAAACACAGAACACATATACTTAACTATCTTGCTCAATCATGTAGTTCAATGAAATTGAATATTATATGGACACATCTAACACACAATATTGTACAAGTTGTAACTTTTCAGTGACACATAGTACCGTCACATATTCATTGGAACGCAGTTTCGAAGTGCTAAACAATTTAATCCTTAAAAGGCTCACTAAAGTCCCTTGAAATGCGCAGCATTATTCAATGTGTTGAAAATTTCCCACTGAAACAGGAAGACATAATCGAACAGCTCCTCTCCTTTTTTTTTAAATAGACAATAGTGTTTAATTTATATCACAGCTCGGCCAGAGCCGTTGAGCTCGGTAAAGCTGCAGTTTCCTCATAATCTCTAACCGTTTCTCCTTCTAATCTCCTCCATATCACTTTAAAATAGAGCATTCTGTGGCTGAGCAGAATTCAAATGGGTCCGATACATTTTCTGGCCTGCGCCCACTCGCGTATATGATCCGCTGCTCTATGCTATCATGTCTCTGGACCAGAACAGACTGTACGCGCTGCAGCGGTTCGCGTGTCACTAACATGAAACCAGACTTCATTCACCCCAATCAGAAATCATTTACACTGTCTGAATCGTTCCCTATTCCCTACATAGTGCACTATGTGCCATTCTCCATGATTTTAGCTGCAGCTTCAGCGTCTATTTTGGGGCGGGACGCTGTAGATTCTAGAGAGCATTTGATTGGACAGAAAATGTGATGAGAAGCTGAAGTGCAGTGTTATATCATCAAAACCATTAATCCATATTGGCGGAAGTGAGAGACTAAGTTTTGAATTCTTGTATTTTCTAAATGCAAATAATTTTGTCATTGTTTTGAAGCACAGTGGTTTATAGATAACAGTAAGGCTAACATATTCATACTAAAAGCCAAAAAACTTGGGGACTTTAAATAAAAAAGCACAATATAGACGTCACAATGGCATACATCTAATGCCAAAGAACATGAAATTTGTATGATAAAGGAATAAATTAACATCTATAGCTTTGTATGAAGGAATCAAGACATTTAAGCAAGCAATCAAACTATTTAGATCACAAATGCTCTATGTATGAGAAATTAACGAAAGTCATATTGAGGGTTTATAGGTACGCTATATGGCCAACAATTTTTGAAGCCTGCCTTTACATGCACATGAACTTCAATGAGATCCCATTCTTAATCCGTAGGGTTTAATATAGAGTTGGCCCACCCTTTGCAGCTATAACAGCTTCAACTCATCTGGGAAGGCTTTCCACAAGGTTTAGGAGTGTGTTTATGGGAATTTGTGACCATTCTTCTAGAAGCACATTTGTGAGGTGTTCTATCGGGTTGAGGTCAGGACTCCACAGCAAACTCGCTCTTCCACGTCTTTATGGACCAACAACAAAACAACCCCACACAGCATAATCCCCCCTCGACCAAACTTTACACTTGTCTCAATGCAGTCAGGCAAGTACCCTTCTCCTGGCAACCACCAAACCCCGACTCGTCCATCGGATTGCCAGACAAAGAAGCATGATTCGTCACTCCAGAGAACACATCTCCACTGCTCTAGAGTCCAGTGGCGGAGTGCTTTACCCCACTGCATACGATGCTTTGCATTGCACTTGGTGATGTAAGGCTTGGATGCAGCTGTTCGGCCATGGAAACTCATTTCATGAAGCTCTCCGTGCACTGTTCTTGAGCTAATCTGAAGGCCACACAAAGTTTGGACGTCTGTAGCTATTGACTCTGCAGAAAGTTGCCAACTTCTGCGCACTGTGCACCTCAGCATGCGCTGACCCGGTATCAAGCCGGTATAACGCTTGAATTCACTGAGGACCTGAGAGCGACCCATTCTTTCACAAATGTTTGTAGAAGCGGTCTGCCTGCCAAGGTGCTTGATTTTATTTTTTTACTACACTTTTAGCCATGGAAGTGATTGGAACATTTGAATTCAATGATTAGGAGGAGTGCCCCAATACTTTTGGCATTATAGTGTACCTTTAGTATGTCAAATAGAAATAAAAGTTACATACACTACTAGGGCTGTGACGGTATGGGATTTTTTCTTACCGCTGTGAAGAAGCAAATAATCTTGCGGTTTGGTGGTTAACCGCACACCCCCGACCAGATCGGTACGGAATGGCACCATTTCTTCAACCAAATAGTGAGTCATGAATAATGTCATCTGGCGCTAGAGCCGTCAACTGTAGGCTAACTTATTGCCTAAACCACATAAGAGAAGAATCACCACTTGCAATTAAAATCTAACTCAAACTGTTTACGTTATGGTTTTTTTCTTTTATGCCTGTGTTTGTGTGTAATTGAACATTATCTGTAAACATCACAAGTAGCCTAGGGATGCTCATTCGGTTAATTTTCCCGACCGACAACCGCTGCACATTATCCAATTATTAACCGTTAACTGATAAGATTATAATATTGAATTGGCATTAAATAAAAATACAATTGATGAATGTCTGTGACCCGTTAAAAAGACACTTTTTGGTAACACTTTACTTGAAGCGGTGTGAATAAGACTGACATGACACCTTCATATTCATGACATGACACATGTCATGAATATGAAGGAGTTTGTATGCATGTTTATGACAACTGTCATTAAGTGTCATTCGCTCAATTATGTCATTTTTAATGCAAAGGTAATGCAAAGGTGACAACTTGACAAACTAATAAATCATAACCTGTCAGTGTCTTTGTCATGACAACTTGACATCACCAAGACAACATAACCTGTCATAAATCTTTCAGTGGTACAAGTGACAAATTCAACTTGTACCACTGTAGTTTAGGTCAAAGAAAATATTCATGACACTGTTATAAAATAATTTGACAGAGTATTAACCCTTAATTTGGATAATATTGAATATTTTAATACTTAAGTTTGAAAATGAATCTATGTCATGTTTATGACAGGTTAGGTTGTCTTGGTAATGTCAAGTTGTCATGACAAAGACATCTCAAATAATGTCATCTTTAAATGACATAATTGAGCAAATGACACTTAAGGACAGTTGTCATGAACATGCATTAAAACTCCTTCATATTCATGACATGTGTCATGTCATGATTATGAAGGTGTCATGTCAGTCTTATGCACATCCCTTCAAGTAAAGTGTTACCCACTTTTTTTACGGGTGTATTTTACTGTGCAAACAGCAGCATACAGATCAGCTCAACAACAACAACAGAACCTGGATTCACATTATCAAATATTCACACACCTGCAGCATTTCTGACAACAGAGAAAAAACATAATAAAAAATATAAATAAAAAGCATAAAATAAATAGGCCTACACTAAATATTTTTCACTTAAATAATTACCAAATTAAGATGACAAAATGAAAATAGGCCTATACTGAATCCATTTGAAGCTTTGAAGAACCAGAATAGTTTTTTTTCCATCAAATAAAAATAACAGGGCTACATCAATCCACACCTTGTATGTTTTTTTTAAAGTAACATGTCAAAGTGATGTGGGTTAGTCTGGAGCACAGCCTGTTGACAGAAAACACCCTTACTTTCGTCTGGCTCCACAGCGCGAGCCACCGCTGACTGATTTTTCCGAAGAAAATCTTACTTTCGGTTAACAGTTAAACGGTCAATATGAGCATACCTAATCACAAGTACTGAAACCTAGCAGTTAATTAATAAAAGGCTGTTGTCATTTGAGCTGTCATGAAGCGTAAATGAAGGCTATATGAAGGACTTATGAATTCTTCATGAATGACAAATACTGTATATGAACACTCACCATTCTGTAGAGTGGCAGCTCTGGACTCCCTACCAACCCCAGTGTGGAAGTTTCCTCCCAATGATGGCACATTTCCAGACGCTACAACAAAGAAAACATAAAATATATTAGTAATACTAATATTATGAGAACAGAAAAATATACTTTTTATAACTAAACATTATAGTATATGTTCTTTTATCAATACTTTTGTTCTTGTTTTTAATCAATCTCCTCTCATCCATATTTTTATGCTCTTAAAGGATTTAAAATATTTTTAGTTTGTTTTATTATGCCTCTGTGAAGCACTTTGTATTACCATTGTGTATAGTGTGCTATACAAATAAACTTGCCTTGCCTAGTACTCTTTTTCTTACCCAATACTTATAATGAATTATCTTAGAAGAAAGGTAAAAACAACACTTATATTCAAAATGAGCTGTTGAAAGTCAGCTTCCACTATAAAAGGTTTTATAGGCAATGTTAAACGTCACATAAACAAACAAACAAACAGGAAAACGGGTCTCATTGCAGCCGCTTGTCAGAGAAAATGTTAACAGCAGTATGAACTGACAGCAATGATGTCTAAGGACTTTTAAGGTAAGACCTATGCATCATTAGATGAAAATGCAAAAACAAGGTCTGCACTTAAAATAGTTGTATTAGGTTCAAGCAGGAGATAAAAACAGTGCAAACGTTTCAGCTGTCTGCCTTCAGCACATTAGTTAAAAAAAGAAACTTGGCAGCCATCAGGTGTTCAAAGACAGTACTGCAGTTCAAGTGAAAAGAAAAATCATCCCATTTAATAAAGGGATATTCACCCAAAAATGAAAATTCTGACATCATTTATTTACCCTCAAGTTGTTCCAAACCTGTACGAGTTTGTTTCTTCCACTGAAAAAGGCACAGTCTTAAAGGGCCCCCCTTGTAGGCTTTTTATTGGTTATACATGGTGTCATTATCTGAAGGCAGCGGCTATTCGCAACAAGTGAGCATAGCATATTTTCTTAGCAATAGATGCTATTATTTAAACTAGGGTGGAAGCAAACATTGTAAATATTCAGGGCTTAGCCAAAATGCAGTTTGTCCAAGGACGTTTTAATTAGGCAGTTTTACTGACTGGAGTATGCTACATTAAAGTTCATAAAAGGATCAGTTTCCCACATGATTTTGTAAATCTATTTTGGGTGGACCTCTGTACCTCTACCTCTCTATACCTCTATGGTAAAATTGTACATTTTGAGGTTAAATGAATCAATCTGGTGCACTTTGAGAGGTCACAATTTTCAGGTAACAAGAGTTTCAACCCTTCAACACTGCAAATTGAACAAAGAAAAAGTATTGACTTGTACCTGGACATTAAAGAGGACCCTAACATCTTTTTAGTTGTGATATTGACTCTCAGTCTACATTACCACTGGTGTTTTAGGATGCCAAACAACTATTATAATAACATATGATGTATTCATTCCCATGACAGTAACATCCATAGCCTATTGTAAAACAAATGTACTTTGTAAATGAAAATTAATATTTTACAAGTATATTTTACTTTTTACACTACAGTATAGAGAAATTAAAATACTTTTGTCTTCATTTCTTCACTTACAAGAGATAAACCCTTGAGCTTCTATTTTGGAGAAAACACCAGAGCTGATCGCATTCGCAAAGTGCGCACTTCTCTTTAAATCACACAGCACAAACAGACTGCCTATATACTTAATTAAACCACTGTCTTTTGCTGTTTTATAAAGGCACAAAGCCATATCACGGTTTTAATTTTAGTTTGTTGGCAAAATGTAACATTAGAGACCTTTATGTTAGGCTATTAGTTTTACATCTCATACTGTATGTGATGGGGAAATGGAGAAGAGTGAGTTTGGAAAAGGCATATTTAAACTCGAGATGACCGCATCAAAAGCTCCTTTCAGGTAACACACTCCCTACGACGACGCCACTGCAGACTTAAAGTGGCGAGAAACTTTTTGCCAACAAGACAGGCACTTAGTGCCAATATACACTCCGTTATCGGAAATGTAAAAACAGAAAAGAGACAAAAAGTTTTCATCTACTCGCTTAGGCCCCAAGTGCCCATAATGATCATTCAATAATCCGGCCCTACATAGTATGTAAAAAAAATAAATAAATAAGGAAGTCAGTGGAGTCCATCAACTGTTTGGTGACCGACATTCTTCAAAATACCTTCTTTTGTGTTCAGCAGAAGACAAATTCATACAGGTTTGTAATGTCTAAGATTGATCTTGATAAAATCTAAGATTTTAGGGCAATTCAATTCAGAAAAGTGAAATGATTCAATATAGCCAATTTTGTCCAAGACTACAAATTCCTTGAAAGTGGAAGCAGATTACAATAACAAAGATTTCACATGCTGACATTTGAGAACTGGATTTCCAGTCAAAGTTCTAACAACCCTATCTAATGGACGGTGAGAGACAAGACAAAATCATACAGCTTTTCATTGAAATCCTCTGAGGTACACACAAATAACAAATTCTGCTAAGCTCACAAAAATATTCCCTCATTAATATATTAAAATAAATTTAACTACTTCAGTAAAATATGTTCTGTGGAGTAGATGAACTATCACTCACAGTCACCAGCGACAAACTGCCCTACGGCGGACGATCCTCCTCCACTGTTCTCCACGAAGGTAACCTCAGAAACGATGATGTTGTCCTCCAGCACGGAGCCGCAACCCATGCACACGGCATCACCCCGTGCCTGGTCCACATCAATGTCCGTCCCCCCACAATTCTTACACCTCCTCATGGTCACGACCAATCAGCTCACACAATACGAGGAATGATCTCTAAATACATATTTAAAAAAAAAAAAAAGATACGAGTGAATCTTAGAGCCACATGAGGTGAACGGAAAAGTTCATCGTTGTCAGCGGCAGACCTTAAGCTGAACTGCAGTGGGTCATTCAAAGTGCCACAGTCTGACTGACCATTCACTGAGACAAATCGCTAATAATTATTGCATTCAGTATTGGGCTTAATTATATTTTATGACAATACAGTTTCTAAAGACCAAATAGAAATGATTGGATTAACAACAATTATTTAATTCTATAGAATGCCTTAAAAAAAACACCAAATTATTATTATTTTTATTTTATTTTAAAGGTTTGATCACTTTAATATTGTGTAGAATATAAGACATGCTGCCAATTTCATACAAAGAAAATATTCTTAAGATATATTTTAATAATACATTTATTAATAATTATTAACATTAGTATTTATTTAATCATTTGTTTTGGCCTTAGTACAGCAACATTATAAAAGTTTAATTTAGGAAGATGCCTGTAGGCATCAAAAATGGTCACACACCGATCAGGCATAACATTATGTTGTGTTTGTCTAATATTGTGTTGCTCCCCCTTTTGCTGCCAAAACCGCCCTGACCCATCAAGGCATGGACTCCACTAGAGTAGACCCCTGAAGGTGGGCTGTGGTATCTCTCACCAAGATGTTAGCAGCAGATCCTTTAAGTCCTTTAAGTTGCGAGGTGGGCCTCCATGGATCGGACTTGTTTGTTCAGCACATCCCACAGATGTTTGATTGGATTGACATCTGGGGAATTTGGAGACCAAGTCAACACCTCAAACCATTTCTGCTTTGTGGCAGGGCGCATTATCCTACTGAAAGAGGCCACAGCCACCAGGGAATATAGTTTCAATGAAGGGGTGTACATGGTCAGCAACAATGCTTAGGTAGTTGGTACGTGTCAAAGTAGCATCCCCATGGATGGCAGGACCCAAGGTTTCCCAGCAGAATATTGCCCATAGCATCACACTGCCTCCACCAAGCCTTCTTCCCATAGAGCATCCTGGTGCCATGTGTTCCCCAGGTTCCCAGGCCGCCCATGAACCTGTTGCAGGTTCACCACTGTTCCTTCCTTGGACCACTTTTGATAGACACTGACCACTGCAGACCGGGAACACCCCACAAGAGCTGCAGTTTTGGAGATGCTCTGACCCAGTCGTCTAGCCATCACAATTTGTCCCTGTGTCAAACTCGCTCAAATCCTTACACTTGGCCATTTTTCCACGAGGCTGAATATAATAATATATTAGCGAAGATTGACTGTAAAAATATTAAGGCACATACAATATAATTACAGTATGCCTATTCTTTAATTATTGTACATGCCATCAGCTCAATTAAGGGACCATGTGTTTTTTCTCTTATTCACACTTTTGATACTATTGTGTCTATTTTCAGAAAAGAATAATAAACTATTTTAAAAGGTAATTAACACAGAAATATCAGTGACTGTAAAAAATACAAACGTACATAACATATAATTACATCATTCTTCAATTATTACACTTGAATGCTTTGAATGCATTAATAAATCAATAAAAGGTAAGGTAACTAGAGATTAATGCCAGCTGCAGCTTGGATCCAGCCTCCGAAGACTTCAGATGAACCAACACCAGATGACACCTACCCCTACAAGAACATCAAATATGGATGAAATACAAAATGTATAATCATGTTATTGCTTTGAAACGCAAACTCATGTTGCTTAAATGGATATATGATATTTGTCAATACTGTAATTTGTAATATTTTACAACTGTACTTTCTGATTTAATTGATTAATTAAATTGACTTGAAAGAGCCATTGCATTATGGTTACTGTACCATTTTGATGTTATGGACCCAATCTGACAATGCAATTAGAAGAGCCATCACATTGTGGACCCATTTGGGGGAGTAAAAAAATTTCACTGGTGCTTTATACCCATCGTGCTTGAATATCATCATTCAAATTTTCAAAGATTTTTACTGTAGCATTTTGAAGTTATGGATTCATGAATTTGACATATATGACAGTTAGAATAGCTATTGCATTGTTGGCCCATTTGGAGGCGCTATATCTCGGCTGCCTTTATGGGTGCGTTCTAAGTTGCACTGGGGCATTATACCCAGTATGCTTGACTGTCACGGTGCAAAATTCCAGACATTTTTACTGTAGCATTTTGAAGTGATGGATCCATGAATTTGACATATATGACAGTACAGTTAGAATAACTATTGTATTGTTGGCCCATTGGGAGGCGCAATATCTTGGCTGCCTTTATGGGTGCGTTCACAGTTCCACTGGGATATTATATCTAGTGTGCTTGACTGTCTCTATGCAAAATTCTAGACATTTTTACTGTAGCATTTTGAAGTTATGGATTCATTAATTTGACATATATGACAGTACATTTACAATAACTATTGCAATATTGCATTGTTGGCCCATTGGAGGCGCTATATCTCGGGTGCCTTTATGGGTGCGTTCACAGTTCCACTGGGACATTACACCCAGTGTGCCTGACTGTCACCATGCAAATTTCCAGACATTTTTAACTGTAGAATTTTGAAGTTATGGATTCATGAATTTGACAAACAACATTACAATTTGAAGATTCACTGCATTGTTGGCCCGTTTGGAGGCGCTATATCTCCGCTGCCTTTGAGGGTGTGTTCAAATTTTATCTGGAGCCTTATTCCCCATGAACCTGACTGTCACCATGCAACATTATAAGTAATTTTACTGTAGCATTATTGAGTTATGAATCTACAAATTTGACAGATGTGACGGAACAGTTACATTAGAAATTGCCCTATTTGCCCAATTGGTGGCGCTATATCTCCGCTGCCTTTGCGGGTGCGTTAAATTTTGAACTGGAGCCTTATTTCCCATGAGCTTGACTGTCACCATGCAACATGTTATGCAACATGCATATAATGTTTGTTTTTTGTCATCATAAACTATGCATGATTTATAGTTATGTAGTTAAATAATGTTTGGCGGACGTTTGCAACACAGCGTACTTATACTGAAATGTAATGCATAGTAGTTCCCTTCACTTGCCTGTAGACTTGTTTAGACATCTTTCGAGTCTTCAAGCATGGTTAGATACAGTGTAGCTACTTAGTAATTGGAGCATAGGTTTATTGTTGATGTATATTGCATAAACCCTTACTGGAAAAAGCTACGTATTTTAATTTAAAAAAAGTTCCTTTATACAAGACAAATCTTGGCGAAATGCTAACGCAACAGTGAAGGTAGGCTACATACATACATATATGTGTATATATATATATATATATATATACACACACACACACACACACACACTCACCTAAAGGATTATTAGGAACACCTGTTCAATTTCTCATTAATGCAATTATCTAATCAACCAATCACATGGCAGTTGCTTCAATGCATTTAGGGGTGTGGTCCTGGTCAAGACAATCTCCTGAACTCCAAACTGAATGTCAGAATGGGAAAGAAAGGTGATTTAAGCAATTTTGAGAGGGCATGGTTGGTGCCAGACGGGCTGGTCTGAGTATTTCACAATCTGCTCAGTTACTGGGATTTTCACCCACAACCATTTCTAGGGTTTACAAAGTATGGTGTGAAAAGGGAAAAAGATCCAGTATGCGGCAGTCCTGTGGGCGAAAATACCTTGTTGATCCTAGAGGTCAGAGGAGAATGGGCCGACTTGATTCAAGCTGATAGAAGAGCAACTTTAACTGAAATAACCACCTGTTACAACCGAGGTATGCAGCAAAGCATTTGTGAAGCCACAACACACACAACCTTGAGGCGGATGGGCTACAACGGCAGAAGACCCCACCGGGTACCATTCATCTCCACTACAAATAGGAAAAAGAGGCTACAATTTGCACAAGCTCATCAAAATCGGACAGTTGAAGACTGGAAAAATGTTGCCTGGTCTGATGAGTCTCGATTTCTGTTGAGACATTCAGATGGTAGAGTCAGAATTTGGCGTAAACAGAATGAAAAAATGGATCCATCATTCCTTGTTACCACTGTGCAGGCTGGTGGTGGTGTAATGGTGTGGGGGATGTTTTCTTGGCACACTTTAGGCCCCTTAGTGCCAATTGGGCATCGTTTAAATGCCACGGCTACCTGAGCATTGTTTCTGACCATGTCCATCCCTTTATGACCACCATGTACCCATCCTCTGATGGCTACTTCCAGCAGGATAATGCACCATGTCACAAAGCTCGAATAATTTAAAATTGATTTCTTGAATATGACAATGAGTTCACTGTACTAAAATGGCCCCCACAGTCACCAGATCTCAACCAAATAGAGCATCTTTGGGATGTGGTGGAACGGGAGCTTCGTGCCCTGGATGTGCATCCCACAAATCTCCATCAACTGCAAGATGCTATCCTATCAATATGGGCCAACATTTCTAAAGAATGCTTTCAGCACCTTGTTGAATCAATGCCATGTAGAATTAAGGCAGTTCTGAAGGCGAAAGGGGGTCAAACACAGTATTACAGGGAGTGCAGAATTATTAGGCACGTTGATTTTCTGATCATATTTTTTTTCCAGGCACATTTGACCAATTCCAAACCACAGTAATCCTAATAACTACTATTGATTTAGTATTTAATAATGTATAAGTGATATATAATTGTTCATGAAGGCTGGAAATGAAAATCACCTTATATTCAGGTGTGCAGAATTATTAGGCATGTTTTCTTTTACAGATAAATTGAGCCAAAAAAGAGATTTAACTCAGACTGAAAAGTCAAAAAGTATTAAATGCCCATGAGAAGGATGCAATACTAATGCAATACTAGACATTGCAGTTAAGGCGTGACCATTGGACAGTGAAATGCTCGTTGGGTCAGCAGGGTCAGACAAAAACAGGTGGTGAAGAAAAGACACCTGTTAACTGCAAAAGAATTAAGAATTAAGGTGAAGAATTAAGGGTGAAACCATCAGGAACCCTTTAGTCTCCAGCGCCACCATTTTCCAGAGCTGCAACCTACCTGGAGTCTCCAGAAGTGCAAGGTGTCAGGATCTCAGAGACTTCAGTTAGGTAAAGAATCCTAAAAAATGACCCCCACTAAATAAGAATCATAAGCTGAATTGTTGTAAAATACATGAAGCCTGCTTTTTTATAGGCTTTATGGACAGATAGGTTGAGAGTGACTCTTGAAGTACCAGCGTCACATCCTCTAGTACCACTGTTTGAAGAATTCATCTTCCAGAATCTGGCAGTACGTTTTGGGAGCTCATTTTTAGTCCATCTCTGCAAAACGGACTTCAGGATGGACTAAAATGAACTCCCAAAACGTACTGCCAGATTCTGGAAGATGAATTCTTCAAACAGTGGTACTAGAGGATGTGGCGCTGGTACTTCAAGAGTCACTCTCAACCTATAAAACCTATAAAGCCTATAAAAAAGCAGGCTTCATGTATTTTACAACACTTCAGCTTATGATTCTTATTTAGTGGGGGTCATTTTTTAGGATTCTTTACCTAACTGAAGTCTCTGAGATCCTGACACCTTGCACTTCTGGAGACTCCAGGTAGGTTGCAGCTCTGGAAAATGGTGGCGCTGGAGACTAAAGGGTTCCTGATGGTTTCACCCTTAATTCTTCACCTTAATTCTTAATTCTTTTGCGGTTAATAGGTGTCTTTTCTCCGCCACATGTTTTTGTCTGACCCTGCTGACCCAACGAGCATTTCACTGTCCAATGGTCACGCCTTAACTGTAATGTCTAGTATTGCATTAGTATTGCATCCTTCTCATGGGCATTTAATACTTTTTGACTTTTCAGTCTGAGTTAAATCTCTTTTTTGGCTCAATTTATCTGTAAAAGAAAACATGCCTAATAATTCTGCACACCTGAATATAAGGTGTTTTTCATTTCCAGCCTTCATGAACAATTATATATCACTTATACATTATTAAATACTAAATTAATAGTAGTTATTAGGATTACTGTGGTTTGGAATTGGTCAAATGTGCCTGGAAAAAAAATATGATCAGAAAATCAACGTGCCTAATAATTCTGCACTCCCTGTAGTATGGTGTTCCTAATAATCCTTTAGGCGAGTGTGTTTGTGTATATTATATAGAGAAAATTGACAGCGCCTCCAAAGAGCTGACGGCAATGGTACTACATTTCGTAAAGTTGTCATAATAAATATAGCATTACATATATGACAACAAAAAAAAAAAGTAGAAAACAATTCAGATAAATAAATAAATTTGTTAACAGCTGGATAAAATGTATTTTCAGTTCTACAAAGCCAGTCCTTATTTCTTGGTACAATGGACAATGACATAAAAAACATAAAGATACAGGTATATTTTAATATACTTAAAACGTATCATAACTTCACACTGCTACAGTAAAAATGTCTGGAATTTTGCATGGTGACAGTCAGGCACACTGGGTATAATGTCCAAGTAGAACTGTGAACGCACCCATAAAGGCAGCCGAGATATAGCGCCTCCAATGGGTCAACAATGCAATAGTTATTCTAACAATACTGTCATATATGTCAAATTCATGAATCCATAACTTCAAAATGCTACAGTAAAAATCTTTGAAAATTTGAATGATGATATTCAAGCACGATGGGTATAAAGCACCAGTGAAAATGTTTTACTCCCCCAAATGGGTCCACAATGTGATGGCTCTTCTAATTGCATTGTCAGATTGGGTCCATAACATCAAAATGGTACAGTAACCATAATGCAATGGCTCTTTCAAGTCAATTTAATTAATCAATTAAATCAGAAAGTACAGTTGTAAAATATTACAAATTACAGTATTGACAAATATCATATATCCATTTAAGCAAAATTAGTTTGCGTTTCAAAGCAATAACATGATTATACATTTTGTATTTCATCCATATTTGATGTTCTTGCAGGGGTAGGTGTCATCTGGTGTTGGTTCATCTGAAGTCTTCGGAGGCTGGATCCAAGCTGCAGCTGGCATTAATCTCTAGTTACCTTACCTTTTATTGATTTATTAATGCATCCAAAGCATTCCAGTGTAATAATTGAAGAATTATGTAATTATATGTTATGTACGTTTGTATTTTTTACAGTCACTGATATTTCTGTGTTAATTACCTTTTAAAATAGTTTATTATTCTTTTCTGAAAATAGACACAATAGTATCAAAAGTGTGAATAAGAGAAAAAACACATGGTCCCTTAATTGAGCTGATGGCATGTACAATAATTAAAGAATAGGCATACTGTAATTATATTGTATGTGCCTTAATATTTTTACAGTCAATCTTCGCTAATATATTATTCTTTTATTCTGAAAATGGACACAAAAGCAACACAATCCCTTAAAAATCTTGAAAAAGAGAAAACCTGCACGGTTCCTAAGTCGAGCGTGAATAAGAAACCAAAGACGCTGAAGCGTCGCGTCTTTTAAGGTGGACCGGATAGCGTCAATAAGAAGCTGCGAATAAGAAACTGGATTCAGCCTCGTGGAAAAATGGCCAAGTGTAAGGATTTGAGCGCGTTTGACACAGGGACAAATTGTGATGGCTAGACGACTGGGTCAGAGCATCTCCAAAACTGCAGCTCTTGTGGGGTGTTCCTGGTCTGCAGTGGTCAGTGTCTATCAAAAGTGGTCCAAGGAAGGAACAGTGGTGAACCTGCAACAGGTTCATGGGCGGCCTGGGAACCTGGGGAACACATGGCACCAGGATGCTCTATGGGAAGAAGGCTTGGTGGAGGCAGTGTGATGCTATGGGCAATATTCTGCTGGGAAACCTTGGGTCCTGCCATCCATGGGGATGCTACTTTGACACGTACCAACTACCTAAGCATTGTTCCTGACCATGTACACCCTTTCATGGAAACTATATTCCCTGGTGGCTGTGGCCTCTTTCAGTAGGATAATGCGCCCTGCCACAAAGCAGAAATGGTTTGAGGTGTTGACTTGGTCTCCAAATTCCCCAGATGTCAATCCAATCAAACATCTGTGGGATGTGCTGAACAAACAAGTCCGATCCATGGAGGCCCACCTCGCAACTTAAAGGATTCAGCCTCTTCATTTTTCCTGCTTCTAACACATCAACACCGAGGATAACATTTTCACTTGCTGCCTAATATATCCCACCCGCTAACAGGTGTCGTGATGAAGAGATAAGAGTGTTATTCACTTCACCTGTCAAGTGGTCATAATGTTAGGCCTGATCGGTGTATATTATGCAGTGTTGTTGTTCCCCGTGTGAAACTTTTGGCTTGACTGATCTAAGGAAAACATACTGAATTCTCATTTTTAAAGTGGTGCAGCAGCGCCACAGTGAGGGCGACAGGCGAACTGCGCCGCCAACAAGCCCACGTTGCAGACATCCGCGGTACAGATATAAACGCCCAGGATCCAACCGAACAGATCACATCCTAAATGAACACGACCTTAAGGGGTCAAAGGAAGTGACTCTCCTCTAATCAGTGTCCCGCAATCAGCTCCGTTGCATCCAGCTTACAACGTGGCAATCTGCTTACTTTACAAGCACATCTGGAATTCCCCGAAATCTGTCGCATAACCGTAACGATCTGTGCAGATGTCGGCTTATGAATTATTTAAAATTGAAAAGAAGCAGTACCTCGAGCAGCTGGAAGATAACGAATCGCAGGCGTCACCTGTCTGATCCAGAAATCCCGTTAAAGGCCCGTCAGATCCTGTCTGTCGGGGTGACAGCTGTGTATTGTTGATCTTCAGTCGTTTTACAGACCTTATTACTGAGTTATTGACCAAACGATGCTACATGTTTCTCTACATGACAAACCGGTAGGCTCCACTATCCAAAAAACACAATCAGCCACATGTTTCCAGTCAGCGTGCGATACGGGTCATACCAATGTGAGCGCGGAGGGGTGTCACAACTGCTTGCGACCATTATAACATGCTGTGATAGACAACGGCGCCGTATTAGACACGTTGTTTTTCTTTTTTAAGCCAAATATCAATCAAAAATCATTAAATATAAAAGTATACGATATATATGATTTAATAGTTTGGTGACTCGTGTATGGTTTCCCTGTCTGAAACGCTCTGATCATACTGACGTAACATGTAAACGTAGCGTGCAACTTTGTTGTGTTAAATATTCAGCACAAAATACCCATCGTGTGCAGAGTATAATACTAAACATGCCGAATTAAGACTATATAGAATAGAATAAAATAGAATAGACTATTTTCAGATGTACTTAAATATGCACTGGCTTGTATTCAAGCTCCTTAATTTTTTTCACATTTTGTTATGTTGCTGCCTTAAACTACAACATTTTAAACATTTTCCTTCATAGCTCACACTTGAAACTTCAAATACACTACAAGTAGTGTACTTGAAATACACTAGTCATCTTTTGATACAGGAAACAAATATAGGTGCACTATTTAATAATACAATTGATACATTTTCACTAATAAGGACAAGACTTTAAATTAAATGCGATTTGGGGGCGATTTTAACAGTGTTTGGATGCAATTGTAACACTGAAAAAATAAGCCTACCTTAAAGTAATCACTTTTATTGCTGTAGTAATGTTACTCTTTTTTTGTTTTTTTGATATGGTTCAAATTCTTTTAGATGTCAGGCATCATATGCATTCAAAAAGTAAAAGTAATTTTCTATTTTTGCAGAAGACTAGGCAACTATTCTAGTGGTAACTCTATTTTAATCATTTAAATATATATATTTACTCAAAAACATTAATCAGCTGATGATAATATTCACACTTTCTGTCTACACACATATAAAACACACATTATTTTATACAAAGAACGTATGTTAGACTACTTAATGATTAATGTTTATACTAGAACAAACAGGTGCATTTTAATACCCTCTTTTTAAATGTAGTTTTACATTTAGATTTAGTGAAATATGTTCATTTTCTTACAGAAAAGTATGTCAACACAGACAAACAAGGTGCTTACTTCGGGGGCAATTGTGACACAATGTTACAATTGCCCCCGATGTTACAGCCATGATAAAATATCATATGCTACTAGCTAGCCACACCTACCCGGTATATATTAGCATAGGCTGTTCATGTAAAAATGTACAAAATTTACCAATAACCTAGAGATAAAATGCATGTAAAGTTTAAATTCGCAGTCATCTAAAATTTAGACAGCATAAGAAAAATACTGTACATCCAAAAAGTAACTTTCATAACTCAAAATCAGTATTTTGTTGATCACTTCTGCTGAGGTGAAATTATTATTTTCCACAGGCAGAGAGAGAATCCTACTGAGCATGTGCAGATTAAGTGTCATCACTCTAGCTTGTTTTGAGTGTGTTCATATAGCCTACCCTTTTGGGACCCTTGAAATTTATCTCAGGGGTATTCCAATAGATGTTACTACACTTTGAGTGGAATTAACCTGTGGCAAATTCAATTGAATGCGTATGATTTGGAAAGGCACCTCTCAATGAAAGGTCTAACAGCTGAAAATGCATATCAGAGCAAAAACCATTCTTTGCCATAAGGTAAAAAAAACTTTTCGGCATATAAAGGAACGTGTGGAAAATCCAAGCATGTTTTCAGAGACACCTTATCAGTAGATGCACAAAGGCCTATTTAGACCACAACGTGAATCGCAGCCGTAAAGAGCAAACAAGACTACGGAATAATACAACAAAGCTTCCATCCCTGAACAAAAAGCCAAAGACAATACAAGCATCTGAGAATACATATTTTTAATGCTAAATACAACCGCCGCTAAAATATAACTGCCAACGGTGACTCCCTTGGAATGCAATAAAAGTTTTTTAAAAAAATAGTATGTTTTAAGAGTATCTTTATTTCCCTACTGTCACCAGTTGCTTGCCATTTCATATCTGGGGAAGACTACAAACAAATTCTGCTGTATTGAAGATTCACAGAAGTAAGTACAGTATGTAGCCTCCTTAATACAAAGAAGTTGAGCAATCGATGGAAGTAGAAATATGATTCAGCTTCTGTCGCTTTGATTGATGGTGACCTTTGACCACCCACATCGTTCCCCTCCCCCACGGTTGACCTTGACCACCCACGTCGACGCCACCTTTGACCTCCGGGGACCAATATGACCTTTGAGGGTTCATATTTGAAATACTGATGCCAGCCTATGACCTCTAGGACAACAATTTGAAGAATTTGAAGATTGTTTTGAACTTTGACAAGGCTGTTTGAGGGATGATTTCGGGGGCACTTCTGCAGGACACGTGAGGGGCTGCCACATTCCATAGCAGGGGACATTTTTACTGAAACACAGGTAATCAAACATTGTAGTTAGCTAGGTGAAAAACTTTAGATTGTTTAAAATTTGTAAATCTTATTTCTACAAAGATTCACGCAGACCTTGATTAATAACCCTTAACCATGTATGAACCCCATGCAATGAAACATGTTGACAAAGTTTGTATGTTTTAATACAAAAAAATTAAAAAGATTATTAGTAAAATAAGTTTGAAACATATCTTTAAGAAAATCCCAACACATGTCCTCAGCAATCTTTAATGACAACTTCAGATGGTGATGAGGTGATTTGCAGACCAGATGTTTCTCTTTGGTCAATGAAAACATGAGTAAAAGTTTGTCTTGAATAAATATTTGACCCCAACGATTTTGTAGGGTGTTAAAGGCCCTACAATGTTGTTGTTGTTTTTTGTCAACCTGGTGAATCTACACATGTCAGGTCTTCGGAAGTTGTGACTTCCAGGGTCAACGGGTCTCCTGAGAATATGAATTTTACCTTAAAACCAAAGATTTAGCAGTTGGTTTCTGACACAATTATTCAGTACTTTTATAAATGCTATGTTCTACAAAGGTTCATGCTACTTTTATCATCCTGATAAATATGAAAATAATACATATATGAATAAATACAAAAATAATACAATACAAAATAATATAAGAATTCAGATGAAGCTTCTTATCAAACAAAGAAAAGAATATGTCATTTTCACTTGTGAGTATGTTTCAACACGTGTTATACAATTTTTGTACTCTAGTTTCTTGCTATTTTTAATAGTCTTTACAAGTGTCTAACGCATTCAAATCCAGTTAATTACAAGCTAAGTTGATACAGCTGTTTTTATTACATTACCATTGTCTTTTTTCCTTTATTATTTTTGGCACAAATAAATAGATGTCGATTAAAGCCTACTGTCATTGCCTTGCCCCTACAGATTAAAACATGTTATTTGTAGGAATTATGTGTGCACAAAACTTCCACAAAATTCCTATCTGGTTGTTGTCAGGGCAAGTTTGTGCAAATCATCACTTGTGTGATGAAGGACCTTTCACTTTAAACACATTTTTAAATGTATGACTAAACTTTTTTTTTGTTTTCTTTTGACAAACCTACATTTCAAACTATTTACCTCTGGTGTTTCACAACCACAGGGAAAACATATTGTTTTGCAATACTCATGAAACCTAATCCAGATTATTTTTATCTCACCTAGAACCACAGATCTATATAAATGTCATTTATATAGATCAGTGCCTAGAACACAAAACTTTTTTCATACCAAATAAGTATACTGTTTTACACATATTGACCATTTAACTATTTTTGTAGGTATCATGTCATTTTAGAGGATTTACTAAATGATTGAACGCTCCAAAATCACAATGTTTGTAAATGATGTTTTTACTACTCCACTAGATTGATCATATTTAGTCAGATTTCAGGTGACCATTTTTTCATAATCTTTATGCAACAATTATGCGCGCACAATTTACTACAAATGTGTACAGCATTTAAGAAAAGAGACATTTAGCTATAATTAAAACATAATACAGAAATCATCTCTTCTGCTCTATTGTAAAAGTTTGTAAAGTTGATTTTTCCCCCACCAGTAGATGACAGTTTTACATTTTGTTTGAAAACATGAACAAACATTATTCCTTACAGTGTTTAAACTACAACTGCGATGTTCTGTCTGGTCTGTCTAGGAACCGGTCACAAGACACATAATGCATCAAAAAAAAGTGTCTCATCAAAGTGAGTCTTGATGTTTTTCTGTTACATTTACAGCTATTGCGCTTAAAACACATCTATTACACTTAGTTACAACATTTTACATTGGGGTGCCACACATTTTTTTGTAACACGTCTTTAAACGGAACTTCAATAAAAAAGTCAACTTGATAAGTAATAATTCTAAGTAAAAGGTTGGTTGATTCAGACCTTTTTATTTTGACCGCTACAATGCTATGTCTTTTAGGCATCTGCCTTTTAGGTTTGATCCATGAAATAAGCCCAACAACATGTTGTCATGGTTGTCTCAATAATTTTTCAAAAATCATACCAAAACCCAAAATTGTTTAACATTTCTTAATTTTTACAATTTTAAATATATGTTCAGCTTAAATATTAGTTTTTAGTCATTTACAAAGGTGTCAGGCATGATATCTTATATATAATTATGATATTGTTACATGTTCTAGGTTGTTGGTACCTGTAAGCGGTAAAAACTTAACAGTAAATAAAAGACACAGTAAAAAAGACACGTGATTAGATAGTTACTCAAGCAGTCCTCTGTGATGTCTTTTAATAAAACATTTCAGCGTCATTAAGGTAAACTCAGTAACGGTATACAGTGAAATACATACAAAACGTTATGGTAATGAATAGGCTAAATAAACTGACTCTTTAACATACCAGACTGATCCTGGGTAAGTAAACCTCTGTAATAATTTCACTTTTGGGCCCAAACAAGGGACGCCAATTATGTAGTGATTTTACTTTCGTCCATCCAAGGACGTTAAGTAAGGTAGTGATTGGTACTCACGTCACCGCAGACGTTGTGATTTTTGGATCACACGTCACTTAAGGTGTGGTTATGAGTACATCAGATGACCATCTTCCCCCTCTCTTAGTTTGGGACACTAATCAAGGTCTTTTACTTGGCTCTATGAGAACGCTCCAAACGGGAAGCGGTTCAATCATTTTGGATTGAATGCAAAGTGGGAAGAGTTGGTCAGCTGATTTATCTGAAAGATTGGTGAGATTTCTAACTTATAGAGCCTTTTCTGTATTATCAGCACAAGTAAGACACAATTGTAATAAAATAGATTTTATTAACAAAAGATAAACAAGAATAACTAGCACCACTACTAAATGAATACAATGAATGATAAAAGAATAAAGTGCATAAAATATATAAATTATGTATATTGTGATTATGTTGAGTGTGGCTATGGAAGAGTTGCGTTATCTTAAGGAAAGATAAACTGTTGTTTTTCTGAAACTAAGGTGAAAAACCTTATTATGCATCAAACAAATAACGAAGCATCAGTTAAATTACCTCAAATGTAAATTGGAAAATCATATACTAATATACAACAATGCCAAGGTTTCTGGAAAGAGGTTTGGTTAAGTGATATTTACGTTCCACTTGGTTGAGTGAGCAGTCCGATGGCAGTCACTTCTTCCACTGGTTGTGCTGGGTGACAATGCAGTGGGAAAGGAGCTGGAATCCGTTTCAACAGTCTTGAACACAAAGAGCTGTGGGATGCTGATCTCCTGGAGCACCAAAGGGTCCTTAGGGTAGGTGCAGAAGGTCCTTAATCTGGAACACGCAAACGAAGGAACCTCGAAGTGAAGGTTTGCTCTCCTGAGCTTAACCTTGTTGCAAATGTCTCTGTGTGTCTTCTGACTCTGTGGGTCAGACACTCAGGACTTGGTCAATCCGCTTTGGTCTCTCTGGCATGGAGACTCGGGACGTGCTGTAGTCTCGCTGGACTAAAACTCTGAACGTAGTGGTTGTTAATGTCTCTTTCCTCACAGCCTGGAGGCTCAGAACGTGGTCGTATCTGTTACTGCCTCACAAGCTGTAGACTCAGATCCTTGGATCTTTTGTTGTCTCTCTGGATAAACCAGAGGCTCAGAATTTAGTTGCTCTGTCACAGTCTCATCCTCGCCGGACAGATTCAGAACTTGGTGAACTGTTTGTCTCTCTCAAGGAGAAACTCAGAACATTACGGTGTATCTGTTATGTCTCTCTTGAAGGGAGACTCAGAACAAGGTGTGTCTGTTGAAAGGGTACCTTTATCATTTTCCGAATAGGAGGAGATTGAAATTTGGCGCTTCTCCATTACAGTGTTGTGATTGGCTGCTGGCATCAGAGGGGGCTCACCGTGTGGCCCACCCTCCTTTCTCCTGTGGAACTCATTTGCATACTGTACACAGTTAGAAGTCTTTAAAGTGTCTTTAAAGTTTACCAATGCATTTCTCACTTTCCAAACCACCATCAGAATACCCTTGGCAATATTCTAAACAAATAGAAACCAAACATAATGGAAAAAGATTGGACTGTTCATTCATTGATTTGTTCATTAACAGCGGACTCTGTGTAAGATGTTGCATTACAAATAGCTGTCACTGAGAATACTTATTTCTCTGAATAAGTATGAAATGGATGTGTGTACTTTACATCAGTCTTAAGTTTTCCAAACATAGTTATGAATGGATTTGGATGAGGTCTTTCTTTCACCCACTACTGCTAAGGTCCTGTGGAATTTTTATGGCAGTCATAGACCAGGACACTAGGGATTTGGGTGAAGGGCAGAAACTGCATGTGGACCAATGAGATGTCTTGTCCTTCCTAGGCTTGGTACAAGAGGTGGTCTTTTTGGCCTCTAGAGGTGTCTGGCTGTTGCCAAGATCCAATCAAAATGTAGCAAACCTTTGTCCACTGTTATGGACAGAGAGGGGCCCGGCCATAAACTGGGCCCTGGAATGTGCTGTCCACTACACCTCAAATACCCAAATCACACAGTATAATTATCTTGACTTTATCCACGTTTAGGGGCGCTGTACTCGTCCTCATGCGCTTATTATTATTAATAATAAAAAAACATTTAGCTTGAAAAGTTTCTTTGATTTTGTTCAAGTTTTTCTGAAACACAGTGTTTTACCACTTTATTTTTTAAAACATCTCCAGTCTTCTTTGTCCACATCCCAGGTCTAGCTCTTCCTACTCCCTATACCCCTCTAACCCTCTCTACCCCTGATTTTAGAATCGTGATATATTGTGTAAAACAACATGGATTGTGTTAATGTTTGGTAACAACAGTCCAACGTTGTGCTAATTGTAATTAGAGATTTGGAAAATGTGACTACAGATTGAATGAAATTAAACCAAAACAAAAAACATATGCACCAGGTGGATTGTTTGAATTCATAACATGCATTTAGAAAGTAAATGGGATGGAATTTATTTTTGTGCTGATTTTTAAGGTCAATATATATATATATATACCAAAGATAATGTTAAGATGTTCAGTTAAATACTTTTATTGACGTTGTCATATTAATTTGGCTCAAGTAATATTAAAACTCAAATGTACATATTGTATGTAACACATTTGAATGTTTTTACAAAATATACAAACACTTTTAAACAATATTCTACAATTTGAATAAGCCATTATTTTGTAACATACAGATTTTTAATGATTTGCACAAACTTGCCCTGTGTCGTGGAAATTATTTTATCTTCAAAATAATTCGGATTCCTAGAATTATTGAAAGGTTTAACAATTGTTTATTTCTTGCAAGAAATAGCCTGAGCTTGAACCCAATCGAACATATCTGGAGAAACCTGAAAATGTCTGTCCATCGATGGTCCCCATCCAACCTGACAGAGCTTCAGAGGATCTGAATAGAAAAATGGCACAAAATCACCAAATGCAGTTGTGTAATGCTTGCCACATATATACCCAAAATACTTGTACATGTGCTTTAAGTTTGAATATGCATTTTACTTATTTCAGTCATCCTTTTTAATACATTTGCAAAGTTGTCACCGATTATTTTTTTTATTTGTTTTTGTTTTGCTTTTTGCTTTGTCATTATGGTGTATGGATGTATTGACAATCTTGAAACTTTGTATAGGGTTATAGCACTGGTGATGTTTGGATGTTACTGTCTCTTTGGTAAATTGCTTAGCTGTATTCTTCATTTGTAATTTACTTTGGATAAAGGCATCTATTAAATTAATACATGTAAATGAATGAAATGCAAATGTCCAAGGATGCATTACTCTGTTTTAGAGATGAAAAGATGATAAAGCGTTTTTCTTCTGGGTAACAACATATACTAGGGGTGAGCGGGGCACAACCTAACGCAGGGTTAGTTGCAACATCCCATGGTTTAAAACTTTGCATGCCAGCATGACGAAACTTGGTGCAAAAAATTATCTTGTTTGTTGTAACTGCATAATAAATGCTTTAAATAAAACAAAATGTATAAAAAATATTACCCAAAAAAAAAAAAAAAAAAAAAAAAAAAAATATATATATATATATATATATATATATATATATATATATATATATATATATATATATATATATATATATATATATATATATATATATATATATATATATATATACAGGTCCTTCTCAATAAATTAGCATATTGTGATAAAGTTCATTATTTTCCATAATGTAATGATAAAAATTAAACTTTCATATATTTTAGATTCATTGCACACCAACTGAAATATTTCAGGTCTTTTATTGTTTTAATACTGATGATTTTGGCATACAGCTCACGAAAACCCAAAATTCCTATCTCAATAAATTAGCATATCATGAAAAGGTTCTCTAAACGAGCTATTAACCTAATCATCTGAATCAAAATTACACTTGCTAAAGATTCCTGAGGCTTTTAAAAACTCCCAGCCTGGTTCATTACTCAAAACCGCAATCATGGGTAAGACTGCCGACCTGACTGCTGTCCAGAAGGCCATCATTGACACCCTCAAGCAAGAGGGTAAGAGACAGAAAGAAATTTCTGAACGAATAGGCGGTTCCCAGAGTGCTGTATCAAGGCACCTCAGTGGGAAGTCTGTGGGAAGGAAAAAGTGTGGCAAAAAACACTGCACAACGAGAAGAGGTGACCGGACCCTGAGGAAGATTGTGGAGAAGGACCGATTCCAGACCTTGGGGGACCTGCGGAAGCAGTGGACTGAGTCTGGAGTAGAAACATCCAGAGCCACCGTGCAAGGAAATGGGCTACAGGTGCCGCATTCCCCAGGTCAAGCCACTTTTGACCCAGAAACAGCGGCAGAAGCGCCTGACCTGGACAACAGAGAAGCAGCAGTGGACTGTTGCTCAGTGGTCCAAAGTACTTTTTTCGGATGAAAGCAAATTTTGCATGTCATTCGGAAATCAAGGCGTCAGAGTCTGGAGGAAGACTGGGGAGAAGGAAATGCCAAAATGCCTGAAGTCCATGTCAAGTACCCACAGTCAGTGATGGTCTGGGGTGCCATGTCAGCTGCTGGTGTTGGTCCACTGTGTTTTATCAAGGGCAGGGTCAATGCAGCTAGCTATCAGGAGATTTTGGAGCACTTCATGCTTCCATCTGCTGAAAAGCTTTATGGAGATGATTTCATTTTTCAGCACGACCTGGCACCTGCCCACAGTGCCAAAACCACTGGTAAATGGTTTACTGATCATGGTATTACTGTGCTCAATTGGCCTGCCAACTCTCCTGACCTGAACCCCATAGAGAATCTGTGGGATATTGTGAAGAGAAAGTTGAGAGACGCAAGACCCAACACTCCGGATGAGCTTAAGGCCGCTATGGAAGCATCCTGGGCCTCCATAACACCTCAGCAGTGCCACAGGCTGATTGCCTCCATGCCACGCCACATTGAAGCATCATTTCTGCAAAAGGATTCCCGACCAAGTATTGAGTGCATAACTGAACATAATTATTTGAAGGTTGACTTTTTTTGTATTAAAAACACTTTTCTTTTATTGGTCGGATAAAATATGCTAATTTATTGAGATAGGAATTTTGGGTTTTCATGAGCTGTATGCCAAAATCATCAGTATTAAAACAATAAAAGACCTGAAATATTTCAGTTGGTGTGCAATGAATCTAAAATATATGAAAGTTTAATTTTTATCATTACATTATGGAAAATTATGAACTTTATCACAATATGCTAATTTATTGAGAAGGACCTATATATATACAGAAAATATATATTATAACAGAAAAATATACATAGCCTACCTAACTGAAAAACGTGTAGGCTGAAGCCACTGCTTATTATGCCTACCCTTTATACATATTTATCTGAGCGTACTTTTTTCTTCTTCTTTGGATTAGAGCACTTGGTGGCCTACGCGCGGCGCTGTTGGACACGTTTCAAATATCATTTTTAAGTAACCTTTTGAAAGATCTGGCCAAATAAAAATGGGGCGGAGCGACACGTGCAACCGCACGCAGTTTCTGAAGTCAGGGGGATCGATCGAAAGCACATCATTTGGGTATAAACGGAGGTCGGAGCCAGCTGCAAATGGGTGGGTTAGCAGCAAGTGGGTGGAGCTTTACCCGCAAGTGGGCTGTACAAACTTACAGAGGATTTTGATTGGTTTATTTAGTATAACCTGTGTATAGCTATTAGGTGTGTTCGACATCGGCTGCGGCCGGATTCAACTGATCGGCGAGAGTAGCCGCGTGCAGGCGGGGAGGAGCTGCAAACGGAGACGTGAAGTCGGACACTTTCTGCTTCCCGTAGTGACGCTCGCGCTGTGTTTGCATACTTTATCAGCTGAAGTGAAATAAATGCAATATTTGGCAATACACAGATGTTTCAGAGACATTATTGTCATGTAATACTTTATGTACTGCTTAATACAGCGTGTGTATGTACAAGAATAAAGTTCAACATATAAGCCTACACTATCAATGAAGTGGGGTTTACATTTTTAATCAGTTTTATTTTGATAAACATGACAACATAACATCGCGACTACATGAAAGGAGGTTTTACTGTTATAAAAAAAAACAGATTTGTGCGCATTAGTGGAGCTGAAGGTTTCAGAATAAACACGAAACACACGTGATCGCTGTCATGCGGTGAATCCAGCCAATCGAGGAACAGCTGTGTCGTCATCAGAGTCCGTGCAGCCTCCTGCAGCTGCTCTGTAGAAACTGCACCGGCTGTATCAGCCGACTGCTCTCGAATCGCTCTCGCGGCACTTTGTTGACATACGTCACTGTCACGTGGCGTCGGCGCTGCCTCAAGTCGGACAAAATTTCTAACCGGCATGCACTGCTTCAAGTCAGCCGCCGATCGGTCTGCGCATCGCTGGGTGAAGTCGAACAAGCCTATTGGTTCATGCTCCACAGATGGTGGTGGTAGTAGGCTTGTTTGAGATGCGCCTCGCCTCGCCTGCAGTTCAGCCGAGACTAGGCGGCTGCAGTGAGGGGAGGAGTGAAAAAAGTGCAGGCAAGCCGGACAGTTCTCTCTTCTCGTAGTGGATCAGACACCTGCGAGATCAAAGGCGGATATCGCGGGATTCACACTCGTGCGCTTTGTTGCTGATAAACTGGATGTAATTTAACTTATGTTACTTTTATATGAAAATAAATATTATGAACAAGACACCCAAAGTTTTTGTTATTTATTTCCATTCGAAAGACGTGTTTATCAATCATTTTTACTTTAATTAGGCCTACATACACGTTTATATATATATATTTTATAAATATGACAACAATCACATAACCCACAGAGAGATCGCCTTTGTTAGAGAGTTTGGGAATAACCCCATATGATATCAGAGTTTTAAAATCAAACATTTAAAAAAAGAACCATACATCACGGTTGTTTAAACCAATAAGCATTAAGCTGTGTTGTCAGCAAGTCGTTTCCCATCATGCTTTTGCTCCGCGCAGTCGGTGGAGAGCAACTGCGCGCGACTGCAGAATCCGACACATCCGCCTTTCGCTCGCGAGAGTTTTTTGACATACGTCGGCATGACATCAGAGCAAGGCGGACCGCCCTCGGACACTTTTCTAACCGGCATGCATCTCGCACTGATCACCGGTGATCGGTTCTGCGCAGATTTTGCTCATCTCAAACAAGCCTACTGTTGTAAGTTTTGTTGCGATCCATCAGAAAACAAAGAAGAAAACAACCACGTTCACGTGTTCATCAGCGTTGAGTTGAAGGGGTAAGTTTGTTGTACAGTTTTTAGTTTTGTAAAATAGTATTATAAGTTGTGAAAAGAACATTTTATAACGGCGTTTGTACACTGCTTTTAGTCTCAATAGTTAAAAAGAATAAGGGTAAAGTGTATCCAAATTAATTTCTGTAGTTTTTTTTTTAGTAGCACACACACATTACAAAGTCTGTAACGTGCATGGTAAGATCTTTTCTGCATTCCATTTCTACAATTTGCTCTTCCAGATCATGGATTCTGAAGACCATAAGAAGGTATTGTGGCAGTGTAATTTTTGTAATTAATTAGATTTTTGACAAGTATTTACTGTAATTTGTGATCAATTTAATGCATCCTTGCATTCCATTAATTTTGATATTATACTGGTTATATTGCAAGCTGTTGTATTTTTATATTTTGCTGATATATATATATATATATATATATATATATATATATATATATATATATATATATATATATATATATATATATATATATATATATATATATATATATTCTAATCCACTTTCAGAAGAAGAATGCTCTGCACTTCTCCCTGAAACCTATGGCAAGGAAAAAAACAGGACTTGCATGTGAAAGTAAGAACTTTGTTATGAAACAAAATACATATTATAATAAAATAATATTGGTCAGCTAATTTTAAATTACTTCATTTTAGCAGACCAAACCCCAGTTGTGCCCTCTGGTTTTAGCAAGGTATGCATAATCAATATTAATTATCATTTAAAATGTGTATCATAGAACAATTTGAATCCACTTATATTTTTCTTTAAGGATGAGCTGTTAAAAGATGATGACCCTCCATCATGCTTCATCTTCAAGGTAGTTGAATAATGTTAGAAAATGTGCTTTTTAACTTTTTTAATGGCCTGTGCTAACCGTTGCCATCTTTTCAGTTATCAGGAGCGTTGCTAAAGAACATATTGCTTGAAGTTGTTCTTGAAGAAGGAGATGCTGCCTACACGCCCCTGTCATTGCTTTGCTCTATAGGTTCAGGGACATGGTTGGAGATGAAAACTTCAAGAATCAGACACACTTCTTATGGCTAGAAAGTAAATATTGACATTTAAAAATAAAACGCATAACAAGAACGACATTGATAATGTTAAATGTTATGTTAATTTTTTTCTTCCCTCAGTTGTTGCATGTTGGAAAAATAAATCTTAACACTACAAACAACTCTTCTGGAAAATCTCCACTTGTTTCGAGTGCCGTTTTGAGTACAAATGCTGCACACCTGGTACGTTTTGTGTAAAATAGTGATGAATAAACTAGTATAAACCCTAGTGCTTATTGTGCTTCTTGTGTATCCACCAGGTTATGCTGGGAAGGGAAAGCGAGGCAAGCTCCAGGGCATTTAATCGGAAACATTCCACCCTGGATTTTGCAGTGTTCACTGCAATAGTGTACATACAAATAATAAAAAAGACTAAAAATAATACAATTAATGAGTGACTTGTTCATGATTTTATTCATTGAAAAAAAAAAAAGTCTGCTATTTGAAAAAAAATGCAGTAAAGATGGATGGTAACTAAAACATTTTTTACAGATGTTTTTCATGTATTTACACATTCACTTCACTGAGTGCAATTACATCTCATTGTGTTCATATGTTCATTTTCTTGATATTGTAGAATATGTAGCTAATATTCAGAAATATGCTTGAATAAGGTCAAGGTCTACATTACAGCCTAATTCGTTTAAAACACCATCACTTTAAGTATGGTAAAAGGTGTAAAGACGTGACTTCATCGTTAACAATGAGTGGTATTGGACACGCACAATAATAACTTTCATTAATAATACATTTCATTACTGTCACTACTTCCTGCCATACTCAGTCACTGCGGTCCTCTGCATCAATGACGCTTGTGAAATCCCTCCTACTTGCGGCATAAGCTCCTCCCACTTGCACATTTGTGAAATCCTATGGAAGGCCAACAGGGCCAAAACGTGTTGAAAATGACGTGTAAACACGTAATACGTGTTAACGCGTCATTTACGGGTAATCACGTAATTACGTGTTAACACGTTATAACGTGTTGTCACGTGAAAGACGCGTTTACACGTTATTTTGTGCTGGCACATTGGAACTTTACCACCCCCTGCTGGTGTGGCATACAACAGAACAAAGAACAAACAGACTATTGTAAATTGCAGGATTTAATCTAAAAAAAAAAAAAATAGGATACAATCCCTTATGAAAATGAACCATGGTTTTTACGAAATGGTTTTAATGAAAAAAAAAAAAAAACCATGGTTATTATAGTTAAACCATGGTAAACACAAATAAACCATGGCTTTGCTACTTTAACTATGGTATTTGTGGTTATAAATGGTAATCAATTTGCCAAAAAAAATAATAAAACCATGGTTCATTTTCTTATAAGGAATGAACATAAATATATATAGGCCTATATATTTTGAAAATCACTCCGGTGCTGCATTATTTTAAATGTCCTTATGTCTAAAGGTGGTTTTAATTTCCTTGTGTCTGGAGTCTTCTGTCTTTTCACTGGTAGCACGTCAGCTGGCAAGCCATAATGGAGTCCATTTAAAGGGAATGATTGTGGAGGGGAGTTTTGTCAAACTATGACAGGGATACAGCGAATAGTTTTGCTAAATCAAATAGCCTATGGCGTGCACCACCTGCTGAGCCATTTAGTGTATATTTAGCCATATTATATAAAATATCCACGATTGGATTTAGCTTGCAATTTGGTTTATATTTCTCACGAGTCATAAATGCCATTTCAACCATTTCTTTAAGGGATAGTTCACCCTGAAATAAAAAATAAAGTCCTATTTTAGCCAACTCACCCTGCTGTTGTTCCAATGCCCTGTGTCCTATCTTTTTCGGACCTCAAAAGCAGAAATTTTACAAATAGTCCTGCACGCGCTCCTTCCTTCAGTGGATAGCGACCAGACTAAAACATTACAAAAATTATACAAAAGTATCACGTAATGATACAGTGAGACGCGAGACAATGATTGAATCTGGAAAAAAGTTAAATAACTCAAAAATGTTTTAATTACTCCTCAGATGACGTTCATAATTTATACATCTAGCATTAGGTAATTCAACCTTTAACAGATCCATTAAAATAAGTTATTACTCTACCACCTGCGTGACATCCTCTCCCGGCCTATACGCGGTGACTAGGGCAATGGTAATTAACTAAATTACACTATTTACCACGATACATGGCTGTTATAAGAATTCAACGAAATCAGTATCAACAAAATCTTACAACAAATCTTTAATTATTTTTTTTGTGTAATCTTTTAATTAATCTGTGTGTAAGTGTGAGAGAGTGCAAGAGTGAGTTTTGTTTCTACCCCTGCCGTTCCCACACGAGGTTGCAATTCTTAAATGTGATCTAACAAAGGTAAAGAGAAAATATTAACCATATATGCTGATTATATTGGTTGTAATTGGGATGAAGTAAACATCTGTTGAGTATTTTAACATAACATTTTTGATTGTGTTGAATTAAAAACCCAAAAATGCAACGGGTCCACCAGACCCACGAACACTGGCTGAATAACAGAAATATGAACACCACACAAGGGTTAAAAGATCTCACGAGTCCTGATAAATGCAATTTCAACTATTTCTGAAGTGCTTCTATTATAAAGAACACTGCTTTCTCACATAATGCAGTTAAACAACCCATGCATAGAGTGAATAATCGATTTTTGAGCCATTGATAAACTAATTCAGCACCGCCGCCGTAACGGACAGCACCTGCTAACGTCGCACTTATACCTTAAGCAACCTTCTAAGGTATAGTTCAGGGAACACGCCTATAAATGGTAAACATTTAGTTAAGTTAGACCTTTAGAGTCTTCGTAGCGCGCTAAGAGACAACGTTATCGGGAAATGCAGCCCTGGTTGGTCCGACTTTGTCAAGACAAACCCTACGGAGTTTATCCAATAACATCAATTAGTGATTTACACCAACCCTGCTTGTGAAGTAAATGAAGACTATCAAAATATATATATCAAAATATATAATGATAATATAAATGGCATAGGCACAATCATTTCAAAATTATATAGTTCATGTTCGTTCAACATTGCATTTGTGCTCTACCTGGCTTTCATTTACGTGTGGAATTTTTCAGATTTATGCGTTTATTTTTTATTTTGACAAAATGAAAACTATTTTTTTTTTCCCCCATTCGTTTTAAATACAAAAAATAAAATAAAAGCTTTTGTGTAGGCTAATAATCAGTAGTCCTAAGTGTAGGATGGAAATGGGGTACGGTATTATAATAATAATTATTATTATTATTATAATAATAATAATAATAATAATAATAATAATAATAGAGTAGTAAATGTATATATTGTGCCCCGTTGAGAAAAATTGTGAAGTGTAATATCTTTTGGAAAAGATGCAGAAACGCTGATGTGGAGGATTTGGATTCCCGTGAATGAAGCACATCACAGGCGCGCCGCGCGCACCTAGTCTTCAGATTGACGGTAGATGACGTAGGATCATCGTAACCATTCGGTAAGCACTCGTTCACAATCTCATGAATAAATTAAATAAAACGAAGGTGCGCATCACCACATTAATAGACATGAGAATGATTACAAACAGTTACGACAGGCAGTGTCAAGGTGACACAACACATTTGTTTCATTTGAATTATTCATGAAATAGTGACCCAAGCACTACGCTGAGCTTACTTCATCAGCCATCATAAACCAAAGACATTGACGGAAGGGTAATGCACACGGGAAGAGCCACTTTAGCAGGAAACTGAATAGATAGATCTGGAATGTAATAGCAAATATTTCAAAAATATTGGCGAGGGAAAATATGGCATAATCTCTTCTTTATTTTTAATATATATATATTATTTCCTTGTGGGTATATTCCTTGTATAATTTTACAAAAATGTAATTGTAAGGAAGACATTGTCTGATTTCAATTACTACTAATTCAAGCCACTGGTGATTACTTTTTTCTTTCTTTCTTTCTTTCTTTCTTTTTGCATATTGTTACGACCCTACTTTGGCTGTTAACACTTTGGGATTAAGAAGGGGAACATTTTAAACCCAGTTCTGATTACCACCAGTAATGACAACAGTGAGTGAGATGAGAAAAACAAGACCACACAAATAACGGCGATTAAACAATTATTTAATACATATGGAACCTAATAATTAGCCACACATGAATAAACTCATAATGAATACAAAGAAAAACAAATATACATAAAAATAGGATCTGGGGAGAACAATGGGAAAACTGGATTGTGCCAAAGAAACGAAAATAATATAATCAAAAGAGTCTTACTAAACGGTTTCAAACTAATCCTAAACTAAGAAAAGAAAGCAAAGAAAAAGTTTTCAGCGTTCACAAGCATGACAGATGCTGATTTGGATAACCAAATAATGAACAGTGACCGAGTATGAGTGTGCCTGTTGAGGTTGAGGGAATGCATGAACAGAGTTGTTTTCTATACATGCACGCTTATTCTGTCTTCTATTGCCTGTTTTATATTGTGGTAAAAAATGTTTTTTTATGCTCTGAAAAGGCATTGTTCAATGTTTTTCTGTTGGCTCTGTTTTACACCAGTAGGTGGTGCTAAAGCTCCACGGTCCAATAATAACGTGTAAACGCGTCTTTCACGTGACAACACGCAATAACGTGTTAACACGTAATTACGTGATTACCCGTAAATGACGCGTTAACACGTATTACGTGTTTACACGTCATTTTCAACACGTTTTGGCCCTGTTGGCCTTCCATAAAATCCCTCCTACTTGCGGCATAAGCTCCTCCCACTTGCACATTTTTGAAATCCCTCCTACTTGCGGCATAAGCTCCTCCCACTTGCACATTTTTGAAATCTCTCCTACTTGCGGCATAAGCTCCTCCCACTTGCACATTTGTGAAATCCCTCCTACTTGCGCTCCTCCCACCTGCAGGTATCCGGGCTGCAGAGATACATCCATAGAGTTATAGAGTTTGATACTAGGCTTGTTCGACTTCACCCAGCGATGCGCAGACCGATCGGCGGCTGACTTGAAGCAGTGCATGCCGGTTAGAAATTTTGTCCGACTTGAGGCAGCGCCGACGCCACGTGACAGTGACGTATGTCAACAAAGTGCCGCGAGAGCGATTCGAGAGCAGTCGGCTGATACAGCCGGTGCAGTTTCTACAGAGCAGCTGCAGGAGGCTGCACGGACTCTGATGACGACACAGCTGTTCCTCGATTGGCTGGATTCACCGCATGACAGCGATCACGTGTGTTTCGTGTTTATTCTGAAACCTTCAGCTCCAATAATGCGCACAAATCTGTTTTTTATAACAGTAAAACCTCCTTTCATGTAGTCGCGATGTTATATTTTCATGTTTATCAAAATAAAACTGATTAAAAACATAGACCCCACTTCATTGATAGT
Organism: Romanogobio albipinnatus; assembly: GCA_023566225.1. Taxonomy (NCBI): domain Eukaryota; kingdom Metazoa; phylum Chordata; class Actinopteri; order Cypriniformes; family Gobionidae; genus Romanogobio; species Romanogobio albipinnatus. Next base: position 27,910,467 of record CM042258.1, on the reverse strand, counting down.
GTAGGCTATGTTGAACTTTATTCTTGTACAAACACACGCTGTATTAAGCAGTACATAAAGTAGCTATTACATGAATGTCTCTGAAACCTCTGTGCATTGCCAAATATTGCATTTATTTCACTTCAGCTGATAAAGTATGCAAACACAGCGCGAGCGTCACTGCGGGAAGCAGAAAGTGTCCGACTTCACGGCTCCGTTTGCAGCTCCTCCCCGCCTGCACGCGGCTACTCTCGCCGATCAGTTGAATCCAGCCGCAGCCGATGTCGAACACACCTACTTACTTTACTTGAGCTTCTAACCATGGCGGAGATCACACAAATAGTGAAGCGGAATATGGCTATGTGATCAACGATGCACTGAACTGCCTCGATATTTTAAACCATGTTCCTGACCCCCCCGCGACAATGCGGTGGCTCCTTTTGTGCTTCGTGGATGTTCTTGTGGGTAAGACTTACATTTAATGAATAGAAATCGCAAGGCGTCTGATGCGATATAGCACACTTGTATGCATACATTTAAAATCAAGTACACTTTAGAAAAAATAAGCCTTTATTCGTGGCATGCTTTCTTTGTGGGTGAAATGGCACCAAACCGTGAACATTTTTAATTGAGGAAATAAAAGTGTTTCAGTTTTCTGAAACTGATTATAGGCTACATTCACCCCTAACTCTAATCGAGTAAAATATTTGGAACATGACTTGAAAAGCATTGCATATTATCAGCGGCACTGAACATGACGGACATGCCAAAATGTGCTTTAACTTTTAGCTGCTGGAACTTACCCTTACAAAAAATAAGTATGCCTATACTTCAAGTTCATTTTATTAAGTATAGGCCTACTTAAGTAAAGTTCAAGTGCATTTTAAGTATACTTTATGAAGTAAATATAGGCATACTAATATCACTTTTTAGTGTGTACTAATATCACTTTTAAGTATACAAAAAAAGTTGTTGTTTTTTTTTGTTAAAGTTTAACGTTTGTACTGCAACTGTACTACAAGGGAACTTGTAGGTACATGAATTTGAATTGATGAACAATGATCATTAGTCCATCAACACCCCCAAAGTTTCACGATTATTGTTAACCCTTCCTTGGTCTCCATTTCATTCGGTAACATTAGGCAGTTTTTTCTTGAACTTTTTTTCTGCTTCACCTGTGTTTGATCCGGAGATTCTGTACTCTTCCAGTCAGACGATGTATAATAGCCTACTAGTGCCCCCTACTCTGCATAACAGTGAACACATGGCTAGCCAGAAAAAAAAAGAGTAGATTTGAAGTAAATTCCTATGTACACTACCAGTGGACTAGCCTACACAAACATTATACTCCGTTACTCCGAATTAGTAACATGCTTCATAAATCAATTTTCAAACAATGTAAGTTTATAAGACAGTATTTAAAATTATGTGAAAAAACAGGCTTCTCAAATAAAAAAATGAGTACTTTTGATCGATATATTCTTAAAAGTGTAGAGTATAAGTAGGCCAAATAGACATTTCTGTCAGTATAAGTCAAGTAGCACACTTGAATAAATTTCTTTTTCGTAAAGGGCCAGGCACACAAGGTCACCATAGTGAATGTAGAATGCCAAATTTCTTGTCAGTCTATATTTGGCATTATAAATTCACAATGGTTTGGTGTGCAGTCTGTAATTTTACTGATTTAAGTAATGCCTTCTTTCGTTTTAGGCTATGTACCCTGTTATTTATTGGGAGGAGTGAAACCTGGCATCATAAAGCTAAATCCTTAGCCTTAGCTAAATCCTTTTGGGGGGAAAAAAAACAATTCAGTGACATTGTGTGCCTGGCTCCTTACGAAAAAGAAGTTTATAAAAAGAAGAATATATATAATATTTTAGTATGGATCCGTGCTTCCCAATGATGTTCCTGGAGACCCCTCCAACACTGCACATTTGGGTGTTTCTCAAACGGAAGGATGCACATTTCGGCTACCACGTCATCAAACGTTGCTGAAGGCCATCTCAATTTGAAGGATCCTTGGAAGGCAGCCTTTGTTTCGGATGTATCCTTCGTGGCCTTAAATCACCCAATCCTTTGCCAGAATTTAAATTCACGAAAATAAACTGACGGAAAACGAGTCGCACTGAGCTTGTCTGACAAAAAGAATGTTTTCGGACATTAAAGCATGTTGGTCAAAATTATCGATTTTTCTTTTATGCCAAAAATCATTAGGATATTAAGTAAGGATCATGTTCCATGAAGATATTTTGTACATTTTTTCGTAGATTTCGTAGTTGTTTCTCAGCCAAGTATTGTCCTATCCTAACAAACCATGCATAAATGGAACGCATATTTATTCAGCTTTCAGATGGTGTATACATCTCAATTTAAAGAAATTGACCCTTATGACTGGTTTTGTGGTCCAGGGTCACATATTACAGATAGTTGCTAGCAAAGGGCTTGAGTCTGCACATTTTTGTGGTACCATTATTGTCAGGTCCAATGTTAGTTTTTTTTGTAATATATCAAGTTTATGTATGTAAAAATATGAAGGAAAACTTGATTTCTCATGATATGACCCCTTTAAACTAAATTCCTCTTTCCAGCCTCATTTGAAGTGATTGTCCCCGATAAGCATCTGCCTGCAATCCGGGGTCGTCCAGCTGTACTGGGCTGTGAGTTCACACCTGATCCTGACCTCTCCAACTTGGTGGTTACCTGGCAAAGATCAGAGGACTCAAAGGTTGTCCACAGTTTCTATTATCAGCAGGACCAATTGGACAGACAGAGTCCAGAATACCACAATCGGACGTCATTATTTATTTCAGAGCTTCATAAAGGAAATGCCTCACTACGAATTGCAGCAGTTAGACCGAAGGATGCGGGCATGTACCTCTGCATAGTGAGCAATACAAAGGGAACAGGAAGAGCCTTGGTGAAAGTGACCTATGGAGGTATGCGTATGATGAATATTGGAGTGAATATGCTGTACAATGTTTCCAGAAGCTCCCAATCTAGTTTTCAGTCAACAAAAATAACTTGGTTGATCAAATTTGACAGCTCATTGATTTTGGTGATCATAAATGACAGCTAAACAGTCTTTTTTTCTTTAATTGTTTTTTGAAAGTTCCAGTGTTTAATGTAGGTTTTGGAACGGAGAACTGGCTCCTATTCGGAATCGGCTCCATTACAGCCAAATGACATTTCGTTAACTATTCCTGCATAAGCATTCTTCCATCTATGTGGACGGGATCACCATACTAAAAAGACTGTGATTGCTGCACATTTATTCAACACTTCTAGTAGATTTACAATATTTACTATCATTACTTGTGTGCATCTTGAGACAAAACAATGGCACTGACATATTTAAAGAACATCCATTTTAGTCTGGGACTAGGCTTGAACCTTGTCTGTGAAACCAGGAGATAATGTTCTAGTTATGCTTTGCTGTAAAATACATTTTATAAGCTAGAAATTACTTTAGTGATTAAAACAATCAATAGCCTTTTTACATTTTACTTTGGAATATTTCAATACAACTCAGCTGATCATGTTTCTTTCTCAGCTCTTTACTCTGAGCCCAGGTTGAGCATCCATGTAAACTCCTCTGCATTAACAGTGCAGTTTGAGACGGAGGGATTCCCCAAACCTGAGGTGATCTGGTTGGGGGAACATGGCCAGAACCTCAGCTATCACCTGGAGCTCCACGACCAGACAGAAGATGGGCTCTATTTAGTTAAGAGCAGCTATGAGGCCCAGAAGCCAGCAGTTAATGTCACATTTACACTGAAGAACCACCTCCTGAACCAGAACCTTCAGAGACCCGTGTTCCTCAGTTATGGTAGGACTTTCTGTGTGCAAAGTGTGTGTGGGGAGGTGGCAGTTAGAGGCATGTAATTCATTACTCTATGCATTTAAGGAATGTTTGACATGTCTCTATTGATTTGTTTCCATAATCTTCCTGGTATTTAATAACACAGAACTCCTTTGACTGCTTTAGGTTTTTAGACTTACCACACCATGTAATTACGTAATAGTTACATGTAAAAAGAGTAAGACAGTGATTCAATTGTTTCATCTACAGAGAAAGGTGTGTGTTAAACGGTTTATGTCAGTGATAGAGGTGATGACACATGTAAACTATGCCCAATGTAGAAGAACAAAAGCAAACTGCATTTATCTAAGTATTATAGAATTTAAAGAGGGTGTTGGTTAAAGGGTTAGTTCACCCAAAAATGAAAATTATGTCATTAATTACTCACCCTCATGTCGTTTGACGCCCGTAAGACATTCGTTCATCTTCGGAACACAAATGAAGATATTTTTGTTGAAAGCTGATGCTCAGAAAGGCTTCAGACAGGCCTCCATAGGGATTCTGTTCATTTACACTCACAAGACCCATAAAAAGGCACTAAAAACGTCGTTACAAAGTCCATCTCACTACAGTGGCTCTACAATAATGTTATGAAGCGACGACAATAGTTTTTGAGCGAAAAAAAAAATCAAAATAACGACTTTATTCCACAAGTTCTGTCTTCCTGTGCTGTGGACTCACGAAGCACCAAGATGCATGCGCGAGAATATGACGTAGCGCCGGCGTTCGGGAATCATGAAATACACACTTTAGTCCCATTTTGAGCTCTACGCCGAGACCTAAAGCACGATCAATGTAGAATTCAACAGCTTAGATACGGCGCGTATTTCTCTGCTCGTTGTAAACAAATCTCCTCGCTTCTGGGTCACGTGTCCGAACGCCGGTTCTGCGTCATATTCTCGCACATGCGTCTTGGCGCTTCATAACATTATTGTAGAGTCACTGTAGTGAGATGGACTTTGTGACAACGTTTTTAGTGCCTTTTTATGGGTCTTGTGAGTGTAAATGAACAGAATCCCTATGGAGGCCTGTCTGAAGCCTTTCTGAGCATCAGCTTTCAACTAAAATATCTTCATTTGTGTTCCGAAGATGAACGAATGTCTTACGGGTGTCGAACGACATGAGGGTGAGTAATTAATGACATAATTTTCATTTTTGGGTGAACTAACCCTTTAATAAACTAGTGGCTACACCCATTCTGAAACCAGAAGACAATTAACAGCTGTGTAAAGTATTTAAACTGAGAAGAATTTGTTGCTTTTAAATGGTTTGTCAAGATTAAGATAAGTTGTTCCTGGAAAAGCATGCCTATCAACTAATACAATTCAGTGTTCCCACGCTTCTTGAAAGTAGCCTACTTGAATTTCAGATACATGGATTCAATGCCTGGAAAGTCTGTGAAAACAAACGTAGGTCCTTGAAAGTGTTTGAATTAAATGTTGTTAGAGTAGAAGGCCACTATTATAAAAATAGACCTTTACGCGCCAAAAAGCAGGAAAAAATGCAGCGCGAGTGCATGGATCGGGAAGTGCAAATTCAATGATGCTTGGCTCAGTATTGAGCTAAAAGTTGGCTAATCAAAGTTCCAACAAATAATGGCTAATAAAGTAGTGTTAATAAGCGCAGCACTGCTTTGTATTTCTGCTATTCAAAAAGCGGCATCTACTAAAAGCGCAATCTCTGCATCTACTGTCATTTTCATTCAGCAAGTCTCCTTTTTGTTCAATTTGAAGACGCATATTTTCATACAGTAAATGTTAACCGGTGGATTGATAAGATGCTAGTGTGCTTTAAACATTTTTTTTAAATAATAAAGTATCTAGAATATTTATATATATATATATATATATATATATATATATATATATATATATATATATATATATATATATATATATATATATATATATCATATTTTCAATTAATATGTATAATCATTTTGAATTTTTTTTAAATACATTTTATTAAATATATTATTTTATAACAAAATACTTTGTCGTTATTGTATTCATTTATTATTTGAACTGTTGTTGAAATCGTCGTTTTTACAGTCATTTTATGGTTTAGGATATTACCATAAACATTTTTTTTTCTTGCATGTTTTTTTTTTTTAACCCTGCAGATACTGCCTGTACAGGTGTTTAACAAATGATTGTGAATGTTTTTATTGCCTAACAATTACCTTATCCATATTATTTTATTTAATTGCAAAATGTTGTATATAATGGCTATTCATAAAATGGGTTCATTAAAAACAATCATTTTCATAACAAAAGAAAATGTCTCGGTTACGTATGGTAACCCTCGTTCCCTAAAGGAGGGAATTGGAATTGGGATCACTTCTGGGAGCCCCTATCAGCTTCGAGCTATATAGAACCGGCCAATGAACATTGGCGTGCGAGATTTGCATCTCGCGCTCCGCCCCGCGCCGCTGGTATAAACAGGAAGCGAGAGCGAATGCACGCTGTTTTTCACTGAGGAGCCGAACTTAGTGACTCGGCCATGCAGTGATTGTACAGCAACTGTGGCGACGGGACGTACGTCTCCGTTCCATCCTTCAGGGAACGAGGGTTACCATAACTAACCGAGACGTTCCCTTTCAGTCAGTCACGTTCGACGTACGGGAATTGGGATCCCTTTGGAAAACGCCACAGTTACTACCACTTCCAGCGCCCAGCGATGAGCCCCTCAGACCCCGTCTGTTAGCGGGCAGGAAAATTCACACAGGCGTGAGAGTCAAAAAAGCTGCTGTTCCGCAAGACCCATTCAGCTGACTTTATTGGATAACACTGGCAAAGCGTGCCCGTGGAGGCCGCTGCAGAAGCCACATCATGCCCGGAGGGAGTTACCATGTGGAGAATACATGTATGGGCTGGCCGTAGGCAGCACAACATACGGAAGTCCCAGGGGTGGCTCCGGCCATTTAGAGGCGGGGGAACAACACCTTACTGAGACGGCAGAGCGGACTCTGCCAAGGGAAAGACACGGGCTTGCCGTAGGGAGCCGTACCGTGGAAGAATACACACATGGGACCGCCGTGGGGGTCACAACATATGGAACCCAGCCTAACACCCGTTCCACCAATGCATATGAGTGTTAGACCTGGCCTCGGACGATCTGCCACATCCGACTGCCGCGGGTAACGGAGGACTCAACAGGGTTCGCCATTCTGGGGAACTCAACTGGAGCGGTAGCGCACCCATCCGGTCCGTAAGGAGGGGAATGGCGCAGCAAGCCGACACAAGAATGGGCACTTCGGTGTTACTGACTATGGGAAGTGAGTACACAGGTAGATACCGGCTCTACATGGACGTGATTAGCGGCGATAGCGGCAACAGACTTTGAGGGTGGAGGGAGACAGCCTTCGTTCCAACCCACCTTGTAGGAAGGAAAGCACGGAACTGATCGAACATCTTCGGGGGTCTTCTCGGCGAGAAGAGCACCAATCGACGAACAGGTTCCACTTCAACGGAAGTGATGGTGGTCACCTAGAACCTCCGCGTCCCGTCCAGGGACCAGTGAAAGTACGCGTCCTTCAGGTCGATCGCTGCAAACCAATCATGGGGACGGATGCACCTGAAGATCCGTTTCTGTGTTAGCATTCTGAACGGCAGCCTGTGAAAGGGCCAGATCCAAGATCGGCCGTAACCCGCCGCCTTTCTTGGGTACAATGAAGTACGGGCTGTAGAACCCGGACCTCATATCGGCTGGAGGGACCGGCTCTATCGCGTCCTTCGCCAGTAGGACTGCGATTTCTGCCCGGAGCTGGGTGGCGTTCTCCTTCACTACTGTCGTGAAGTGAATGCCCCTGAACTTTGGGGGATTGCCTGCTGTTGAAGGGAGGGCATGAGAGCGTCGACCACCGCCAAGCGCGCTCTCTTGGCACCCAGAGATTTTGGAAACTGCTCTTTTATTGAAGTTTTGAGTACCAGAAATTAAATGAGAACAAAAGATTTTCCCCCGGCCCTCCTCCGGGGGATGGAGTGGTGCTGCAGCCAACTCCGGGAGAGCAGTTTCCTCCATCTCCGTCTCAGGGTCTCTTCCGACGGCGCTTGCCACCTGGCTTGGCAGCGGGCTGGACGTCCTTCCCACGGCTGGCCCCACGCCGTCGGCTGGGTGTAGGCTGCTGCGGTGCCTTGGCGGGAGCGGAGGCGGTGACAGGCGGATGTCCTCGGCGACGAGGTGGAGCCGGCGGCGGCAGGGTGGAGGCAGCAGCGGGCCGCTGGGGCAAGATGTGCTTGATGGCCTCCGTCTGCTTCTGGGCGGCTGAGAACTGCTGGGCAAAGCTCTCGATCGCGTCGCCGAACAACCCGGCCGACGTAATGGGGGAGTCCAGGAACCGATACTTGTTACTCCCTCATATCGGCCAGGTTGAGCCAGAGATGGCGCTCCTGGACCACAAGGGTGGACATCGCCTGACCAATGGAACGGGCGGTGACTTTCGTTGCCCAGAGGGGCGAGGTCCGTCGTCGTCCGGAGCTCAGTACAGCCGAACCTTCATCCTCAGAGGACTGAAACTCCCCCTCCGATGCAGCGATCGACATCTGTTCGTCCACTGGAGCTCCGAAAGTCACCGCTGGCCGCCCATGGGAGGGGCCAGCGGGTTCTCCCGAGAGCTCTACCGGCTGCGGAACTTGTGAGGGAATAGGGGCCTGCAGAGGTTGACTCGGTCAGCGGGTGTGCCCTAAACGTGATCCTCAGGTCACCCTGAGCAGTTTTTTCTCTTTTTTAGAGAGCAGCAGTGAGCACCGCAATCCCGCTGTAGTGTGCCGTCTCTCCAACACCACGTTGATCCTCTTCTCCGGTTCTCTTTCATAACTCTTTTGCTGATAGCAGCTTTTACAAACTCAATGTTGTGAGTCCTCTTCAAACGCCATTCGTTCCGAAGTGAATGACAGCGTGCATTCGCTCTCGCTTCCTGTTATATACCCACGGCGCGGGGCGGAAGTGCGAGATGCAAATCTCGCACGCCAATGTTCATTGGCCGGTTCTATATAGCTTGAAGCTGATAAGGGCTCCCAGAAGTGATCCCAATTCCAATTTGTCGGTGACGTCCGACGTACGTTGAATGTGACCGACTGAAAGGGAACTCAAATCAGTGTGAAATAAATATTAAAAGCAGGAATAAGAAAGCCACAAACTGCATCTCTCTCTCTCTCTCTCTCTCTCTCTCACACACTCTCACTCACTCTCACACTCACTCACACTCACTCTCTCACTCACATTCAATTCAATTCAATTGTGCTTTATTGGCATGACAATTGTGCAATGTATTGCCAAAGCATTTCTAATTCTTACAGAGAATCAACATATGTACATACATTAGATAAATATAAACATTAGATAAATATAATAATAAATATAAATATAGATAATATACATAGATTTTTTTTTAAGTAAAAACAATCAACAATCAATAAACATTTAGAATTCTAGGAACAGAATTCTGTGTGTGTGTGTGTGTGTGTGTGTGTGTGGTGTGTTGTGTGTGTGTGTGTGTGTGTTGTGTGTGTGTGTGTGTTGTGGTGTGTGTGTGTGTGTGTGTGGTGTGTGTGTGTGTGTGTGTGTGTGTGTGTGTGTGTGTGTGTGTGTGTGTGTGTGTGTGTGTGTGTGAGAGCGCATCACTGATTGGTCGACTCCTCCCTCCTTTTTGTGGCAGGCATTAATGTATCTTGCTGCTAGTGGGATACAATCTCTTTTTTCACCTAATAAATATTTCAGTTTTGTTTTATAGTTTAATTTTACGAAGTCAGGGCAAAGTATTTCGAAATCTGGATAAAAAGTGTTTCTGATTTGTTCATAGTTTGGACAGCTGGTGAGGAAGTGTGTCTCTGTCTCCACTTCTCCAGCGGTGCAGTACGGGCAGATGCGGCTCTCTCTGGGCAGCCAGTTCTGTCTGTATCTGCCCGTCTCTACGGTCAGTGTGTGATTGCTCAGTCTGTACCTCGTCATTCTTCTTCTGAACTCACAGTTTTTCACTGCGCTCAGGTATTCTGCTGTTGTGTAGCTTCTGTTTAGGGCCAAATAACATTCCAGTTTACTTTGTTTTTGTGTTGTTTCAGTCCAATAGGTCAAGTAATTTTCTCTTTGCGCTTTAATAATTTGATTGGGCCGAATTGTGTGGATGAGTGTGTGTGTGTCCTTTGCAGCCTCAGGATCAGCCGGATCAGGGGGACTCTTATCAGAGTTCATTTCATGGTTTTTAAGGGCTTTAAAATGATAAGAGTTGGGGTCACTCATTTTTAGATGTTTCCAAAATTTGATGGCTCGTTTCTCAATGTGTATTAGTAGAGGGTATTGGCCTAATTCTGCCCTGCATGCATTGTTCGTCGTGTTCCTCTGTACTCTCAGGATACTCTTACAGAACTCAGCATGCAGGGTTTCAATAGGATTTTTGTCCCACTCATACTAATACTCATACTCATACTCATACTCATACTCATACTCACTCACACTCACACTCACACTCACTCTCTCTCTCTCACTCTCTCTCTCCTCTCTCTCTCTCTCTCTCTCTCTCTCTCTCTCTCTCTCTCTCTCTCTCTCTCTCTCTTCTCTCTCTCTCTCTCTCTCTCTCTCTCTCTCTCTCTCTCCTCTCTCTCTCTCTCTCCTCTCTCTCTCTCTCTCTCCTCTCTCTCTCTCTCTCTCTCTCTCTCTCTCTCTCCTCTCTCTCTCTCTCTCTCTCTCTCTCTCTCTCTCTCTCTCTCACACACACACACTCTGTACCAGCCCTCATTTGATTATTTGATTTATCACTGCAGTATTGATGGCACACGTACTTTGGTCTTTGATGCTGCAGTAACAAACACACCATTATTGTGCTTTATACAAAATAAAAGTAGCTTTAAAAGGCCTTGAAAAGCCCTTAAATATGGGGTTCATGAAAGAGTGGGAACCCTTAATATTTAAAGGTTAGGTTTAGGGTTAGCCTAAGTGTTATTGATTTGAACTATCATTTCCTAACCCCTAGTGGTTTGGGTTTAAGACCAATCCATTTGAGCTCTTGAGTCTGTTCTACAAGCTGATGAGTTGAAATCAGGTTCCAAAATATGTACAGGTTATGTCCACATTAAGACACTTGAAAATGCAACTTTTCGCTACACTTTGGCCTTCCGCCCACACTAAGACAAACTATATCATTTAAGATATCAATGGTTGTATCAGTGTTGTGCATGCTATTTACTTTAATTGAATTATTAAAGATTAATGTTACTTTGTGCAAGTCTTCATATTACATTTGCAATATGACAGAAAATGTATAGCACGAGCACTTTATTATGTCTGGTTTCTCAGTATCACGTTTTATGCATCTTATTAAGCATCTTGCTAGACACATACCCCTGGTTTCACAGACAAAGCTTCAGCTAGTCCCAGACTAAAATGCATGTTTGAGCTGTTTTAACTGAAAGCAACTTGCACTTGAGATATCTTAAAATATGTCAGTGCCATTGTTTTGTCTTAAGACGTTTATAAAAGCTACTTAAATGCCCTAATTAAACTAAGGCCTAATCCTGGCTTAGTCTAAGCCCTGTCTGTGAAACCAGGCCAGAGTGAATTTCTTTTTTCTTTTTTTTTACCTAAAATATCATACAACAGAGACATTGTGTCTTACATGAAATCATGGAAGCCATTTGCCTTTTTGGGAGGAAAACACTATGACTGTTTCAATTGTCTCCAAATTTCAAATATTTATCATAGGACTGTAATCTCTAACTTTATATGACTGTTTTCACTTGTTAAATATTGTGCAGAAGCCAGTCTGTCTGTAGCCTAGTTACTATCTACACTCATTTCCATTAGAGGAGCTCTCGAGAATTTCTACTGTGATGGACATGCATTTCTAAAGGTCAACTAGTGGACACAGAACACAGTAGTTGACATTTTAAACATGAACGCGGTCAGTGATATTAATAATTAAACAACATTATTTAGTTTATTCACAAATATATTAGCCTGCATGGTTTTGGTTAGTTGTCATTTGAATGACTGATTGTGCACCTCCAATATATCCACACTCTAAAAAAATAAAAAAAAGGTTCTATATGGCACCAAAAATGGTTCTTCGTCGTGATCATAGAGGAACCACTTTTGGTGCTATGTAGCACCATATCTTAACATGTTCTGTGTATGGTAGCGGTGCTATATAGCATCATAGTCAAAGAACCACTGAAGCACCAAAATTGGTGCTATATAGCACTTAAAAAGATTCCTCTTTGATTACGAGCCAAGAACCATTTTTGGTGCCATATAGAACCTTTTTTTTTTTTAGAGTGCATGTATTGAATTCCAGGGTTTGAAAGGTTTTGAAGCCTTTTTTGAAGTATTAGTCCTAAATGCTTTTTTATATTGTGAGATATAATGTAAAATAATATTCATCTTGACAGTGCAATTGACAATCTGAAGCACGTACCACATATTAAAGCAAAGCTTCTTTTTCTGTTTCAGATGAGGACATAACTACAAATCAAGGCACCATCGCAGTTGTCCTGTCTGTGGTTTGTGTTTTTCTGCTCATTGCTGTCATTTGGTTAGTGCGCAAGCGAACCAAACGGAGATTTTCCACTGTCAACTGATTGCTGTTGTAGCTGTTTCTAATGCTTTGCATGCAAGTTTGGACTTCATACATCACTGGCCATATGAAACACAAGCAGAGCAAATGTTTGTTCATTCTTGTGTAATATTCTTCAGATAACATAACTTTACTCAAGAATGCTTGAATGAACAGTATGTATTTACAATTTACACACGAAAGAGTGTGGGTCTGCTGAAAGTCATTTTTTGTGTTCACTGCTTGTTTATTTTTCAGTTGTGCATTTTTTTTGTTTGTGCTAAATTAATGATGACGACATCTTAGGCAACGGCTGTGATGAATTGAACTGTTTTACGCAAGTACACTGTATAATGATGGACCATAAATAATATTTGTGTATTTAAGGGTTTGTGGGGATCATAAAAGTCCACATTGCTTTCCTGCAATTGTATCCTGAATAAATATGTGTATCTTAGCAAATGGAAAAAGGTTTTATCTATTTCCAGGCAACTAATCTTTGTACAGAAAGCTGACTCACCCCTCAGGAATATAATTTCACAGGGGCATCTGATTATTATCTTACTTTATTTCCTGGTTCTTAAACGTTTTAGTTTACACAAAATTGGAAATTGTCATTCTTTATGCCCCTTTATGTCGTTCTAAATCTGCATTAATTTTTCTTCTTCTGTGGCACAATAAAGATATTTTGAAAAATGTTTTGTCGATACAATGAGTTTTTGAGATCCAAAACAATACTGGACACCACCGACTTTCGTTGTATGAACAAAAACAAATAGTAGGGGAGAGCGGGGCACAACCTAACACTTTTTTTTACTCTCTCAGTTTGTGTAAATCTACTTGGGGGTTCAGAGATTTTATTTTTTCCCCACATTAATTTTACACATGCTAGTACAATTATGTGGTTTTGTTTTATTAATACAGTCTATACTTTAGAATTAATAAATGTATAGAATATTTCTAATAGGGGCTCATTGTAATGCAGTGTTAGACCGTGCCTCACCTGCGCAACTGGGATTTAAAGCTGGCTCATGTCTTCTGCTGGATCAGTATTAAAAATCTCAACTGTTAAATAACAGATATAAGATTAAATCAAATATAATCCGATTTTACTATGGTTAAGTAAATGTTCAGCGATATCTTCAAAATATTTTTAATTTTAGCGCAATTTTTTTCTCTATATACTGTTGATATGACAACCAGTAAATATGTCGTCATCCTGGCATGTGTGAAACGTTTTAAACCATGTGTTCCACAAAACAAGAATAAAAAAAATAAGTGTTAGAAACAACATAGGGCAAGTAAATAACAGAATTTTGTTATTGGAACAATCAGAATCAGCTTCTTCTTTTTTTCTTCTTGAAATTGTTCCTAAGCTGTGCCACTATCTTTGAGAAATGACGGTTTACTGGGAAAGGGCCATTGATGATGGCAAGAGATTGGACGTTCACAGGTAGGGTTTTATTGATTTTCTAAATCGTAAAAACATCACAACAGCAAAAAGAATGACACATTATTGACAGAGAAATTATTGCCACCATCTTCAAGCTTCTCCCTCCGTCCTCATTTGAAACTGAAAAGGAAAAAAGCAGGAAATGAACAACCAATAATGCATCAGAATTCTGCTGTAAATCAGCACTAAAAAGACAACAGTGTCATTGTTCAGCTGAAGTCAGTTACTGTAAAGTTAATCAATTATGAAATTAGTTCAATTAAGCTATGAAGCAGTTCTGGAGAAAACAGTGATGTCATCGTCTATCTCAGTTCTCATCCAATAGTGTCCATACACTGAATATTAAGCATCCTACCTCAAATCATAATTATTCTTAAAATGGGTTTATGATTTACAAATTGAAATCAAGCTTCAGATAAGACAAGCTATGTATATTCAATAACAACAAGAAAAAAGGACACAGACAGCTTGTGTATTGAACAGCTGAATTCACCCTTGAGCAGCAGGTGAACTGAATATCCAGTAGAGTAGAAACTCTATGCTCACACAGAGGTAGTGATGCATTTCATAAATGTTTGTTTATTCAGTCCAAAAGGAAAATTTAGTGACCTGTGAAAATTGTTTTTGGTTGACTTTCTTTCTTACTAAAGGTGATAATTATAGCTACATTCAATTCAATGGCTCAAAGTAACTTGACTGACGGTTACTGCACAAACTAGGTCTTCAAACCAAACTAGTTGTATGACTTTTTGCAACAAAACCATCGAGCGTAACCTGATGCTGCATCTGCTTTTTTCCCATACACTATTTTTAGAAGAAATCACAATATTTGTTCTTCCTCATGTTAGCATATTTGAGTATGGTTAAACATAGCAGAAAACTAAAATTCTCACTTCTGGTTGAGCAAATAAAACGTGTTAAAACCCTATGGGCTTATAAATGTTTGCATTTCTTCTTTTTATGACTGTCGTTCTCTTGGTTAAATAAAAAGACATTGGCCCTCATTTATCAATCTTGCGTAGAAACGGGCGTATATATTGGCGTAAGATTATGCTTACACTCCTCTCACCGCCTGATTTATGAAGCTGTGCGCACCTCTGAAATCCAGGCGTACGCAAAACCTGCCCTTGATAAATGCCGCGGCTGAAAACGATCGTCATTAGAATAACACGCCCCTATATATTCAAGTCTCTGCCTCCCCCACGCCCTCATTTTACGCCATGGACACACGGAAGACGGCACAGAAGCGAAACTTCTCTGACGTGGAGATCGAGACCATCACCAGGGAAGTGGAAAAAAACCTAAATTGTTTTATTTGGGAGTTTAAAGAGTGAGATTAAAGGCGCCCACAAAAAGGTGTACAGTGGAAATCCAGTTTAAATAGCTGTTTGGATGAAATTACCTATCACAATTCATTATTTTACAGCACGTGTTTTGAAATAATTAGCATTTAATTTCGTATCACATCACATGTATTGGGGTGTACAATAGTCATGATGATGTGATGTGGAGTACCCTTCATTCACATTAATATAATTGCATGACAATTTGTAAGATTCTTCTTATTATTCTTATTATTAAGATTTGTATTATTAATGACGCTTATTGTTATTTAGAAGAAGAATGTCGTTATTATTATTTATTTTATTATTATTTAAAAGAAGAAGAATGTCATTTTTATTATTTTTTCAGTTTGAATTATTTTCAGTCCCAGTCCCTGAAACGTCAGGTAAAGCGCACAGGCTCGCAACTGGAGGGATACATGCCTACAAATCAAATGCTTTGGTAAAGTCACAAACCTTGAAGTCCATGTTGCACAAAAATAAACACTGAAGTTTATAATAACTATATCCCTATTCGCACGGGATTAGTAGCCTATGTGGGGACCTCAGGTGATTTGTAATAATTGCAGAGAATGTCTGTGATATGTGAAGTAAAAATTCCCCCGCAAATGACCTATATTTCACCAAACACTGAGGTCCTGTGATAACATTAGTCCCGTGCGAATCGACATCTCTGTGTTTTGGCCGGGATTAGGCGGATCGTATATCATTTTTGCAAGGTTTTTGTGTCCTGTGCGCATTTCTATCTTTATCTTTCACAAAGAATGGCGCTAGGCTGCTTATAATGCGCACCGTTATGAATTCCCGTGCGGCCGCGCGGATTATACTTTCACTTTAGAATGAGCACCAATTTGGGAGTAAATTGCTTGAATGGTGTGTTTAATATTATTCTTAATGGAAAAACACAAAAACAGAACAGTACAATGACAACTCGCTTAAATGGGCACTTTTACATTAGCTTTGAAACTGAATCCGTCGTATATTGTTATTATACGAAATTATTTGTATTACTAAAACAATCAAAATGATATCGATACGACTGTTTATAATTTCATACAGCTATATAACGAAAAAACATTTTCAAGTAACATCATATCCGGGAGATAAGTCAGTAAATTCGAGTAAAATCACAGTTTATCCCGTGCGAATGCGCCACGCAAAATTCAGATGTGGGGGAGTAATTTCTAAATCACACGAGGTCCCCAGATAATACTTATCCCGTGCGAATAGGGCTTTAGTTGTTGTTGTTGTTACAGTGGGTCATAATATAGCATATCTTTGTCAGTGCGTTTTGTGGTGTTAGGAATTGTTTTTCTGCGCATGTTTGCACTAACTCAAAACGTGCGTACACCACCTCCTGAGCTGGTGTAGGATTTGAGCGTGCCGTACGCCAACGTCCATATTGATAAATCTCAAAGTCACCGTGCTTTTGGGTGTACGCCAGGTGTACGCTGGAAAATTGGTGTACGCACTTTTGATAAATGAGGGCCATTGTGTTCATTTCCTCCATTTGTGGTTGTCTTTATGAAAGAGCTATTAAGATAACAGATCTAAGTTTGTTTTCTAATGTCACCAGTTCCTCGCAAAACTTCATTCTTTTACTATGAGGTAATGTGAGAAGTGTTGTATTTTCATTGACAGTCTATATTATTCTTATTAAAATAAACAAGATCTCATGCACACTGAACATGGCCTGCAGGCCCTCACATTTTTGGATAATTATGTAATACTGCAGCTGTACATTTCACAATGTTTAAATCCATTCAGTCATATAGCACTTATTCAATGTCACTTATTATACACAACCTACGATCATTATGGACAAATCGTGGCTATTATGGTTATACTTCCATTTTCATGGTGAATAGGTTTGAATTTTAATATTACAATTTTACTTCAATAACCCCATTCTATAATTATGGCATTCCAAAGCTGCCAAAATAATAAATAAACACATAAATAATTATACAAAGGAATGTATTTTTTTTCCACATTTATTTATTTGTACATTTATGAATGTATATATGTATTTACGTCTACATTTATTTATTTCTACATTTCTTCGTCTGTATGGTAATGAGGGGGCGTGTTTTACCTCAGACATAGCAATCAAGCTCAGAGTGGTAGTGCTGAAGTTTTGAGGCCACAGTGACACCTTGTGATGTGACCAAACCATAGACTGTAAAAACAATATGGACGTAGTGTCCGTGACGTCACCCATAGGATTCTGATGAGTAGTTCTAAAGCGCAAAGTTGCCATCTTGGCAGCGTGTCACACCCGGATAACAGAAAATGGGCAAAAAGGTGGGACGTGGGTGACGCGATGACTAACAGACAGCAGATAAATGTCTATCCATCTGTCACTCGAAGTGACCACGCCCTTAATTATGCAGAACTTTAATGCTTTATATATTGTAAACGAATGAGTTAGAAAAAAAATCTTTTGCTAAGGTGCTAAATAGCACCGCTACAATATACAGAACATGTTAAGATATGGTGCTACAGTGGCATGAAAAAGTATGTGAACCGCTTGCAGAATCTGTGAAAATGGGAATAATTTTAACTAAATAAGAGGGATCATACAAAATGCATGTTATTTTTTATTTAGTCCTGAATAAGATATTTTACATAAAAAAAATGTTTACATAGTCCACAAGACAAAAAAATAGCTGAATTTATTCAAATAACCCTGATAAAAAAGTTTCTGAACCACTCTTCTGAACTAGCCTGGCATCGTCATACTCAATAGTTAGAATTTGAGTCTGATACTGCTCCATTGGGCTGTGATTATGGGCTGTGTTTCAACCGAACCAGGAAAGACCTCGATTGGATAGACCTACAACCAATCAGAGCAACGGAGCGACGCATAACGTTAGTTGTCAAATGTCAACAGAACTCAACTGTAGGGATGGGCGATACCACTTATTTTGTTTTCGATACGATACGATACTTTCAAGGCCAGTATCAACGATATCAATACCGATACGATACTTCTAAACTGAACTTTTTAATTATTAAATTATTAAAATTACTAAGAGTAAAATGGGTAAAGATACCCACTTAACATCATATTTGAAAAGTATTTTAACATTCAATATGCCTTAATTGCAATTTATTAGATCATATTTTTGTTTACACATGGTTAAAATATGTTTACTTGTAGTGGTAACCATGGACATTTACAAATGCTAGTTGAACTATGGTCACTGTAGTAAAAAATTATAATTTAACATAATTTTTATTAAAATTAGTTACAGAATAGAACATGATCAATATCAACTTTTAACATTCAATTTAAAGAGTGTGATTGCACTATGTAGGCTACAATTTCTATTTTATATTTGTTTATTGGGAAATAACTTAAACATATGTTTTTTGTCTTCTGGTGAGCATTGTCTGGGCTGCGTTTCCAAAAGCATCAATGGTTTCTTAAGATAGTTTTGGGAAACGCAGACCTGATTAAATATAGTGTCATCAGTGACAGAACGCTCTCTCTGTGATTGACTGGTTCTGTCTTACAGCATTTGCATGCGTTCAGATGAGCAGGAAAATAGTCCTATGCTACACAACTGTTCAGTAACATAGGTTATTCGTATTGTATGCATAAAATAATCTCTTTAAATAAACAAAATTACCAAGAAAAAAAAAACACCTTAATATTGATGCTCACATCAGTATCGATCAGTATCAGACTCATCTTTTTCTTCTAACGTTACTTATTCCAGCGTGCGACAGGGGTTGCCAAGTTTTTACAACAAAACCCGCCCAATTGCTAACGTTCCTCAAAACTAGCCAAAAACAAGCCAATAGCTTTCCGGGGGGGATCTCCGGGGAAAAAAGGGCATTTGGTGGGTAAAATATTTGCAATTTAAAAATAAAAGAATCTAAAATTTGCATTCCTGAGTCTGTATATCACATAATTGGGGTCGCTTTAACCCGCGGACTTGGCAACACAGTGCAGTTGAGTTCTGTTGACATTTGACAACTAATGTTATGCGTCGCTCCGTTGCTCTGATTGGTTGTAGGTCTATCCAATTGAGGTCTTTCCTGGTTCGGTTGAAACATACCCCATTGTGGCAATATCGATTTTTATCTGTACTGCCCCTTTTATGTCCAAACTATACTCAGACAGGATTGGAGGAGAGGAAAATTAATGTAATAAGTACATGTATATAAGGGCCGGGTTTAAAGGGTGTTCAACTGACGAGTAACATTGCGTTACGTTCCCATTGGAGGCAGTCATTGTGGGTGGATCGTTGGGCAAAGTGTGCGTTTCCGGGCATCGTGAGGAGGAGGTGGTGCTACCGGGCAGCCTTACGTCAGTTTTCCCTTGGCCTGTGAATTCTCCGCCAAGTTTTGAATGGGACTGGTGTGTGGACCGTACTCCTAATTCGGTGGCTTGGTAGAGAAGGAAGGAAGGACAAGAGCAAGATAGGCTGACACTGACGATGTGCCCGGATCTCTCTTAATCACCCGTGCTGTCAACATTGGTCAGTGTGATATTCACAAGAGACATCTTCACTTCTTACACACCCCTGATACACTCACACAGCACACACAGCACTCTATGCCACATATTTAACAAGTGATGATTTGTCTGTTTATTTTTTCTATTTTTTTCTCCTTTCTTTTCATTAATTATATTATTAACGTTATTGAAAGAGTACGGATTCGTCTGTGTTTATTTTTTATTGTATTTTCTTTTTCGCTATTTATGCTTTCTTTTCATTAATTATATTATTAACGTTATTGAAAGAGTACGGATTCGTCTGTGTTTATTTTTTATTGTATTTTTTTTCGCTATTTATTAGCATAATATATATATGCAAATTTTTTTAGAAGGACCTGTATATTGTGATAAAGTTCATTATTTTCCATAATGTAATGATACAAATTAAACTTTCATATATTTTAGATTCATTGCACACCAACTGAAATATTTCAGGTCTTTTATTGTTTTAATACTGATGATTTTGGCATACAGCTCATGAAAACCCAAAATTCCTATCTCAAAAAATGTGCATATCATGAAAAGGTTCTCTAAACGAGCTATTAACCTAATCATCTGAATCAAAATTACACCTGCAAAAGATTCCTGAGGCTTTTAAAAACTCCCAGCCTGGTTCATTACTCAAAACCGCAATCATGGGTAAGACTGCCAACCTGACTGCTGTCCAGAAGGCCATCATTGACACCCTCAAGCAAGAGGGTAAGACACAGAAAGAAATTTCTGAACGAATAGGCTGTTCCCAGAGTGCTGTATCAAGGCACCTCAGTGGGAAGTCTGTGGGAAGGAAAAAGTGTGGCAAAAAACGCTGCACAACGAGAAGAGGTGACCGGACCCTGAAGAAGATTGTGGAGATGGACCGATTCCAGACCTTGGGGGACCTGCGGAAGCAGTGGACAGAGTCTGGAGTAGAAACATCCAGAGCCACCGTGCACAGGCGTGTGAAGGAAATGGGCTACAGGTGCCGCATTCCCCAGGTCAAGCCACTTTTGACCCAGAAACAGCAGCAGAAGCGCCTGACCTGGGCTACAGAGAAGCAGCACTGGACTGTTGCTCAGTGGTCCAAAGTAGCAAATTTTGAAGCAAATTTTGCATGTCATTCGGAAATCATGGTGTCAGAGTTTGGAGGAAGACTGGGGAGAAGGAAATGCCAAAATGCCTGAAGTCCAGTGTCAAGTACCCACAGTCAGTGATGGTCTGGGGTGCCATGTCAGCGGCTGGTGTTGGTCCACTGTGTTTTATCAAGGGCAGGGTCAATGCAGCTAGCTATCAGGAGATTTTGGAGCACTTCATGCTTCCATCTGCTGAAAAGCTTTATGGAGATGATTTCATTTTTCAGCATGACCTGGCACCTGCTCACAGTGCCAAAACCACTGGTAAATGGTTTACTGACCATGGTATTACTGTGCTCAATTGGCCTGCCAACTCTCCTGACCTGAACCCCATAGAGAATCTGTGGGATATTGTGAAGAGAAAGTTGAGAGACGCAAGACCCAACACTCTGGATGAGCTTAAGGCCGCTATCGAAGCATCCTGGGCCTCCATAACACCTCAGCAGTGCCACAGGCTGATTGCCTCCATGCCACGCCGCATTGAAGCATCATTTCTGCAAAAGGATTCCCGACCAAGTATTGAGTGCATAACTGAACATAATTATTTGAAGGTTGACTTTTTTTTGTATTAAAAACACTTTTCTTTTATTGGTCGGATGAAATATGCTAATTTTTTGAGATAGGAATTTTGGGTTTTCATGAGCTGTATGCCAAAATCATCAGTATTAAAACAATAAAAGACCTGAAATATTTCAGTTGGTGTGCAATGAATCTAAAATATATGAAAGTTTAATTTTTATCATTACATTATGGAAAATAATGAACTTTATCACAATATGCTAATTTTTTGAGAAGGACCTGTATATATATATATATATATATATAATATATATATTTTTTTTTTCCTTTTTTTTCTCAGGCTTTGGGACCAGATTACATCATTATTACAGTGGTCTAGTGGTTAGAGCTTTGCCCGTCTACGCAGGCGCTCTGAGTTCGATTCTCGCCTCAGAAGATTAATTTTTTTAGTTTTTTATTTTATTTGTATATTGTTGGGGCGACCACCGTTTACACCATAATCACAGCCCAATGGAGCAGTATCAGACTCAAATTCTGACTAGAATTGAGTATGACGATGTCAGGCTACCTCTACGGATCAAGTCCAGACCGAACTGCCCGAGTTAAAATGTTGTGGGCGGGGCTAAGTTCGGCTGGCATCCAGGCTACTTCTGAACACCTTCTGACATACTCTTATTTCAGAGTGAAAGAGGGTCTTTACCATAGCTGAAGGTCACCGGTCTCTGAAGGTTCTGGTTCAGGAGGTGGTTCTTCAGTGTAAATGTGACATTAACTGCTGGCTTCTGGGCCTCATAGCTGCTCTTAACTAAATAGAGCCCATCTTCTGTCTGGTCGTGGAGCTCCAGGTGATAGCTGAGGTTCTGGCCATGTTCATCCAGCCAGATCACTTCAGGTTTGGGGAATCCCTCCGTCTCAAACTGCACTGTCACGGTTGTGGAGATCACATGAATGTTAAACCTAGGTTCAGAGTAAAGGGCTGAGAAACACACACACACACACACACACAATCAGAGAGTTTAGTTTAGTTTAGTTTAGTATCCTCAGAAAGCAAAGATGCACCAACAGTAACTTTTAGTCATTTTAAAAACCTCCCAAAGAATGTCCTTTCCTCCATAATTCTGTACCGAATAAGCTGTCTTTGTTGGATGTTACAGGCATTTGACTACACAAATCTGCACATATTCAAATTAGGCTACACATAATTAGATATCAGTTAACATACTGAAGTCACCATTACTTAAAGGTCAGAAAAGTTCTTGCCAAGCTATAATAATAACAACAATTAAGGCATAAAACCAATTTATGTTTATTATAAGCAAAATACTTTTAAGGCTATACACAGAGATGGGCATAAATACATGGAAATGTATTTAAAATACAAATACAAAATACTGCGTGGAAAAATGTATTTAAATACAAATACAGTATTTTGTATTTTGAAAATACACAAAATACATGTGAAATTGGTGATTCAGTGCAGGTATCCCTATTAGGCTGAAATCTACCTGGGCCTATTCATTAATATGTTTTATTCTAATGTCACAACAAGTCACAATTTCAAGTTTACTGGGTTTAACTTGATTATTTGGTTAGGGTTTAAGTAGGCATGTGAAGGTATCAAGTTTTCATGTTGCGATTAATTGCTGAAGCTTTTATCACGGTATTTGGTATTATCACGGTATTGAAATTTGTTGCAAAAAAAGTGGTCATATACTCAATAACTTTCTTATAACAAAAGAACTGAACATTTAAATACAATAAAGAAATACACAAAAATGTATAAAGTAAACATATTTAAAACAGATTAAAGTGCTAAAGAATTATAGCAAAATGAACAATAGGTAACACTTTACAATAAGGTCTCACTAGTTAATACATTAACATTAACAAAAGCGAATAGCTACATTTATACAGAAGTTATTATTCTTTGATAACGTATAGTTAAAAAAAAGCAACTGTTAGTTAATGTTAGCTCAGGTCCATTAAATAATACAGTTACAACTTTTGATTTTAATAATGTGTTATTAAATGGTGAAATTTACATTTAACTAAGATTAATAAATGCTTTAGAAGTATTTTTCATTGTCAGTTTTTTAATGAATGAACTAATGTTAAATAATAGAGCCTTATTGTAAAGTGTGTGACTCAACAACAAAAAATCAGAACATATTCAAACACTATCTAGGGCATGTAGTCCAGATTAAAATGTATCCTTAAGTCTTTAAGTATTAAAGTATTTGGTTATGTGATGAGCACCATAGCAAATAAAGAAAATGGTTTTGTTTACGAGGGTTACCGGGGAAACGGCTGCATTTCTGCTGTTCCGTCAGCGCCCTCTGCTGTCAGAGAGTGAATGTGCACTTCAGCGCCTCCTTCACGCGTCCGCCATGTGCTCATGCACATTGAGTTTGTTTACATCAGTGCGCGTTCCTCTTTGACGTGTTCTTTTTAAACGGTTGATGGGTAACGTATTCTTAAAATGCATTCTAAGAAATCGAAATAATATGTAATAAATAATTATTTATGGTATTTTGAAGTGCCCACGGTAACAATATCTGCATGTTCATTATTGTGATATATCGTATTACCGTGTACAAGCTCTATGGCAGGCAGGCCATATAATTACTCGACATGTTTAATGTTGGTGATTTCGTAAGTTATTCAAGCCTGCCGGCTGTGTACGGACGTTGTTTTGTGCCGTTATTTTGTATTGAAGTCTATGGGAGTCTAGTTTATATTCCCCTAAAAGTGGGCGTGAATCTGTTCAGAGACATTCTATGACGTTGCGCCGGTTTTGCGTATGCAGATTAGGATGTATTTAAGATGACATTCATTTACATTAGCCTATTTATTTATTTATTTATTTATTTATTTGTAGCTATAATAATATTTCAAATGAATGTTTCAAATTAATATCCATGGTGGTGGCATATATTTTCATGACAGCGAATCTCAATATTTCTCATTGTCTACAACGTGCTACGGACCTGTAAAAAATCAACATGAAATAGGCTTTTGTTAACAGATGTGCATTATTAGCCTATAGCTGTGTATGTTCTAGTCAAATAATTCCACCAATAAAAGCTAATATCAAACTGCATCTTAAAACTGCAATGAGATGTAAACCATCATATATTAACCAAATAACACGTCAAACTTGCTTATCTTATTTCCCCAGCACAGTAAAAGTAGCTAGCTACCGGGTTCATATTCAAATCACTATACAATATTAACTTTGTTCTCTACAGTAGCCTCTCTCACATACTGCAGGAACTAATTATAGGAACTATATTTGAGGGTGAATGTGGGTTTGAATGAAATGTAATGTCAACCAAGGTCTTTTATTTTAAAGGTGTTGTGACAGCGACAATGCACGCATGCGTAGAGGTAGTTTCCTTTACTTAGAGAAGAGTATAATGGTGTCAGCAGGTAAGACTGTCATGTATGTTGTTGTTTTTACAAAGATTTAGATTAGCTGAATTCGGAACCATATACTAGTATAGGCTACTGCTCGTACTACGCTTACCATATTTTTCTATGGCAGTATGCGGTCCCGAGTTCAGCAGTAGACTAGTGTCTTCCACAAGTGTGTCTGCATAGCTTTATATGGAATCGCTATGTTGCGTCTTGTTTTAAAATAAATATATTTATGTGTTGAATTGTACGTTTAACTTATCTCATAAACGTTCTCCAGGTGAAGTGCTTTGTCTGTTGTTGGTCGCGATCTTGTGGGGAGGAACAAACCCGTTCCTGAAAAAAGGCACAGAAGGCATTGAAGGGGTTCAGAGGGACAACAAACTCCTCCAGTTTTTGACTGAGATCAAATTCCTTTTTCTTAATCTCAATGTGTGTGATTATTTTATGCATGTAGTGTGTACCAAGATTTCTTGCTTATAATTGGATAATTTATTTATATTTTCTATATTATTTATTTTTGTATAGTATCTGGTGCCATTCTTGTTAAACCAAAGTGGATCAGTAGTGTTCTATTTCACTCTCGCTTCTACAGGTGAGACATTTCTAGGTATTGACTACTTGTGTTCAGAATAGTACACTACTCTTACTATTTCTTATGTCTTAATCATGATGAGAGTAAATTATAATGTTGAGATCGGTATTGTTTGTTTTGTAGATTTATCTCTGGCCGTGCCCATGGTGAATTCCCTCACATTTCTGTTCACATTGCTAATGGGTAAATTGCTCGGAGAAGAGTTTGGAGGAAAGAGTAAGTAGCTTTAATAACATCACTCACTCTCTACAGCCACACTGGTCTTTCACTCACTGTCTCTCTCAATGCAGGAGCTCTGCTGGGAATGTTACTCATCATGTCTGGAGTGACTGTGTGTGTCCTGAGTTCTGTCTCTGAGACGGACGGCACAGGGCTCCGCAACACAAGTGACCACTAAAACATGCCACAGGACTGAGGAGAAAGCTTGGACCAATGATCTGCTCCAGCCATGTTGGCAAACCTCTTTGAAAACTGGCACGACGATATCTGTGCTGCTTCTTTTTCTGTGTATGCTGTGAACTTTTAGCAGGAGAAACAGATGACTTTAAATCTGTACTTGAACTGTGTTTGGTGAAATCCAAATGTTTTGCACTTTAATTGCAACTGTGGAAAGGTTCACTTTTAAGTGTATGTGAAAAATACAAAATACTTATATCCTACATATTGTATTATTAACTGAAGTTTATATGGATTTGTATTAATAATGTGAGAGTGGCCAGTGCTTAAACATCTTATTACCTTTATTATAAATGTCTTTTGCATTCAGAGGTCATATTTTGTTTAACAGAAGAACTGTAAAAAAGCATGGATTTTCAGATAATTAACTTATGCTTAGATCACTGTTACTTTGCAGGGTACATTATTTAAAATGCTATTTTTGTCCCCCCAGCTACTGTTCACTGTAGAGCACAGAGTTCATATTTGATAGTGATTTGAATATAGTGACAGCTAAATCTGGACAGATTATGTCTTTATGGTCTTAGTAAATATTTGGCAGCGTCTTTAAGAATCCAGACTGCCCCTATGATAACATCAGCAACATATCAACCAATAAAACGGTCATGACATGCAGAAAATGCACTGTTTCTACAAAATGACTAGTTTGCTTAGCCTCACCTTAAAGATGTTGTGTGTGGATCATTGGTGCTGGTAAGAAAAGCTTATTTATAATCAAATGTTTTGACATGTAGGCTATAATTATTATGAATCTTGCAAGCATTAATATTGCAAATCAATTATTAGGCTATTACAGTCATACGAGATTCTTTTCACCATTAGTTTTCAAGCACTTTTTCATTGTTTTTAAAGGTCTATAATGGACTAAAATGTTTACACGGCTGTATTTTGGCTTACTCGGCACTCTTAACCCTTATGAAAAATAAGTGTTATAAATAAGTTAATTTTATTAAGTATAGGCTACTTAAAGGTGCAGTGTGTGTAGTATGATGATCCATTGACAGCATTGCAATATAATATACAGAACTATTGTTTTCAGTGGTGTATGAAGACCTTGCAACTTACGTCGACATTTTGCACCATCATGTTTCAGTAGCCCTTAAAAGGACAAATTTCTCTGCAGGGCGCTAGTCACTCTCTGCTCTCTCCGACAACGATATTTGTCCTGTGTCAGCTACCATAGCTTCTCTTTGGAGGGGTGAGCTGCGGCCGATCGCAATCATAGATTGCAATTCAAAACCTCACCGCTAGATGCCGCTAAAATGCACACACTGCACCTTTAAGTAATGTTCAAGTATTTTAAATATACTTTATGTAGTAAGTATACTAATATCTGTCAGTATACTTGTAAGTGTACTTTTTCCAATACTTCTTGGGACTAAATTGGACCAAAGTGTTTTCTATGGCTCTGCACCGGGGCTAAAGAGAATTTGCTGAAGTGAAAGTATAAACAATGCATAGGGTGTGTGACTTCCGGCCACGTAAAATTATCCACACCCTAGGCATTGTTTATACTTTCACTTCAGAATGTCAAATGTTGACAAACGTATGTGACATCTAATGTTATCCTCCATATACAGAGTTCTGTGTTTTAGAGATGGTAAGGCTAATTGTTATATTTATTGGGGTTCTGTAAGCTTTTAGCCCACGTATAATTAGTATAAATGTATTTCTTAACTCTAGTTTGTCACTTAAAAATAAGTTGGCAAAATGTCCCAATTATGGGTGTGTGGCTGTGGAGGCAGAATAGACAAATCAAATTAAATGATGGTTGTGTGTTTTTGACTATTGTATTTAACTTTTCATAATGAAGTCAATTTTTTCTGTTATAATTTAATATTCCAAAGCATGATGACTGCGAAAATACTAAATCAGAGAGGGGGAAACTGAATACAATTGCAATCTTGCAAAATGCAAACATTTAACCAAAATGTAGCCAATGTTCTTTGTGAAACAAACACACGACGTTGCTTGAAAACCAGTTTGAGTTACAGGAAGTCTTACGTAACAGTTTTATTTATCATAGTAACAGAGACAGTAAAGGATCATTACAGTTTTGTTACTAATTGCACAATATTTTGGCAATCTATTCTTAACAATGTTTTGTTAGTGGGTACTAAGCTTCTAGTACATTTTCTCTTTTTTTCAGAAGAATGTCTTAAGATCTTACTGAGTTTAAGAAAATGCTCCAACTTCTATTGTGCATTTTAGCTAGCAGTGCAGGTAAGGTATTCAAAGTGTATTCCTCTAGTCTAATGTATCCATAATATTGCATGATGCAAATATCTCTTAGGTTAAGCTTTAAATCTGAATGTGTTCTACTTACAGCTTCTTTTATAGTTAGTGTACCAAATGATCACTTGATTGCAGTCAGGGGTCATCCAGCTGTACTGGGCTGTCATTTCACGCCATGCCCCGACCTCTCTAGGCTCTCTATTGTGTGGCAGCGGCAGGAGGACTTACGGGTTGTGCACAGCTTCTATTATGAACAGGACCAGCTAGACCATCAAAGTCCAGAATACCACAAACGGACCTCGCTTTATATTTCAGAGCTTGGCAAAGGAAATGCCTCTCTGAGGATAGATGGAGTTGGACTAAAGGATGTGGGTTGGTACCTATGTAAAGTGAACAACATAAAAGGGGCAGGAAATGCTAAAATAAAACTTGAATATGGAGGTATGTAAAATTTACATAAAAGTCAAAGAAAAAGTCTGAAACCTTCAAATCAATCTGCTCTTACACATGATATCTGAAAACAGCTGAGCTCTGATCTCTGAACAGTCAATCTGTGTGTGTGTGTGTGTGTGTGTTCCTTAGCCTTTTACTCTGAGCCCAGGTTGAGCATCCATGTGAACTCTACCACAGTGACGGTGCAGTTTGAGACGGAGGGATTCCCCAAACCTGAAGTGATCTGGCTGGATGAACATGGCCAGAACCTCAGCTATCACCTGGAGCTCCACGACCAGACAGAAGATGGGCTCTATTTAGTTAAGAGCAGCTATGAGGCCCAGAAGCCAGCGGTTAATGTCACATTTACACTGAAGAACCACCTCCTGAACCAGAACCTTCAGAGACCGGTGACCTTCAGCTATGGTAAAGACTTTCTTTCGCTCTGGGATCCCAAAAGCAAACAACTCATGGTGTGCAGTACTACTGAAAAATTGTGCAGTGAACAGTAAAACTATGTGTTCTACAAACCAGGGTTAATTATGACAATACATTAAAATATAAAGCAGCATAACGAGCACAGCTAAACTTAAAGTGGATGAGACGAGATGAAGCCAGACACATTTAATTTACAAATGCACATCTGAATGAATCTGAATCTGTACCTGTGTAGATTTACTATAAACCAAACAACCAAATTAATCTAAAATGAATGTTGGGTTGATACATACTGTATATGTCTAACAGATGTGTCTGTTTTTATAGTTCCAGGAGATGGAGGTGGAGGTGGAGGCACTGTCACTGTCAAAATCATAGTTCTTTCAGTTGTATGTGTCATTTTAGGAGGGTTTATTACTGTTTACATGATGAGAGGAGTAATGATAAATGCCAGAA
Source organism: Romanogobio albipinnatus (assembly GCA_023566225.1). Taxonomy (NCBI): domain Eukaryota; kingdom Metazoa; phylum Chordata; class Actinopteri; order Cypriniformes; family Gobionidae; genus Romanogobio; species Romanogobio albipinnatus. The sequence continues at coordinate 27,881,121 of CM042258.1, read as the reverse complement.
GGTAATTTACAACTCATAAAAAGTAATATTTGGGTCTTTAAGCTGTAACAGGGTTCAGGGTAGCTATTTCAACAGGATGCTTCCATCATTAAGCTAACCTGCTATTATTACCACTGCTTGCCACTTTTATTTTCTCTTAATTGTTTACATATTTAATGATTCCATTTCAATTTTATCATACAAATCACAGTGGTTACAGCATATCAGTTGTTGTTTATTCTTTTGTGGTGAACATGAGTTAGGATGGCATTCCAGAGACCAGTTTATGGCAAGGCCCCTCTCTAACTACCGGTGCGGAGGAAGATGTGCCACACTGTGATTGGACCCTTGGTGAATGAACATAAACAAATGTTCAGCAACATCAGATAAGATGCCAAGACACCTGCCAGACACCTCCTCTGGGCAGGAAGGGGGACCTTCTGCACCCACCACCATCAAGGAGAGGACTCTCATTGGTCTAAAAGTTGACTTCAACCACCAAACTCATTCCTAAGGTTTAGGCAAGAGCTGCCATAAAAATTCCTTCAGGACCTCCTGAATGCAGCAGCAAAAGAGAGGCCACAGAGATCTATCTAAATCCATTCATACACATGTTTGGAGGCCTTAAATGTATATAAACTGCAACTCCTCCACTTCATCTTCACACAAAGCACTGTTTATGTTAATAGTTATTGACTGTAAAACGCAACAGTCCACGGGACAGATACATTAACAGATAAACAAATGTGTGGATGATGACTTAAACATTTCTTATCATGTTTGGTCTCCATATGATGCCTTTTATATTTTAAAAGAGGTTTGGTAAAGAAATAATGCATGGGTAAAACATTAAAGACATTGTTTTGACATGCCACTTTATGCTATGCAAATGAGTTCCACACTAGGGTGGGCAACATCGGGGCTACTTCGGACATCAGTGGCCAATCACACTCCAGGATCGGAAAGGCGCTGGATTTCAATCTCATCAGAAAGGGATAAATATGCCCCCCGGGTAGACACACCCTTGTTCTGCGTTTCTAACAAGACGGGGAAGGAGACACTAACAGACATCACGTCCTGAGTTTCTGACCTGACGAGGAAAGAGACTACAAGATGGTTGAGGTTAAGCTTTTGTGAGCAGTACTCTAGCTGCAAGAAGGGCTCTCTCACTGAGAGATCTTCTGACCCTTTCGACTTCCCCAGTAGCACAGCCCAGTCCACCAAGGACCTCTTAATCGGCAGACATTGCCTGTCCCACACGGTTCCTCAGTGACGCAGCCAGCCTGCAACGGACCCTGTGAAGATTCGACTGACCCAGCTGCCTGGTCCATTTCCGAAGGCCACCCTCTCGGCACAACCAAAGTTCTGCATCCTCAGCCCAGCGTGGCAACGACTAGTGGATCGCAGCTTGGTCATTCCTGTTATACAGTGACTTTTCTGTCCCTATGATTTACTTACTCATATATTTTATAAAATGAGTCACATATTTATAAGAAATGGCTTAAATTATAAATGTAGGTCTTCTTTATCACTTAAACAGATATAATAGACATTAAAAATACTATTTTGTATTATACACACCTTTTTATTGATAATTGCATTCAATTGTATCATGTCCTCAGTGCAAAGTAATCAACTTCTACAAGAACTATAAAAATTATAAAAATCTCAAAATATTTTTAGATTATGTTATAGAATAGGCTAAACTGCCTCTAATCATAAACATAAATCATGTTAAACTTTAGTTATTTTTTTGTACAATTTTCTTAATTAACCGTGTCCCTGAAGTCATCTTCCACCCTGTTAGGATGTATTTCTCGACTTCCAAAAAAGACCACAATTCCATTTAGACCATTTTCAGGAAATTACATCATTTATTTTTCCTGCTGGAATTCAACCGTACAAAATTAAGGAAGCTTCATCTCTCACCTCTTTATTTTTATTTTTTTAATGTTATCCTGCTTGTCCCACTCATAAAGTTCCACCCTGTTAGGCTCTGTTATGAAGAATATGTGTCCGGTCCCAAAAAATTAAAAACATATCTGACATGGTTATAAAAGTTCTGTTTATCTGTTGAAGGTTAGCTAGCTAAACGTTGATCAGTCCAAGAGCTATGGCTAACTTAGCTTAAAATTTTCAATACATTTCTATAAACCTAACAGGGTGGAATAAATTGAATTTAGTGTATATTGCAAATTCTATATACATATATGTGTGTGTATATATATATATATATATATATATATATATATATATATATATATATATATATATATATATATATATATATATATATATATATATATATATATATATATATATATATATATATATTATATAGGTGCAGTTCCACACATTACTGATGGCAAATCATGCAGGACAATGACAGAAAACTCATCCACTGTTATGGTGTTCCACCCTGTTATACTTGGTTCCACCCTGTTGGGCGGGTCATTTCTAAATAATAATTTGACAGCAGCGTTAAATGTTTTGCATACTTATGTCTTATTTTGAGAGGTGAGGAGCATTAACAGAATATACAGTATATGTTTTTGAACAAATTGTTTTATTATTTACCATCCTGTTGGCAAAAATGGGTACAAAAAGTACCTGTTCTTAATAATCAAGACATTCTATTCATCAATAATAGTTGTGTTATTGTTTCAAGAATAAAAAACAATACCATGATGGCATAAGGGACATATACTATCCAAGAAAAGCTCATTATTGTTTAACATTTACATTATTAACATTATGTGATAACTATCTGTATGTCCCTAACAGGGTGGAACACCTTCACTGCCAGTGTCTGAACAATGAATCTACCCATAATTATTATTTTTTTAAGTCCCTGAGCTTGACCAATGTGTATTCCTGATAGTTAAACATGTCACTATTTTGGTAGAATGCTAAAAACATGAAAATCATGTACTTTTTTCCCCAACATTTATGAAGCCAAAATGTTACCGCATACCAGGAATGACCCAGCTCTGCGCCTCCCCACTGCACGCTACCCGCATAACCAGTGGAAGACGTCTCTACTGCCAGACTGATCACCCGACTGTGTGGAACGTAAATATAAACTTACCAAACCTCTGTCTAGAGACCTTGGCATTAGTTTATACATGCAGCATATGTTTTTCTAACCTGCTTAGATAACAGTTACCGAAGGTCAGCTTGTTACAAATAATAGGTTTATTATTTGTTTAATGATAAATAAGCATTTATTTATCACCATTTGCTAGAACCATTAGGTGGTTTCCATAAGAAGCATTCCCATTCGATTCTCTTCCATTGCTACATTCTGTTCAACAGCATTTATCCATTCTGTGTTCACATCATTTATCAGTTTTATTGTTTTATTCATTACTTTTATTTTTGGTTATTAGTTTACTATCCTTTAGAAGTGTATACACTCTAGAAAATGGTTCTATATGGCACCAAAAATGGTTCTTGGCTCGTAATCATAGGGGAACCTTTTTTAGTGCTATATAGTACCAATTTTGGTGCTTCAGTGGTTCTTCAGCGGTTCTTATAATGCTTTTATGGGCATATATGAAGTGCTTATGATTGGAAAATTGTAATATGTATTTAATGTATGTATTTATTTTTAGTATTTGGTGTCATACCTATTGAACCAAATTGGATCATTAAGGTTCTACTTAACTCTTGCTTCTACAGGTGAGAAGAGACTTTTTTTCTTTGCAAGTTTCTAGGCCTATGTTCTTAAGCATTGTATTACACAACTATTTCTACACATATATGAGGCTAAAGCTGGATTCAGTCTCATGCAGGAAAATACAAAATACTTATAGCCTACATATTGTATTATTAACTGAAGTTTATATGGATTTGTATTGATAACATGAAAGTGGCCAGTGTTTAAATACATTTATTTGAAATGTCTTTTACATTCAGAGGTCATATTTTGTTAAAAATAAGAAATAAAATAGCATATTTTTCAGCTAATCTCTGCATGCTAAGATCACTGTTACTTTGTAGGGTACATTATTTTAAATGCCATCATTTCACCAAAATAAAGTCAATTTCATAGCGACCTTCATGTTCAGAGCATGTGTGTGGATTGGGAAGGTGTGTCATCATCTTCAGCCTAGAGAGGGCGCTCAGCATCCCTGTCTGTCTGTTCCTCGTGGGAACCCCAAGTCTGATACACACACACAGAAAGAGCAAGACAATGTGTTTAAATAATTAATCTTTACACATAATTCTAATGGTTGCTAAATATGTATGGTAAGGTTGCAACATAAAATTTCCACTATATGTAATCCGATATTAGACTATAAAAAGGGACGCATTAAGTATTATTGGCTACCACCAGCAATTAGATATCAGGCCTTTAATAGAGATGGCACCACTTCACTACATTACATTAAATATTAAATGTATTGAATATATTGTCTACAACTCTTAAACTGACCGGTTCTTGCTGTGTTTCTTCACTTCGTGGGGAATGTTCAGAGACCCTGAGTGATGATGATGAAGATCTGGAATGCCGTGTGTCGGACTCCTAAACAGGAACAAAGAATTATGCGGACCTGAAGAAAAACTGCATCATTTAATGTGACTACACAATAATCCCTCTAAGATGATTTAGTTCCACACAAGCCTAAGTGAAAACACTTTTAAGATGTTCAATGCACAGTGTCTTACAACGCCATGTTTGTTTGCATCGTGCTGGAACTCTTTGCTGGACATGTGTCCCTGCTGTGTTTCTCTCTGCAAAGCTGACGTGTCGTCCCATGCCTCCCTCTCAGACACTACAAACTCTTCCTCTCTGTTCTCACTGGAGAGATCAGCCGATGGACCGTGTAGTTCACCTGAATGCTTCTTAATTGGAACAAATAGTGTTATTTCATGATTGAGTTGTCACTACTTTCATGTGCATGTCACACACTCACATGATTTGTTCTGGCTGGATCAAACTGATCTCTTTCAGGAAGCTCTTCTTCCTCCACAATATCTGCTTCTCTCTGAAATAATAACAATTTTAGAAAAGACTAGATGAGATGAGATGGGGCAAAAGAAGTGGAGAGGTGTACCTGGTCAATGGGAAGCTCAACAACTGTGTTTTCATCCTCTGCGACCTCCTCAGCACCTCTAACCTCCTCCCTCATACTTCTCTCAGAGGCCTTAAACACACTGTGCTCATCTGACACAATTAAACAATATCACACAAGAGTGACTGCAACAGGTAAATAAACATTACATTTGATTTAGTAAGTATTTTTTATTTACTTGTTCAGCATTCACCTGTTGTGGCTTTAGGTGGGGGTTTGTTTGTGGGTGGGTGTCTGCGAACTCTCACAGGTCTGGCGTAGAAAACAGAGTTCTCCTCTCTTTCTCCTCTCCTTCCTCTCCTCTTAACCAGCTGAGGGGCGCTCTCTCGCTCCACCTCATCTCCTGTGGACTTCACACGCCTGCCTTCCCTCTGAAAGCAGACACCATTTACGCAAGATATGTTCAATAATGTGGGTCAACGATCTGAAGCCCTTTTGGGTTCAGTTGAATGATGATGCTCTAGTTTAAAGCACGAATAAAGAATAGTGGATTTAAAAAAGTACATTGTATAACAGAGGAACACAAAGTAAAAAATATCTGTAAAAAAATCGGTTTGGTTTTTACCTCGGGTGAATTCAGGAGGGTGGAGTCACTGTGGCTGTCCTGGGGAAAAATCTTTCTACTCTGAGTCGGATCGTCATAAGAGAACAATAACAAACTTCGATAGACCAAATTGTCTTATGAAAATATATTAGTCAGAAATATACAGCGTTGGTCCATAAGTCTGAGACCACATTAAAAAGTAAAAATCGATCTAATTTAAATCTGGAAATAAACTTTGGAGGGGGAAAAAAATCGTAAATATTTATAATGATTTGTAATAAATATATTTTTTATAAATTCTTATATAACTCTATATTAAGTGTAAATAGTACCTCAATTCTTCTCTGTAATCCTCTGTCTCCTGCAAAATGTCTACAATGAAGACAGACAGATCCTATTTAACATGGTTTCAGTTATACTTACACTACAATTCAAAAGTATGGGCTCAGTAAAAAATAATAATAAAGAAAATAATACTTTTATTCGGTAAGATTGCATTAAATTGATCAAAAGTGACAGTAAAGACATTTATACCGTTCTTTTAAATGTTCTGTTTCAAAGAATCCTAACAAAATGTTAAGCAGTACAGCTGTTTTCAACATTCATAATGAGAAATGTTTCCTGAGCACTAAATCAGCACACTAGAAAGATTTCGGAAGAATCATGTGACACTGAAGACTGGAGTAGCGTTGCCAGCACAGGAAAAAATATTTTATATTTTAAATTGTAATAATAATTCACAATATTACTTTAATGAAATTTTTATCAAATAAATGCAGTCTTGGTGAGCATATAATATACAATATATATATATATTTTATCTTACCAACCCCGAGCTTTTGAACAGTAGTGTATGTGCAAAAGAATTAGAGTATTGTTCATCTTTATTATCCACCCCCATCATCACCTGTCCGCGCTGCTGCCTGTTGCTTTGTTTAGCAGTATCTCCACATATGGGAGTTTCTTGAATCTCTCTGTTCCAACAGCAACATAGCTTTGCCCAGACTCCAGCTCCTCTGTGGAGGTCACTGTGAAGCCCTCCAGAGTACAGAGCCTGAGAGGTCAAAGGTAAAATGATTGTGGGAATCAAAACAACCTCACCATGTCTGAGGACTTGCTTTATACGCTCATCATAAAATATACAGCATGTATATTTTGATCACCTGCGCACAGCTCCTGTGCGAAGCATGGCTTTTTCTGAAATTAGGCTCAGGATCTGCTCTAGATTTTTCTTCATGTGCCTAGGAATGATCAGACGCATGGCAGGACTGAGGATGTCCCCGTTCCTAAATACACTGAATATGAGAGGGAGAATGAAGAATACGTTAGGATTTTTCTGAAAACTGGATTAACAGAGAAAAAGAAAAAGAGTTCTCACTGTATGATGCAGGGCAGAGTAATGACCTTCCTCCATTTTGCAGACACATTAGGCCTGACAAGTGCTTTATTCTGTGAAAAGAGTATTTATTATTCATTGACCATTATATGTGCAGACTTCAGATGCAAAAGCCATCTGACGTTTTTCTTTAAAATAAGCATTTTTGTCAGGCTTCTATGTATAGGTTTCTACCTAAGTACAGGTACTTCTGAAGGGGCTGAGGCTGGGATTTAGTGGGTTTGAAGTGAAAGTATTTTATGAACGTATACTATGTGCGGAGAGCATTCACTCAGTATCGTTATCTCATTTTTGACCGAAGTGGCTTTTAGAGGCTTTTGCATCTGAACTCTTCATGTATTATTTTTGTGTATAACAATGAGAATACTTGATTCTGATTAGTCAATCGCAGCATTCTAAGGTCAAATATATTTGTATAGTGACCATTCAACTGTAAACTAATTCTCAGGAAACTAATTTCCCACACAGTCTCTCATATCACTTTGCATCCTCTTAAAGGGATAGTTCACCCCAAAATTAAAAGTCTGTCATCACTTACTCACCCTCATGTTGTTCCAAGCCTGTATGGGTTTCTTTCTTCTGTTAAACACACAAGAAGATATTTCAAGGAATGTTGGTAATCAAAGAGTTGAATGTAGCCATTGACTTCCATAGCAGAAAAAGTCAATGCTACCATCAAATGTCTGGTAAACAACATTCTTTGAAATATCTTGTTTTGTGTTTAACAGAAGAAAGAAACTCATACCGGTTTTTAACAACATGAGTGTAAGTAAAATGATGACAACATTTTCATTTTTGGGTGAACTATCCCTTTAATTATCACATTATACAAAATTTGCAAATCAATATTTCATGTCCATTTCTTTATTTGGCAAGTAGCTGTGTAATAAGAAGGATAATGTGCAGTCAGTGATTTTCCATCGATGTAAATCAAATATGTTGATGCTGAGTCAGTGTCCCTGCTCTCAAGGCTATTATTAACAGTGGTTTTAGCAGCTCTGTGCACAGCATTAAGGGGTCAGGCACTTAAACATGTCCTAACAAGCTTTCTGATCTAATAACACTAACAGCGTGTCTCCCCTGGCCTTCTATTGTTGGAAGAGACAATAACACCCCTTTCTCCCTCTCCTCCTCTTTATGACACACTTCAGCTAAAAATCCACAGCAACAAAAAACACAAACACAAGATAAGTCACCAGTACACAGACAAACAGATATGATTTTTGATGCGTAATAACATATATCAACTTTAGAATACTGTAAAAATGTAATATATAGCTTAATTAAATTTAAAAAGCAACAAATCAGTAATACAAACTGAATTGATGTACCTGTGTTGGCTCCACAGCTCTGAACATTGGACCTTTCTTCAGTCCTGCACTCAGATAACTAAACACATACAGAAAAGACAAACATATGATGCATGTTTTAGCCATTTATCATAATATTAAGCTTTCTTCACCATAAATATGGTATCTAGTTTATTGATGCATGATCCTAAATGTAAATGTATTAAATATATATATATAAATGTAATTTTAGATTTTTTTCATATTCATTTCAGTTTTAATAATTTTATGTGCTTTTGTCATTTTATTTAATATATATATTTTTCTATTTTAGTACTTCAAAGTATTTAACATTATTTCAGTTACAATTTTTGTTTAGTTTTTTTTTGTTAAGTTTTAGCTTTTCATCTAATACTTTTAATTTCCAGTTGCAATTATTGAAAATTATTTTTAATTTTAGTTTTAGTTAATAACAACACTGATTTTGAAGTTTTGATATCTAATGTAATAAAATTCATACATTGATAAATGTGGCTGAAGTAGTTAAATGTAGTTCAGACCAAACTGATCCCTCGAAGTAAAGGACAGAATAATTCAGAATATTTTAATTCTAAATGAATTCACACTTACTCCAGTTTCTTAAAGCGCTCTGACCCTGCAGCCACATACTGTGCCCCTTGCTCTAGGTCAGTGAGGTCCGTGATCCGGTGGCCATAGCGTGGCGTATAGAGAGTTCGAACAGCCAAGGGAGCTCCGATACTGAGAGTGATATCATTAAGGAATGCATCCATGGAGGAGATTTGCCTTTGGTTGACCACAAATCTTCTTCCTGATCCGGAAAGACATCCATATACACACATATATGAAATGACACATACTTTATTTCAGCTATACATATACATACAACATTAGTTTTTTTTGTGCCACACCTGTCACCTGTCAAATTTACCGGCCATACATATTTGTTACCAGCCATGAAATATAAATTAATCCTTGTTAAAGTTACAAATGTTATTCAGTAAAGAGCAATGAGTGATATAAATATATAATTGATTTTTACTCGCATTTGACGCTCGGTCACTGTTAATTTTAGGCCCTTTATATATATGTGTGTGTGTGTGTTTTGACAGAGGCGTACTGCAATTATACAAAAAAACAGTTTTAGAACCTGTTCTAACCTGTAAAGAAGGGGTCTCCATTTCTGTAGACCTTCACACTCTTGACTGGAGGCAGGTGACTAACACCAGTGGATGCCATGATCCTAAACTAGCCACATTAACACAAACCTGTAAAATAAACACAAACAGAGATTAACCCCTCAATAGGATAACTTACATATGCCATCAAAATGTAACCATACTTTTGTTAACAAAACTGTAAAAGTACAAATCCAAAGCTTCTTCACGCACAAAAACTCACAAATTGATTCACTTACAGCTCAGAGAGGCACTCGCATCCTTATGCAAATCCACACACTCACAAAAATACTTACAAAGGAAACTTATATTATCCAGTTGGGGGAAAACACAGCCAAGATCATCTGGTCTGTTACTTCCAGTTGTGCTGCTTTTTATGTTTATTTCTAATAGTAAAGCTCTGAGTGTGAGAGTCCCAAACCCCACACTCCCTCCTTTTCGCACACAGACCGAAGTGTTTCCTGGTTGCCATGACAGCATTACTAACTATGGCGGCGGCCTTTTGTGGGACTTTACAATCAACAACAAGACGTAGAGGGTGAGGGAGGGGGAAGAGGGTTAGAGAGAGGGCAGTAGATATACTTCAATTTATTTATTACACAAGACCAAAAAAGTTCAAATTAATCGCTTTAATCTACCTGAATAAATAAATACATTTAGAAACATCTTTTAAACGGCTCTATCTTAGAGCCTATCTATCTTAATTATAAATAAATACACAAATAAATGTAAAAGAAAAACCTAAAATATATACATAAACAAATATACAAAGAAATGTAATATAAATAAATATAAATAAATACGTTTTTATACTTTAATTTCCTTATTTATGTTTTTTCTTCTTCTGCATATTTATCTATAATTATGTCAGCTTTGGAATTCCTCAGATTTATATATATACACACACACACACACATATATATATATATATATATACACACACACACACATATATATACACACACACACATATATACAGAGCGAGAGAGCGAGAGAGCGAGAGAGAGAGAGAGAGAGAGAGAGAGAGAGAGAGAGAGAGAGAGAGAGAGAGAGAGAGAGAGAGAGAGAGAGAGAGAGCCCACACAACGCCCACTTCTAAGCAAGCAGCTAAACTGAGTTTACAATGAATGGCATGGCATAATACTTAACATAATAATAACATATTGTTCATATTTAGTTTTATCCAAAAACTTGGATAATGGAGATAATGGTCCATTAATTAAACAGTAGTGGCTTACTGTGATACAGAAAAAGAAATCTCAATACCAAGTGCAAGTTATATTTATTTCTGAAATGTCATTTGTACAAAAATACAATCTCTTCTTAACCACAGACACATTTATGGACAAAACAAATAAATAAACATGATTTACAACAATTCTTAAACATCCTGTGCTGTAAATGTTACATCTCTTAAAATATTGGTCCACTCCAGGGTTTCAGTGTGACACATTCATTCTCTGTTTGAGGGTGAGATACTGCAAAGGAGCAGAGCAAATCAATTTTCTTAATAGACTAAAACATATATATTAAAAATGTATGTTAAAAATGATTAACTTTTCTCACTTTCTTTCTGCTACTGATGGCTTGCTGGATCCACAGCAGCTCCATGGCCAAAGTGCTCCGCTGCTGCTTCAGAGAGTCAGGAGTGTGCACGGTGTCTTTCAAAACTGAACGCAAACTTGGTACTGCCAAAAACAAAAATTCAAGCTGTTTTGTTATTTAAAAAAAAAAAAAAAGAATCTTTGTATCCTTTTTTGCCAAATCTCTTCTCATAGCACCTGTCTGAAATAAGCTGCTGTGGCTAACATCTGAAATCACAGCACTGCAAAGTGTAGTAGAATCATCTGTCAGGTTTTGTCCGACCACATTCTCTCCTCTCTTGTCCAAAGGTGTGGAAGTGTCTCTGCTGGCCATTTCAGGAGCTTCGTCTCTCTCCGGTACCTGTATTTCAGACTGTGGGAGAGATTTTTCACTGTCCTCATTTTCTATCTTCTGTTCACTTTCAGAGTCATCCTGATGGCCATGGAACTGAAACCTGGATCGTTCATACTGCAGCAATAGGCTTTCCTATAGATTACACATATCATTATGCAATGACATACATTGAATCAATCATCAGATAAGATGTTTTTGATATCAAATTACAAAAAGAAGAAGACGTGGCATGTTGTTTTTAAACTAAGAGAAATGAGTAATGACAGAGCAGTTTACAGTGTCAGTAAAGTGAGGTTTGGGAACGATGCTTCCTCTCCACTGCAGGTGATCCAATCCTCCATCAATCTCTCGCACGATGTCCTCAAACTGAGTCTGAACCAAACTCAGACCTTGCTTCATCACATAACCGCGACACTGAGCCTGGAGGACACGACACACAATTTCAGCTTTACTTTCCTCATACTGCCACTAAACGAAGATCAACTAAAACTCTGCTCGTGTTTTTTTTTAATAAAGTACAAACATGTTTTGCGAACTTTTACTGTTAAAAAGTTCATTTAAAGAGATGAAAACTTCATTTGTAATCTAATACAGTTTTTAATGTAACGTTATTCTCACTCCTTTTCCAAAAATGTCGATTAACGACTGTAAACAAAAATGAACTTGCCTAGTTACTCATTCAACAGACGATTAAATACATTATTTGTAAAACACGTGCACATTAACTTTAGAAACCGAATCAAAATAACAATAATAGTACCTGGAATTGAGTTAATATCTTAATCAATTTCTGTTCGTTCATAGCGCTGCTGTTTGAACGGCTGATTGTGTATTTCTTCCCCTACAGATTCACGGAGGATCAGACTGGATTGCAGCTCACGAGCGTCACCCGCTGTTTGGATGAGGTAATAGGGTCATTCCTGTCCCAATACCCCAAAATGTATACATTTTTTAATATATTGGATAAAATATTGAACCCCAATTTAAATATTTTTCCCCTTTAGCACAATTTAGTGAAAATAGAGGTGAATAAAAAGTCCCCAACACTTTAGTTTGTGCAAATAATGCCGTTTTGCCACGTTTCATGCTTCTAAACTAGCAGATTATTAATAAATATTTCAGGTGTTTCTCAATTTTTTCCCCTTTCTCTACAATCAAACTGCTTACACTACCCATTACTTGATGACCCATAATTACACAAGTCCAAAGTGAGTTAATTGTTGCATTAAGTTTTTATTACTTAAAGCACACAAATAGAAAATAGTTTCTATGCATTGATAAGACATGGGCAAAAAAAAAGCAAAGCACACAGATATTTTCTTTTGGAAATAATTTAAATTCACAGAAAGAATACAAATGTCATTTTTAAATGATTCTTTAAAATGCTTTAGACTCAGGCAATGAGGGAAGAGAAAACAGCCGGTACATGCTGATGCAGGATCAGATTCCTGCCACGAATCAACCTTATATCAATATAAACAGACTTCCCATTAATTGCAACAGTACTGATTCGCTATTGAAATAGTTGGAGGTAGGCAGAGGTCAGCTGTGAAGTGTATCTTTTGTTTTTCCCTAAACCTTTTCATTTGTAGTGCTGATGTTTTAGAAGTGAAACTGGTGTTAAATGGGAAGACTGGCTTTTTATAGGGGGTTGTAGTTTGTGAGCTTGTACTACATATTATGGACTAGGTTACATTTTTCACAGCAGTTTTGATCCACATCCACCGCAGATCTTGTTACTGCACTGCTTTTGTGCTTTGGAGACTGCAAATCTACAAGTTTAAAATACAATCTTGTGCTCCATGAAGAAACGGAGGAATTCCCAATTCCTCTCTAATCCTAGAATTATCCAAATAGTACTGGATCTCAACTTTTTTACAACCTGAAATTTGAAATGCCTGATCCCATTGTTTTCAGTGTAGATTATACAAAGATAACAAACACACAAATACTGTACATTTCCATCAGTTCCATATAGAATAACAACTTCATACTAAATGTTCCTATATCAACATAGCTATTTAAAAGTCTAGTTTACAAACATGGCATATAACATATTATTTGAAATAACTGTACTTCGATTTTAATGTACAAGCATCTACAAAAAGACTTTGAAGTCCCATGAAGACCTTGCGGTAAAACAATCAATGTAATCTAGACACTGAGAAGAGGCACTAAGATCAATGATCTCAAGCAGTCCTGAGTGAGTTTATAGCTACTCCACAGCCATTTACAACATCATTCCAGAGAACACGACCCACTACAAAATCCATTGTGTATGTGCTGATTGACTGATAATGTAAATGTTCATCTTCTCCTTCACTTCTGTCATAGTCGATGTAATAATTCTAGATCTCAGGTTTTTGAAGTCTGTTCTTGTTTAACTAAGTCAGTCTTTACCAGTAATGAATGAATGAACCTGTGAAATCAACCCATTCAAACCCTATTTATCCCAATTTGAACACTGTAACAAAAATGGCTTTCTGGCTTAAAATCATTGACATTTTTAAATGATAAAACTCAAATATTTAGGAAAAACAAGTAGTGCCTTTTTTGCTGTTGAATTTCATTCACATGGAGAACGTGCTTTGATGCTGCTGCTGTCACTTAGCATTGCATTAGCCACGGATCACGAAGATGGTGCTCATTAACTTGCAGTTGAGTTGTAGCCATGGCAACTTGGGCTTTGGTCTGCACAGTGATTTGATGGTCGGCTGTGTTTGGTTTCCTGCTTCAGGTGCTGGAGGTCTTAGGTAAGTCTTGATTTTCCGCCAGGTGGAGTTTCTGTCTGGTTGAACAACATTAAGGAGATATGCACTACTAATGTACAGCTAATGTACAAACTCTGGAGGTCCTATTACATATAAACATGCTGACTCCAGTATTCTTTCTGCACATAGAAATGCATGAATCTATTTAGCTTCCATTAGGACACAACTGATCTAAGGTGATTTGAGAAACACAATCCCTGCTCTTACTAAAACTAAAACTAAGTGCTTAGCTGAGAACACTGAGACTTTCAGTCAAAAACAAACCCTCTCTGGATAAAACGCCACCATTTAACTTTTTCACAAAATATTTTACTTGACAAGAGTTGATTAAGATTAAAAGCCATCAAACATTGCATTTTAGTACTCTTGCAACATGCAACGCATACAAACCATAGTGTGGATCTGTGTAGGATACATGGAGCTGCTCAATTCTTCCAGCTATAAGAGGAGAAAAAAACAGAGATGCATTCAAAAAATCAATATAATTGCTGTTGCTTTAAAAAGACCAATCTATAAAGTTGAGCTGACAGAATCAGTATAGCAACAGACTTCAACCTATAACAAATACTGATGGGTTCTTTTGGAATTCAGCCTGTCGCTGTGTCTCATTTCAAAGGCTACGTCTTCCGGAGGTCACGTTTGAAGGCTGAATACGTCATCAAGGACGTCTTATTTATGAAAAGTAACCGTAATAAAATTGACTGTTATTCCTCGTGAGGTTTAAAATACTGTAATTTCTTTCTTTGCAAACTAATGGTTAGATCGCCTCGATGACGTGTGCAGCTTTCGAAATGAGGCACAGTTTGTGTGTTGACAAAAACTAATTTGTGAAGTACATGCTGTCCTTTTTCAAAAATTACAAACTGCAAAGCAGAAAAGATTTTCTTCTTTACACCATGCCCTAGATATACTATACTACTATACCCAAAGTATACAAATTTTATAAATCCTAAATATTAATTTTTTTTTTGCTTGTTATAAACACCTATACGATTCTGTGAATTCTTGGACAATTTTATAATAAATGACTGAATCTCACAAAATTGCCCAAGTGAAATTTTACTCTAAAATCAAAAGAAAGAAATCATATATTCCTTAAAACATTTACATTACATTATATTAAAAGTTTTGCCCTGTGGCATTATTTTCATGTTATTAAAAGTCCCATGGCATGAAAATGTCATTTTATGAGGTTTTTTTAAACATAAATACACACAAAAAAGGTTCTATATGGCACCAAAAATGGTTCTTGGCTAGTAATCATATAGGGGAACCTTTTTCAGTGCTATATAGCACCAATTTTGGTGCTTCAGTGGTTCTTCAGAGGTTCTTCACCGGTTCTTTGACTAAGGTGCTTCAGGAAACATTATAAAATAATAGAAAAATGCCATGGGACCTTTAAGATTTTTTTGCCTCCCATTTTCATTAACACAATAATAGATAAATGGATATATAAATATTGTATTAATTTAACATTGTAAATAAATGTTAGGGATGCACCGATATGAAAATTTTGGCAGATACCGTTATTTCTTTATATGTGAAAGCCAATAACCAATATTTTGGCCGATAAATGTAAATCCACATTTTTATATAATTTTTGAGAGCCTGATTACAAAAACTAAAGTCTCACCATTAAAAGCCATGTCCCTAGCACACAATTATAACGTTCTTATTATAATTTTATGTAGCTTATATGACAGACTTGCGCAGTTAAGTTTCACTTAACTGTATTTCAATTTTTTGAAGTGATTCCAATCATATTTCAAGCAATTCAAAAACATCAGCTGAATAATGCATTATTTATTGGCTTTAATATGTCGGCCAAATGTTCTTATCGGGCCGATAATGATTTTGCATTTTTGTCTCAGTGCATGCATTGTTTTAGTTTGGCAGGGTCGCCGCTAGCTTAGCTTAGCATAATGAATGGAATCATATGTTGCCAGCTAGCATGTCCCGAGTAAAAGTGATCCAAAAAAAACCTAATTACCTAATTACTTCTTGTGGCCTGCGTATTCACAATGAATACAAATAACGATGCAGATTAAGACTAGGCGATTTCCTAGGCAGATATTAATTTGGGACTATATTAGGGTGAAGCACAGGCGAAGCACTGCTACTTGGGCACAGAGATATCACACAATACATGAAATCCCCAAACTTGTTGCGTGATATCTCTGCGCCCAAGTAGCAGTGCTTCCCCATAATCTAGTCCAAATAATACGCATTGAATACGCATGCCACAAGAAGTAATTAGGTGGGTTTTTTTTATTTTGGATCACTTTTACTCGGGACATGCTAGCTGGCAACATATGATTCCATTCATTATGCTAAGCTAAGCTAGCGGCGACCCTGCCAAACGAAAACAATGCATGCACTGAGACAAAAATGCATTTGCCCACATATCTAAATGTAGGAAAGAAGTTGAATAAGCCCTATTTCTTAAAAACGGCGGAGTGTTCCTTTAACAAAAATACTGACATAATGCAAAAGCCTTAATAGTCCTAAAACAAGTGAACCTGTTTTTAAAGTGTACCTGAATGAAAAAAGTGTAAATGAAATGAAATGAAAAAAGTGTACCTGAACTCGTTTTTATAAGATTCAGTCACATAACACTCTGTTATACTGAGTGAACCACCCATAATAAACAGTTCACACATACAGTACTCTCGCACACACTCTGGGCTCTCTACCACATACCACTGAGCTGACAGCTAGAAGGCAAATACTATCAATAGTAACTGTCCAGCCCTTCACAGGCTGATGAAAGAATTCAATCAGATGGCGACACTTGGATTTGGATAATAATACAAGATTCAGCCACAGGCCTGTATTGAGATACAGGGTATTATTGTGTCCAGTCATTGAGTATTTGTGTGTGAGAGACGCTCAGAGTTCTTGAATAGTGGAGAGAGAACAAGTAGACTGGTGTTCCATATCCATTAGATCCAGATTCCACTAATGTGTGTGCAAGCCTGGAATGGCCATCGGAAGCACCGGGTGAATTTAGCCTGCTGGCTGTTGCCCTCTTTCTTTTTTATAAATTATTTTAATTATAATATTGCCTTTTTAATTATATATAATTTCCCCAATGAACTAAAGTGATAATTAGAAAATAAATCGATAATAAATAATGAAACGGAACTTAGTCTGGACTGGCAACGCTACAAATCAGCTCGCATGAGCTATGGGCATCAGCCAAACCGCTACGAACTGAGTAATAATCAATGCGACGGACTCGAGGAAGCGTCCATTTGGAGCATTGAGGGAAATTTACTGACCTGTACTTTACTAAATTTCTGACCTCTTCAGGGCTTTATATGCAGGTCAGTTTCACTTGAAAAAGGCTACTGTGGTTTTGTTTTCTTTAATGTAACGTTAGCTAAGTATTAAAGGTCCCGTTCTTCGTGATCCCATTGTTCAAACTTTAGTTAGTGTGTAATGTTGCTGTTAGAGCATAAATAATAGCTGTAAAATTATAAAGTTCAATGCCAAGCGAGATATTTTATTTAACAGAAGTTCCCTTTCAAAGCCTACAGCGAACGGCTGGCTTGGACTACATCCTGGTACTTCCTTCATTGATTACGTCAGTAGGACAGACTAACCTCCGCCCACAAGAATACGCGAAAAAGGGGGCGTGGTCTTGTTGCTTGCCCACGTGGAGAAGAGGACGATCGCGTGGAGAAAAGGAAGTGCTGCGTTTCAGTGTGTTTGTCGCCATGTCGTCGAGACGCTGTTATTTTCATCCCGGAGTCAAATCACCTTTGTTTGGCTTTCCCAGGGACGCTGTAGAGATCATTGAGCGCATAGCCGCATACATCTCCCGTTAAGAGGCGTGACCTTTCCGTACAATGTGCGCTAAGCTGCTGTCGAATCACAACACAGGAACCGCTGGCACAATCAGAACTCGTTACGTATTTCTGAAGGAGGGACTTCATAGAACAAGGAAGTCATCAGCCGTTTTTAGGAGAGGGAAAACAGCGGTATACATAAGTAAATTGTGTGAAAAATACTGTTTTTTTTTTACACGCGAAACATGAACACATGTTATATTGCACACTGTAAACACAATCAAAGCTTTAAAAAAAAACACGAAGAACGGGACCTTTAAACTGCTATTACTATCGTCATTCAAAAAAATTGTGTGCTAAATGACATCATTATTATCTACTGTAAAATTACAGTAGTAATTTAGCAGACAGATATTCACATCGATTTATACGTTTGGAGGGAGCTAGGGCAGACAACAACACAAAAAATATTAGTAATAATGCAATAACTTGTTCAGTATTATGATTTTTCTATAAAGATATTGTCATGGTGTATTTGTTATTGTACTAATTTTGACATTTAAGCAATTTAGAATTTAAAATATATACATATTTGCATGAAATAGCTTTGTTAAATATTGGATATTTAAGACATTTTAAGATAAAACAACAACACATTGTTCTAATGTGATACTTTGAATTTACTTAAAATAAATTTTGATTCTGTGCAAACAAATTACAATGTGTTTGTTTTTTTTGCAACAACGTTGGGACAGTTCTGTTCCTAACGGTAGACCTGCTCAAGAAGAAGTGACATGTACAAGAAAAGTAGCAAAAAAGTAAACACACACAAGGGAGAGGGTCGAGACAGAGAAATACTGTATCAGGGAAAATTAAGATAATGAAAGGGAAAAGGAAAGTGAAGGTGCAGTTCAAGAGAGAACCTTTTATCATTTTGCACGGCCTCAGCCTAAGGATTTAAACCTTTTTTATGTGATGGCCATATAAAAAATATGGTTCTCTATGGTTCCAAATTTTGTTGTGGGTGTATGGGATGGCCTGGAATGGTGTGACATTTCCCGACCTGAAATGTTGTCCCTGTGTGTGCTATACGTGACCCAAACTCACAGTGGATGCAGAAATTCGTTCGGAGCAGAATTGAAAAGACACTAAAAAACTCTTGAGCTGTTCGCTGACGTGTAAAAGGACTTCATGATAAAATGAGTTGAAATAATGTCTCACGTTAGAAAGCAGGTGTTCTAGATTGCGGTCCGAAGCATTTTTTCTCTGGTCTTCAGACAGCTCCTCCACATGACTGTCCAGACTGAAATGCAGCCGGGCCAGACGTTCCTGCATCTCCCTCACATGCTCTAGTTGCTCAAAGGAGCACACCTTACCTGCAAACACAACGAGTTATACACAAACAAACTGAGATAGTACCTTGTAAAGCAAATCTATATCAACTCACTGATGAATTAGGTGGTGTAAATGTGCCACCCTTACACACCTTTGCATTCCTCAAAAATGTCCCTACAATTAAGACTGCCAACCGATTCTAATTACAGCCCAAACGATTAAAGCTTCTGAATAAAACCCTAGAGCTCATGTGTCATACCGAAAGCCTGTAGTTTTCCAGAGTGAAAGTCGTTGAGCAGGTTGAGCAGTCCTCCCTCCATCTCTCTCACATCAGAGACGTCGGTGAGGAATGTGTGCTGGAGCGGTGAGGAGGACTGGGACACGCGACTGGGTCCGGCAGGCTGAGGAGCTCTGGGCTTCTCTCTGTGAGGCCTGTATCGGTACAAATAGAAGCAGAATCACTACTAGACTTTATTTTGTGGCACATTTTTTAAATGTCAAATAAAAAAACACAGATCAAACTATCAGAGATATGTTGCTTAGAAGAAAACGCACACAAACCTTGTGTTTTTAGGGGGAACCACAGGAACGGCGAGAGCTTCTTTAGATGGACCCATTGCCCCCACCGATCTCTTGCACTTTCCCCTGGGTTTGGGAGAGGGGGGCTGGGGCAGACCCAATGAGAATGTGGCGCTCTTACTCGCCGGGAGAACAGAGAGCTTTCGAGGGTTGATTGGTGGAGGAGGGGGATGGGGAAGGGACACTTTGGGACTCCTTTTCTTCCTCTTGTCCTCCATGAAGGCACTGTCACTTTCTAAGAGACATAGACAAGAGCTTTCAGCTACTGAGATGTAGAAAAAACAATATATGATCTGATCCTGCACTCTTAAAGGGATAGTTCGCCTTAAAATGAAAATAAAGTCATCATTTACTCACCCTGGTGTTGATTTAATGTCGTATTCTTTCTTTTATGAATATTCATTATAATTCATATAATGGCATTGAATAGCGACCAGCATCAAGCTTTTTAAAAAAGATGCAAAATGATCACAGAATGATCCTATGCAACACGTGTTGTATGTTCCAAGTGTTCTGGAGGTATAAAATATGAAATTTAATGTATTATTTAAGAAAAATCCTAACTGTGGCCGCTGGTCTTCAGCACACAGCAACACAATGTGCTTGTTCGTGTGACTCTGTTAGTGCTGCAGTTCACTCTGTCTTGCCCAGAAAAAGCATGCAAATTGTGGGAAATCAAGATGAACAAAAACGTGACACGAAATACAGTCCATGTACCTTCTTCTCTGAGCTGAATATATCTGTTAGTTATCACATTCACATCTTTTAACTGTCATTCTGACTGTCATCAGACAAACAGAGTTCTGACACCAGAACACTTTGAATATGCGACACGTGTTGTATGGGATTCCTTTGTGCTATTCACTGCCATTATAGAGACGAGCACGTTAAGACATTATTTTAAATATGGCATACGGCATAAGAACAACACCAGGGTTAGATAAATTATGACTTAATTTTCATTTTAGGGTGAACTAAATTATTTATATGATATTATTAAAACTAAAATTTTTATATGAATGATGTATAGACAATGTATTTGAGAACATTATTAAAGACTAACTTTGAACAAATGTACCAAATGCTCTATTAACATTACTGGAAAAACATTTGTTTATAAATCAAAGAACCATTTCATTTTTTTGTTCTCCAAATGACATTTCAGAGAAAAGTTCTTAAAAGAACCATTTTTTCTTAGACTGAAAATATTTTAATAATCGGAAGACAAGAGCATTACATAATAATAAGGGCACCTACAGAAATAGATTAAATAATGTGGGGGCCCCAAATATGAAGGTTTGTCACATGCCCTGGGAGTCCTGTTGGTGTCACTGAGCATCAATTTCAGCTTTGAAGCGAAAAGATTTCAATCATTACAGCAGGTCAACGAGAGTCTGTGCTAAATAGGCATACGTTAGGCAGCAATTATTAATGTCTGACCTTGAGCTGTTAAAATATAGAATGGAAAATTCAATGATTTGTCTGACTGTATGAAGCCAATTAACAATATGACATAGCCTTGGTAAATGTATCTATCAAGAAATACATCCTAACTTTGTGGGGTTGTTTCAACCTCCTCCAAAATTTAGGATTGGTACTTATGGATAAAGTAAGGCCTAGTCCACACGTACACAGGTATTTTTATAACCTGAGTTTTTCCTCCTCCGTTTTAAAAAACAATCGCATCCGCAAAAGCACGGTTTAAAAAAAATCTCTGTCCACATGAAAACGCAAAACCACGCTATGATTGGCTGCCTGATTTCCACATGGGTCCCATCCACGGCACTGATGCACCGTGATGTACTGAGGGATGCCATGGGCTCAGTGAAACAAGTTCCTTTACTAGACTGACAGGTAACTGTATATACAGGGGCAGGGCCCAAGTGGACTGTAATAGCTTCACACACACTTGCCTTACTATTTTGTATTATTGAATTCCAGCGCCTCTGTTCTGCAATACAACGAGATAACTGCGCATGTATCTGTATACATGTGATAAGCGCTGTTAGCAGAGTTATTAAAGGTCCCGTGGCATGAAAATTTCATTTTATTAGGTTTTTTAACATTAATATGAGTTCCCCTAGCCTGTATATGGTCCCCAATTGGCTAGAAATTTTGATGGGTGTAAACCGAGTTCTGGCTGTCTCTCTCTGCCTTCGAGAAAATGAGAGCTCAGACGAGCTGATCTTGAATTTTCCTGTTATGACGTCATACCAGGAAAGGTTACCTCCCCTGAGAATGTGGAGAAAATGGATTCAGTTTATCAGTCGCAATGTCAGCACAGACTTTACAATATGGATTTCGACAGCACCGCCACAAACAGTGCGTAACAGTGTTCATTAATGCCTGATCTGTGATCAGTGATTTCTGATGTGTAGCTAATCATTCAAGTTCACTCAGACTGACATTCTAGATCATTTAAAGGTCCCATTCCGCATGATCCCATTGTTCAAACTTTAGTTAGTGTGTAATGTTGCTGTTAGAGCATAAATAATACCTGTAAAATTATAAAGCTCAAAGTTCAATGCCAAGCGAGATATTTTATTTAACAGAAGTTCCCTTTCAAAGCCTACAGCGAACGGCTGGCTTGGACTACATCCTGGTACTTCCTTCATAAATGACGTCAGTAGAACAGTAGAACAGACTAACCTCCGCCCACAAAGAATACGCAAAAAAGGGGGCGTGGTCTTTTTGCTGTCCCACGTGGAGAAGAGGAAGTGTCGCGTGGAGAAAAGGAACTGTTGCGTTGAGTGTGTTTATCGCCATGTCATCGAGACGCTGTTATTTTCATCCAGGAGTCAAATCACCTTTGTTTGGCTTTCCCAGGGACGCTGTAGAGATTATTGAACGCATACATCTCTCCGTTAAGAGGCGTGACCTTTCCAACGTGCGCTAAGCTGCTGTCGAATCACAACACAGGAACCGCTGGCACGTGCGCTAAGCTGTGGTCGAATCACAACACAGGAACCGCTGGCACGTGCGCTAAGCTGCTGTCGAATCACAACACAGGAGCCGCTTGCACAATCAGAACTCGTTACGTATTTCTGAAGGAGGGACTTCATAGAACAGGAACTCATCAGCCGTTTTTAGGACAGTGGAAACAGCGGTACACAGATAAGTACATTGTGTGAAAAATACTGTGTTTTTTTACACGCGAAACATGAACACATGTTATATTGCACACTGTAAACACAATCAAAGCTTCAAAAAAACACGAAGAACGGGACCTTTAATGATCGCGGTCTTGATGCCCTAAGCGTAATGCATCAGTGAATCAAGCCAGTGACTAAAACGATCGTTTCTGTTAGTAGCATGAAACAAATCCGTTTTTTAAGTGATTAAACTACAGAGCACGATCAAAATAACACTATTTATAATGTCCGAAGCTGTCAATCACACGTCGTGAATGTATCTGCACACTTGCCCAAACTGCCGTTATAATGAATGACGCTGTTATGCAGCACAGCAAAGCTCTTACTGTATTCCTGTCGATGTCATGTTTGCTGTTGTGGTGAAAGCATTTTGTGAGGGAAAACAATGTTGCAATGACGAGATCACTGCATTTACGCGATCAACTGTCTGTCAGTCTGTCTACTCAATGCTCATCACTGCAGCCTTTCATGTGATAGGAATAGATCATAAAATAATGCTATAATCCACACCTTGACGATTTGTTCATCTCGACGGCTGTAATGGTACATTACATATGTTACAAAGATCGTAGAATAACGTGGAAGAAGACAGAGTCGACGTGACCGGGACTGTTTATTCAGAACTCTCAGCTACAAATAAGCTCAAGTAGCTAAATAAAAGAGATAACGGCGCACAATCTGACGTCAAACAAAGGAGAGAATGGCGCACATGTTGACTTAACAAGCCGAAATCTCCAGTTTCACTGTCCACACGACAACGCTGTAACCCGAGTTTCTAAAAATCTTCACCCTGGTTGGAGTTTTCCAAAAAGTCCGGTTTCAGTAACCGGAAACTGCGTTTGCGTGTGGACGAACAGCCAAACCTCGTAGAAAAAGCTGCGGTTTTGACAATACCCGTGTTCGTGTGGACAGGTGAAAAAAGGAGACATTTCCCTTTGTTTGTGCCCTTCGTTTACAGGCAAACGGAGAATTCGCCTCTGGAAACGAGTCTTTCTAAAAACTCCGGCCAGAGTGGAGATTTTGAAAATCTTCGTTTGCACGTTTGTATGTAAACTGAGACAAACGGGTGTTTAGGCAGCCAACGTCACAGTATGCGCCAGAGCTTGCACCAACGTCAAAAGTGCGACCTATGTTTACATGTGATCATGGAAGCGTTCAGAGTAGCAGTCGCATTTATGTTGGTGCAAACTCTTCTTGTGTGTTTGCATTTGCAAATACAGCTGCTCCATTATGTCGAGGAGCAGAGACGAATGAGTGCTCAGAGGTCAGCAATTTTGCAACAACTTCTCCCTCCAACACGAAGAACCAGTCAGCGGCACCGCCAGCGCCGCCGGTTTTAGGTCTGACCATAGACTGTAAAAAAATATGGATGTAGTGTCCGTGACGTCACCCATAGGATTCTGATGAGCAGTTCTGAAGCTCAAAGTATGGACGAGATGGCCGTTGCCATCTTGGCAGCGTGTCATCGCGCGTCACTCCCGGATAACAGAAAATGGGCAAAAAGGCGGACGTGGGCAGAGCTTAAGTGACGCGATGACTAACAGACTGCAGATAAATGGCTATCCATCTGTCACTCAAATTGGCCACGCCCTTAATTATGCAGAACTTTAATGCTTTATATAATGTAAACTAATGAGTTATAAAAAAAAATCACCCCCCTCACAGTTGTCATGAAGGGCAAAATTAGCCGTATAGACCAAAACCACAATTTGTACCAGACTGTAAACATGTTTCTGCTGTAAAGTTGGCCATTTTAACATGGGGCTCAATGAGATTCTGCTCCCTTCTGGAGCCTGTCCCTAGCGGCCAGTCGATGAATTGCAGTATATGTCACTTCCGTATTGGCTTCAAGAGAAACTGCGGGAGGTTGCCGCTTGGGTCCGACATGGACGAACTGCTGTCTATTTTTGGGATTCTGATTGGCTTACGTGGGCTTGAGCTTCTCGTTACACCGCCACCTACAGGTTTGGCATGCTCTTGACGGCATATATACACAGGTACGTGTAAATTAACTATTTTCTGAAAACTGACATGTGTGCACGATGTTATTTTTGAAAACGGAGAGGTTGAAATGTCCTTTTATGAAAATAGCCGCCCACGTGTAAACGTAGCCTAAGCCTCTTTGTCATTTCTCCTGTTCAGGTTCTCACCCTGTGTAAAGAAGTACATTGTTTTCAAGCTTTTCCCAGAAATTGCAACTATAGTTACAACTATAGTGGCAATTTCTGAGAAAAGCTTGAAAACAATGTACTTGGGTTAGGTTTCTTGCACTCTGGCATCAATTCAACCGTAACATGGCAGCCACAACAAGATCACTGACCTTTTTGAAAATATAAGCAATATTCTGAAAATATTCTGTATGCGGTCAGGAAATAAAAACAATAATTTAATTTCTGAGCAATTTGTATGTTCCTGCCCACATTAATGGTGGATTCTAAATCATTCAATTAAAATGTATAAATTAGATTCTATTAAATAAAATATCTATATATAATAAATGTATGATGAATATGTGAATTGTACATACTTATATATTCTGTATTATAATAGCCATTCAGGTGATGGATTATTCATTACCAGTGAGCACTGAACAATCTGGGTCAAAATCTCTTTATTTAGCACTTTATTATGTTACATTGCGCCTTTAACATTACGCGAAGAATTATTTTTCTTTACATTTATACAATTTTACCTTGATCTGTTTATCAATGCAAGATCTAATGCATTTCTCATTCGGAGAAGAGGTTTTACATAGAATTGAAAGGATTTGCACAGGATGCCCCGTGAGGCACGATGCGCACATCGGCATATGGCTAAACAAAACAATTCACTTACCGGCTGGCGGATAAGGATGGGGCTCTTTGAGCTTTCCAACACAAATTTAAGACGCCCGTGTTGGTTTTTCCATTCCAATAACGTATGATTTATACGCGGACCGTTTTAAAAGCCGATAACAAGTGCGTGCTGTTTCCAGAGGGATCTCTCCTACTTCCCGACCGCGATTCTGCGACTCGTACTATGACGAAGCTTGGTTATTAATATTCATGAATACGCTTTCGCTATTGGAAGGCATTAAAGAAGCGTCGCGACTAACTAATTAATATTCAAGAGCCGGGCATCAACAACAATAGGATAGTCAAAATAGCAAAATTACTATTCATGAATTAAGCCTTCGCCATAGTAGGAAAATAATTCACAAGAAGATGCGAGCTAAACTCCCGTTTAAAGAGACAGACTGAGCCTAAATATTAAAACCTCAACCACACAGCTGGCTATTTATTCAACCTGTTTTAATATGCCATTTTACCACAAAAATAAATTACTCTATAATGAATTTCTGTATAGTCAACCGTTGACCGAAATCTGGAGCCATTTACATGTTTGTCGCCATCTAAAGGCGATTGTGATTTCAAATTATATTCGTTTCAAAATAAAGGAAAATATCTCAATTCTAGTAACACATTTGTGTCTGATTATGTTAGATGATTATGACAATCATGTAAAAAGTGGTGCATTAATTAATAATAAAAAACGTCAGAGAAACAGATTTTATACAAAAATAATGTTTCCTTTTAATTTCATGGCAAGTCAGAACATAAACAGACAAAAAAAATGCACTTGTAGAAAAAATAAACAGCTCTCATGCATGTTTTCTGCTAATCTGTGATGACTGACAATAATTTATGCTTGTCTAGCTGACTTTCTGATTTGAGGCACTGGCTGAATACGAATACGCTTTTCCCAGAACTATTCTGTCTCTGAGCAGTTTGAAAAAGGCATAATAATTACTGAATAATATTAGAGCTAATGATATTGTCTGATGCCATTTCTCTGAGCACATCAGTGAATATAGCTGGTAGAATATCATTGCACCTTCCAAGATTATGAGAATGTTCAATATTCGAAGAGGTTTGTTGAAGAAAAACTGTTAGGAGAGAGAGAGAGAAAAAGAAGGGCAATAGTGGTTATTGCAATATTATTCCCATGAAGAATACATAATGCATTCTATGTAATAATATTTCTAATAACATTTATATTCATTCTGATGAGTCAGCCAACAGCAAAAACAAAGCACTTTCTGTTTCAGAGTTCGGCTACAGTTTATACTTACATAGAAACGATAATGTGAGACATCTGAGGGAACTGCTACGTTATAATGGCCCATGGCCTTATAAACATTTTTACTGTGTTTGACCAAAACTCCCTGCGGCCACATGTACTCTTCTGTCCATCTGTAGAAGAGAGAGAGAGAGAGAGAGAGAGAGAGAGAGAGAGAGAGAGAGAGAGAGAGAGAGAGAGAGAGAAGATTACTCTACAAACAAAAACATTGTCACAAAGCTTTTGAGCACAATTTAATAATATTATATGCAAATGAGAAAATGTTCATTTAGGAAAACGTCAAATGCAAATGTAACAAAAATAGCTAGATAAATATATCCGAGGTGTACTTTTTGAAAACCAGTGCATGTTCATGTTTTTTAAAAATGTTAATTAATTGAATGTGCTATAAATAAATCTGTTGTTGATGGCAACACCCGAGATCAAATTAACATGTTGAAACATGCAACACAATGGCAATCTTTTAAGGGACTGTGAACAAGAACTGAGTACTTCACTAAAATTAGGCTCTTTATTTAAAAGCTTTTGGAATCATTCAGCACCTGCTACTGACATTTTAGCACTAAAATTATATTTACCAAAATCCAGCAAAGACACAAAAAACTCTAACACAACCTAAACTTTTGACATTTCTACGACCCTAGCAGTGATCCCAGGTCAGACGTACATGTGTTGGAGGACGTTCGAGCAGAGGGAGGGGTCCACCTTCTGCCAGCAGCCCAGATGCGCGGCAGCTTTGTGGAGCAGGTCGCAGTAACGGGGAGGCAGTAGGTGCCGCATCAGAATGACAGAAGTACTGACGGACACCAGGATGAACAGCTCACAGGACCAGCGTTTATCTACATACTGTGTGCTCTATAAAAAACAGAGAATTTTTTTTTTTCAAATGTGTAGGAATGTAAAACAATTCACACAAAATCTCCAGGATTAAAGGGATACTTTACCTAAAAATGAAACTCACCCTCAAATTCACATTCAAGTTGTTCCATTCCTGTATGAATTTGTTTCTTCTGCTGAACACAAAAGATAGTATCCATAGTATTTTTTTTCTCTCCATACAATGGATATCAATGGGGTCCATCAGTCTGGTTACCAACATTCTTCAAAATATCTTCTTTTGTGTTTAGCAGAAGAAACAAATTCATACAGATTTGGAACAACTTAAGGGTGAGTAAATTACGACAGAATTAAACAATTTTGGTGAACTAGCCCAAGCCCTTGTTGTGCTATATATTACCCCAGAGTACCCCAAACCTGTAATATTCCTTTAAGTATGTATTGAAATATTAAAATGCTTTTTTCTTTTTATAAACACTTTTATTTAGAATTGACACATTAAACTGATAAAAAGCAACAGTAAAACATGAATAATGTTACAAAATATATCTATTTAAAATGTATGCAGTTCTTTTGAACTTTCTACTTATCATTCTTTCAAATCCTGAAAAAAAAAAACATTACAGTTTACATAAAAACAATAATCAGCACAACAGTTTTCAACATTGATGATAATAAGAAATGTTTCTTGAGCTTAGAATAACTTATGAAGAATCATGTGACATTGAAGATAGGAGTAATAGCATCTGAAAATTCAGCTTTGCCATCACAGGAATAAATGACATTTTAAAATATATATATAAAAAAAAAAAAGTTATTTGTAAATTGTAAAAAATAAATAAATAAATAAAATCACAATTTTACTGTTTTAACTGTATTTTTTTTTATCAAATAAATGCAGCCTTGCTGAGCATTAGAATAGCAAAAGATCTGACTTCCCAAAACCTTTGGACGGTATAGTATTTATAAGCAATAAGCATTATAAGCAAATGTA
The DNA here is from genome assembly GCA_023566225.1 of Romanogobio albipinnatus. NCBI lineage: Eukaryota > Metazoa > Chordata > Actinopteri > Cypriniformes > Gobionidae > Romanogobio > Romanogobio albipinnatus. Next base: position 27,852,123 of record CM042258.1, on the reverse strand, counting down.
ATTTCTAATTTGTTTGATTATTCAAAGCCGCTTGCATATAAAAACGTTTCTTCAAAGAACATGTTGACAGAAGTTCACACAAACTACATCCAGAGGTATGTCAACAGAACCTATGATGCCAAAAGCAAAGTTTTGCATTGAGGGCACATAGAAAAATAATACCTGGAAAATTATTTTGCATGTGGTGGTTTAAATAGGAGGAATTATGTTTTCCCCTTAGGCCAGTGGTTCCCAAAATGGGGCACCTGTAGCCTGGGGGTACGTGAGGTGACAGAGTGGGTACGTGAACAAAATTGCATGCAGAGTGTGATGCCATAACAAATCATGCTACATTACTGCTGTTCTCGACAGTGTACCTTTGTAAAAGTGGGTATCAAGCACTTACTGGCAGGAAGAACAATTTTAACAATCTGAGAGCATGGTCTGAAGCGCATGGCGAAGATGCACTTGGGTTGTGCCCGAATCCAATGATTCAATGACCCATTCATAAATACAGCCACTTGCTAATTTACTAAATTAATTATTCTATGGCTCACTAAGAAAGTGACTTACCGCCACCTACTGGTGGTTTTAGTTTAATATTTAAAAGTATCTCTTCGTTTTACCATCATTGCATGTTTCTCTAATGAACATTTTATATTTAAAACATTATTTATTTGATAAAAGGTATTTATAGAGGTAAACATGTACTGAAAAATCTATTTAAATGGTTAGTTCACCCAAAAATGAAAATTATGTCATTAATGCCTAACCCTCATGTCGTTCCACACCCGTAAGATCTCCGTTCATCTTCGGAACACAATTTAAGATATTTTAGATTTAGTCCGAGAGCTTTCTGTCCCTCCATTAAAAATGTATGTACGGTGTACTGTCCATGTCCAGAAAGGTAATAAAAACATAATCAAAGTAGTCCATGTGACATCAGTGGGTTAGTTAGAATTTTTTGAAGCATCGAAAATACATTTTGGTCCAAAAATAACAAAAACTACGACTTTATTCAGCATAGTCTTCTCTTCCGGTCTGTTGTCAATCCGCATTCAGGACTCTGCAGTGAGGCTGCTGGCGGTGCGTTCACACCGGACGCGATTCGCGCGAGTGATTTACATGTTAAGTCAATGCAGAGACGCGAAATGGCATTCTGCGGCGCGATTCGCGCGAATGAGGCGGCAAGATTTGCGCATTCGCGCGATTGAGGCGGCGCGAATGACGCGAATTGAGCGTTTTGAACGCGCGATTCGCTCAAGTTGAAAAATCTGAACTCTGGCGGATATTTCGCGCCACGTTAACCAATCACGAGCTTGCTCTAGTAGTGACGCATTTACAAGCGGAGATAATCGTGGCCGTATGTGGATACCCATCCTATCACTACAGGAACAGGAATAAAAGGAATAAAGGAATAAAAAGGATCTTGCTTGGAAGAAAGTGAGTTATTGTGAGCCATTGTGAGCCATTTCACAACGAGACAGGAGCAGAAAAAAAGAGCCAGAGCCAGAGCCAGCTGCAAATGTGAGAAGGACTAGCCGAGGAAAGGCGGGTCTCGCCGGGTAAACGAGCGCTGAGCGCCGCTGATCCCCTGGATCTCACAACTCCGAAAACGCCAGATAAAATGCTCAAATAGGCACTTTTTTATAAATTAACCACAGATTTGAGCTTTAAACAACTATATTATCGCCTGAAAAAGTCTTGAAACTACGTTGTCACACATTAATAGTAGTGTTTTTTACAAAAAAGACGAGCTGGCTCATATAGGGCAGAAGCCCCTCACTTGACGCGAATTCGCGTCTGTTGTGTAGTTGTCACACGCGAATTTCACGCGCGATTCGCGCGAATTTCACGCGCGAATGAAGCGAGTAAACTCAAAATGTTCAAGCGTCCACCTTCGCGCGAATCGCGTCCGGTGTGAACGCACCATAAGACGCACGCTGTATTCAAGCTATGGAAGCTTGGGTGCACTAGACATCAGCAGCGTCACTGCGGAGTTGTGAACGCGGATTGACAACAGACCGGAAGAGAAGACAATGCTGAATAAAGTCGTAGTTTTTGGACCAAAATGTATTTTCGATGCTTCCAAAAATTCTAACTAACCCACTGATGTCACATGGACTACTTTGATGATGTTTTTATTACCTTTCTGGACATGGACAGTACACCGTACATACATTGTCAATGGAGGGACAGAAAGCTCTCGGACTAAATCTAAAATACAGGTGCTGGTCATATAATTAGAATATCATCAAAATATCAAAGTTGATTTATTTCACTAATTCCATTCAAAAAGTGAAACTTGTATATTATATGCATTCATTACACACAGACTGATATATTTCAAATGTTTATTTCTTTTAATTTTGATGATTATAACTGACAACTAAGGAAAATCCCAAATTCAGTATCTCAGAAAATTAGAATATTGTGAAAAGGTTCAATATTGAAGACACCTGGTGCCACACTCTAATCAGCTAATTAACTCAAAACACCTGCAAAGGCCTTTAATGGTCTCTCAGTCTAGTTCTGTAGGCTACACCATCATGGGGAAGACTGCTGACTTAACAGTTGCCCAATAGACGACCATTAACACCTTGCACAAGGAGGGCAAGACACAAAAGGTCATTGCAAAAGAGGCTGGCTGTTCACGGAGCTCTGTGTCCAAGCACATTAATAGAGAGGCGAAGGGAAGGAAAAGATGTGGTAGAAAAAAGTGTACACGCAATAGGGATAACCGCACCCTGGAGAGGATTGTGAAACAAAACCCATTCAAAAATGTGGGGGAGATTCACAAAGAGTGGACTGCAGCTGGAGTCAGTACTTCAAGAACCACTACGCACAGACATGGGTTTCAGCTGTCGCATTGCTTGTGTCAAGCCACTCTTGAACAACAGACAGTGTCAGAAGCGTCTCGCCTGGGCTTAAGATAAAAAGGACTGGACTGCTGCTGAGTGGTCCAAAGTTATGTTCTCTGATGAAAGTACATTTTGCATTTCCTTTGGAAATCAGGGTCCCAGAGTCTGGAGGAAGAGAGGAGAGGCACACAATCCATGTTGCTTGAGGTCCAGTGTAAAGTTTCCACAGTCAGTGATGGTTTGGGGTGCCATGTCATCTGCTGGTGTTGGTCCACTGTTTTCTGAGGTCCAAGGTCAACGCAGCCGTATACCAGGAAGTTTTAGAGCACTTCATGCTTCCTGCTGCTGACCAACTTTATGGAGATGCAGATTTAATTTTCCAACAAGAATTGGCACCTGCACACAGTGCCAAAGCAACCAGTACCTGGTTTAAGGACCATGGTATCCCTGTTCTTAATCTATGGGGTATTGCGAAGAGGAAGATGCGATATGCCAGACCCAACAACGCAGAAGAGCTGAAGGCCACTATCAGAGCAACCTGGGCTCTTATAACACCTGAGCAGTGCCACAGACTGATCGACTCCATGACACGACGCATTCCTGCAGTAATTCAGGCAAAAGGAGCCCCAACTAAGTATTGAGTGCTGTACATGCTCATACTTTTCATGTTCATACTTTTCAGTTGGCCAAGATTTCTAAAAATCCTTTCTTTGTAGTGGTCTTAAGTAATATTCTAATTTTCTGAGATACTGAATTTGGGATTTTCCTTAGTTGTCAGTTATAATCATCAAAATTAAAAGAAATAAACATTTGAAATATATCAGTCTGTGTGTAATGAATTAATATAATATACAAGTTTCACTTTTTGAATGGAATTAGTGAAATAAATCAAACTTTTTTGATGATATTCTAACTATATGACCAGCACCTGTATCTTAAACGGTGTTCCGAAAAGGAACGGCGATCTTACGGGTGTGGAACAACATGAGTGTGAGTCATTAATGACATAATTTTCATTTTTGGGTGAACTAACCCTTTAAGGGAGAAAATATTGTCCCTTAAAGACCCCCTGTGGTGGAAATTAAGTTTTTATTGTTGTTTATATGTCTATGCAGTGTTTTTAATATGCTTCAAGAAAATCATGTGCAAATTCATCAGTCAAAACCAGGGGTGCACTTATAATTTTAATGGTTTTTACATCAAAAATTGTTATAATTTATAAATAAAAGGCATTTTCCTACACTGATTTTAGCCCTCTGCTCTGAATGCTGTTTTAAGGGGCGTGTCCGGTGTGAGACTTCAGTGTAAACGCCCACTGCTGTGATTGGCTAATGTCTTTCCATTTGAAATAGAATTACTCTCTCTTTTAGCTCATTTTTACTATTACAGCTCTCATGGTTAACTAATCGTGAAAAGTGTTGCATTACATTTAGATCTATGGCATTATATTAAGATCCTGGCATGAAAGGTTGCAGTGATGATCATTGTAGCCGATCACACACACATGCTGAGCGCATGAAAGCAGTGATCTTGTCATAGCAACTCAGTTTCTGTACACTAACGAATGCTTTCATTTTCACTAACAGTGCAAACGTGATATAGTTTAGAGATTCGTTGAATAAAACGGGAGACACTGATAAATGCGTCACTGATAAACTCTCCTGTTTAATTGACAGGTTCAGCGAATTCGAAAGGGAGCTTTCTTTGATCGCTTTCTTTATAGAATTGAATCACCGTTAAATAACAGATTATTTTCATCATACTAAGAGAAACAACGCAAGTTGATGTTTAGTCACTGGTTTGATTTACTGACACACAGACAAAGAACATTTCAGATAAGGCATTAGAATGAACACAGTTACTTACTTTTTGCATTACTGTCAAGCCCAGGCACTGCACAATAATTGTAATCATCAACGTCATGTTTATTGCTTTGTAGCTCGATCTGGTTTAACTCTAGGCCTATGTTACATGCGTGAATCGGTGGGCGGGGCTAAACAGGCAGTGATGAAGTAGGCGTTGATCTTCTTCGGCAGAGGCGGTGCTTCACCACACTCAGACGTCACAGGCTGGCACATTCTGAGATTGAGCGTTCGTTGGGCCTGGTGTCTATAAAAGCTTTGACTAACAAGGAAGTTTTCAGCTCCGAAACTTACAGGATATTCTTATATCACAATGAACTTTTATATATCAAATGCTGAATGAAAAGTTGATTTCTCAATTCATGACCCCTTAAAGGATGTTGATTTTAGAAGGATGCGGCCTGACTCTGAGATGGCGAATGGGAACATGGTTTGTGTAGCATTAGCAACACATTATTAGCTGTTTAACCTTTAACCGGGGGGGGGGGGGGGGGGGTTGACGGAAGTGGGCATGTGTGTACTTTTATTTACTTTTGTTTTATACAAAATATTCAATCAACTATCACAAACTATGCATCATTTGAAAGCTAAAACACTCAAGATTCATGTTCTGAACTTGTTTTTGCAATAAATAAACCAGAGAGGAAAGGGTTAAATGAAACGCTAAAGGACCGGCCATGTAAACATTAGCATAATATTAGCGGTACTCATCTTTCATCTCCTGTCGTTCGGATCAGATCGGACGAATCCAATAAACACCCGCATACATCTCTGTGTAAGAGTCCACTCTTCAAAATGCATCCCACTTTTTAATCCAAAACAACGAAAAAATAGGGAAAAAACAAAAAATCCTTCGTTGTTTGCAAGGGAGTTTTGAGTTAGCGTAATCAATCATGTCCATTTTCAATGAAATATTGATTCTAATCCTTTTCTGGCAAACTCCCCCTGCTAGAATAGTCTCTCCCACGTATTATAAACCCTCCCTCGTCTCTCTCCTTCAATCAGAGACTCTCCTGGGATGCATCATAGAGGAAGCGCTTTACAGGCTTGGTGAGCTGTCAATCATTGCGCCCATGGTTTTCGTTGGATAAAGGCACTCGGTGCCCAGCCAATGCCTTTCCAACAAAGGTTTGATTGATGGACTTAGTAACCAATCAAAAGGCATTATCTTGCGCGGTTTACGTAAGTAGGCTTTGGTGAATACTGTTTGTGCGCAGTCTGCGCGTTCTCAATGGCGCAACTGCAGTGGAGGAGCGCGCAGACTCTTACTGACGCTTCCCATCAGCTAAATGAGTTTTTTACACTTTGTAATCTCTGTAAATAGTTGCTTTAGTTTTTCAGTAACTGTTTATCCATTATAATTAGCAGTTTATTGCAGATTTATTTGAATGAAAAACTACTCTTTACAATAGCAAATGTTCTGAAATAAATGGCCTTTTTGAAATTCGCCTAGACTTTTCTTGACATAAAAGCTCACAGAAGCTCCATTACTGAGAGAATCATCCTCATATTTGAATCATGACATGATTAGACATTCAGTTTTATATTTAAGTTATTTTCAGGCTCTTAACATTAAATTATAATATTTTTTTCCCTAAGTAAAAAAGAAGAAGAAAAAAACGTGAGTCACTTACATGTATATTTACATGTATATTACTCTGTTCCCATATTACTTTGAGTTATTATGACTCTTGGGTAGCAACATTTCAAGTGTCTAGTTTAAAATAAGACCAGATTTATGAATATAGACCATAGGGTTTAAGAGCTGCAGACATTTTCATTTGGGTATGTCGTTTTCAAAGAATTCTCAAAAAATGGGGCGCAGGTTAAGAGGTTAATAACGTAGTCAAGCCAAATCATATTATATCATATCTAGGGATGCACCGAATCCAGATTTTTGGGGTTCGGCCGAATACCAAATCCACTGGTTAAGATTCGGCCGAATCCGAAACCGAATACAGAATCCTTCTCCCATTCTCAGTCCATTATCACAGTAAACACATTAACAAAGTAAACAACGTCCACAGCAGTGTAGGGATGCTATTGACCATTTAACTGTTAACCGAAAGTAAGAACTTTGACCGATTAATACTACCAGTTAAACGGTTTAAATGTTTTTAACGCTTTTTTGTTTGTTTGTTTTTTGATGCATGATTAAAAAAATATGCTGTATAGCGTTATATGTTCACTCACGGAGCGCGTCGACATGTGCAACCACAAACCAGATATATCTCGCAAAAAGGTATGAGCTTAAAAAAAATGGAAAAGCTTACTGTGTGGGACCATTTCGACAGAAATATACAGCAGTAGTACAAGCTCCTGACTGGTGGGAAAGCAAATGAACGGCGCTTCCCGAGGCTGGCTACTCTAGCGAGGCGTTATCTCTGTATTCCCAGGACATCAGTGCCATCTGAAGCCTTGTTTAAGGCTTTTAATAGTGTGGTTTTGGTCAAGTTTACTAAAGTAAACATTGTCGCGTATGTTCTTCTCGACGCTGTTTCCTGATGGTTTATAAAAAAATTACCCCGAGTCGTCCTCTGAGGTTTCAAAGAACAACACAACGGAGAGCGCAGGGTGCGCGCGCGCTGCCAGCAGAGGCTTGCGCGCTGTGGAGACAGAAGGATTGAGGCTGTTTTCTGCCGCGGGTTTAACTGTCAACAAATCACTGTAAAATGTTTGTGAACCATAGCCTTAGGCAAATCTGATCTGAATGTACTGACTTATTACATATGAAATCACCTGTATCCCTCATGAACAAAACAAGTCACAAATTGTATGTTTATGCATATGAGCATGAGTGTACAAAAGACCACATGTTGATGCACTCACCTTGACGAACCAAACAGGTACGAACGCTACATAGTAGGCACTTAGCATGGAGCTAACCAACACCTCCTTCATCCTCCAGTTGAAGTCCATCTTCAGGTACTCCACTTCTTTGCGGATGAGGTCAGGAGAGAGACAGCAGGCATGGGTGGGCATTGGCTGAGCACTGTACAGCTGACTGGTGTGCTGTTTCCATGTTTCCTTTAGGACTGATAGATAGTCCCGCCCCCCACGCCCCAAAGCAGCCCCGCCCACCTCTTTAGAACTCATGCCGCTTAACGGGGACATGGATCCAGCCCTGCGAAAATCACAGCTGAGGCGGAAGAAAGGGATGTACATTCCAAACCTGAGAGGAAAAAACAGAGAAGCATGTTGAAATATTAAAATAGCACTAATAGATAGCCATGACTGTAAATCCTGATAGTCTATCTATCTATCTATCTATCTATCTATCTATCTATCTATCTATCTATCTATCTATCTATCTATCTATCTATCTATCTATCTATCTATCTATCTATCTATCTATCTATCTATCTATCTATCTATCTATCTATCTATCTATCTATCTATCTATCTATCTATCTATCTATCTATCTATCTATCTATCTATCTATTAGGGGTGTAACGGTACACGTATTCGTACCGAACCGTTTCGGTACAGGGCTCTCGGTTCGGTGCGCGTGTGTACCAAACGGTTACGAATGCAATCTTTAACAGTTAACAGTCGGCTTGTTTTATTCGCGGAACACACTTCAGTCCTAGTTCCCACACAAACATATTAAGTATTCAGTCCATTTTATCCCGAAATTCAAATGATAAATGCCATTTTGACGCTCTTTAATGTGACGACTAATCACTGTAGACACGTCAGCTCAAGCGGCCGCGGTGCGCGCGTGTTAACGCGATCATCTGTGAACGCGATCATCTGTTCCTAAAGAATAAACATGAATTAATATCTTAAGGTATGTTGAGGATACATTAACACTGAAACGTATCATATGTGGTGTAATCGCTCAATCAGTGTTTCAACCGCGGAAAGACGTCAATATTAAAACAGCTTGTAAACAATGTCATCACATTTACCTCAGGCAGTCAATCTGTGTCCACGGCTGTTAGTTCACTGGAGAAATCAACTATTTCGCTAAATATATGCACTATATTAGCCTATATATTCATTATATTCTACTTAACCTGTTAGTGATGTCTTGATTATTTCATTTATGTTTAAATAAACCTGTCATGAAAATGACACTCACTAAGTTATTATATTTCAACAACGACTTGGAGAAAAAAAAAACAATTTTATAAATTAGATTTAGAAATCAATGCAAAAACAGCCTTATGTGAAGCCTATGAGTGTTGGTTATTATACCTAAAAATAAATAGCAACTGAATTTAGGCTAATAGTTTTGGTTCTGTTGATAACCTTTAATATTAATGTGCAAGTAAGGCCTCCCTATATAGTTTACACAGCAATATCTTCAATAAGATTTTAGTTATAATTTAATTAATTTAAGAACAAACACTTTTTTTTCAGTAAACCACTGTTTAAAAAAAATAAGTAAAAAGCAATTTTGTAAAACTGCTGTACCGAACCCGTACCGAACCGTGACTTCAAAACCGAGGTACGTACCGAACCGTCAGTTTTGTGTACCGTTACACCCCTACTATCCATCCATCCATCCATCCATCCATCCATCTATGGGGTTTCTGCAGGTTTTATGAAGGTAAATTTAAAGGTCCCATGGCATAGATTGTTTTTTATGATTTTATAATGTTTCCTGAGGTGTACTTATATTGTAAATATGGTTTTTACATTAAAAAATGTCATAATTTAGAAATAAAAAGCATTTTTTTATAACGATATTAGCCCTCTGGCTTGAATGCTCGGTTTCAAGGGGCGGGTCTGATGTGAGACTTCAGTGAAAACGGCCACTGTTGTGATTGGCTGACATCTTTGCATTTGAAATGAGTATTAGATTATGTGACGGAGTGGTCTGCAAGTGCTGCCAGAGAGACAGAGACGGACTGCATGTGGACCAGAGAGACCTGGAACAAGATAGCTGAGAAAGTTTTGTTGTACCGAGTTGTTGAGACCGCAAGTTTATTTTGTTTGTATCTGAGAGTTCTGAATAAACAGATAAGTCCCAGTCACGCTGACCCGGTCTTCTTCCTCCTTATTCGACGAACTTTGTAACATGTGGAACCCATCTCGAATACTTTTACTGCGTTTTTTTACCATCACAGCCGTCGAGATGAATGAATCGTGAAAGTGTTGATTATAGCATTATTTCTCTATCTTTCGCATCACATGAAAGGCTTGAGCATTGAGTACACATGCAGTCTGTTGAACGCGTGAATGCAGTGATTTCGTCATTGCAGCGCGCTTTCTCTCACAAAATGCTTTCACCACAACTAACAGCAAACACAACATCGATATGAATACAGTAAGAGCTTTGTGCTGCATAACAGCATCATTCGTTATAACTGCAGTTTGGACAAGTGTGCAGACACACTCGCAACGTGTGTTGACAGCTTCAGCGACTATAAAGAGAGTGTTCTTTGATCGCTAATCTAGTGTCTAATCAAAATTGAAATAAGGGATTTGATTCATGCTACTAACAGAAACCATGTGAAGTTGATAGTTTTAGTCACTGGCTTGAATCACTGATGCATTATGCTTAGGGCATCAAGACGGCCAGCGGCGGTACTGACAGTATTAAACGATTTAGAAAGAAAGTCTGCGAGAACTTGAATGATTAGCTACACATCAGAAATCACTGATCAGGCATTAATGAACACTGTTACTCACTGTTTGTGGCGGTGCTGTCGAATCCATATCGTAAAAGTCTGTTTGTAAAGCCTGTGCTAACATCGCAACTGATAAACTGAATCCATTTTCTCCAAATTCTCTGGGCGGGCAAAGCAGAGGAAGGGGAGGTAACCGTTCCCCCGGCAGAGCAGGACACCCAGAACTCGGTTTACACCTATCAAATTTCTAGCCACTTGAGGACCATATACAGGCTTGGGGAACTCATATTAATGTTAAAGGTCCCGTTCTTCGTGATCCCATTGTTCAAACTTTAGTTAGTGTGTAATGTTGCTGTTAGAGCATAAATAATACCTGTCAAATTATAAAGCTCAAAGTTCAATGCCAAGCGAGATATTTTATTTAACAGAAGTTCCCTTTCAAAGCCTACAGCGAACGGCTGGCTTGGACTACATCCTGGTACTTCCTTCATAAATGACGTCGATAGAACAGTAGAACAGACTAACCTCCGCCCACAAGACTACGCGAAAAAAGGGGGCGTGGTCTTGTTGCTGTCCCACGTGGAGAAGAGGACGTGTCGCATGGAGAAAAGGAAGTGTTGCGTTTGACTGTGTTTGTCGCCATGTCGTCGAGACGCTGTTATTTTCATCCCGGAGTCAAATCACCTTTGTTTGGCTTTCCCAGGGACGCTGTAGAGATCATTAAGCGCGCATATATCTCCCGTTAAGAGGCGTGACCTTTCCACGTGCGCTAAGCTGCTGTCAAATCAAAACACGGGAACCGCTGGCACAATCAGAACTCGTTACGTATTTCTGAAGGAGGGACTTCATAGAACAAGGAACTCGTCAGCCCGTTTTTAGGACAGTGAAAACAGCGGTGTACAGATAAGTAAATTGTGTTAAAAATACATGTTATATTGCACACTGTAAACACAATCAAAGCTTCAAAAAGACACGAAGAACGGGACCTTTAAAAAAATCTCATAAAATGAAAATTTCATGCCATGGGACCTTTAAAACCTTTTTAAGACCAATTAAAGAACATTTTAGGAATAAATTGAAGGTTACATAACACATCAATATTTTCTCTAAATGTAAATGTCTAAGCACACAATGAGTTATATTAGTGACACTTCAAAGTTTGAAATTTACAACAGATCTGCATAACTTTAATTAATTTGACAAAAATAGCTTTAAGTTTGAGATAAGAAATCTTGTGATGTTGTGAAAGTGATTTTATGATTAAAACAAGAACAAATATTTGACAATGGGTTCATAAAAATCAACTTAATTCAAATGTAAGTAATGTTCATACCCAATGACAGATTTGTTTGTGTTTTAAGCAAACTCTTTTGTTAATTTTTTTTTTTAAAAATTCAGAAAATTCTCTTAATTTCTTCATTTTGCATGTCATTAAATGTATCCTGATGTAAGGAATTTTGGAATTTTACTGGAAAACAAAAATCCTGAGGAAGAACAATTTTTTGCAGTGCTTGCAATTAAATTTTTCAATTAAATTTAGGGCCCTATGAAATCTGATGTTTTATTTATTTATATAGTTTATTTTGTTTTAGTTTTTCTGGACTGCTTTAATGGTTAGATTCAATTTTACTGACTTTTATTTCTCTTCGGAACACAAATTAAGATATTTTTAATGAAACAGTAATGATTTCTGTCCCTCCATTGACAGTCTAAGAAACTACCACTTACACGCTTCAAAAAGTTCATAAAGATATCGTAAAACTAATCCACATGAATCAAGCGGTTTATTCCAAATTTTCTGAAGACTTGATTGCTTATATGATGAATGAAAGTCTTATGCTGCGTTCACACCAAACGTGAATAGAGCGCCTGGAGCAAGTGATTTCAATGTTAAGTCAATGGAAGGACATTAAAACTGAAACTGCACGTGTAAATGAGGCGGAATCGCGTCCATCGCGCGCACGAAATGCGTCTATCAGCAGGACCTCCAGACGCACGTCAACACGCCCTTCCAAACGACCAAAATGATTTTATTTGGTGCTTTTTGTGCATTTGTGCGTCTGATGTATATTCGCGCCGCGTTAACTAATCAGGAGCCTGCTTGCTGCTGTCACGTGGTAAAGTGACATGGTGAGAAAACCCGCATAATTTAAAAATACTACTGTTATTGTGTCACAAAATTTAGTTTTAAGACTTTTTCAGGTGAGAATATAGTTGTTTAAAGCTCAAATCTGTGGTTTATTTATAAAGAGAGCTATTAAATTAATCTTGTATTTTTGGAGTTGTTTTTGATCCAGTCGATCAGCAGATGCTCATCCCTCGTTAACCCCAGTGAGAACAGCCTTTCCTCGGCCAGTCCTTCTGACGTTTGCTGCTGACTCGGATGTCTCTGTAGTGGTTAAACATGAGAGATAATTTGTCTTGTGTAGATCTAATGGGCGATCTTTGGTGTCATGAATCTATAATTTGTTGTCTGCCAAATCGTTTTGACTGAGGGCAAAGAGACGTTTCATGATCACTTTATTTTTTAGGATATTTAAATATACATGCAGTGAAGATAGTAGGTAGTAGGTGCCTGGACCACATTTGTGTGGTTATTAATGTTTAATATATTTTTTAAATGAAAATGAAAAGAGGCAGAGTGGTGTTTGACATATTTCTCCTGGAGTGCCTTGAATGCGTGTCTATTTAGCTTCAAACGCTCGAACATTTTGAATCCATTCGCACAGTCCACAGTGAATTGGACACACGAATGGATTCAATATGTATGTAACTAGACGCGGTAGACGGCGCTCTATTCGCATTTGGTGTGAATGCAGCATTACGGGTTTGGAACGACATTAGGGTGAGTAAATGATGACAGAATTTTCATTTTTGTGTGAACTGTCCCTTTAAATGTACTGACCTACTAAAATTCTGCAGTATATTCCATCTTTATGAATGGATTCTGCAATTCTGTCCACATTTTCCACATCGCATAAAACACATGGATATCTATCATCCATCCATCCATCCCTCCGTGTGACCAACTTGAACCTGATGTCAAATGCGCTTGGGGAAATATTTTACCTTCACAAGAAATTCAAGACTACATGGATTCTTAAATGTAAATGTGACAGCACCTTAAAAATACATTAGAATCAATAGCAGTGGATGTGAAAGTTAATACTTACGGATAGCAGAGGAAGAGCAGGCTAAGTACGGAATATGTTTTGAAGAGATAAATGAGTGACCGACACAGGCTCCATCCAGCAAGAGTCAGGACGGCAAAACGAGCCGTCACCAGGAAGACAGAGTGCGGGAAGGACAGCTTCCCACTTTGTGATGCCTTTGGAATGTAGAAAGAAGGGGAAAAGTATGATACACTACTCGTTCATTTTTAAACCTATTAAAATTACATACAGTTATTAAAAATAATGCACATTACCTCTTTTACAATGGCAGCAATTAGCCTGCGTGCCAGAACTATGATGGTGAACACCAACATATTATAGTCAATAAGGTGGAAATTCTGAAAAAAGAAAAAGAAATTCACTTTGTGAAAAAATAAGATTGAATGCTTCTGTGGAGTTTAATTTTAAGCCTTGAGGTGTAACTCACCAGAGAGGTGTGTGAGGGTGGGTGTGAGGGGGGGTACCACCACACGGTTTTGTAGATGTTGACGTAATGCACAAATAGTGCTGTAAGATGGCACACAAACAGGTGGAGCTCAAACAGGACGTTCTGGTCCATGGAGAGTTCCGGAATCTTACAGTGCTTTAGTGGCACCACCGTCTGAGTGGCCAAAGGAGGGCTGGACATTCCTGTTCCGGACCCATTCCTGGTGACCACACAGATTTGAAATTGGTGGGTTACATAGTAGAAGGATGTTACCATTGCAACAGAACATCAGGGGGCGTATAGCAGAAACGTTCTATCTTAGATCTTAACTTGAGATATGATAAGTTAATTTAGGATTTTTCACAATTTCATATAATAGAAGCAAATCTTAACTTGATTTAGGATTCTTATCCTATTTTACAAAATCTCATCTTATCTGTAGTTGGGAAATCTTAAACCGCTCAATCGAGCTCGGTAATCAACTGTCAGGCCTGTTACCAAGCAACCAACAGTGCAAACTGCTTCTGAGGTAAACCTAAAATCAAAATGGAGAAACAACGGCATGCTTTTAATTTCAGTGCAGCAGAGATTTAAATTTTGATAAGCTGTTATAAGTTAAAGCCTGTTTTATAAATCGCCTTTTGCAAGAAAAAAAAAAACCTTAAGGCATTAGTCACTTGAAGAATGACCGGTAATGCTCCGTGAAGGCTAGTTGGCCTCTGTAATGTTGGTCGCAATTTGTCAAATAACTGCAAAATCATGTGTCGTTTTGATGTTAGAACACCAGTGAGGTTGTACTACAGTTAAGACTTTTATGTCGAGTTAGGATGCTTCTGTAATACCCGTTTCCTATAAATAGTTAAGAAAAGATTATGCAGTTAAGAAATGTCATTCTGTAATAGCTTTTGTCCTAAATGAGGTCCTAAATGAAATTGCCATGGTTACCAAACAGATAAGACAGGATTCTAAAGTTAAGATGTTTCTGTAATATGCCCCCAGTTTATTATGAATAGCATTAGCCTCACCTGGTCCGTGACCTCACACCCGTCACAGGTGAGCTGGTGGAATGGTTGCCATTGCCAACGGAGCCTGTCTCACTGCTCAGCGGAGAACGACAATATGTCGTTCTGTTCGCTCCTCTTCTTCCTCCTGCCATTCCAGATCCACCCTTCCCCTGTCTCAAATGGTTACACTTTAGATACCTGCACAAAAATCACAACAATAAGCTCCAAACACATTTTAAGACTGTGTTGTGACAAAAAAAAGATGTCAGATATAATCATATAATTATTCACTTTACACTCAGATTTAATGTTTTGAAATAAGTCACTTATGCTCATAGGCTGCATTAATTTGATCAAAAATACAAATGTGAAATATTATAACAATTTAACATAACTGTTTTATTTTATATTTTAAAATTATTATTTTTTCCTGTGATGGGCAAAGCTGAATTTTCAGCATCATTACTCCAGTGTCACATGATCCTTCAGAAATAATTCTAATATGCTCAAGAAATATCTATTATCAAAGTTGTGCTACTTAATATTTTTGTGGAAAAATTTATACTTTTTTCAGGATTTTTCGATGAAAAGAAAATGATTTATTTAAAAACAAAAATCTTTGTACCACTATACATGTCTTTACTGTCACTTTTGATCAATATAATCCTTACTGAATAAAAGTATTATTTTCTTAAATTCCTTTAAAAAAAAAAAATCATACCAAGCGCAGACTTTTGCTCAGGACTACATTTAGTGTACACTTCATCTTAAAAGTCAGAATGAAACATTCAGGATATTGATTACAAGATATAAATGCCAATCTCATCATTTCATTATACAAGAATAATTTAATTTTCCAATGTGTGTTGTATGTCAATTTCTCTTTACAAGTAATTTAATGTTTATTACATATTAATAATTCTATATCTTTGTTTACTGTTAATCGTCACAGGTAGTTCAAAAGCTCAGATGTTTGCAATACCATACTATTTCTGCAGCATTCAGTATGAATTGGAATGCTGCGTGCGCACAGTATGTACATTTTCTTTGTGGAAAACCAACTACATTTGACAAATTAAAAATGCTAAACTTTTTTTTTCATGCTTGTACATGATGTATTCAACGTATCCGATTAGATCACATTGTTACTTATTTAAAGCCACAATATGTCCTTTTTCGCCGCTAGAGGCTGCTTATTCAAAACAAAGGTGTAGCTTGATGTCGCCTTAAATTCACAGAGCTTTTATTATGGAGCTTTTATTATAAGACTAAGGCTTTCCCTATCCAATCTTTTTTTCTCTCTCTCGTTTAAAGAAATATCTGCGTGTGTACAGCAAAACGTATCAAAATGATGTAGTATACATGCCAGGCCAGTATGTGGCGCTGTAATTCTGCCACAGAAATACACTAAAACGGAGAAGACTTGTGGCTAGAAGGGGTACAGCAACAGTCGGAGGTGAGGCAAAATCTCACAATAAAATAACAATAAATAAATGTGCTACTTACCAGGGGTGTTTTATTAACGCCTACACCAAACCCAACCCTAAACATACTCTTACAATAATGCAAATACAGTAATTAAACAACGCAGTATTGATGTGCCCAGTGCCCGTAGTTGTATCCCTTCTAGTCTCGCCCTGCGCAGGACGTGGTGTGATGACATCACCGTTTCACAAAATATACGGATTGGCTGTACACACGAAAACGCAACGGTGTCGTTTTCAGATTCATCCACTCTGGGACCGGTTAAAAAAAAAAAAAAATCGGTTTCATGCTCCCAAAACGCTGGATTCGTGTGGACGAAACACTGCTACGGTACAACATTTTAACGTATACAGCTAAACGCGTCTCCGTGTGGACAGGACCTTACTGTGTAAGCTATATAACAATGATCAGTTTTCTGTTGATGAATGCATCCAAACAGTTGCTCACATGTCTAATAAAACACATAATATATTAAAGTGTCTTTGGTGTTTCCATGGTTTCTGCAAAATAAAGTTGTTTCCATGGTTTATGGATATTTTGATCCAAAAATCTTACATATTGTGCCTTTAAGCAGGGATGAGGAGAGGTAAGAATCCAAGTGCAGCAACAGTTTATTAAACAAAACACAAACCAAGATAATCCAAAACAGAGACAGGAACATAATCCAAACAGGGGAAAAAGAGACATAATCCAGAAAAGGGAAACCAGGAACGCAACATTTTACAAAGAGAGACAGCTTACAAGAACAACAACCGACAAAAGACAACTGAAACTCAGGGGTATCAACACAGAGGGAACACAGGGGCTAATGATAAACAGGTGTAGATGATAAGTTACCATGGAAACTAACGAGGGTAACTACAGAGACAAACAAGGCAACAAGACAAACAGGAACTAAACACAGGAAGAATAATAAGAGTCCATGTGACAACATTTATGAGCACGTTACACATATAACAATAAGTTTGTTAATAATCCTGTTTAAACAGATCCAGAGAGAACGGAACACTTGCGCTGGCTTCTGAATTCATTAATATACCATAGAATATTTACATGAATTTTCCATGAGTCAAAACACTTAAATAATACCATGGTAACACATTAAGTAAAGTCACATTTGGTTTATTGTCATTCAAGCTCAAATAGCACAAAAAAAGTAGGTTTAAAGACTGAAACCAACCTGCCTTAAAATGCAACAAACAACATCATGTCTGGTTGAGTATCAACAGCCAGAGAAATAAATGCATTTTCGAATATAAGACTGCGGCCTAGTTTTACCAGGTTTTACCAAATTACAGCCTGAGGGGAAAAAAGCTGTTGCAGTCTTTTTGTGTAGATCAACATGCTGCTGTCTCGCATTTGTGATTTGTAATTAAAGTATGTCTGGACTCGTTTTTACTTGTTTGTATGTGCTGGCCAGTTCTTAAAATGTTGTTACTGTAAGTTACCAACAAAACTGGTCTTGTGAATTGACCAATTGTCTGTTCACAAACTCTTTCTCATATGTCTCATACTGTAACTGTAGGTTAACTTTCACTTGAACAACTTTCTTTCAAGATACATCGTAAAAACTTTTATGGCAGCAATTGTCAAACCAGTGAGAAGACACTTAATATCACAAGATATGAAGGCTCAGATACATGTGCATGGACTTCATGAACTGAAATGAAGGCTTGAGGTTTAATCTGAATATGCCTAAAATGTCTTTACAATTACTGAATCAAAACGGTTTGCACCGAGTCTGACTGCTCGTTTTGATTTGTCTTTAAAGGGAATGTATACCCATGCAAACACAGACGACCATCACCACTGGTCTCATGCACAGTACATTAACAAAGACCCACATGGATGCAGCTTTATTGGCTTACCAATGCACGTGCCACGATGGGGAGACCCTATAGCAAGCCATAACAATACATGTGTTATGGTTAGTTATATGGTCAAATTTTCTTAGTCTCAAAACAGTCAACATTCTTTCCTGATCACTCTAGTGTTTTGCAGCCCTGCCTTTATTATTGATAGCCAACTTTTGCGGAAGCGTTGCTGTTAAACATGTAGGTTGAAAGACATGTAATTGTTTGTTTCTGAAACCAAGCTGCCCTAAAATGCAACAAACATGTCTCATGTCTGTTTGAGTATTAACGCCCAGAGAAATAAATGCATTCTCGATTATAAAACTGCGGCCTAGCACTGTTGCATTTGCACAATCTAATTTCAAGAAATCGGAAAATGCCTCTTACCACTTTAAACCGCGGAGTTTAGTCCGGATGAGGCGACTGTAGGATTTAGGGCGAAACGCACTCAATACTTAGGTACAAAATTAATTACTTTGGATCGTAAAGGGTTTCTTTTATTTCTGACAGTAAACGAGGAGGGCTCATTCTGTTGATGTTGTACCGCACAGACGCACTCACGCACGCACGCACACGCAGAACAGGGGGGAGGAGGCAAGCGTGCGCGTGCGTGTGTGTTCGGTGTGTGAGATCAAAGGGATGAAAGCAAAGCATGCTGGTGCACTGCACCTCAGGCGCATACATTACATTACACAGAACCGGGTTGGAAAGGTTAATGCATGCAGTGTTTTATGCATATTTACTGAACATATGTTATACTATATTGTTTAAAACAGAATAGTACTGAGTACTGACTACTAAGCCAAGCGTATCAACAGACTAACATGTTTTTTTTTTTTTTTTTTGCGAAGTGTACTTCTCTTCTTAGTACTTCTCTTCTTAGTACTTCTCTTCTTTAGCAATAACACTATTTATAATGGCAAATTTTAAACAATTATCATTATTCAGCTATTTGTTATCTATTATTCATAAAGTCATTCATACAGTCGAGACATTCATTCATTTAGTCAGTGGTTTATTTTATGCAAAACAGTCAAAACAATCTCCCACAGTACTCGCTTTAGATAGGCACATGTGTTTTTTCTCTTCTATTTAAAATATTTTCAATTTGTTTTTAATTAATTGTAGCAAATTCCATAAACATACTACTGCTCAAGTCTGGGGTCAGTGACTAATAATAATAATAATAATAATAATGATGATGATGATGATGATAAAAAATAATAAAACATTAAGCAGCACAACCATTTTCAACATTGATAATAATAAGAAATATTTCTTGAGCAGCAAATCATCATTAGAATGATTTCTGAAGGATCATGTGACACTGAATACTGGACAATTGATGCTGAAAATTCTGCTTTTCCATTACTGGAATAAATGATATATATTGTTTAAAAATTAAAATGTAGCCTACTAATATTTCACAATATTAATGTTTTTACTGGTTTAGCCTTGTGAGCATAGCAAAGCCATCTAGACTAAATATTTGTAAGTTTAACTTAATATTCATGTCGTAACGTTCCCTGTGGCATTGTTTTCTCCCTTTCTCTTGGTTGTTATTTATAACGGTGTTGTTAATTGTTTATTAATACAGCTTATATAAATAATATCCCCACACCTGTGTGCCCTTGTGTTCGTTATTGTTCAAAAGGGCGGCTGTTGGTTGTTTGACGGATCGCTCGGCTGCCCAATCAGAGCGCAGACACCGATGCGCACGGGCGCGCGCCGGAAGCGCGCTGCAGCAGCAGTAGCAGCATACCGGACTGAAATGGCGTAGCGTGCAGTCCACTGCCGCAGCAGCGCAGCGGGGCCAGGCTCACCAAACATTTTAGAGCCTGGCCCGTCGTACTCCAACCAACGAGTATGATGGAGATGACCTTTCGCCCCAGTTCACCCGCTTTCAAACCAGCACGAGATCACCAGAGACGGTAAGTGCACGACGAGTACTGACATGTACTACAAGAGCTCCTTGGCTTTGTCTAATCTTCGTGTTGCAGTTTCGCATTCCAGCACTTGCGTCACTAGGTAGATGGTCATGCATTGTGCAGGAGTCCAGATGCACATTATTTGATTGTGCATTAATATTAATTCATTGTTCTTTCAAGCCACTTTGTCCATTCCTCCCATAAGTGCAGTAGAACTAATGGTTACATTGTTAAATGAAATGTGAGATATTAATGAACCTGCTTTGTTTTCTCAAAACAGTGCCCATCATATGTCATGACATGAAGAGAAAGGAACAGTCCTGATAGGAACCCATGACCAGGTAGGTCATTTTGCGCAGCAGAAATAACACAATATACCTTCTTGTTGGGCTAGGTATTGATTTCACAAGCTCTTGCTTTGATTCAATTCTGATTTAGATTTAATTCAGTTCATTTGGTGTAGTAGGGGTGAATTCAGGTTGATTGGGACACTTTTTCCAAATCATACCAATGGCAGAAAGTGTCCCCATCACCCTAAATTCACCCCTACATATACATTTTTAAGTCTCTCTCTCAACTAATTCTTCATAATACACAAGCAACCCTGCCATCTGGTACTTTACGTTAAAATAAGGCATCACTAACAGGTTAAGTAAAAATATAATGAATGAATATGTGATATTATATCAATATATAATGTACTATCACTTGTATAGTACATATATTAAGCTATTTAGTTTTTTTTTCTTCTAGATAATGACTTTCCTGAGTTAAATATAATGTTTTGACATCATTTTTTTCAACCACGGAAGCAATGATTAAGTGATTACAAGAAATTTCAGGTACTGTTTCTTCAACGTACCTTCTGTCACGTCACATTAAAAAGCATCAAAACAATATTTTATTGTGAATTTCATTCATTTGAAAGCTTAGACTGTTTCATATAAAAAGTAACAAAGCTTATTGTGATTTATTGAATGGGATAAATCACAACAAATATTTTTTCGTGAAGTTCTGTTCTTGCGTCAAGAGAAAATAGCATAGACTAAAAGATCGGGATTTAATAATCAATATCACAGTATGTCAAAATAAAGATCGGTTAAAATCAAGTAATCAATCTTGTCATTGTTGGGCTTACTTTCTTGTCTTATCTGATCTGTTTTTGAAATGTCCATTCTATGCAGATGAGACCGTCTTGTCTTTGTTCTTCAAATTGCCCTCCATCCTGATAAGTTGACCTTCCTCCAGCGTTGTTTCAGGGAAGTGTTTGTTCAGCATACCAACTGTCCCTGCTCTGTGAACATATCATCTCGGCACTTTGAAGATGACAACTGAAGTAATTTTTATTCATGCAACAACCATAAACTATTCATGTGTCCAAAAAACTGATTGTGCCACAGTACAGAACCATCGTCTGGTCATATTTGTTATAAATAAATCCAGGGGGTTATTTATATTGTTGCAGGTTGAGTTAAAAGAAGGTAAAAATGGAAATGGCAAAAGTGCACTTGCTTTGCAGGTAAAACAAATGCACATTTTAAAAACTAGTAGCTTCATCCAACAATTTTATTAGCTGCAGACTAAGTGCCTAGACACGTCTCTTTTAAACAGCTCCTGTCTCTCAATTGACAATTTCCGTTACTTAGTTACGCTTTAAACCTACAAGTAAAATGCTTAATGGTCATTTATTTAGTTTTTGAAAATGCTTGAAAATGAGACGACAAACTGTAGACAGAAGGCTCTCTTTGTTTATTTTTTTTCCCTCTCAGTCCAGAACTCATATTGGTGCTTTAGCAAAACCATGAACCATTCTTCATGTTTTCTATGTACTTGTACTCGCATACCAAGATAGACAGTGGCACACTGACCCAAGCATAAGCGTTATAAATTCCACAGTTAAAACTTTCTAATGGAGGTGGAATGCAGGACATAATGAAATATAATTATTTACTACCTCAGAAGTCACCACGGCTCAGACCCACACAGCAAGCGCTCTGATCAAACTATATTCTTTTTTTTCTCGCCATTGTACAAATGTAGTCATTGTCTGTCAGATGGTTTGGTAATTCGATAGAAGAGGAGGGATGTTTCTTTTCATGTACATTACCTTTATTAATAGGACAGGTGTAGGAATATCACACAAATCATAGAGACCTTGTAGTACACTGGTTGTATATTTGACCTATATGTGATCCAAGAGAACATGCAGGGTGAGAAACACGTCACTTTCATCCAGTTACATTTCATGGTTATCCTTCTCATTAGGCCTGAAGAAAGGCAGTAGAGTGGTCACAATGTTTGAAAATAGTTGCTAATAGTTTAGTATGTTTTTAATGTAACATCTCAAATAGATTAAGGCAAGTTGGTATCTAGGTATCTGACACAGCCTGTGTTCGATCCTCAGCTACAGTGTACTGTGAAACTAGGAATTTAACTTAATCTGTAGTGAGAAAATGCACCCAATTTTTGTTTTGTATAGTAGTTTCTATCATATGTATTGGTAGAAATAAAGTGTTATGTACGCAGTAAGAATTTTCATGGGAGGAAGATTAGTGAGGCCTCAGTGTGGGAAATGTGCAATATTTGTTTCTTTCCTTTGTCTTGTTATGAGATGAATATGTATATTGTACAAACAAGTGACAAGTTGTTCGCAAAAACAACAAAATCACCAATGTCTTCCATTAAATGATGTATAGTTTCATCCGCTTGCTTTAAGGTGGCGGGATTTGTAGTGCCAGCATAAACGTGGCCATGCATGTACGGTAGCGATGTTTGCTGAGTTTAATAGTCGTAGTGACATTCAGTATATGCTATAATAAAGTTGTTTAGAAAATAAAATTAGGCAGACAAAGATTTAGTTAGTAACCACCATGGATGCAGCATCCACACCTTGATCGATTTGATTAAGAGGCGACTAGGTGAGTCATTTTCACTTGTGCAGAGTTGAGTTTATTCATGGGTAATCATAATTAGTTAATAATGTGTTGTAGCATGCTGAGGATTAGAACAATGGCGGTTGGTATTGGCGTGCGTATGTTTCATAAGCACTGTGTGAGTTTGTCCTAGTTTGTATTGTGAAAAATTAAGTTCTGGGCCCAAAATAGTTGACTGATCAAAACGACAGTCTCTAACGGGCAAAAAAAAAATAGTCTTGGTAGTTTAGAAGATATTACAG
The DNA here is from genome assembly GCA_023566225.1 of Romanogobio albipinnatus. Classification (NCBI taxonomy): domain Eukaryota; kingdom Metazoa; phylum Chordata; class Actinopteri; order Cypriniformes; family Gobionidae; genus Romanogobio; species Romanogobio albipinnatus. The sequence goes on along the minus strand of CM042258.1, from coordinate 27,828,796 downwards.
GTGTTGAAGAGTTTCATTCAATGCTTGTTTCAAGATAATTCCTTATTATGGAAACAAAGACTTTTGCTTTTTGGTCTGTAATAATCAGACACAAAGGAGAATACCGTACTCTCTTCCTGATTAGAAAGGGTAACTAGAACTGTTTGTATTCATACCTCTAATATTGCATCCTCCATCAGGTATTATTGTCTCAGACTAGATTATTCCTAGTAGAAGAAACTCTTGATTTTAAAGTAACATGTAGAATATTAAGTGGCATAAAGCAATTATCAAAGCATTGTAATGTAGATAAATACCTCAATGACTGGAATGCAAACTATATTTTTTAAATATACTCAAAGATATGCAAGCCATGATGTGTATTAAGTTCATGATTTAGAAGCAATAATCAGTTTATGCATGGATTATAGTGTCAAAAGAGTTTAGCGGTGTTTATGAAATAGAAATCTGTAGCATATTTGTGATAGTGGTAAGTGTTTTATCCAGAACATCCCATTGTTCATATGGAACTATTTACATTTTATAGTACAAAACAGCCCCATTTTTCACTGACACCAAATAAATATGAGGTAGCACGGAGGGTGTGACATTTAATATAAATAACTTTTTTTCTTTTTTGGATGGGTGTAAGAAAGTAGATGGGATGTGTGTGTGTGTATGTATATGTGCAGGGCCTATGTCCTTCAATTGACTTTGCATGTTTACACACAAACCATTGTGAAACGCAAGCTGTATGCTCATTTCCAGTTTATTTCCATTGACAGCAATATGAGCAGTGTTCTGGGTAGCATATTGTGACACTTTGACTCATCAATGAATCCTGGGTAAATAAAATATACCACAACGTTCACAAAACAGAGAGGATCCATTTGGGAATTAACATGTATTTTAATAAGAATGCAAAAAATAACATTTGCTGATGCATGGTAGAAGTGGATAAGAAATGTTTTGTGCTGCATGCAATAATTGAGCTTTGCTTGAACATTTATGCAGAAATGTGATAACTAAATCTGAGTGGACCAATGTTGTGACTTTCTTTTTCAAATGCATGACATCCCAAAGGTTTATCTCTACTGTGAATTATTCACAGATGTGTTCATTAAGAAATGATACTTTTTGGATTTGAATATTGTATGATGAAAATGAAATTGTTACAAGTCTGTGATTCAAGAGGCAAAGTCGGATACAGTAAGTTTTAGCAAAGCTTTAAAGGGATAGTTCACTGAAAAATAAATGGTAATTTACTCACCCTCAAGTTGTTCCAAACCTATATATATATTAAGTGTGGGAAACTAAACAGTTTTGGGGCATCATTGACTTCCATAGTATTTTGCTTTCCTACTATTGAAGTCAATGGTGCCCCAAAACAGCTTGGTTACAGACTTGTCAAAATATCTATCTTTGTGTTCAGCAGAACAAAGACATTTTATACAGATTTGGAGCAACTTGAGGCTGAGTAAATGACAGAATTTACATTTATGGGTGAAATATACCTTTAAAATGTAATTGTAAAAATAAAATTAAACGACTTTTGTTCAATGCAAACAATGTTTACTGTATATGCTTTGCTGACCTGATTTGTTGCTGATTTTGCCTCTGAATGTGAAACTCTATGCTTAGTCTGATCTATGCACTACAGATGCGCCCCTGCATGATTTTGTACAAAAAAATTACGTTTTAGCAATAAAAAAAGCAGCATGGTGCCAATCATAAGTGTTGTTTCCTTTAAGTGTTATATTTTTCAGTAGTGTAAAAGGTCACAGACATTTCTCCTGCAATATATATTCTCGTTTTATAATACCTTTGTCTGAACATAATGTAAATAAATACAACATATAACCAAGCTAGTTAAATTCACACATTTTTAAACATTTTTGAAGAACCCAAACTCCTATTCAATACATCATACAAAAAATATATACTTTATTTAACACGGTTACAACAAAAGCTGTACATAATCCATTCCTGCCATGTCTTTAGTCTACGTTGTGTGCGCACAATTTTTCTGTCATTCCTTCCAGAATCTTCACCTGCTTCAGTTGAGCTTCTAAATCCTCCATCAGCTAGAAAAAGGAGAGAAGCTGTTAAAGCAACCTAAAATATAATTCAAAGGGATAGTTCACCCAAAAATGAACACTGTCATTTACTCACCCTCAAGTTGTTCCAAACCTTTGAGTTTCTTTGTTCTGCTGAACACAAAAGATATTTAGAAGAATGTTTGTAACCAAGCAGATAGAGCAACCATTGACTACCTTTAGTAGGGGGAAAATACTATGGTAGTCAATGGTTGCTCTCTGCTTTGTTACAATCATTCTTCAAAATATCTTGTGTTCAGCAGAACAAAGAAACTCATACAGGTTTGGAATAATTTGAGGGTGAGTAAATGACAATGTTCATTTTTGGGTGAACCATCCTTTTAATAGAATACAATGTTGCATTCTCTGTACAGTATGCATGAGGACAAATACAAACCTCTTTAATATTTTGGTCCATGAGTCTGTGTTTGAAGTTGAGTTTGGAGGCTTTAACACATGTGCCACTTCTTAGCATGTAACTATAAAACAAATGTCAATTAAAATATGGCTGTCATAATGATGTAATGCAACAATTGAAAAAAATCTGACATAAGAACATAAACTCCCACCAGTTTATCAGCTCTTTTCGTAAAAGGAAGAGATTTCGTAAAGCAGACAGGTGCTCTGGGGTGGAGTGAAGAACCAGGCCAACGGTACCATGGCAACCAGCACAGTGAAGGACTTGGTAGGTGCTACAGATAGAGAAATCACATGATGATTGGACATCCGACACATGCTAGAGACGCGAGCTGAAGCGGTTGAGATCAATAGAAACCAATACTTACGAGGAAGCCAGTTGAGCGTTCAAACTCATCTCCAGCTTTTTATTCACCCTCACATCCTCAGTAACATCTGCGAAGGGAAAGATTCAAATGTCTTTGCAGTGGTTATTACGACACATCCACCCACGTGGTGTGTATTTGACAAATATTTTCATGACTTAATCCAGTTTTTTCAGTCTGTGCGCTTTTAAAATGAGGAAAATTACAACTTACTCAAACAAATGATACTCTGGAGGCTTTGGACTTCCCCGCAGATGCCGAGAGAGTCTCCAAGCACGGTGTTGCATGTCATGCATTGGAGAACACTGCAATTCCCATAGTCTACCATACAGATTTCTCTCTCCGTCACTGCTCTAAGCTGATCTGCAATTGAGCTGGTCTGTGTCGAGTCACATGGACCGATATCATAAGAGCTGTCGAGCAAACTTCTAGTGCCGTTCGACATTATTACTTTAGCTTTTTGTTCTTGCTCTGCTCAGAGCTCACACAAATTCAAAAGACGTAATCACGTACATTTATTTTATTGGCTTGAACTTTAGGTGGCGCCCTAAATCGCTCAACCAAACCCCGCTTTTGCCGAAGCCTTTAAGCCAATCAAAACCAGCGAGACATAAACACCACTTCTTAATGGATATGGTGCAGCGTCGTCATGGACTTCTCAACCAATCATCTAACGGAAAGGGCTGTTTTTGAAACACGGTATTTTTCAAACGGCAATCCCACCTAAACAAACCGATCTGTGTGTCAGAGTTAATATTACAGCCGTATATTTCTGCAGTTGAGTTTACGTTACAATACGTTTATCCACAATATGGATTTGGACTCGCTTAAATATGCGGAATTGCAGCGCCTCGCTAAAGAAGTTGGAATGAAAGCAAATATGAAGGTAAATCGCGTTTACTAAGTTAAAGTAATGCAGTGCTGTGTTTGCATGCAGCCAACCAACCCATGTGTACTAAATTATATATATATATATAATATAAATTAGGATTTGGCTTAAATTGTTTACGTATTTTGCTCTATATCACAACGCTTAGTTTGTGGCTGCATGTTTTCTAAATGCTGGGTTTTGATTGCTTTTAGGCTGAAAAGCTGTTGAAAGCTTTAAAAGAGCACTTTTCAAAACAACAACAGCAGCAGACATCTGAGAATGTGAGTAACTATCTTTGTGTATTCTCACCCATGATCTGTTTGAAATGTGAAGATTTGCAATAACGGAAGCAACGCTGTATTGTTCGCAGGGGAATGATGCAGCCGACGCGCACGATGCTGTCCCTCCCGTGGACGCGCAAGGCGAGCACACTGCGATGTTTGTGACCGAGCGCCGAGGGAAAGGCCGCACTGCCAAGAGAAAGCTTGGTGACTCCCCACCTGTCACTGCTCAGGTATACATGAGCATATCAACAATGTTTTATTCTAATATATATTAGGTTATGTAATTAAATTGTAATTAATTTGTAAAATGAAACATTTAGACTGAAGAAAAACCGGCACAAGAGGAGAGCCGAAGGGGCTCCAAGAGAAGGAAGGTGTCCTCAGCCAAGAACACACAGACTCTGCTTCCACCTGAAACCTCTACTAAAGAGGATACTGTGGAGAAAGCTCTAGAATCTGGGGAAACCAATCAAGAGTGTGAAGATGCTTCTACAGAGCCAAGTGTGAAAGGTGAGGCTTGAAGAATTATACTCATTTTCAAGTTGCTCATGGAAAGTAGATATTATTAATTACAATCTAATAGACGAGGGAGTTATGTATTAGTTAGTGCGTGTACAGTTTATACGGTGATGACTTTTATTAATTTATTTATCTTGCAGGTGTGGGGAGAAGAACCGCTGGTAAAATCCCCCGTCATGAAGGTCTGATGAAGAGGAAACCTACGCTGCGGCCGACAACTCCTAGTAATAAAATCCTTCCAACTTTATACATGAAAACAACATATATTTTCCAGTACCTGTAATTTCAAAAGACTGACTGTTCCATCTGAGCTTGTTTGTAACCAAATATTCTGAGCTCTGCCCTTCAGTAATGCATTTACAAATATTTTATTTCCCAGATTTCAAAAAACTCCATGAGGCTCATTTCAAAAAGTTGGAGTCCATTGATTCTTATGTGCAAAGGAAGAACAAACAAATGGAGGTGCTCCGGAATTCAGTCAAGGAGCTGAAGGTAACAATGACACAGGGTTATTATCTGAAACTCTTATGGTTAATTGAAATAAACTATGCTAAAATAGAAATATTAGATGAAAAACGAAAATTAAACGAAAATTTAAGAATTTAGGTTCTAACTAACTAAAAAAAGTTTACGTTGAAGCACTAAAATCACAACTGGAAATATATAAAAAGTAAAACAGGACTAAAACAGAAATAAATTCTAAAGCTAAATATAAACATTTAAAAGGCTCTAATTCAAAATAGGTTTTAAAAACTATAATCGTATAAAAAAAAAAAATACTAGTTTAATTTGAGCTTCATTTTGAGTTCCAAGTGTTTTTTTTTTTTTTTTCAGACTCTGTCAGAAAAGACTCTGATGAAATCGGTTGAGACAAAGGCTCAAACTGTAAGTCACCAAACTGCTCCGAGATCAGCTGTCATCATTCACTTTTTAAATTCACATGCATCCTGATACTAACATCTTTCTAAAACTGTGGCAAGAAATCGCATATCTAGGGAGTTGTATTGTGTCACAAAAGTTAATTGTTGGAAGAGTTTGACCTGAATCATAAGCAAATTTTTGGTATCGTCTCCCATTAGAAGGTGCCTGCTAGCCGAGTGTCTCTCTTCAGTCCTGGAGTGCAGGAGAAGAAACCAGTGCCAGAAAGACGCAGGCTCACTCAGCAGTCTAAGTCTGCATTGAAGGACAATGCCACCTTCAGGCCAACTGTCCTCACCACCAATAAAATCAATGTGAGGTAAATGCATCAGAATGTTTAAATCCACTTTCATTTTATAATGCTTTTAGTATTGGGATTAAGTTAAATATAGGTGATAAAGCCAAGCATCGACAAGTAAAGTGACTTTTCAACTGCTTCGTTTCTGTCTCTAGGTTCTCGCAGGCCACTCACGATAATGAATACAAGCGTTCGCTGGTAAAGACTCCAGCTCGTATGTCTCCTCTTGTATCTCTCACCTCTACTCCAGGGAGAAAATCTGAAGTTCATACCAAACCAGAACTTAATAAAAGTGTCAACGCCATCAAAACACCTGGTATGGGTAATGCCATTTTGTTGCACTAATAATTTTTATAACTGTGATTTTATGAAGTGTTGGTTTCATTTGTTATTTTGTTTTTTTGCAGGAGTTACTCCATTTGTTTTCAATGGGAACAACAGCATTTCAATCACACCTGGTACCAACAAGAAGAACGCATTTGATCTGAAGGCCAGTCTCTCTCGTCCACTCGCCTACAAACCACACAAAGGTATGTCCACTCTCAGACAAATGTATAATGTAATGCCTAGGACTAACATGTCAGAAAGTGCTTTCTTGGATTGACTTGTATCCTGGGCTGCACAATTAATCGAATTTCTAATCGTGATTACAATTATGGATGCCACAATTACGTAATCATTCAAAGGTGCAATAACAAAAAACATTGTCCACTTGCATTACTCTGTAACATTATATATAATACCATGCATATTTTCCTTTTTTTTTATTTAAAAAAAGAAATCAAACCAATGAGATTTGCAAATGCATTACATTTGAGGCTTAAAACAGCAATAAAAGGTTTTCAGGAAGAATGTGTTCAGCTTATTTTCATATAAAAATGGCGTGCAGTTGCTTCAAACAATGGTATAAAGCCATTCAAAACCTCATTCAATGTAAATTGTGATAATCGTAATTAATAATTTGAAATTACAATTTCAAGGGAATAATCGACAATTATGGTATTGGTATTCATTGTCTTTAATTTCTGCAGGAAAACTGAAGCCTTTCGGAGATGCACAGGAGAACACGGCACTTAATAAATCTCAGACTGTTCCTTCACACCAGAAAAACTATAAACAGCACCAAGTTCAAACCAGGTTAGATGCTTATTTTGGTTATGCATTGAGAGATGCATTAAAAGGTTGGGGTCAGTAAAGGCGATGATATACAGGGCAACCTTTTTGAGCAATGTTGCTGGGCCACTTTCCCATTGGGAATAGGCAACAAATTTATATCTGGATACTTTAGATCGGTCATGGGCCCTGTGTCTTACCTGGTTGCCCGTTGATGGCAACATTGTCTAGTAACATTGCTCAAAAAGTTGCCCTGTATATCATCACCATAATATTCTTTTAATTTAGCAAGGATGCATTAAATTGAGTGGCAATAAAGACAGTTGTATTTCTTTCCGTTTCTAATTATAAAATATTTTTTTAATTATCACTGCTAAGCAGCACAACTGTTTTCAACATTGAGATTAAAGGATTAGTTCACTTCAAAATGAAAACTTCCTGATCATTTACTCACCCCCATGTCATCCGAGATGTTCATGTATTTCTTTATTCAGTCAAAAATTTTTGAGGAAAACATTCCTGGATTTTCCTCCATATATGGACTTCACTGGCAACCAACGGTTGAAGGTTCAAATCAATGCAGTTTCAAAAGGCTCTGCATGATCCCAGCTGAGGAATAGGGTCTTATCTAGAGAAATGATCTGTAATTTTCAAGAAAATTTTTTTATTTAAATGCTTTTTAACCGCGAATGCTCGACTTCAGTGTTGTGGCATGTTTCTTTATGGCGTGTGACGTCATTACGCTGGAAAGGTCACGTGTCACATGTACATGGAAATACCGACCCAGTGCTGAAAAACTCGATCTCATGTTCTACTCCAAATTCAAAATCGTCCGATATACTTGTTTAACCGTTATATGCCGTAAATGCCGTTTGATTTAGTCTTTGCACGGTTGTTTTAACACTGGGTCGATACTTCCATGTACGTCATGGCCGCGACCTGTCCGCCGTAATGACGTCACACGCTGTGAACAATCACAACACCAAAGTCTAGCATTCGTGGTTAAAAAGTATATAAATTGTTTTTGTTTTTTTTGGAAAATGACCGATGGGATCATGCAGAGCCTCTGAAGCGCTTTGAAACTGCATTGATTTGAACATTCAACCCGTTGGTTGCCATTGAAGACCATTGTGAGAAATCCTGAAATGTTTTCCTCAAACTTTAATTTATTTTCGACTGAAGAAAGACATGAACATGGATGACATGGGGGTGAGTAAATTATCAAGAAATTTTCATTTTAAAGGGATCTAATCCTTTAATAAGAAATGTTTCTTGAGCACCAAATCATTCTGAAGGATCACATGCAAATTCAGCTTTGCCCTGTTTAATAGTATTGTTTTGACTGCATCTGATCAAATAAATGCAGTCTTGGTGAACATAAGACTTCAAGAACATAAAAAAAATCTTGATCCCTTTAAACTGTAAACTAGAATTTGATTTGTCTCATAGACTGAAATAAAACGAAATCTCATTGAATTTGCTTTTTTTTTTTTTTACCTTCAGAGAGGTGCGACGTGCCAAGCACACAGAAGACCGAAAACAGAAGAAAGAGAAGGTGCTGGGTGCCAGACGAGGACTGGTCATGGCCTAAGTCCACTGTTTTTACTGTTTTGCTTTCTTAGACTCTCACTGTACATGTTTAGCTTTTGTCTGTTTTATTCTAAACTTTTGTATATTTGTACTCTTCTGTAAACACTTGTTTATTAACTTGGGTTAATATGTGGTGTGGTAATCAAACAAAATCTTTCATTTTTTTAAAAATCCATTTATAGGCATTGTTTTTGATGTATGTGTGAAGAGATGCCCTGATGAGTTGTATTTTTTTTGTATGAATGGTTAAATTTGTACTGGGACAAAAACAGTAGTCACACAAAATGTCTATTTGAACGAGCGATATTCATAAATTATCATTTTGTACTTCTTTGTCTTTCATGTGTTCATTTTTGTGTGTATATATATGTGTGTGTGTAAAAGATGTTGGCCTTCAAAAAATACATCCAATTACTTTTTTTCATTACTTTTTTTATTAATAAAACAGCATGTTTGTTATGTGATTGCCGAATCCAGTTTAATCCAATTAGACCTCAGGGTTTCTCTTGTAAAGTTCATATGCAAACTCCTCTGTGTGGGCAAGGTCGTTACATAGACCAATGAAGTCAATCTCCAGCTGAAATGGGCCGTCTGCTTTGTCCCCCAATGTAAAACCAATACTCTTTACCTGAAAGCACACAAACAATTTTTGAATCTGAGGGATAATGAATTTGCACCACAATTCTCTCATACATATATCATCAGAGGAAATGGAAAGATAAACGATTATGTTCATTTCAATTACAAGATAATCTATGAGGAAACCAGAAAGTCATGCTGACCTTATCTAACCAGAGGACGTGCTGGTTATCCTGTATTCTTCCCCGACTGGAAAGGAAAAACTTGGAGAATGGGATCTGTAAAATAGAGTGATGATTATACAATTAGCAAGCAAGAGATTTGGACTGTTTAAAAGTTTGGGTCTATTAAGATTTTTAAGCCTTTTAAGTCTCATTCTCACCAAAGCTGCATTTACTTGATAAAAAAAATACAATAATATTTTGAAATACTACAATATAAAAAGAAATATGCAGCATCACTCTAGTCTTCAGTGTCACATGATCCTTCAGAAATTCTAATATGCTGATTTGGTGATCAAGAAACATTTATTATCAACATTGAAAACAGTCATTTGTTTTGTAGAAACCGTGATACATTTTTTCAGGATTCTTTGATGTAAGTTCAAAAGAACATTTATTTGAAAAGGAATTTTTGTAACAATGTAAAAGTCTTTACGGTCACTTTTGATCAATTTAATGTTTCCTTGATGAATAAAAGTTTCTTACTGACCCCAAACTGTTAAATGGCAGTGTAAAATAGATTCATTTGGATGCACTTCCATATGAACTATAGATTAAGTTTCTTCTTTGGACATACCTTAACATCCTGCCAGTAGGGTCCCCCTCTAGTGTAGAGGAAGTAACTGTAGATGTCATCTCTCTGATGAGAAAAGAAGGTCTCAGCGGACACGTTTACCATCCACGGTCTTCCATCTCCCCGGATACGCATATGTAATGTGTTGAAACTTGACCAGTCATAGTGCTTCTTTCTGTCAAATGAGGCCTGCAGCAGAAAGGAATATTTTAAAGGTCAAATGACATCTTATTTCCCCTTTACAGCCAAATTTAAATGTATGTAAATTTACGCAAATAACCTCTAAAGTTTCTAATTTCTAATGCTTTCTAATAACTTGCAACTCATGAGTTATAGTGTTTAAAACTACTTTCTTCATATATATTGTACGATTCAAAATTGAAAACACCTACACACTATGTAATTATTATTAATTAATTAATTATTAACCAATATTATTAATTATTTAAAATAAATAAATATACAAATAAATGTAAAAAAGCAAAAATAAATAAATATACATAGAAAAGCAAAAAATAAAATTATTTTACATTTATTTCCTTTTTTCCATATTTATATATTTATTCTTTTATTTATTTATACATTTATTAATTTCTATTTTTATTTATTTCCACATTTATTCATTTATACATTTCTTTATTTTTACATTTATGTATTTCTACATTTATTTGTCCGTAGGGAAATAAGGAGGTTTACCTCAGACATATCAATCGAGCTCAGAGTAGGCTAGGACGAAGTGTTGAGGCCACAGTGACACCTTGTGGTCGAAATACAATAAGTATAGCTTACTGACGTTGATGCTTGTCTGTGACTTGGACAGGTATGTGGCCAAAATATTAAATCTTACTGTGACATGGATAGGCTACTCTTTATTCCGGACATGGCCATAGAACATCGTCTGGTCTGGATTTGTAAAATGTCCTGGGCTAACAAACATGACAGCAACATCTTCAACAGACAGGTACTCTGAAATGGAAGCGCTTGATATTTTCCATTAGCGGTCAGAACACACGGAAAGGAAACAGCGCCCATATAGCCTACTGTGACGTCGACGCAAGCATATTGATCAATGCATTTGAAACGAGACCACAAATTCACTTCACATTCATATTTCCTATTTGTACATGCACAACATGTGACAAACGCTTAAAATAACAACGCATATTTCAAAGATCCAAAATAGAATGAGGCGTCGGTTACAGTAGAACATTTTGTTGCGTCACTTCACGTGTGGACAGTCACAGCATCGTTGAATATATAATGGTGTTTTCTTGGTGTGGTCTTATTAATGAAAAATTGGTATGATGTGAAAGCTGTCATGCAGTCCTGGGAGCGCAACAGCGTACCGAACCCAAGACTACCCAGAGGGGGTGCTCTGAACTGTGCTGCAATTTGCATGAACATTGTGAGAAACACGGACTCGGGTGTCTGTTAATGATATTGATGTCATGTTTGTTAGCCCAAGACATTTTACAAATCCAGACCAGGCGATGTTCTATGGCCATGTCCGGAATAAAGAATAGCCTATCCATGTCACACAGTAAGATTTAATATTTTGGCCACATACCTGTCCAAGTCACAGACAGCATCAACGTCAGTAAGCTATACTTATTGTATTTCGACCACAAGGTGTCACTGTGGCCTCAAAACTTCGTCCTAGCCTACTCTGAGCTCGATTGATATGTCTGAGGTAAACCACGCCCTCCTCATTACCCTACGGACAAAGAAATGTAGAAATAAATAAATGCAGAAATACATAAATGTAAAAATAAAGAAATGTAGAACTGAATAAATGTGGAAATAAATAAAAGAATAAATATATAAATATGGAAAAAATAAATATATACATAAATAAGGAAATCAATTTATAAATAATTATTTATTTTTGCTTATTTACATTTATTTGTATATTTATTTATGCATTTATTTATTTGTAATATTGGAGCTTTGAAATTCCATAATACACTACAGCTCAAATGTTTGGGGTCAATTAGACTTTTTAAAATTAAATGAATACCTTTATTTAGCAAGGACGCATTAAATTGATCAAAAGTGACAAATAAATGTTGTTCTTTTGAACATTCAATTAATAAAAAATTACCATCGTTTTCACTAAAATATTAAGCAGCACAACCGTTTTCAACATTGATAATAATAATAAAAGTTTCTTTAGCAGCAAATCACCATATTACAATGATTTCTGAACGATCATGTGACACTGAAGTAATAATGCTGAAAATACAGCTTTGATCATAACAAAAAAAATGTCATTTTAAAATATATTAAAATAGAAATCTCACAATAGTACTGTTTTTCTGTATTTTTGATCAAATAAATGCAGTCTTGATGAGCATATGAGACTTCTTATAACAACATTTTACTGACCCCAAAACTTTTGAAAGCTAGTGAAAATCCAAGATTCTATCTAAACCGTGTTTTTCATGCCAGTAGTGTCAGTTAAATGCCCAATAGAAAATACTATTTTAAAAAAGGAAAGTAATAATATTACAATTTCTTTGAAACTTTTGCATCCTATTATCATTAATAACCTTAATTTATATTCCTCCGGATGCTGATGCTAAGCTTGCTATGAAAGAACTTCACGCAGCCATCAGTAAACAACAGACTGATCACCCGGAAGCTGCGTTTATTGTTGCAGGTGACTTTAATCACTCAAACTTAAAGGGTTAGTTCACCCAAAATTGAAAATAAAGTCAGTAATTACTCACCCTCATGTTGTTCCAACCATGTAAGACCTTCGTTCATCTTCGGAACATAATTTAGTATATTTTTGATGAAATCTGAGAGCTGTCTCACTCCTCCATAGGCTTTCAGAGGGAATGAAACTTGATGGCTCAGAATAGTAAGTAAAAACGTCATTTAAGGAGTCCAAATGACTACAGTGGCTCTGTATTAAGTCTATCATGCGACGAAAATACTTTTTGAGCGGAAAAACAACAAAAATAACGACTTTATCCCACTATTTATCCCACTATATACTCTCGTCAGAGGCTCAAATTGAACAATAATAGTGGGATAAAGTCGTTATTTTTGTTGTTTTTCCGCATCAAGTTTCAGTCCCTCTGAAAGCCTATGGAGGAGTGAGACAGCTCTCAGATTTCATCAAAAATATACTAAATTATGTTCCGAAGATGAACGAAAGTCTTACATGGTTGGAACAACATGAGGGTGAGTAATTACTGACTTTATTTTCAATTTTGGGTGAACTAACCCTTTAAAGTCAGTGCTACCCAAGTTTCACCAGCATGTTTCTTGCCACACCAGAGGAAACAAAACCTTAGACCATGTTTACACAAACATGGCTGGAGCTTACGTTGCAACACCCCTCCCCCACCTGGGACAGTCAGATCACGTCTCTTTGTTTCTAACACCCAAATATGCACCCCTCATCAACTGTGTGAAGCCATCAGTGAAGATCATCAAGGTGTGGCCTGCGGGGGCAGATTCCACACTTCAGGAAAGGTTTCTAAACACAGACTGGAGTATGTTTGCTTCTCAGGCCACCAGTGGCGCTCACACGGACATTGACTCATACACCTCCTCTGTATTGGATCATATCAATACCACCATTGACAGTGTTACAACCCAGAAACAGATCACCACATACCCAAATCAGAAGCCTTGGATGAGCAGGGAAGTGCGACTCCTGTTGAAGTCACGCAATACTGCCTTCAGATCAGGTGATGCACAAGCCTACAGCACATCCAGAGCAAACCTGAACAGGGGCATCAAAAAGGCCAAGCACTGCTACAAGCAAAAGATAGAGGGACACTTTTCCAACTCTGACCCTCGACGCATGTGGCAGGGCATTCAGGCCATCAGGGATTACAAACCCACCCACTCCACCCCGCAGCCACTGATGTCAACTTCCTGAACGAGCTAAATTACTTTTATGCTCGTTTTGAAAGAGACAACAGAGAAACTGCCACCAAGCTCAAACCCTCAGATGACCACCCACCAATCACACTCTCCTCCACAGAAGTCTGCAAGGCACTGAGCCGGATCAGCGCGCACAAGGCTGCTGGACCAGACAACATCCCTGGTCGTGTTCTCAGGGCATGTGCGGAGCAGCTCGCTGGGGTTTTTACAGACATTTTCAACCTGTCTCTCGCCCAAGCAGCTGTACCAACATGCTTTAAACGCACTTCCATTTTGCCAGTGCCGAAAAGCTCTAGCCCGAGGTGCCCTAATGACTACCGCCCTGTAGCACTCACACCCATCGTCATGAAGTGCTTTGAGCGGCTGGTCCTGGAACACCTAAAAGACTCTCTACCATCCACATTGGACTCACACCAGTTTGCCTACCGCAGCAATAGGAGCACAGAGGATGCAGTTTTCATGGCACTGCACTCTGTGCTCACCCATCTGGACCATAAGAACACTTATGCACGCATGCTGTTTGTTGACTTCAGCTCAGCATTCAACACTGTCATCCCATCCAAGTTAATAGCCAAACTTGGAGACCTGGGCATCAACACGTCAATGTGTAACTGGATTTTGGACTTCCTCACTGACAGACCACAGAATGTTTGATCAGGATTCACCTGCTCCACGTCCATCACACTCAACACTGGTGTGCCACAGGGCTGTGTGCTAAGTCCGTTTCTCTACTCCCTCTTCACCTCCGACTGCAAGCCTGTGTATGGATCAAATTCCATCGTCAAGTTTGCGGACGACACTACGGTGATTGGTCTCAACAGCAACAACGATGAGACTGCCTACAGGGAGGAGATCCAGCACCTGGCCACATGGTGCGCTGATAATAACCTGCTCCTCAACACCACCAAAACGAAGGAGCTCATCGTGGACTTCAGGAAAGAGTCAAGAGGCACACACGACACCATCCACATCAATGGAATGGCTGTTGAGCGTGTCTCCAGTTTCAAGTTCCTGGGGATCCACATCTCGGCGGACATGTCGTGGACGACCAACACCTCCAGCCTGGTCAAGAAGGCTCACCAGCGCCTCTTCTTCCTGAGGACACTGAGGAAGAATCAGCTCTCCTCGGCTATCCTGGTGAACTTCTACCGCTGCGCAACAGAAAGCATCCTGACCAACTGTGTCGCAGTATGGTATGGGAGCTGCTCTGTTGCGGAGCGCAAGGCACTGCAGCGGGTGGTGAAAACTGCCCAGCGCATCACAGGGACTCCACTACCTGCCAGCGAGCACATCCAGAGGAATCGAGCTCGCAGCATCCTCAAGGACTCCTCTCACCCAGCCCACAGACTGTTTTCTCTCCTGCCCTCCGGCAGGCGTTTCAGGATCCTCCGGACCAGGACCAGTAGACTAAAGAACAGTTTTTTCCCCAGAGCTGTCTCTTTACTGAACTCAAACCCCCGTTGATCCACTTCCCTCATAAACTGCTAACTCTCCTACCTCACATCTGCCTTCACTTTGTTATTTGTACTACCGACTGTTTATTACAGTAACAACTGCTTACTTATGCATTTTGCACCACCATATCTTAACTGGATTATGCTCATTTGCACTGCCGACTGTATTTATAGTACCAATGTTTACATTTGCATTTTGCACCGTACTTCTAACTGTAATATGCAACCACTTTCCACTGCACTTTTACACTTTCTTTAGGATAGCTCTGTCCATAATTTATTGCACTACCTTAATCCACTGCTATATTCCTCATATTAGCCTAACATATTATTGTATACCTCTATCTGTAAAATTCTGTTTAAAGTAATAGCCATCTCTATATTATATTCATAGTACATATTCACCTGTAAATTCTGTTTATAGTAATAGCCATCTGTATATTTATTCACTGTACATATTCACCTGTAAATTCAGTTCTGTTTATAGTAATAACCGTCTCTCTATTTATACATATTTATATATATTCAGTACATTTCCATGTCCTGCACTTACACAACCATTGTATATCCTGCACTTGCTGCTATTGCACTTCTGATTAGACCTAAACTGCATTTCGTTGCCTTGTACTTGTGTAATGACAATAAAGTTGAATCTAATCTAATCTAATACCCACTGAAAAAAGTCCTGTAGAAAGCTCAGTATTAGTTCATCTTTAAAGGAGTAGTTCACTTTAAAATGAAAATGTGCCCATGATTTACTCACCCTCAATCCATCCTAGGTGTTTATGACTTTCTTCTTTCTGATGAACACAATCAGAGTTATATTAAGGGATGGATGCACTTTTTTAAGCTTCAAACTAAATGGACCCCGTCACTGCCATTATAAAGCTTGGAAGTGTGGATATTTATTAATATAACTCAGATTGTGTTCATTAGAAAGAAGAATGTCATATACACCTAGGATGGCCTGAGTAAATCATGGGGTAATTTTCATTTTAAAGTGAACTACTCCTTTAAACCAAGCAGACAACAAGAAAAGAGGAACTGAATAAAACGCCTGAAATGTGATGAATAAAGAATCAGATTATGGATCAGACAAAGAGATGTACTGTACTGACCAATGGTTGTTTGGCGCGTAGCGTGCAGTATCCACTGTATCGAGTCTCTCCATCACGCGGAGGCGTGGAGCATAAAGTTCCATACAGAAAACATGTGGTGTTGTTCTTTCCCAGTTTGATGTATGCCACACTGTGGCCGCCAATCTCCTGATCAGATGACACGACCCACTGATCGAGACTCTCCAGCCCACGGAACTCCCACTGGACACGGGTCTGTTCCAGCATGTGCTCTAGTAATGGCCTTCCTTCCGGTCCAGTCCAGCGCTGGACAAACTCATCCTTCAACAACCCAATGTGCTTCTTGATACCCTCCACACCTTTAGAGAAATCAAAGTGTATCTTTTGCCAAGGCCAACGGGTGTCTGGGGGCTGACCTGGTCTGCGGTAATCTCGCTCATAGATGCTCCTGGTGCTCAGTATCGCTGAGCATCCAAGCGTAGATGGAAATAACAGTCGCTGCCTGTGAGTGACACCATAAACTCGAAACAGAGTTTTTAATGCTGTCCTCGATACATCCATTTTGTCTGGTCAGCAGAATGCTGAAAAAAAGGAAAACGTCATATGTAATGAAATGTCTTTTTATATTAACCGTCATGTCATACAGGTTGATCTTCTAGATTCAAATGTTTTCACTAACCCAAATGAAAATGTCAGTCATCTAAGTAGGTTTTTTTTAATTGGGTTACTACTGCTAAGTGAAAGGAAGTGCTAAAAATTTAAAAATAAATAAAAAAGAATCAAATAAATACTTTAAAATAAGTAAATAACTATACAAATAAATAATACATATTAGATTAAAATAATGAATTAATTAAATTTAATGAGTATAAAATAAAAATTAGATTTAAATAAGTAACACATTTAGCAGTACAGCATTATAGTGAGTAGAAAAAACAGGCCAATTTAAAACATATTTTTAATTCGTATAGTATGGTATGTCCATTTGAATTAGCTTAAAGGGTCTCTTTATAAAGTAAAAATATGCGGCTGCCTTTAAATTTTAGGATGGGGGGGAGGGGGTCTCTTGCAAGATCATATATATAAATGTATGTGTATATGGGGATCAATGGAATGTAAAATATTGAAAACCCTAGTCTAAAAAGCACCACAGTGGTACTTTAACACATGTAAACAGCCCCTGAATATGTTACAACCATCTCTTTTTTGCAAACACACGTTCACTTGACTGTAATAAGCAATAGACATACATCTTAGTTGACTTTATGTGACATTCAGAGGTCATTACATGTAAGAGCCAACAGCTTTGCTACCAACACGGAGGGCGACCACATTTATAATATTTAAAAATAAAACAGTAAACGTAAAATATGGCTCGAAAAGCAGTTACTTTTTCTACTCATCTGTGACACTCAAATGTGCCACTGCCGTCCGTCATGTAATCTGTCCTTACCCGAAAGAAGCTCGCGTGCTTATGGTCCTACCGACAACAAATATCTCTCGCAGTTGATTCCCGCCCACATCACATTTAGTGATTAACAAATATTATTATAATTTCGCTAAATTAATGTATACATATTATGTATATTTAATAGATACAGCACATTTCTGATCCTGTGTATGTCGTCGCTGTTTATTGGAGTGGCGTGTGCGCATGCGTAGTGCAGCTCTAGCGCCTTTGTGTGGAGGAGTGCGGCGCTGCTGTTTAAACACACACACAGGGGAGCCAGGCAGCTAACCATGGTGAATGTAAAGAAACGGAAAGGTCGGGTCGTGATTGACTCTGACTCGGAGGATAGTGCAAGCGATGATAATTTGGATCAGGTAGGAATATCATTCACGTGAATGTGATCCAAAAACCTCGCTGTTTACCGACCTCTAAGGCGCTAAGGTGTCAGAACTGTATATGTGTGTTGAAGTCCCATGCTAAGTGATGTGGGGAAGCTAGCTGGTTAGCAGGGGCCTATATGGTGGCGTCGTGTTGGTTTCAAGACATTTACACCTTGATTTGTTTATATTTTGCGTGCTATTTATTGTCGCCTGCAGCGCGCGGGTATTTTGGCTTTACAAAAGTGGCCGCGTGCGTTTAGAACCTTTTCTGTTTTATGACGTCACGGCGCCGCGGCTAAACTTCTATTTCGGTTGTGGCTGTAGAAATATGACGAGAGACTAGAGCGGACGACTCTTCTCAAACGCGTTCTGAAAGCAGCTTTTGATTGGACAGTTGAAAGTCACATGATGCATGAATATAAGACTGTGGAGACACATTCAAGTAATAAAGTTTACTGTTGTGCCAGAAGACCTTAACGCAAAATATGTTTTTAAACATCCATTTAGACAAAAGTGCTTATGATCAATATTTAAATTAATGGTAATATTGTATGATAATAATAATAATAAATAATTGAAAATTTTATTTTATTTTCAGCAGAGGTTTTCAATCTTTTAAGTGTCACAGACTCCTAAATATGATCATGCGCATGTGTCCATCCTAATATTTAAAAGGCATCTATATAGCTTCTTGTATAAAGGTCCAATATATACTGTGAAAGGAAATATTATAAATATGTCTAAAATATTATTAGGAAAATATTTTAGTTTCTTTTAATCTGTATTATTATTTTTTCTACTAACTAGTACTGTACTCTTAGATATTTTTGTTAATATAATGTAATACTTTTTTTTTAGTTTGTAATCTTGTTGTTGTTTATTTTATTCTAATTTGTATTTAATTTAATATAGTTACTTATGTATTTTATTTATTTATAAAATAAATTTCAGCGCTCTTGAGTCCCCAGACCCCGGTTTGAAAACCCTTGCTGAATGGCCAATACATGAATTTGAACCATGATACACCCCCTATAGGCAGTACTCCACACTACACTGCTTTATCAACCTGTGCACTTGTTTTCATTTCCTGATGGTGTTGACAAATTGCAGAGCTAGCCAGCTAGCAGCCAAACAGAGCACAACACAAACACTAACAGCAGTGATTACTGACATTGTTACTATACAAAAATGTGTTTTGAGTTGCATACATATGATATGCTGAAATTTTTATGAATACTAGCAGATTAAACAAGTATCATTTCATGATTATGCTCAAACACAGGTCATATTTGGACTGAAAACCCCATTCTTGACATCTGTCTGTGCATCTGTGGGATGATTAGACCCTGTTTAGCTGTATAGTGTTTGTTAGATCATTGAGAGTGTTGGGTTATAACTATCCCAAATCCCTCTGTGTTATGTGTCTAGTACTCCAGGATAAAACTAGCACATAATCAGACAGACACCCTCACAGGCAAGCTAAGCTCATAGATCACTATTTGGTTTCAAATAATGCTGTATAGCTATTATTCACTATTTCCGCTGCCACACCTTCCCTGCAGACTTCAAGTATAAAGTAAAATTTTGTGGTCATGGACAACTAAGAGTACTTCTTCTCCAAGTACAAGGAATTTCACTTGGTGCTTGAGAAAAGCTGTCAATCTTCCTCTGCTTTTTGCAGGAGCTGCTGTCTCTTGCCAAGAGAAAGCGTGTGGATTCTGATGAACAGGAAGAGCCTGTTAGTAAACCTGCCGCCTCCACGGACTCAGAGACATCAGACAGCGATGATGAGGTATGGGGCTTTTCAGTTACTAAAGGTTGGTGCTGACTCTTTTGGATATTCAGTCAGGGTTTTTCCTGGGTCAAAAATGGTCGGGCAAACACGATCATCCACACACACACAGTTCAAGGTACGCTACACATGTGAGCACTGACACTAAGTCCAAATTAACTTAACCTATATATTAATGAAATAAAAAAGCACTTAGAACTATTTTATATTTAATAATCTGTACATTTATATCTAAAAAGTCACTGAGTGACTGATTGAAAAGTCAGTAATAAAATGAACAAAAAAGTAACGCATTACTTATAAAAACTGGCAGGTCTATTATTTTGCGTTTACACTCCAATACTTACTGCACAGGTCATTTGACATACAGTGTTGGTTATAATGAAAGGATTCACGAGTGTGCAGAACTCGCGTTGAACGAAATCTCCGCTGTTTTGAGCAATGTTGAGCGGATTCTGACTAACTTTAACACCTCTGATTGCCTATTGCGTTCACACACTCAACAGCAATGTCTGTGATTGGCTACGAAGCTCAATACACTTGGTCGGCATTATTGGGAACGCTCACAAAAACGTCAAATCCGTTTATGCCGTGGGGGAAACCAAGCCATTCGAATGAATACTCGTAAACCTTGTTAGATGTTTTATCTTTACTTTTTGTTATGATTACGATTGATTTTAGCTTGGTGAATTGCCAAAAAGTTGTCTGTGTGGTGTTCTGCACCTCTAATAAGTAAAAAAAAAAAAGTTTTATACTGCCGCATAAACAGGTGGAGCCATTCGTCAATTCCAAAAGCCTGTGCAATACGTCCATTACAATGAAACATTTTCACTACATGATGCTGGTATTATTGTAAAGATGGAAAAATAAGAGATTTCATTACGACATCATCACCAAAAGCAGTTTTCACGCAAGCTATCACATAGTATGTGAGGTTATTAATGTACAAAACATTCAAAAGTCTTCTTTATTTCATTAAGGGAAGGGCTGGGCTCATGTTTGTGCTTCAAGCTTACAAGCTGATGTAGTCACATTACATGTACAACATGACATTTTCTCGTCAGAATGCATGCTGCTCCCCCAAATATTACACGACATGGCCTGCTTCATAAATCAAGTCTTTCGATGAAGGTGGTTGCTAGGGATGGGCAACAGTGATCGAGTACTCGAACGTGACAGCGACGATCGATCGTGACTTTAAAAAATATATTTGTCTATTTTTCTGATTGGTTATTGCATCGTTTTTGGCGGTAACTGAGGTTTGATTGGTTAGCGTTAGACAGCACGCCTTCCAGACCGGCGAAATAAAGTGAAACTGAAGCGCACACTGCAGTGATGCCTGGAATCATTGTGATCATGAAATACAGTTAAGTGCAAGATGTACAGCATTAATCTATCATATACATAGCATTATAATGAAAACAAGATTGTAATAGAATGTTGTAAATTTTCTGCGCTTTAGTTCCCTGTGGATCAGCTGGTAAAGGAAATCCACAATGAGAGACTAGCACTGTGAAGTTCATGTCCGCGTCCTTTTCTGCAGGTGCAAGTAGTAAGATTACTTTTATGTTGTCTATATCTGATTAATCTTCAATGGACACGTTTGGTTGAGTTTAATAACCAGCTAGTAAAGTGCTGCCGTAATAGATTAGATTAGATTAAACTTTATTGTCATTACACAAGTACAAGTACAAGGCAACGAAATGCAGTTTAGGTCTAACCAGAAGTGCAATAGCAGCAAGTGCAGGATATATACAGTGGTTGCGTAAGTGCAGGGCATAAAAATTTACTGAATATATATAAATATGTATAAGTAGAGTAACCAACTGGTGTTGATTCTCTTCAGTTTCAGCTCACATGCAATGCCCGGCATTATGGACTCTGTGTTATTTGAGACGGTTATATTCTTTTTAGATAGGCTATTTCTCTTTCAAAAGCATTGATGATATTAATGCAGCAACGTTATTTCATTCTCATATTTTTTAACAGTAGACCTATGCTTTATTTAAGATGTTTTTCATTATGCCTTCGAAAACGCGCAGTGATGTCTGTCACTTTGATCAGGAAAAATAAAATTAAGTGCAGAGCCAATCTGTCATGTACATAACATTATAATGAGAACACAATTGTAATAGTTTTGTAAATTATCTGTGCTTTAGTTGCCCGTGTATTGGCGTTGTTGTTAAGGGAAGAGCGCATTCAAAATGTGTAAAAACTAGCATAGCCAAGTTCACGTGCGCATTCGCGTCTTTTTGTGCTGATGCAAGTACACTGATTAATCTAATATAGGATGCGTTTGGTTGAGTTTATTAACCTGCTAGCAAAGCTATTTAGGGTTTATTTGTTTCAGTTTAATTACAATGATATGATTGATTGGGTTATTTGAGACGTTTAAAAAACAAAAACAAAAACATCTAAAATCAAAATAACCATTTATGCATCATAATCTAGCAGTTATTTTTTTTTCTAGTCATATGTTCATGTTTTCATAGACATGTGATGTTTGTATTTGTCAACATTAATTTTTGTAACACTCTTAAAATAGTTTCATATCTCCATGACGGAGACGCCCCGTCCCCCCCACAAGTCCTGCCCCCAATTGCTCGAGTACTCGTTTTTGAGACCTATTGATGATCGAAATGAGAAATTGACAAAAATTCCCATCCCTAGTGGTTGCTATAAAACAAGCAAAAAAACTATTGTTAGTGATTTGAGAATAGTATTGTGACACTGACATGTCATCTCCAAATTTGCTTTGTGAAATGTAAATGCTGAACTAATTCATTCGTGCATGGCTGTACTAACAAGAAAAACGAATAAATAAACAGATAAAGCCACATGCATGCAAGACAACAGAAAACTGATGGATGTCTAAACTTTATCTAAACTTGTGTCATTGATGCCAAACAGCTCATCATATAGGCTAACTGGGTTTTAGGCTTTTGATAAATGTTTGTTAACCGTGGCACTGCGGTAAATTAACATTTGACATTAGACTCTGCGCACTCCATGTTTATATTCTTGCCCAAACAAATTAATACATAAACAAACGCCTGTTGCATTGCACATGGCATATTCAGAAAAACATTTCATAGCATAAGACAAGTTTTATTATCATTTTAAAGCGTTAAATGTATGTAATACATGCATTAAATTCAGGAACACTGAATAAACATCTTCATCGAAAGACGGAGATTTATTGAGCAGGCATGCTGTGTAATATTTGTGGGAGTAGCATGCGTTTTGGTGAGAAAATGACACCTCTGGCCATTGCGTTGGTTCATTTTTCCAGTCGCAGATAGCCTACGACTGTACAAACAATCCGACCCAATACGGCTGAGTTTTACTATATATCTTGCTTATTATTATTATTATTATTATTATTCAGTTTTCAAAAAAACAAACACATACAATGACATAAACATACAAAAACAAAACATAAATTGGGGGATACACATAACAGATCTTCCATTGTACAGGGTAAAACATTACATTTTGCAAATTACTTTTTTCAATATTAGAGATGTTTTAATACACTTATTATTTCTAGTATTTGAGTGCAATGAGTCATAACATATTTTAAGAGCTTTACAGAAAAAACTTAAATGCAGGTGTGATAGACATTACTTAAGCTTTATGTATATGAACATACATCTTGCTCTGTCAAGTGGCAGAAGTGTTTCTATATAGGCTATACTGGTTTAACGCCATGCATTTCCAGCGTGGGGGAATGGACTGTTTTCCTCTACGCCGACTTCGCCCCCACGCCAGCTATGACACGAAAGCGACCAAGTCTATACTGCAAAAGCAAATTGTAAATAGAAACCCCTGCCGCTCTTCACAGAGCGCTTACACAAACACTCACAAGAGCATTTTAAAGCAGGAAAAACCGTGCAAACATTTGCTTGAACCATTTAGAATAGGGTTTTGCTGATAGACTATAATATAGTGTATCGACGATAGTCAGAGATATTGCCAATAGCCGATGCCTTTGACGATATCATGATGATAATTGGCTAATTTTCCCATTAATATGTTAAATTACTATTATTAATAATGTTGTTGTTATTTTTATTATCAGGCTATTATTGTTATCAAATTAATATTCAGGCTTTCAATTCATTTGCCTTTCCATAATTTCATAACATCACCGTATAACCACATTATTGCCAAAGATTGAGGACTGCTCAATGAAAATGTTTTTAAAACAGACTACAAAAATACATGCCAAGGTGAACTATTCACACATTGTCAAGAGTGTTTGTTATAAGAGACATATTTTAATGATGCTAAAAACACTAATACAATACAATTACAATTGTGTATTAATATTATTAATAATAATATTATTACTAAAATTATATAATAACAGTCTTTAGAACACAGCACAATAATCAGCCATCAATGAAAATTAAAAACGGCTTCAAACACAGACTTAAAAAACAAAATGTGTTTAACAAGACATATTGTTTCTATCATTAATGTATGGCCCACAAGAGAAATATTAATCCAGTAAATTAAGATTGATATAACGTTATCAGCATATGTTGAGGTAGATTCAGCTCTCGTCGTGTCTGAGTTAATGCAGCGACAGATGGCAAAGCTCAGCCAGTTTTTGCTTTCACTTTCAGTGAATATTTGACTGTAGTTTGAGACTCTCTTCACCGGCATAACTCTCGTGCAAAGTTTGCAAATTGCCTGTGTGCTATCCACAAGCTCGCCTTTTGGGTGAAATATTTCTATGCAACATGACATATTTTTCTTTATCACCAACTCCATCTTTGCTCGGAAAATGTTAGCCAACTATTCTCATTTCCTGCAATAATAAAACTAAGTAATTAAATAAATGAATCAGATAAGTAAACCCCCACGCATGATAATATCGCTATATGCGATCGCACAGGCTGATGAAATGACTATGGAGCATATCGCCCAACACTAGTCTAGAAATATCATTCAGAACACTGAAAATCTGAGATGTGTGAATACAGTTGATCCTACTCATATCAACAGGCCTTCTTTAGCTGATGTAATTTTCACATCACAAGAACCAAGCAAATTATCATCACGGTTTTATTGTATTCTTTACTGTAAGTAAAAGTTCAGGATGTCTGCCAAATCAGTGTCATGCAGTGATAATAAACTTTTATCATCATTAGCATATGCGTGTTTCGTTTGTTTGTTTGTTTGTTTGTTTTTTAATTACAAGGTCAAAACAAATTTAGTCATAAATCGATAATACAGTGAAAAACATTTCTCTGGTGATGTATGCTGGACTTCTCCAATCATTTAGTCCTCTTAAACCTGCCCTATTCTCTTACAATCAACTGCAATCACACATTCAGATCTGCCTTCTCCAAACAACAACAACCGATGAATTGAACCAAGTCACCCATTTTTATTTCTCTTTTTAAAATCACTCGGATGTAAGTTACAATACAGAAGTAAAAACCTGTTGCTACTTTTCCATTTAATATACAGTTCTGGTCTTATTCTGAGTGGTTTATTAGTAGGGGTGGTTAAAAAAATCGATTATCGATTAATCGCGAGTATGTTATGGACGAGCATGAATCGATTATTACATTTTCAAAAATCGATTTTTTTATTTATCTAAACCTGACTCTACCACCGTGTGTGTGTGTGTGTGTGTGTGTGTGTGTGTGTGTGTGTGTGTGTGTGTGTGTGTGTGTGTGTTCATTAGATGAATGTAAATCTGTCGTTAATGCTGAGATGATTCTGAGGGAACACTCTAGAAATCCTCCCGCCTCGCCTCCTCTGGAGCTCAGGCACATTAGCATTAGCGCGTTAGCACGGCTCAGATTCGCGCACAAACACCGAATAAACGCCTTCAATCCGCAGATAGCGCTTCAGATGAGCGAGCGCGACACACATCGACGCGCACATTCGCGGAATTAAGGCGATCCTGAGGACGCGATGAGCGGATCTCACACACACACACACACACACACACAGCCGGACTGATGCTGGAAACGCTCCGCTGCACCGACCCGCGGCTCCCGCTCACGGAACCGAACGGGCCTCGACACTCCTCCGACACGAACCCGTTTTTCCCCCTTTTGTCTTTTTCACGTCAGGAAACGAACGAGAGGAGCTCGAGCGTTCCACGCGTTCCCGCCCCCCTCACGCGCGCACCGCATCCATCACTCTTGACATTTTGTCACTGTGTTCTACAGTACAGTATATAAGCTGCTGCTGAAGCTACAGTAAGTTGTTCAAAAATGTTCATTTTGTCTTCTTAATGATTAAATTGGACAGTTTTCTTCTAGAAAGACAAGGTGTTTGGAGAAAAAACTTCTTCTTTACCTTGACATGTTTCGACTGCAACCTGCAGTCTTCCTCCACCTGAACACGTTGTCTTTCTAGAAGAAAATTGTCCAATTTCTACAGTATGTTGGTTCTGATCTACTTCCTAAAGGAAATAAGCCTTTCATTTATTTGTTATTGTTTAGTTCAACTTGATGAGTCACAACACAATGTGATGTATTCATTTCTGTGTAACTACATGACACTACACGACAAGTGCTTTGAGTTGTTGTTACTCAATAAAAGAGTTAAGTAATTCAGTAGCTGACTTTTTTTTTATACTGCAATCACTTTGTAGTGTATTTTCGTTTACTGTTGTGAAATGGAAAATTAATAATCGCTAATCGAGAATCGTTAATAATCGAAAATCGACTGTAATCGAATCGGGACTTCAATAATCGTAATCGAATCGAATCGGGAAATCAGACAGATTAACCACCCCTATTTATTAGTGCATGTTATTCCACAAATATTAGTTTTGGTGTTGTTTTAAGCTACTGTTATAGTAATCTCAATCTCATTGTTTTATTTCTCTCATTGATTACCATTTCAAGTAGACTTTAAATGAAAATCAGAAGGCGGTGTAATAAGAGAGAGCACACTTTTTTTCAAGCTTATGCAGTAATGTTGCAGAAATCTGCAGGCTTTTGTGGTTATTTAAATAGTCCATTTACTAACAGAGCAAAAAGATGCAGTTGTCATTTTCTTGATAATTTCAATGGCAAAATATACAGTGATATTTAGAACATACTTCAAAACTAAATACATTGAATCAGTTGTGTCTTATGTCTGACTGAACGATTGAAGTGTGTTATGTATTTGAAATGCCGTTAAAAATATCCTGGGTCTGAAAGAAATCCTCAGTGTCCATGTCAAAAGTTGTTTGTAAATGAAATGCCTTATCGACGTGTTCTATTGATCTGTTAGTGGACTGTTGGAGGCACTAAAACCAAAAAGAAGGGGAAACCTAGCAAAGGGCCCGAAAAGAAGAACACAGTCAAGAAAAGAAAGGGCAAGGCAGCTTCATCCGGCAGCTCAAATGGAGGCAGCTCAGCAGAGAGTTCGGCTCCAGAGGAGGGTAAGGCAGAGGTTTGGATTCTGTAATGCTGTTTTCTGGAAAAGTAAATGTCAAAAGTTGTTTATTCCTGCTTTATGTTTCATAAGGTGAGGTGTCAGACTCCGACAGTAACAGCTCATCCTCCAGCTCAGATTCTGACTCGTCATCCGAGGATGAGGTTTTCCGGGATGGTTATGGAGATGATCTAATGGGGGATGAGGAGGACAGAGCCCGTTTGGAGCAGATGACTGAAAAAGAGAGAGAACAGGAGCTGTTTAACCGTATAGAGAAGAGAGAAGTCCTCAAGAGGAGGTGAGAGGAGTTTCTAAACTCAGATCCAGAGTGGCCAAGGTCTGAATTAGTCTTAATGAGCATTAAAATACTGCAATATTCTCAATGTTGTATTTTGTTATCTATATTCTATATTTTCAGTTGTCATTTTAATTTTAGTTTAGGCTTCAGTATTTTGAAGTGCCCCTAATATGCTTTTTCAGATATTACCTTTCATGCAATGTGTAATAAAGCTGTTTGTGAATGTAAAAGGTCTGCAAAGTTTCAAAGATCAAAGTGCATGATAAATAGTTATTGTCTCCTAAAAGAAAGAATCTGAACTGGCATGAACTCGGATTCTGGCATGAACTCGGATTCTGAACTGCCGAAATGAGTCGTCATCATTTTGCATAATGGCAGCCTATGGGACGTGGGTGGAGCTGAGGTGATGAGATGACAGTCGTGGCCTAATAGTTAGAGAGTCGGACTTGTAACCTGAAGGTTGCGGGTTCGAGTCTCAGGTCCGGCAGGAATTGTCGGTGGGGGGAGTGAATAACCAGCGCTCTCCTCCACCCTCAATACCACGACTGAGGTGAGACCGTTTAGCAAGGCACTGAACCCCCAACTGCTCCCCGCAGCAATATGGCTGCCCTCTGCTCTGGGTGTGTGTTCACTACTGTGTGTGGTGTGTGTGTGTGTGTGTGTGTGTTCACTACTGTGTGGGTGCACTTGGATGGGTTAAATGCAGAGCACAAATTCCAAGTATGGGTCACCATACTTGGCCTCACATCACTTCACTAACAGACAGCAGATAAATGGCTATCCACCTGTCACTCAAAGTGGCCACGCCCTTAAGTATGCAGAACTTTAAGGCTTTAAATAAACTAATGAGTTGTATAAAAAAAATCACCCCCCTCACAGTTGTCATGAAGGGCAAACTTAGCCATATAGACCAAAACCACAATTTGTACAAGGCAAAGCATTTTAACATGGGGCTCAATGAGATTCTGCTCGCTTCTGGAGCCTGTCCCTAGTGGCCAGTCGATGATTTGCAGTATAAGTCACTTCCATATTGGCTTCAAGAGAAACTGCAGGAGGTTGCCGCTTGGCTGTCCACTTGCATACACTTCAAAAGGATGAGGACTCATACTAGAATTGATATGGAAAAAACAACATCATCGTTACTGTTTGTATCGCTGTGTATCAGATATGGTAAAATTTTTGTTTTCGACATGCGCTGTAAGCGGTGCACCAATCACAACAAACTGGGCCACCTGGCCAATCAGAGCAGAGTAGGCTCTCAGAAAAGAGGGGTTTAGAGAGGCTGAAACTTTGAACAAACTGTTTTCAGACTCTTGAGAAATAAGGTGATGTGCAATCATTGTATATTATGAGTATATTATTTACCTTGGATGCATGTAAATCTATTGTTTTACTGTTGTTGAAATCTATTGTAGCACTTTATATTTATATAGCTTTAATTTATTTTTTATTTTAATACTGAAACGTATTTCAGTTAGTTTCCATTTCTCATTTTTGTTTAAAGCTACACTGTGTAACTTTTTTTAGTTTATTCTTAGCTAAAAACACTTGGTTCTTTCAAAAATATATGTGCTCATTAATGTATATTTACTTCTTTCAAGTAATAAAGTATTCTCGTAAGTTTATAATATGCCATTGAAAATACATACGGGTAAGGGGTTCGAATGGGGGTCGCCATGTTGCCCCTCCATCTTGAAAGTACATTAGCCAAAGAGGGACATACCAGTAAATTCAAGCTTCGCCTTTCGCGTTTTAACACTCTGTAACGAGTAGGAAAATAGTGTGGCCCCTTTAAGAGCGTTCACCCCGGTTGGAGTGCCTGCGTTCTGTGTGTGTGTGTGCGCACTGCGCCTCGAGCTCCCATGTGTGCAGATTATTTTCTGTCTTCTGTTGCTAACATTAATTTATTTTTGTTTTGTTGGGTAATGCTGTGGACGGAAGTGGAGTTTGTGCCGGACTCTTGTGGGGGTTCCGCGGGGAATAAAGTGCGGGCTGTTTGACGTCAATCGCCTCCGTGTTTGCATCGACTCTAGTTGCGTTGAGTGAGCTATCCGTATTTTTCACCCGGACACACGCGTTACAACTCGATGGCGAATGTGAAGAGGGGGATTGCTGGATCGAACTGGAAGCCATGTTAATCTTGGACTAAATCGGCCACCGTAGGAGTTAAAACGAAATTGGAATTGGGAGGAAAAGAAACTAATATTTAATGGATGGTCATATACCCTTTCACCGCTAGATGGGTTAAAATATCACACAGTGTAGCTTTAAGTATTTTTTTTATTTCAGCTTTTTGAATTACCGGGGAAAAAATAGCTAATGCATTAGGTGTCAATTACAGAATTTTTATAATATATTTTATCATTTTAATAATATTTATAATCACAACGCTGGTTGTATTGTGCAGTAATAAATTCAGTCGTTCTGTGAATGAAGGCAGAATCACTTGTAAAGAAACGGTTAAATGTTTTTTCTCACAATAAGGTTTGAAATAAAGCAAAAACTGAAGACGGCGAAGAAGAAGGAAAAGGAAGAAAAGAAGAAGAAACAGGAGGAGGAGCAAGAGAAGAGAAAACTGTCTCAGGTCCCCGACACTCAGGTGGTAAGTAAACTGTATAGCTAACAAGCCCGTTCTTAAATAGAAATGCAAATATGATTTTACACTTGTGTTTCCTCTCTCTATTCATGCAGGTAATGTCCCATAACAAAGAGAGGAGGATTAAGAGAGATGAGAAGCTGGACAAGAAGTCACAGGCCATGGAGGAGCTGAAAGCAGAAAGAGAGAAGAGGAAAAACAGAACTGGTACTTTCCTTACCGCTTTCTCATTGTTAATCAGAAAATATTGAATAACAGACTGAATTTAAAATAAGAATTAATAATTAAAATACATAAAAGCCCTATTTACACTAGAAGATGATAACTGGATGCCACACATGCCGGCCGATCTAACTACAGTGGACATACTAATGTTTAAAACGGGTCTTTCTGATCTATAACCTTTAACCTTTCAGCTGAGCTCCTTGCCAAAAGGCAGCCGCTGAAGACAAGTGAGGTCTACTCAGATGATGAAGAGGAGGAGGAAGATGATGATGACAAGTCTTCAGTAAAGAGTGACCGCAGCTCAAGGTCTTCATCTTTTGATGAAGAGGAGGAGTAAGTATTAGATGATTTACCTTCTTTACATGAACTTACTTAGTTTGAAACAACAATTAGGATAAAATGTTACATTATCAGTTAAACATAAAGTAAAATGACATAATTAAAAAAAATTACTTGGACATATACACTACCATTCAAAAGTTTAAGGTCAGTAAGATAAAAAAAATATTGTGAAGTATTATTACAATTGAAAATAACTATCTTTGGTCAATAGAAAGTTCAAAAGAACAGCATTTATTTGAAATATACATCTTTTGTAACATTATAAATATTTTTCACTTTTGATCAATTTAATGCAACAAAGGTATGAAGGAACAAACTTCTTTCAATACAAAAATCTTACTGACCCCAAACATTTCAGTAGTATATGTATATATTATGTCAATTGATGTATAGCTTTTATAATTTATATACTTCTAGATTTTAAGTTTATAGATTCATAAAACAGTATTGTAGTTTTAGATGGATAGATATAGTGTGACAGTTATGGGATCAAATTCCCGCCTAATATATAGGTGTCATGTATCAAAAAATAATACGCGTGAATCAAAATTTGAAAATATAACGCAAAAGAATGAAAAATCCATGCAAAGTTAACCATAATCACAAACAACGCGGTCACATGAATAAAAAATAATAAGCATGAATCTAACATTTAAACAAGTTTAAAATTATTTTGCTCAACTGAAACATGAATTCAAAATTATCTGAATCGCACACAAAATCATGTTTTCTACTCTTATTTTCATTTTTTGTATGTCTGTGCTCTTTTCTCCTTTGCTCTTGTTTCCACATTCTGCGCTTGCGTTTCCAAAAGTTGCAGTTCGAGTTACATGTAAATCAGGGGCGGGTCTTAGCATCACCATTGGTCCACTAGTTCTAGATTGACAGCTCATCCTCTAGACCAGGGGTGGCGAACTCCGGTCCTGGAGGGCTACTGTCCTGCATAGTTTTGCTTCAACCCTAATCAAACACACCTGAACAAGCTAATCATGGTCTGAAGGGTTACTAGAAAGCTAAAGGCAGGTGAGTTTTATCAGGGTTGGAGCTGAACTCTGCAGGACAGTGGCCCTCCAGGACCGGAGTTCGCCACCCCTGCTCTAGACAATCAATCGAAGAGGGAAGTTGACGTCACTCCAATGTGTCTCATGCCACTCAGTTCAGCCAGCCGCTGTTGAGCTACGAGTATAACGCATTCTCTATCACTATATCTGCAAGGAAATACTTTATTTTATTGTTATGAATACAATCTTAGGAATCTATTCTTTTATGTGATAGACATTTTAGAGTGTTTCTCACAATTAAGTCAAATGAAAGTGATCACGAAAACATGATTTTGTGTGCGATTCAGATAATTTTGAATTCATGTTTCAGTTTTGAGCAATATAATTTTAAACTTGTTTAAATGTATGATTCACGCTTATTTTTATTTCTATGACCGCATTGTTTGTGATTCTGGTTAACTTTGCATTGATTTTTTCCTTTTTTTTTGTTATATTTTCACAAATTTTGATTCACGCTTATTATTTTTTGATACGTGAGCGCTATATATTAGGTGGTAATTTGATCCCATAGACAGTTCTGTCCCTCCGTAATAAGCATGTTTATCAACTATGCACCTGTATTTCAGGAAAGAGGAGGCTCCGCCCAAGTCCCAGCCAGTGTCATTACCAGACGAGCTTAATCGGATCCGGCTGTCCCGGCACAAACTGGAGCGCTGGTGTCACATGCCTTTCTTTGCTAAAACTGTTACTGGTTGTTTTGTTCGAATTGGCATTGGAAACAGCAGCAGCAAGCCTGTTTATCGGGTCAGTGAAAACATTTTACAGTTTCTCATTGTGTTATTAACATCTTTTAACTTTTGTGATACCATAAACAATTGCAACCTGAAAACACACATTTAAAAAAAAAAATCACATGGAGTATAAAGAGTTATTTCTGAAATTAAATCCTGCAGGTGGCTGAAATCACAGATGTTGTGGAGACGGCTAAAGTTTATCAACTGGGGTCCACACGAACAAATAAAGGCCTTCAGCTCCGGTATGTTTGCACAGGAAAACCGATTAAATGTGCGATCATCTCTTTGTCGTCCATGACTTGTGTAATGTGTATTGCCTGTTTGCAGACATGGAAATGACATGCGTGTCTTCAGACTTGAGTTTGTGTCCAATCAGGAGTTCACTGAAAGCGAATTCATGAAATGGAGAGAGGCGGTGAGTTTTAAATGTGGAATATTCATTAACATAAAATTGTCTAATTTGTACTTGCATTTATTTAATTTACATTATGGAAACTAAATTTGAATTGGGATTTTAATTTTAGTTGCATTTTAGGTTAATTGTAGAACTGCAGTCACACTGTAGCATCATGGGATATGCATGTCCAGTAGTAACCTTGTTGCTGCCCCATAGATGATGTCAGCAGGAATGCAGTTTCCTACTCTAGATGAGATCTCTAAAAAAGAGCAGTCCATCAAGGAGGCGGTCAACTACAAATTTAATGACAAAGACATTGAGGATGTAAGTCCCACTGATATAATTTCCTGTTGTCCTTAATACAGGATATCTGATGGTTGTCAACTTTATCATTGTATTAATGCAAATAATTTTAATGACAGATTGTCAAAGAGAAGGACAGATTCCGAAAGGCGCCACCGAACTACGCCATGAAGAAAACGCAGCTTCTCAAAGAGAAGGTTGTAATGATTAGATATATTACTTGTGTTGGTTAAGTGCCTACTTGTTGTCATGCTAAACATGCATAACTTCTGTGTACAGGCCATGGCTGAGGAGAGTGGTGATGGAGATAAGGCAAAAGTTCTGCAAGATCAGTTGAATGAGTTGGAGGAGAGGGCAGAAGCACTTGACCGACAGAGAACCAAAAATATCTCTGCCATCAGGTCAGAAACGCACATGCACTACTACTACTCACCTCTCAAGTCAACTACTCAATAGTTTGGAGTCTGTAAGATGTTTTTAATGTTTTTGAAAAAAGGTATCTTATGCTTACAAAGGCTGCAGTTATTTGATAAAAAAATACTGTAAAACAGTATTATTACAATTTAAAATAAATGTTTTCTATTTTTATATATTAAATTTAATTTATTCCTGTGATGGCAAAGCTGAATTTTCAGCATCATTACACCTGTCTTCAGAGTCACATGATCCTTCAGAAATCATTCTAATATACTGATGTAATATGTTAATATGCTGTATTTTTGTGGAAACTGATCATTTCCCCCACAGGATTCTTCGAATAGAAAGATCAAAGGAACAGCATTTATTTCAAATCAAAATATTTTGTTACAATATTATGTTTTTACTGTCATTTTTGATCAATTTAATGCATTCTTGGTGAATAAAAGTATTATTAAAAAAATAACTGGTAACACTTTAGAATAATGGTCATTAGTTAACCCATGAGCAATACATGTGTTACTCAGGGTTCGTACGGTCATGAAAAACCTGGAAAAGTCATTGAATTTTAAAGTAGCAATTTCCAGGCCTGGAAAAGTTTTGGAAAAATAAATAAACCAGAAAGTTTTGGAAAAGTCAAACTTTGAAACTTCGTAAACATACTTCATTCCTTAGATCTGCTGCATTCCGTCCGTCAGATTTCCTTTTGCAGCGTTGAGCATTATAACCAATCACACGCGTTTCTGTCGACCGCCATGGCCAATTAGAGGCGTTCAGATTAGAAACAAGAGTTTTGTTCAGTGCGCGCACTCTGACTAAATTCTTACTGAATCTCGTGGATTCTCCTGTCATAAACAACAAAGTGCAAATGTAAGAGATTTATTTTGCAGTGTCGTCAGCTTCCGTGATTTTAACGGGAGTGTTTGTGAGTGCTTAAACTCGTGCTAGATCCAAATTATGAACAGCTTCACGATCGGTCACATTCCCTGCTCCCTTTCTGTATACCGGTAGTCTATTCCGGTTAATATGATTTATTCATCATGCTGGTAAGATCACACAAAGTCTTCATTTTTCTAATGCATAAAAAGCATTAAAATAATTGGTAAATGTTTGTAGTTTTATCTGTGTAGGCAGAATATGACGTGCAGTTTCCCCAAACACTATTTTTTTATGTTTCTATTAATCGACGAATCGTTATTAGCCTACAATATCAAGAGCATATCAATAACTGACAATGACTCTGTAAAGAGTTCCTGTTCATTTTATAATTTGAGTAACATTAAACAGTCTGTGTAAATAAGCATTTAAGCTCTTTCAGATGCAGCTTCTGTTCCACCTCTGCAGTGTAAAGATGGCTTTTGTTAATTATATAATTCTATTGGTAACAGACTAGTATTCTGATTGATTTAAGTAATTGGTTAACTAAGTATTTGACAAATGACAACAAAGGTAATCATTAAAAATTGCACTTATAAACAAATAAAATGCTCTTGGAAATGAATTGCAAGGAGCCTCTTAAAGGTCCCGTTCTTCATGTTTTTTTGAAGCTTTGATTGTGTTTACAGTGTGCAATATAACATTTGTTCGTGTTTCACGTGTAAAAAAACACAGTATTTTTCACACAATTTACTTATCTGTATACCGCTGTTTTCACTGTCCTAAAAACGGCTGATGAGTTCCTTTATTCTATGAAGTCCCTCCTTCAGAAATACGTAACGAGTTCTGATTGTGCCAGCGGTTCCTGTGTTGTGATTTGACCGCAGCTTAGCGCACGTTGCACGGAAAGGTCACGCCTCTTAATGGGGAGATGTATGCGCTCAATGATCTCTAAGTACAGCGTCCCTGGGAAAGCCAAACAAAGGTGATTTGACCCGGGGATGAAAATAACAGCGTCTCGACGACATGGCGACAAACACACTCAAACGCAACACTCCTTTTCTCCACGCAACACTTCCTCTTCTCCACGTGGGAGAGCAACAAGACCACGCCCCCTTTTTCGCGTATTCTTGTGGGCGGAGGTTGGTCTGTTCTACTGTTCTACTGACGTAATTAATGAAGGAAGTACCAGGATGTAGTCCAAGCCAGCCGTTCGCTGTAGGCTTTGAAAGGGAACTTCTGTTAAATAAAATATCTCGCTTGGCATTGAACTTTGAGCTTTATAATTTTACAGGTATTATTTATGCTCTAACAGCAACATTACACACTAACTAAAGTTTGAACAATGGGATCACGAAGAACGGGACCTTTAACTAATCTAGTTAACTAATGACCATTATTATGTACACACAGTTATGTACACACATACACACAAAAAAACCCTCTAACCCCTCCTCTTCATAATCATTTTTATTTTTCAGCTATATCAACCAGAGGAATCGGAGTTGGAATATTGTGGAGTCTGAAAAGGCATTGGTGGTAAGTGTTGTAATTTTTTTTTTTTTTTGAGCTGTTAAGGCGGGCATACACTGTGGGATTTCTGTACGATTTCAGCAAGGTTACCAACTCACACTGTACAAGTAGGTCGCATGCGATGTTGAACCAGAGCTCAGGATTTATGTGCTCACACTGTAAGGTCCGATCGCAGAGCGTGACTTGACTGCTCACACTGTACATGTGAAATTTGTGCAATAAACCCCCCGTGCCAGGTTGGCCGATGGAGCATATAATATGGTGTACTATAGAGAGATAGCCTATGGTCAAATGCTTCAGCAAATGTTAGCGTTATATTGTCACTTATTGAGCAGTAGGCTAGCTGGAGCCATTTACCTCCAGTCTTTGTGCTAAGCTAGGCTAGCGGTGGGTGTGTCATACAGCGTTATGGCACGCATGGAGATGAGAATGGTATATATGGACTTTTCTAACTCTGGGGGATACGGTGAATAAGCTGAAGTCTGTTAAAGTGTTCCTTTAACAGTCTTTAATATGTCAGAACACTGCAATAATATCAGTCTCAATGAAAAGTAAGAGCATGTAGCTTTATTTCAAAAACAACTAGACCTACTTCTCTTCTCATTTTTTCCCCACTATAGGCTATATAGGCCACAAGAGAAATATTAAGAAAAATTAAGACAGTTATAAGTTTTCTGAATATATGTTGAAGTAGTTTAACTCTTGTTGTCTCTGTGAGAAGGTGCGGCGAAATTTTTTTTTTTCACTTTCTGTAGTGAATAATTGACTGGGTTTGAGACTTCACTTTAAGAATTTTTAAAGATGAAATTGTTCAACTTCTGCTTTCTAGCAGGCCCAGTGAGGGGAAAATAGGGCAAAAAGTTGAGCAGAAGATCTAATAAGTAATGTTTTAAAACCGACGGAGATGACCGCACCGAATAAAGCCACACATACCAGCCTCCTACATTTCTGCCTCAGAAGACGCAGTAGTCCAGCGCGGTGGCTAGACATTACGTTGTAAACAAGATAACATCTGTATTGCAGATCTTTCCACGTTGTTGTTTTTGGCGTATGCCTATTAACACGATGTCGTTGCCATAGAAACAAGTTTGTAGATCTGCTTCAGCTGTGCGATACCCTCACGAGGGGTGAGCAGAGTTTCTGACATGCCAGAAATTCATCCGATTGCCGGTCAGGAGAGGTTTCTCGCCTCTCGTTTCCCCTTGTACACTGCACAAACACCTCATGCCAAACAATGCACGACAAAGCTGAAAATTGCCCCGCCCCAAAAAAACAGTCGCACAAGTCAAAATTTGCCTCGAAATCGGACCAAAATCGCACAGTGTATGCCCAGCTTTACTCTCCTAAAGAACATTTTTAGAATCTAAAATGTCTTGATTGTGTTTCAGGCAGAGGGTCAGAACGCAAAGAACCAGCAGATGGATCCCTTCACCAGACGGCAGTGTAAACCGACTATGGTGTCCAATGTGAGGCATTTTACTGTCAACTTTGCTGTTCTGCTTCACTTTTATTCTCATCCTTTTTTTGATCATTAAAAAAAAATAAGAATGTTATTCTATTTATTTTTATTTTTTTCCAAAGGCGAGAGATCCGTCAGTTCACGCCGCTATTTTGGCTCATCTTAACCAGAAATATGGTTCAGGCTCAGGCCAAGACAACAGCCAGCAGGCTAATAAACAGGTAACGCACACTCACAAACAAGCCCATAGCAACATGAGCCTGTTCTGACCATGAATTCACTTGTTTAACTTGTTTATTATGCAGGGCCAGGCTAGCCAGAAAGACAAAGACATTACCAAGCCAAACAGTGACCTCTCAGAGGACCTTTTTAAGGTTCACGACTTTGATGTCAAAATTGACCTACAGGTTCCTAATGCTGGTAAGTGTGTCTCAGGTCTAATAATTATATTACTATTTTGCATCTGGAAAGAAGTGTGTAATTTACTACAGTTTAAATGGGGGTTGGCTTCATTTATATACACTCACCGGTCACTTTATTAGTTATACCTTGCTAGTACTTGGTCAGACCATTTTGCCTTTAGAACTACCTTGATTCTTTGTGGCATAGATTTAAGCATGCTTGAAACATTTCTCAGAGATTTTGGTCCATATTGACTTGATAGAATCGTGAGGTGCTGCAGGTTTGTTGGCTGCACATCCATGATCCGAATCTCCCGTTCCACCACATCACAAAGGTGCTTAATTGGATTGAGATCTGGTGACTGTGGAGGCCATTTGAGTTTAGCAAACTTTACACCATTGAACTAGATTTACAAAAAAGACAAATAATCCGTTAGTAATAAAATAAGAACATATAAACAAAGAGAAGAGATAGTGAGAGCGCACAGATGGTATCGGTGTATCGATACTGCAAATTGAAACTCATCAGACCAGGCAACGTTTTTTTCCAATATTTGGTGAGCCTGTGTAAATTGTAGCCTCAGTTGCCTGTTTTTAGCTGACGGGAGTGGCACTGGTGTGTCTTCTGCTGCTGTAGCCCTGAATTTGTTGTGTGTTCAGAGATGCTCTTCTGCATTCCTTGTTTGAGTTACTGTAGCCTTTCTATTAGCTCAAACCAGTCTGGCCATTCTCCTCTGATCTCTGGCATCAACAAGGCATTTTCATCCACAGAACTGACGCTCAATTAATAATGGCAATTTTTTTCTGACAATTTTCTGTAAACCCTAGAGATGGTTGAGTGTGAAAATTTCAATAGATCTGCAATTTCTGAAATACTCAGACCAGCCCATCTGGCACCAACAACCATGCCACAGTTAAAGTCACTTAAATCGCCTTTCTTCCTCATTCTGATGCTCAGTTGGAACTTCAGCAGATCGTCTTGGCCATGTCTACATGCCTAGAGCCAATTTTTGGAATCCGATCATATTTAGCAGTTGTGAATGCCCAATTTTTTTTTACGAATCCATTTTGAGCTGCATTTATAAGTGGTTTGAAATCCTACTCAAATGGCATTTCGGGAAATTTCAGTCTGACCATTCTAATCGGATTTTGCCACTTTCTCACGCCTCGTGAAATGTCTGAAGTTATAGAAAACATGCTGAAAGTTGCTGCAGAAACAAGGTTGTGTTTTTATGGATAGTGCCGGTTGAGCAGAAGATCTAATAAGTAATGTTTTAAAACCGACGGAGATGACAGCACCGAATAAAGCCACACATACCAGCCTCCTACATTTCTGCCTCAGAAGACGCAGTAGTCCAGCGCGGTGGCTAGACATTACGTTGTAAACAAGACAACATCTGTATTGCAGATCTTTCCACGTTGTTGTTTTTGGCGTATGCCTATTAACACGATGTCGTTGCCATAGAAACCAATGCAGATATTCGGGAAAACGAAAGAACTACATGGACACACAAATCAGAATCAAACAGTTGTGATAAACATGTGGACAGTCAATAATTTAGAACAGATTCCAATCGGATACACTGATTTGCATTAACAAGCAGTCGAACAGGTGTACCTAATAAAGTGTGTGTGTGTGTAAGAACTTTTATAATGTTATAAAATATTTCTATTTTAAATAAATGCTGTACTTTTGAACTTTCTATTCACTAAGAATTCTGGAAAATTAAATTTCAGCTTTGCCATCACAGAAATAAATTGCCTTTTGAAAATGTATTAAAAAGTAATATGTAATATTTCACAATATCACTATTTTACTGTATGATCAAATAAATTCAGCCTTAGAAAACATAAGACTTCTTTCAAAAGCATTAAAAAAATCTTTCTGATCCCAAACTTTGGAATGGTAGTGTATATGAATCTGATCCTATGATGTGAAATTTTATAATTCATTTCTATCATCAACAGAATCAAAGTCTTTGTCGGTGAGTTCAAATGCATTGCCTGTTAAAGATGGGGCGCCACGCCGATCTCTCAACCTGGAGGACTACAAGAAGAGGCGAGGACTCATCTGACCTACGTTTTTATCCTCCCCTGCATGATTGGACACCTGTTCCAGGAGTCTAAAGCTGTGGCCACCCCTGTGTGTGTGTGTGAGTGTGTTTGGGAAAGAGTGAGTGTGTGTGTGTGTG
Source organism: Romanogobio albipinnatus (assembly GCA_023566225.1). NCBI lineage: Eukaryota > Metazoa > Chordata > Actinopteri > Cypriniformes > Gobionidae > Romanogobio > Romanogobio albipinnatus. The sequence continues at coordinate 27,788,691 of CM042258.1, read as the reverse complement.
TGTGTGTGTGTATGTGTGAGGGAGAGAGACAGAGACAGAGAGATAGAGTGTATGTGTATGATAAAGAGAAAGAATGTGCGTACCTTTAAGGCTGAGTGTGTCAGAGACTGTACGAGTGTGTATGTAAATGTTTCACCTGTTTGTAAGAGGAGATATTCATGAATAATGATAACTTTCAGGTCTTTTCCTGCAAAGGGTCACTTTTTGAGAGATGACAATTCCTCTGCATTATTTGCGGCGTGTGCCGACGTGAGAACAGATGTGCATTACCTCTGATTCTCTTTTTCGTACCAATGTATGCAGCATATTTTCTCCCTCTCAGACCCTCACAGAAACGGCCCTTTTATATCCAAGCTTGTGAATGACTATCTCAAAGGACACTATTAAAAAAAGACAACACAAATCTTGGGGTTTTTGAAAGTTATTTTTAGTTGTCGATAATGTGATTGGGTCTGCCTCGCTCCCTTGTTCCTCTTGAAAACGCTCTGAATTTTTGAAAGCTTTTCTCCCCCATCCCTCCCCAACCCATGTGTAATGGGTTGATAGGACAGCCCTGTTTAACTCCATTTTCTGGTTTAGAGGCTGAGGGGCCGACCAATCAGAGGGGGAGTCTGACAATGACATCACACTCCCTAAAGATAAACGTTTGTTTCATGTAAGACGGTGATCAAATAAACGTGTCTGCCATGGGCAAGAAAACAGAATTGATGTATCTTTTTGTTTTGTTTTTACTGCTCTTTATCTTCCACATCCCTCTGTCTCGCTCAGAGCTGATGTAAGTGTTATTGATCATTAATTATTGATGAAGTCTTTTAGTCAGTTCTCGTATCGTTGTGGCATGCCTTGTAAATAAGCAATCTTGAGTGAGCGCTGCTGAATAAAGGAGGAAATTTTTCATAATCCCTGTGTTTGTGTATTCACTATTTTTGCACATATTTGTACTGTAGTTTGTCATATAAGTTTGAAGAGAAAATTGCAATTTCAAACCAAAGCATTACAAATTTAAATGCATCTTATATTCACTTTGGTGAAAATAGTGGTAGCTTTAAATTATTTTTAAATTGTAAATTAATATATCCGTGATCACAAAATGTGAGTTTAATAGTTTAATGGGACCATGAAAAATTACTGTGTGGTAAAAAAAGACATTGTGTTATACATAATATGTAATATATGTATTATATTACATTACATTACAGAAAGGGACTTTGGAATGGCCCAATTACAATCAGGCAGAGCAACAATATTCAACGTTTTTCCAGTCAGGCAATGTGAAGGGCGCACTGTTATGGGTCCTTCTTGTAGTTCCTGGTCCACGTCGGTCTGCATCAGAATGAGAAACAGGATAAAAACAGTCACCGATAAGCGATCAAGACGCCAGTAGACACAATTTCCTATGATATTCTCCGAAAAAATGTCCCTGCAAGATTTATTTACTTTCTGAGAGATCGGAACCCCTTCAGGTACACAAATCTTAAGCTTGAATGCAGTTATTGGGCTTCAGACGTCAAAAACTGACAATGCGATGCTCAACACTGCTGTAATTCTGTTTAGAGGATTTACTGTACAAATGAACGCATGTAATTTACTCGATAACTAGGTACCTTAGTGGATAGTAACGTTAAAGGGACAGCTGACAGTTTTGTGTAAATACACCGTGTTACGTGGATTTAAACAAATAATGTTTAGAAAGAAATGTCAAAATCTACAGATAAACAATTATTCCTTTATTATGCTTAGTGTAAGTGATGGATTCTGAAATAATTTATAAATTTGACATGTTTTTAATATAATTGTTTCAAGTTAGAGAATATTCGCATTGGTTTAAATGAGAGGAGTTTAAAAGCTCTGGACATAAATGTGGGTTTGGGTTTCAATGTTTGCATTGAAGAAGTCAAGCATTGCAGATATGCTGACTGATCATGTGATTCACGTTGGTATCTCAGATTAATTTAAAAAAAAATCTATTCTGCAAGAAACAGAGATGATAAATTATATAGCAGGCATGTCTCCACTTTAATATCTATGCATGCATGTTTTCTATTTCAGAGGATCTTAGGATGTCTTGGCTTGTTGATCTTGCCGGGAAGGCCGAGGACTTCCTGAATAAAGTGGACCAGGGTGCAGCCAGCTCTTTGAAAAAAAGCACTCAGTCATCTCTGTCCTACAACAGCCCTGACACCAAAGATTCCAGCCAGTACAACTCTGCAGATTACAGCTCCACACATGATCAACAGCACAGGGACTCCATCTCTGCCTCATCTCTTGGAAATTCAGCGTTCATCTCCACAGCTGCTGGGAAAATAAAGAAATCCAAAGCCACGGTTTTGGCCGGTACAGCTAATGTCTCCAGCGCTATGCCTTTGGGTTCTAGCAGCAAAGTATCGTCCAACTTTGTGCGGCCCAAAAAGCCAGAAGTGGACGACGATTTGCTCTTTGACTTCTTGAACAGTTCGGACCCACCGCAGAGCGAAATAAAGGAGGTCAGGAGAGAAACTGCGTCTAAAGCTTTGGGCCCTATGGGGGGGTCAACTCAGACCCAGATGCCCCCTCTCTCTGTGGCCAGCGATCTCCAGATGGGCCCTTCTGTCGCTGCAACCCCGTCCTCTACACAGGGGCTGTCCAGAAATTCCAGCATCAGTTCTCTCTCAAACAGCTCACACAGCGTTAAAACAGAGGATGGCTCCACTCGAGATCAAAGCCAAGGTACAAAAAATACATCATACATCAAGTGTTCTGACATTTGGCTCATTTCATTGGTCTGAGGGCAAGAATTTTGGCCTATTTAAAATGACAGAGAAGAGATGATCGCTTAGTTTAAAGGGTACATGACACACACAGTTTCCGTCAATCTCATGTTAATCTTGAGTATTTATAGAGTAGTATTGCGTCCTTCATATCTCCAAAGAATCTTTAGTTTTATCATATTTATAAAAGACAGATTCTTTCCGAAAACAGCCAAACTAGTGCTGGCGTGCAGTGGGCGGAGCTAAAGCTATCCCTGGATAACTTTTGATTCACTATACGTTCGTGTTGTTTACATTATATGCACTTAAGCACCGCTTGCCAACAAAACAGACATTTGAGGCAGTTTCACTCGCCACCTGTGGTTTCGACTCAACAACAACAAACACATGTACAAAACTTTCTGAAACTTGTTTGAATCCTGAAAGAGTGTATTTATGTGTATTATATTTGGCACAGTCATACGTACAACTCATTTTTTATTTATTTTTGGTCATGTTTATCATGAGAATCCAACTCTTTAACAGTGTAAATAAGTCAGAATGCATGAAATGGCATTAGCCCCCCTTTTTAATGAAACTCAAAGATCTTCCTTCAGTTTAAGTAAAAAGGTCTGAACAAAACTGAACTGAACAAACATGGATCGATGTGGAAAAAATATTTAATATAATAATGCATCATATAGTAATGGTAATAACAATAAAAATAAGAATATTAATTAATATATGCTAAATGAATATAACATTCAAGGAGCCCAACTCCAAAAAGCAGGGTAGTAGATAGTGGATACAACTTAAATGGACCATAATGAGATCTAAGTCTACTTTTAGGCCAGGGACAGAGTAAATGTAAAGACTTCTTTGTCACTTCATTGTCCACTTTAAAATACTGTTTATTTTTAATTCCCGACAACTGATTAATGGCTGATATTTATAATATTCTTTTTATTATTTTGTCTTACAAGTAAAATTTAATTTGTATATACAAAATTGTTTTGTCTTTTTTTCCCCTCTAAGTTGACCTTATTGTTATTTATTGAAACTGTATTTGCCATGAAATAACCTGTGAAGCTGAAATGGAAATACAGTTTTATTAAAAAATATTATTAAACATATTATTTTATCTAAATAAAATTATTTGATCTATTTTGTCTAAATTAAACGCACAACAAAAAAATTTAATTCTGCAAGAGAATTTAGGCAAAATTTAGGCCTTTACTAAAGTTTTGATCTCATGTAGTTCTCCCTCTTTGAATCATACGAATGATTTCATATCTTCTGTCCAGCTGTTGTTCCAGAAAGTTTGAACCCAGAGCTGGATGTTCCCACAGAGGACAAGCCAACACCAGAGATCCCACAGCAGCACCGCCATCAAGAGCTTCAGCAGCAGGGCCAGGAACAGGTGATCTCCAACCTTCGTCTCGAGAACCAACTTTTACGCAATGAAGTTTTATCTCTCAACCAGGAGATGGCCTCTGTAATCCAGAGAGCCAAAGACACGCAGGCGGGTGAGCCAGAGATATTTAATTTCTCCTTCTTCTTGCAACAACATCTCTTCTATTTTCTAATGACATGTTTACTGGCGCGAGGGCAGGGCAACCTGTCACTCACATGAGATCGATCAATAGCAAACAACAATCACCCAATCAATCGCTGATGGACAAAATCAAGTCCCGCCAGATTTATTTTTCTCTTTCAAGAAGCCTGATAGTCAACAATTCTGATTTTCATTTTCTAAGGCAGCATTTCTAAGTTTTTCATCTAATATTTATTTTATATCATCTTTATTTTAATTACAGAAAACGATTTTTAAGTAGTTTTAATTAACAATAGCAACACTGCTATGAAAATAATAGTAAAATAAGTACAGAGTTGTATGCCAGGTACACACTGCTCGATTTTAGCCCTGATTTTCACTCACTGACAGTTTTGTGGAAATCGCCAACAAATGCCTGAAATCAGAGGCAAATCGGTTCTTGTAGCGTAGGCAAATAGTGTAGTGTGTGTTATCGATGACGCAATCCGACAGAAGCGCAGATGCCCCTGAGATAATTATCACTCTAAATATCTGGACTTGTCTGCATTTCATTCATGTAATGTGAAATGTGTTATGACTTGAAATGACATTGGTGACAATTTACAGCCAATGAGTGCAAGATACAGGACAAGGGAAAGTTCAGAGGGATCGAGTCATAGACCTGCAACAGAACATCAACAAGCAACCATTCTCACGTTCATATTCTTCATCTTGCTTTTTTGCTGTAAAAAATGATTTTATGTTATTTCTTGCATCACTTCTTGCTTGTGTTTGATTGTGCAACATAGTTTGTAGACAAAGTTGTCTGCGATTCTTCCTATTGAAATGTTGTGTAATGTGTGATCCCCGTCGCCCATCTGTCGTGTAATCACACAGAAGCAACTAAATGGTACCCCAGACCAGTGTTTCCGGTCTATATTATAATAATGTTATTATAAAAAATTATTTTTTCACATTTTTCAAACAATTCTCTCTTTGTAAACTTTGTTCAGTGCATGCGAGTGCTGCCGTATGTTCGAATATGACCAGTCATTTTCGCCGTCATCACCCGGGTGTAGTGCCAGAAGACGCGAATGAGAAGTCGCGTGCGCTGTGAAAACGCGCAAATATTGAGTTCTCTTTCCAGTCTTGCTCTTGAACGGACAAACTCACACAAAAAGTATGTCAACATGTCCATCTTGATGAGTATTCTAGCAGACATAGTCTGTATATGCCTTAAGTAAACTTTATACAGTCGAGAAAGACAACGCATATCTGTGCATTAGGTTCTAAAGGGGCTGTTTAATGTCAAACAACAAAAGACAAGGACATCACTCACTGCTCTTGATTGAAAAGCTTTTGTAAGTTTAATAGGATTAATCTTTAATTTATACAGTCAAATATGCAATGTTATTTTACATTTGATCAATTTCTGTACCTGAAAACTAATGTTAGACGTACCTGAAAAACCTGAAAAGCAAAAATTATTTTATTAGTAGGCCTATCTTTGCTCAATAATATTTATTTGTGCTGCTGCTTGTATTTAAATGATTTGTTCTTATTATTTTCTTTATTTTTATTTGACAGTAGTCCCTTTTCCCCTGAACATAGCAAATATTGAACTGTACCGAAACGGTTAAACTAAAACCGTGATACAAACCGAACCGTGAGCAATCTGTACCGTTACACCCCTAGCATAACATATGCGAGGGGGTGCCACAAAATGGAGAACATTTTCAAAGGGTGCCATGACTGAAAAAAGGTTGGGAAACACTTCCCCAGACAGTCATGTAGTGTGAGAAGAACAGTGATCCAACGACTTTGAAAATTGTGTAGTGTGTACCTGGCGTTAGGAAGCCATTAAATTATAATTTCCTCCATTTGTGTAGAGGTGAACCTTGCCAGAGCTCGTGCTGACAAGTGGAACTCTGACCAGTCTCGCGTTGATCGCACAGTTCGAGAGCTGAGTGCACAGGTTGATGACCTCACGGAAGCCCTGTCGGCAAAAGATGGTCAGCTGGCGGTACTGAAAGTGCGACTGGACGAGGCAGATCAGCTACTGAAGGCACGAAGCTCAGCCCTTGAGGAAGCTCAGAGCGAGAGGGTCAGGTTGGTCTCTTCAACAACTCAAAGAAGCAAAACATCACTTCTGGTTTTGTTGACCATCTGATGATAATCCATATCTTCTCTTCTGTGAATAAACAAACCTCTTATGCTATTTGGTGTTTTTTTGTGTTTTAGGATTCTTCAGGATCAAAGTGAGGGCAGCAGTCTTCAGTCTCAGGCTTTACAGACACTACAGGAAAGAGTAAGAGATTCAGACTCGGCAGTTAAGAGAGAACAGGAGAGCTACAGACAGATGCAGGTGAGTTGACAGGTGTAAAAAAAAACAGGATTTATGTTTTGTCTCCAAAGTCCAAAGACATTCTGTAGGATCTAGAGATCAACAGATGGACCTGGTAGATCTTAGCGACATGCCATTTTCTCACAGAGTGAGTTTGCAACACGGCTGGCGAAGGTGGAGGCAGAACGTCAGACATTGGCGGAGTTGTTAACGAACGCAGAGCGCCGGGCGACGGAAGAGAAACAGAGAGCTGAGGAACTACAGCAACAGGTCAAGAGCGCCCGATCTGCAGCAGAGTACACCAAACAGGAACTACAGGACTACAAAAACAAAGCCTCGCGGATACTACAGGTATCTCTTTATTTACATCACCTTTTATCTCTGTTTGATAAGCGTATGAAGTATAATGGGTGTGTGTTGTTCCTCTAGTCTAAGGAGAAGCTGATCAGCAGTCTGAAGGAGGGCTCAGGTCTGGAGGTGCTTGAGGGGGGAGTTGAACTCGAAGACCTACGTCATGAGAAAGAGTTGCAAAGAGAAGAAATTCAAAAACTACAGGCCCAAATACAGAGCTTGCGAACAGAGATACAGGTACAGATGCAGATCAAGGCTGGGCAATTTGGCCGAAAAAAGGCAGATTTCTTTGTTTGTTTTACTTTTAAAGTTATTTAGCGTGTCTCCTTATTTTTTTTTGCTTTAAAATTACGTCAAAGGCTGAAGGACCCAAATTTATACCAAACAATGAATTTACACTAAATTAACACAATTAAAAATATGATTTAATTATTTTTGGGGTTACACTTTATTTTAATGTGTCCCCATTACAAGGTAATTATACATTTTAGTACTGAGTAATAGTTATTAACTACATGTACTTACTTACTATAGGGTTAGGGTGGGTTAGTTGCATGTAATTAGGCCGAATTTATAGTTATTACTATAGTAAATACATGTATTCAAATAAAGTGTTACCATTTTTTGTTTAAATGCATCACTATACTAATACATGGTGGTAAATAGCAATATTTACTTATTTATAATAAATGTTTTAAGAAATATATGTATTTCTCACATTAATAATTTAAAATCAAAATATTTACAATGTTGCTTCATTTTAATTGCCAGCATAATCATTGGAAATGTATCAATGGATAATTTTATATATTATTACAAATATAGCTGGAAAATTTTAGAAAATTCGAATAAGTCTTGATTATTCGACGCTAAACTAAAAATCTGATTTAATTATATTCATTTGTATGCATCACTATGATAATACATGTATCATAGTTTATATATTGCTTAAATATTTTTTGAAAAAAGCCACGACTTAATTTTATTGCCAGCAAAATCATTTGAAATATATAATGAATGTTTAATATGTATATCAGCCAGCTCTAATGCAGATACAAACACATAAGATATTTGATTTTCCGCTTCTGTTTTCTCTAGGATCTGGAATCCCAGGCACTCAATGAGAATGAGAACTGGAGAGAACAGCTGGCTGAAGTACAGGAACAACATGCCCAGCAGATCAGAGCCAAACAGGACATGGAGGCAGAACTGGAGAGATCCAAACAGGTACTTGATATGGCACCATTCAGGTTTTTAGAGAGGGTGAATATGCTGAATAATGAGTGATTGTTGAGTGAGTGTTCATTCATTTTAATGCAGGAACTGCAGTACATTGAGGAAGAGCATCATCGCACTAAAATCACCCTTCAGGGTCGCGTCAAAGACCGAGAAGATGAGATCCAGAAGCTTAGAAACCAGGTATCCCACACATGCGTGTGGACACAAATTTATAAGGATGGAATAGCAATTAAGGTTTTACAGTAAGCGTGTTTAAAAGAAAACTTTGTGCATTCACTCCAAGTTTTTCTGAATTTTGATGGGGAATTTCACAATTCTCCTGCTAGCTGACCAATAAGGCGCTGAGCAACAGCAGTCAGGCGGAGCTGGAGGGCCGTTTGCACCAGCTGACAGAGACGCTGATTCAGAAGCAGACCATGTTAGAGGCCCTGGGCACAGAGAAAAACTCGCTGGTCTTTCAGCTGGAGAGGCTGGAACAGCAACTGAAGAGCCTGCAGGGTGGTCAGAACAATGCCTCACACATCAATATGGTTGCCATGGAGGGACAAGGTCAGTACACCGCATGATGGAACTGGATTTATAGGACTTTTAAACCACTCAACTCCAGTTTATTTGAATGGAACTATTTCATTTTTGACAGCCCAACATGATTGTCTGTGTACAGGTGCTAGGCAGAGAAACACGCCAATCCTGTTTAGTGATGCAGAAGGACCGGGTACAGGAGTGTATGGGAAGGTTCGTAACGCAGCCAGCACCATCGATCGCTTCAGGTAACTGCGTCCCTGGAAATCTGCTAAATGTATTTTACAGTGTTCCAATAGCATTAAACTTTTTTTTTTTTTCTGTTTCCTCCAGTATACGTTTGGGAATCTTTCTCAGACGTTACCCCATGGCCAGGGTCTTTGTTATTATTTATATGGTAAGTTCACAGCGTGTCAAGGAATGTTTGAAAGTACAAATTAAGAAATCAAACTTTCAGGGAAAAATGTGTATGTTTTTAGTGTGTTTGTGTTTATTTATGTGTTGAAAATATGTTTTTCATTACAGGCACTACTACACCTTTGGGTAATGATTGTCCTTTTAACATACACACCAGAGATGCATCACAACCATCCTGATGGGAGATAAAGGACTTTCTAGCTATAATAATACATAATAATCAGTTTGTGATTAGTGAAAGTTAATAAAGGTTAAACTTAGGGAGATTTCAGGCTGCTGTACAGTGGCTCAATATGCATTCATATACAATTTGCACAGACATGCTGTTGGCCGTTTTCTCTCTCTCTCTCTCTCTCTCTCTCTCTCTCTCTCTCTCTCTCTCTCTCTCTCTCTCTCTCTCTCTCTCTCTCTCTCTCTCTCTCTCTCTCTCTCTCTCTCTCTCTCTCTCTCTCTGTCTCTGTCTCTGTCTCTGTCTCTGTGTTACACTCACATTTCCCCTCATTCCACCTCATTTATTTTCTGTCTTTGCCCATTTTCAGGTTTGGTCTGAGTGTTAAGAGAAGTGTAAAGTGAGATATTTAAGGTGTAATTTAAAGGTGTGGTTTTATGCGATTGAAAAATTAATCTCTTTTAATCATCTCTATTTCATGCAAATGTAATCATGATTATTTTTGTTACAGAAAATAACAGATTGTATTCCTCACACTGTAAAGCAGATTTATCTTAATAAATATTAACACAGACGTAATCTTTATTCTCCCAGCTGTTTTTGTGACTCGGTATATAGAAGTACAGATGGAGATAATGAGGCACACGCATGCATTTTAATTTATAATTAATTATACACGACTGTTCAAAAGCTTGGGGTCAGTAAGATTTTGGAATGTTTTTTGCTCTTGTGTTCATGGAACTGGCATTTATTTGATCAAAGTCAAAAAGTACAGTCAAAATAGTAATGCTGTGAAATGTTATTATAGATTAAAATAACTTTTCTTTTTAAATATATTTTAAAATGTCATTTTAGTCTCATGATGGCCCGTCTTCAGTGTCACATGAATTGACCCCTGATTCACACTGATTCAGTGTCAGTGTCACCTTCAGAAACTGAATCAACACTGAACTTCAGCTGAGCAATGACACTGTTTTCTTTTAGAGCTGCTGTACAGCCAAAATGAACTCTTTGCATCATGGAATCATTTTCCTGTTATCACTGTAAAGCTGCTTTGAAACAGTCTGTATTTTATAAAGCACTATATAAATAAAGATGTCTTGACAGAAATAATTATAATATGCTGATTTGGTGTTCAAGAAACATTATTTTTATTAGTTATATTAAAAACTGTTCTTAATATTTTTGTGGAAACCTTGATACTTTTTTTAGGATTCTTTGATGAATAGCAGCTTTAAAAGAACAATTTATTTGAACTAGAAATAATTTCTAATTGTGTAAAAGTCTTTGCTGTCACATTTTAATGCATCCTTAATTAAAAGTATCAGTTTCTTTTCTTTTTTTAAATCTAAAACTGAGTCTGATCCCCCAAACTTTTGAACAGTAGTGTATATATTATATGACCTAATTCTATTTTATGTCTTCCTATCTTATGTCTATATTATCACATTTGCCACACTACCACATTTGCAGTCCCACAAAAGCTGTTTATGGCCTCGGATATACTGTATATAGTTGGTTGCAGTACTCGTTCTGTCCAATGGCGTCGCTGTTGATGGGTGGGAAGTGTGAGCTGGATTATGTTGGTCCTCCACCGTCCCATAATCCATCTGTGCCGTCCACGTCCCCTGACTGATGATCAGTTCGGCTGTGATGGCCGCGGTTGAGCTGGCACTTTTATCCGCTTGAAACAGCGACAGCGGCTGAAAACAAACCCGGACCAGAAACCCGCCTGACCATATGTGGATATAACCCCGCGACCAGGTTTTCGTTATTGCCGTGGATTTAACCCGTATAATCCGGCGTTTTGTCTTTGTTTATGTCATGAAGTTTCGAACCAGCTGGAATCCGGATCTGCTGCTGCTGATGAATGGTTATTACTTCTATTAAAAACAAACCAAAACATAAAACGCTAATTATTATTAGTTAGCCTGAATACATGAAACACTCGTTCTCACGGATCTGTGCTGTTAAAGGCCCGGGTCTATGATTAAGGGTTAGATCCGGTTCAGATCGTCATGTCGTCCTGGTTGGGAGGGTTGGGCTCTGGCCTGGGTCAGAGTCTGGGTCAGGTCGGGGGAAGCTTGTCTTCGTTTACCGGACAGATCTCAAATTTTACCAAAGACATTCTTCTGGAAAGCGCCGAGGAAGTCGGAGGTGAGTTGACAACAGTCATGAAGACCATATCACTTCCCATACAGACTTTTAACTCTTTGTACAGTAAGGACAACTGTTTTGTTAAAGGCTTATGTCATTATATTTTGATATAAGTATTTATTATGCATCTATATTTAGTGAGCAACTGTATGCTAGTTACCGAATGTGACAGTTTTATTAGTTTATGAATGCAGTCAGTCCAGAGATGCTTGAGAGTCTATTTCTCTGTGAAATGTACTCATTGATTTTGTCTAATTGTTCAGATATGATTGTTCTGTCAGCTTTTTGAAGATGTGATTTTGTTTACATTGGCATTTTCTGCTAAAAATTAAAGAGAAAGTCCACTGAGAAATAGTGATTGTTTACATTTTGCTCATGGCATACCAAACCGGAATGACCGACTTTCATCTGAGGAACACAAAATGAAATGTTAGGGACCTACATTCCTCTTTCTATGCAATGAAAGTGAGTGGTGACTGAGGCTGTCATTCTGCTTAGCATCTACTATTGTGATGTCAGGGTGAGTAAAGGGTTGGCAGAGTTTTAATTTTGTTGAGCTGTCCCTTTAAGTTTTACTTTGTCGTTCTGTACACTTGTCATATGGTGCTACAGTGCTTGTATAATGGGATGAAGTAATTATAGTAAGACAGAGTAAGACGTTTGTTTGCATACAGCAGTTGAATCCTTGTCAGAGATGTAGCAGTGGTTGGGTTTAGGCACTTGATCTTAATCCAGAAAGTGCTGGACTGTTCTTAGTTCTGTGGATTCCTCGGTTTTCCTTTGTGAATGGAGAGGAGACTTAATAATGAAGCACTTCGGAGGGTATCTCTGTCTTGTTCCTTTTATATCTGCTCGAAACCTTGCTGGTGTCATAAGTAAATATGCCCCTTTTGACCATTGGAGGTGTGGAACACACACACACGCACGCGCACACACACACACACACACACACACACACACACACACACACACTGAGAACTTTGATCAGCAGCTTCCAGCAAAGCAGACAGACCTCAAGTCAATCTCTCATGTCTCACAATGCATCGACCTGCCTATTAGCTTCAAAACCGATTATACTAAAAGGTGGTGTGTCAATAAGTTCTGTTCTCTAACATTAGGTATGATGAAACATTGAACATCATTTAAAGGCACAATATGTACGATTTTTTGAATTAAAATATCCAAAAAACACTAGAACGGTGTTATGTATTTTGTTGACTTGTGTACTTACGTTAACCCAAATGTTTCCAAGAAAGTTTAAATCCAGAGAAATAAGCCTTTTTTACCAGGTCACGGAGTGTGTCCATGCGTCGCCTATCATTGACATTATACCCGTGTTACCCACGATTTACAGTTTTATTTTGTAGAAACCATGGAAACACCAAAGACGTTTTATTATATTATGTTTTATTAGACAAGGGAACAACTGTTTGGCGGCATTTATAGACAGAAAACTAGGCTAATTGTATACATACAATATGTTTTAAAATTAATTGCATGCCATTTAGCAACACAAGCCATCCAGCATTTATTAATATGATATTCTGATATCGATCTAGCTTACTGCAGTGTGCAACAAGTAATGTTATAACATAATTTTCAACACACTCAAATGTATCTAATGCGATAAAACAGCACTGCGTTACCTCACATACACTTGACCAGAAGAAGAGGAAGTGCTGACTGTGGCATAATAAAAGTTCTGCTGCGTGTCACGCTTGTCTCTCTTCAGCAATCGCTTCAGTGGCCTCATTCAGCTCCTACAACACTCGGCCCTGCTCTGCTTCTGCCTGAGTCCCATCCCAATTCTTTTCCACCGGCTGTGAAGTGAAGACAACAACTCCCAAGATTCTGCGCTCAATCTCAGCGTCATCAAGCTACACCTTTGTTTTGAATAGGCGACCTCTAGCAAGAAAAAACTACATATTGTGCCTTTAATATAAATATATTATTTTTGTTCATCCCTGCTCATTACTAATACATGAATAATCATGTTAAATTTTGCAACTTGAAATGTTAAAATATATTAAAAGCTGAAAAAATAACAATAACAAAGAAGATTAATAAATACTTTAAAAAGTATTGTTTATTGTCATGTCATGTCATATATTGCGTTAACTTCTTAGAGAAAGTAAAGTGTTACAGATGGTATAGTAGCAGTTTTTTGGCTCCCTGGAAGTGGCAGGTGTGACACCTGGTAGGGGTTTGGCCTATTCCACAACGACAGGGACCACCTACATGCACTTGTGCCCTTGAGCAAGGCAATTTTGGGTTTGTCACTACACTGTATTCCAAATTATTATGCAAGTGACATATCAGTAGGATTTCAGCACAATGAACATTCAGATTTTAGTTGGTCAAAGAAAGTGTTTGTTTTATTTCTCCATATCGCTTTAGATAACTGGTGGTATCATTCTCAGACAGGTCTGTTAAATAGTTTGCCAGGTCTACCTAGGTAAATGGAAAACCTACTTAGAGAGGTTGTTCCACGTTATTAAGCAAGTTACAGTTCTCAGGCATTATAGGGAGGTAGAAAGATCTTTCTGAAGATGAAAAACATTAAATGGAGTAATGTTATGCAAAAGGAAAGAAAACAACTAATATTGTGTGAAAAATTAATGGAGATTGAGATATAAGATTCGGAGAGATAAGAACTCGGTCAGATAAAGGCTTATTAAGGATTTATGTATGTATTAAAAGGACAGCTATAAAAAGATACTGTTGAGCAGCAAACAGGCATTTGAAGCTTCTGGAGTCTCAAGAACCTCTCCAAGCAGAATAATTAATTCAGTAATTAATGTAATTCAGAGCATTTTTTTTATTTGTCATATAAAAATCAATAAATCCAACACAATGCAGATCATACATACACACAAATGAAGGTAATATCTAAAACTTAAGCGGTTACGGTCTTTAAAGCATTGGTTTATAGAGTGCAGTCTATATGCAACCATTGAGTACTATTGCCATCTAGTGGCTATTGATATTGTAGCCTTTTATTATTTTTTACCATAAAATGTCACCAAAGTCACCACATTTGTAGGTTTTGGCTCTCTGGACTTACTGGAATGTTTTTATTTACTGAAGTTGAAGAAATATTTAATATAACATAAAAATAAGCATATTTAACATAAAAAATATGGTACTTTTAAAGGTAAATAAATTCATTAATAACCCAAAAATCACAAAAAGGCATAAATTGATATAATGTATTTTATCGAAGATGGTGATATAATTTTTTAAATAAATGAATAATACAAATTTGGGATCACACCTGGGACCTTCGTGCCCAAATTTGTCCACGAAGGCGGGATTAAGGGCTGTTATGCGAAGGGGGCTTGGGGGTTAAGTAGGTTTTCCATTTTCCCAAGTAGACCTGGTAAACTATTTAACAAACCTCTCTGTGATTGATACCAGATATATAAAATATGGAGAAATAAAACAAACAACAACTTTCTTTGAAAAATTCAAATCTGAATGTTTATTGTGTTGAAATGATATGCCACTTGCATAATAGTTTGGAACTCAGTGTGTATGTACAAGTATGCTGTAGTTAGTTGCTTTAGATAAAGGCTATAGTGACTCCATCATCACTGTGTTCAACAATATCAAGTAGTTATTTAGTAGGTGCTGTTAACTTGTGTGGTCTTCTATATAAAATGGTTTCTGATAAAAATGGTTTCCATTAGCCTGACGTTGTCATACTCAATTCTAGTAAGAATATGAGTCTGATACTGCTCTGTTGAGCTGTGATTATGGGGCATGTTTAAACCGAACCAGGAAAGACCTCAATTGGATAGACCTACAACCAATCAGAGCAACGGAGCGACGCATAACGTTAGTTGTCAAATGTCAACAGAACTCAACTGCACTGTGTTGCCAAGTCCGCGGGTTGAAGCGACCCCAATGATGTGTTATACAGACCCAGGAATGCGAATTTTAGCAGGTAGCCCTGCCAAAATAACAAATTTTACCCCCAAAATGCCATTTTTCCCGGAGAACCCCCCGGAGAAAGCTATTGGGCTTGTTTTTTAGCTAGTTTTGAGTAGCAACTGGGCGAGTTTTGCTGTAAAAACTTGGCAACCCTGTCAGTGCGCACGCTAGAATAAGTCACGTTAGAAGAAGAAGATGAGTGTAAACGATCTTTGCCGGTGTTGTAAAAAAATAATTTAAGGATACACAGAGTACTTACCAACACGATCATCATTTCTGAGAGAAATAGTAAAGGTGAATGCATATACGAACAAGTTCTCCATTTAGGATTAGAACAAATTATTCAACCCAAGTGCCTTTGATGACGTGGATGATTACGTTACTGTTTATCATCTGTCCATCATCGTCTAAAGCCCACCCTGACAATTTCATTGGTCCGAACAGTTTCTGTTCGGGCATAATTACTTCTCTATGGATCAAGTCCAGACCGAACTGCCCGTGCAAATTTTTTTGTGGGTGGGGCTAAGTTCGTCTGGCATCCAGGCTAGGTTTCCATAAGATTCAAGCAATGAACCATGGCCATTGTGTCCTTGAGCTAGATTTAGCTTCAAGATACATTGAGGATTATCTAACTAATAATGGACTTTTAATACAGTTATTGCTGTTATACATTATGCTACACCACCCCAATTGTGTTTTTAAGGCTGTTCAGTCATTCCCTGAGGGGTAATGAGTTCTGTAATTCTCAAATGTAATAATTTAAGACTCTGTCTATATCTTGAAGCTTAAATTGAGTCCTTTTTCTCAAATCAATATTTTTATGCGTTTGTCTGCGTGCCAGTGTGGTATGCGTGTGTGTACATGTTTCTTGTTTGTCATGTGAACGTGAACATGCATGGTGACAGTTTTATATAGGCTATATTGTGCTCTTACTTATTTTATTACCTTGTTATTTACTTAAGAATCCTTCATCTGTATTTATTTCCAAGTGTACTCGTCGGTTATATATGTGTGTAATATTCTGCTCTCTCTGTGCAGCTGCTGGAATAGAATAACTGATCTTGATCCTCCATGTCCTCTGGAATGTTGGTATTTAAAGGGACAGTCACCCAGCAATCGACAAAGTGTCCATTAAAACCATGTGATTTTGTTTGTTGTCTCTGGGTGGATTTATGATGTCTTTACTCCCTACACACTTGGCAAAGATTGTTCACCTCATCCAGTGGGGTCTTGTAGTTAGTCAGTGTATCGTTTTCAATCCTTTTCCTGTGACTTGGAAATGTTGGATAGTTTACAGAAGAACAGAAGTTCCCATAATAATTTGTATCATATTTCCTATTTATGTAAATGGGAAGTATTTGGAACTCTAACTTGCTGTATAATAGAGCTGTATGTACATATGTAGGCTCAACTAACCATGATTTTATCTATCTTTCTTACAGATTCTGCATCTGAGCTGCAGGTGTCCCACTCTAGATTGCAAGAACTGGAGACTTCATATGTAACACAAAAATCCGAGGTGATTAAACACACAAAAATCTTGTCTGATGCTAAATGCGGCTGATATTTCTCTATTCTATCATGAGACAATGTTTTAAAAAATGTGTTTGTAAAATGAAGACATTTGTACTTAGCTAATTATGTAACATCATTCAATTAAAGGATGAGTCATTTCAAAACATTATGAATAATGTTAAGATTTGTCAATTCAAAATTTGGTTTGTATATTTGCTTTTGTGTGGTTTAGTATGAACGCTTGCGGAGTATAAACTCTGAGCTGGAGGAGAAGCTAGAGGCAGCAGAGATTCAGATCAAACAGCAGTCGGTCGAATACAGAACCCTCCTGCAGCAAAAAGAGGTTTGGGTTCAAACCTAACTCCACTTATGCTCTTTTTTCTGACTTGAACATTTATCTAGTATTAGCGAGAATTTCTGTTGAAAAGGAGAAAAATATAGAATCATAGGGATGTTTGTGTGTGTGTGTGTTTGTTGTGAAGGTGGAGATCAGTCACCTCAAGGCTCGTCAAAGTGGTCTGCAGGAGGAGGTTCAGAAACTCCAACACTCTTCTCAAGCTGCGACCAGCTCATCCTTCACCGATGCTGCTGTGCTTCCCGTCACTACTGCTAGCACTACCACTACTTCGTCTTCCTTTCTGCACCGGGCCTCATCTGTCCATCAAGGCTTCCATGGAGACGAGGTGGACCTCAGTGATGTCCTATGGTCGCAGCAGGAAATTAACCGTCTTTCCAATGAAGTGCATCGTCTAGAGGCTGATGTGGCCCATTGGAGGAGAGTTGCTCAGGTCACTTTTCATTTATACCTTGGATACAGTTGAACAAATATGTCATGACATAGCTATCAAATAAAAAATTAGACATTTCTTTCTTTTAATTTACCAGGCATCTAAGCTTTCAGGAGTTGAAGGGAATGGAGACCAGGGTGAAGTTCTGAAAATGCAAAGAACGATCAAGGTGAAAAACTTAAACACTGTAACTGTGACATAGAGTAGGAGCTTTGCTATTGGTCAGCTCTTGGAATCAGGTTCTGTTTTTAACCTAATTGATGTTCTGACCCAAACAGGAGCTGAGAGAGGAAATGGCACGGGAGGTGGATGAGCACCAGCACGAACTGGCAGCATTGCAGGATGCCCAGAGGCAGAAAATGGCTGAGATCTCAAAACGGCACAGGGTAGAGCTAGCAGAGTATGAGGAGAGAATAGAGGAGCTTGAGGAGCAGCTTCAGAGTGGTGAGGAGGAGCATTGATGCATATTAAAGCTGTTGTCCGTAATTTTTTGGGGTTAAAAATGATCCAAATTCAAATTTTGAGCAAGTACATAACCAGCCAGTGTTCAAAACTATCCCCTTACCTTAGCCCGATTCACAACAGTAAGCTTGTAATAATGTGTTATAATTAGAGTGGTTCTGGTAGATTTCTGCGGGAAATTCAAGCGTGTCTCTGCGTCTTTACGTCACATCTGTATACATAAAGAAGGAGTCCGGCAGTATTGCATGTGAGGAGCGGATCGGATGTTCCTCACAGCAGCTAGAATAATTTAGTTTATCATTTTGAGGGCGGATTGTAATCCAGAAAGGTCCGCGATTTATTGTTGTTTTAATTTATATTATTTATGCTTTTTCTCAGTCGGTCAGAACTAAAGTGGCAGACATGTTACTTACTTGTTCAGAAGACATTTTCCGGTGAAACATATTATTTTGGTCGTACTTCCAAGGCGTAGTATAGTATCTGTGATTCCGAAGTACAGTATCCTCAAAACATTAGATTCATCCGCACTGAGGAACCGTGACGATCCACAACCCACGTAAAGAAAAATATTCCGAAAATGATTCAAAACTAACTGCAATTCCAGATTTCAAACAGAGATGGCGACTGCAGCTTTAATATTAGAGTCTGGACCTTTATGTACTTTTTAAAAGCAGGAAGACCGCACGATAAATCGCAATAAAACCGCACGCAAAAATTTGGCTAAGGCTGCGATTATTGCATGCACGACTGTGATCAATAGTAAATGCTGCTCCATCTGCAAGCCAGAGGGCGCTCTCATGCAGAAACTCCAAATATGTGCCGCAGAAGTACGATAGCACATGTCATTCATGGAAATCCCTATGAACAAACATCACACTATTGGTAAGCTGAATAAACAGATTGAAGTGCATTGATTGATTAAACATGACTAAATGCTTCTCATGTTTGGAAAGAAGTTTAACGCATGTTACTTTTAAAATTGCACGTTATACTCACAGTGCTTTCCGATGAAGCAGTATTTACTACTGATCACAGAGCTGTCCTGCACTGACAAACTGCGCATAAAAGATAATTGCAGCCTTTGTGATTTCATATTCGGTATAAGCACGATTTTATGTAAATTGCGATTTATTGTGCAGCCCTAAAATGCAGTTGAAATCAGTTTTGTATTTGCTAGTTAACTTTAAAATGAACAGTTGAACACAGTACAATTCTTTGTTTATCTCCCTCTTCCCTAGAAGGCGGAAATGTTGTCCAAAAATCAACCATAGTGCAGGACCACGCCAAACTTCAAGAGCTGCAATCGACCATTCAGTCTTTACAGGAGGAGGCGGAGCTTCAGAGCAAACAGTACAGAGACCTAATGGCCAGATTGGAGGAGGCAGAGCATTACAAAGCCAAACTAGAGCAGGAGAAGGAGGAGGCTATCGCAGAAAATGCAGAGTTGTTGCAAAATTACAGTCGCCTTCAGAAGTCGGTAAATGAACTCCAGGATCGAGTTCAGGAACAGGAGGGGAAGTCTATGCTGAAAGCCCAGCAAGACAATGAGATACAAACCCTGAAAAAAGCTCTGGCAGGTATAGAGAACCCCAGAAATTGTGTATGATCATTATGACTTCATGTTCATCTTATCACATCATATGTTGTTTTTGAATGGCTAATTTCTAAACTGCTCTCTCTTATTTACTGTTATATTTCTGTATTTTATTTTTAGGTGCAGAGAAAGAGATGGCTAGATTGAGGAGTCTCAGTGAGGTAATTATGCTGAAAACCTTCCTCGGCACAGTTTAGAAGTTTTTGGCCCAAGAATATTTAGACAGTTTTATCCATGCTTAGGATTTAAATATAAAATAATTGATGTAAATTTAACAAAATTTAGACAAAGTATTTGGACACTTTCTGTTTGCCTTATGAAATACACCTGGGCTTATTCCTTAAATGGCACGAGTGTCATAATACTTTTTACATAATGTTTTTTTTTTCACTTTCATTTAATTCAGAGCGGTCCTACAGAAGAAGTGGAACATGCTGACATTCTCGAGCTCAACACCATTATTGATACCCTCAGGAAAGAGAAGGAAGAGGTGGAGAGAGAAAAGGTTTGTATATGGTAACAAAGTTATTTCTTGTTTTTAAACAGAAGTTGCAGTTTCTGTCAAATCAAATGTCAAATCTTTACATGATAAGTTGAGCAATACATCAGTAGCCTTTTGAAAAGACATTTGCATGTTATCGTGCAAAGGGTAATATGTGCTTAACAGACAAACTAGTTTCATAAAAAATTTTCTTCCTTAGCTTGAGTTAGTTGAGAGACTGACCCTGACCGAGGAGAGACACAGGGCTGAAGAGTCAAAGAGTGCTGTGGAACTGTTACAGGAAGTTTCAGACCTGAAGAGCCAGCTAGACAGACGGGAACAAGCACTAAAGCAAGCCCATCTTGATATCGAGACACTCAGTGCTGAACTGGAAGAACTGGACAAGCAGAACCAGGAGGCCACACAGGTTTTTTTTTTTTTTTGCCTATGTGTGTTCTATGTTTCAAATTTAAATTAATATACTGAATACGTACTCTTGTTTCCTTCTCCAGCATCTTATTGCGGCGAAGGACCAGCAGTCCCTGCAGAAAACACAGGCTGAGGCAGAAGAAGCCCGTCTTCGGTCAGATCTCAGCTCGTCTCTTGACCAAAAACGAACTCTTCAACTGGAGCTGGAAGCCCAGGGGGAGAAACTAAGTCAAAGTGCCTTCTCCTTGAATGAACTGCACATGGCAAAACAGCAACTGGAAACCACAGTAAAGGAGTTGAGGGAAAAGTTGTGCAAGTCACAGGATCTGGGCAGAGAGCTGCGGCAGGAGTCCTCCGACCTCAAGAGGGCACTTCAGGAGAGAGAGACAGAACTTATCGCACTTCGTGAGGAGTTAAGTCATTCTGGGGAGCATGGAAATGAAATAGAGGGACACCGGAAAGTACTTGAGGCGAAGGATAAAGAGATTCAGGACTTAAGAACAGAGTTTGCAGAAATGAAGACTTCCTACGAAAGGGTTGTTTCAGAGGACTTTGATTTGAAAATGAAAAATAGGAAGTTGAAAGAAGAGAGTACTCAGGTTTTGGACAAGATAGACAGTTTGGAAAGGCAGATCCAAGATGGTCAAGCCTCTCTAAGCAGGATGTCCCTGGAGAAAGATACCCGCATTGAAGCCTTGAAACTAGAGAAAAGCCAGTTAGAATCTGAGCTGAGTCAAACTGAGAAACGACTATCAGATCAGGACAAACAGTATCAACAAACCATCGATGAACTGACCAGAGCACGCTCTATGGATGCTTCTGCACTGCAGACCGAACACGAGCGAATGGTGAAACTAAATCAGGAGAAAGATCTCACGATTGCGGAGCTCAGGCGTGAGATAGAGCAGATGGTCTCTGACCACAAAGACACCAGCGAAATGTTGGACATCACTGTGGCAGGTCAAAACCAACTCTCAGAGCTTCTGCAGGAGAAGGACGCCTTTGCCGAAATCCTGAAAGCTCAAGCTATGGAAATGCAACAGGATTTAGAGTGCAGTGTCTTGAGAGTAACTCAAGAGTGTGACTCTCTGAGAAGGTTAGTGGAGGAGAAGGACAAACAGCTTGGAGCCATGAAGGAAGAAAACAGCCATCTGAAAGAAGAGATTGACCGTCTGAAGGACCAGCAAAGCAGACCACAGTTATTATCAGAGCCGCGGACACTGGACATCATCACAGAGCTTGAGACCGAGGTGACCCAGCTCAAAGCTGCCAGAGATCAGCTCGAAGAAGAGGTCCAAGTTCTGAGGTCGGTATCAGAGGAGCAGCAGGCCACAGCGATGCAGTCCCAGCGTTCTCTACAGGTGCTACAGAGTGAACTAGAGCAAACACGGTCAAGACATGAGCAAAGCTCACTCAATTACGAAAGACTCATCAGTTCTAAGGATGAGGAGATTGTCCTGCTTCAGTCAGAAGTGGAGGGCCTAAGCACACAAGGACAGAGTCAAATACAGTCTGTAGAAATCCTACAGGAGGATAAGACCCATTCATTGAATAGTGAAAATGGCAACGAGAAACATGACCTTTCAAAAGTAGAGATTGAGAAACTAGTGAAAGGGATCAGGGAGAAAGAGACTGAGATTAACCAACTAAATGAGAAAAACCTCTCTCTAACCAAGCAGCTTGACCAACTTGTGGTCTCTCAAAATGAGCTGGGAAAACTGTCACAAATGGTCCTTCAAAAAGATCTAGAAATCAAGGCGCTCCACGCTCGAGTGTCTGGTGGCCATGGCCAAGATGTGGTGTTCCTGCAGCAGCAGCTGCAGGCCTATGCCGTGGAACGTGAACAAGTGTTGGCCGTTCTCAACGAGAAAACCAGAGAGAACAGCCAACTGCGCTCAGACTACCATCGAATTATGGACATTGTTGCAGCCAAGGAAGCAGCCTTGTTGAAGCTCCAGCAAGAAAACCAGCGGCTCTCTACCATGAGCGACCCTTCAGGCAGTCAAGAGATGTTTCGAGAGACCATTCAGAACCTCTCCCGCATCATCCGTGAGAAGGATATTGAAATTGATGCCTTGACACAGAAATGTCAGACCTTGGTCTCTGTCCTTCAGGCATCCGGCACTAACGATTCCATGAGTGGTGGCTCAGGAGGCGTTAGCAGCAACCAGTTTGAGGAGCTCCTACAAGAACGCGACACCCTCAAACAACAGGTGAAGAAGATGGAAGAGTGGAAACAGCAGGTGATCACGACGGTGAGGAACATGCAGCATGAATCTGCTCAGTTGCAAGAGGAGCTCCTCAAGCTGCAAGGGCAGGTTTCTGCCGACAGCGACTGCAGCTCAAAGCTCTCTGTGGATTACACCAGACTTATTCAGAGCTATGAGCAGAAAGAGCAAAAGCTGGGATTGTTGAATCAAGAGCTGGCACAGGTGCAGCAGACCATCTGCCAGCTGAGCAGCACCAAAGACGTGCTGCTTGGGAAGCTTGGCAGTGTCAAGCAATCTGCAGAAATTTCTGCTACGATTGCTACCCAGGCTTTTGCTCCTCCAAGCCTGAAGGGGGGAGCACTACTAGGGCAAGATGAGAGTGTACATCAGGAGTTGCAGTCAATGCAAAGAACATTAGCAGAGAAGGAGAGCATGATAAGAACTCTGCAGGAAAACAATCATCGCTTGTCAAATTCTGCATCTATGTCTGAAAGTGAGCAGAGAAGCCATGTAGAGGAGCTTAAGCATGCCAGAGAGAAGCAAGAATCGCTACAGCGCTCCCTCAGAGAGAAAGATCTACTCATTAAGACTAAAGGAGACCAACTCTGTCAGGTGACTTGCAATTCTGATTTGTTGAATGGCTGATAGGGAAAGCTGTAAGATGTGCAGTACCTTAGATAACCGTATGTGGCTTTTTTCCCCCCTGTAAACTGTAGGTGAGTGAAAATTTACGTAACCGCGAGAATGACAACGAGGTCTTGAAGCAGGCTGTGACGAACCTCAAGGAGCGTGCGCTAATCCTGGAACTCGATGTGAAAAAATTAAAGGAGGAGAATGAAGCGATAGCAGCAAAAGCTCGTGAGAAAGAGACAGAGTTCCGTGCCCTGCAGGAGACCAACATGCAGGTGTCACTGTTGCTTCGGGAACGAGAGTTTCAGTTTAGTGCTGTGAATGAGAAGGCCACTGCCATGGAGAAGATGCTAAAAGATAAAGAGCAGGTTTGTCTGTTTTTTTGTTTGTCTGTCTGTCTGTCTGTTTGTTTGTTTGTTTGTTTGTGTGTGTGTGTGTTTGTATTTTAACATTTTTAACATTTCTTATCCTATCATGCAGATATGGCTATATGGTTTCGTAACCATGATGATTTTCCATTCCATTTTGTTGCAAAAGTTACATTTAAATTGTATGTTTACTTTAAAAGTAAAGTACTCTCCTGTTCACCCACCCCCAATAATAAACTGCAGTGGAAACAATGCACTTTCATAATGTTAATGCCAATGAAGGCATACAACTTGTGTTCTTGACTGTTCTGGTTTTATGTGTTGTGAAATGAATCTGTTCTGCCTTTGTCTGTACTTTAGGGTAAATCTGGTGAGCTGAACCAGTTGTTGAATGAAATTAGGTCCATGCAGGACAAGGCAATGTTGTTTCAGCAAGAAAGAGATCAAGTGATGATGGCCCTCAAACAGAAACAAATGGAGACGTCTGCTCTGCAGAGTGAGGTAACAAAGGCCAAGATTACATATCATTACTGTGCTTTATTGCCTTACTAAAGTACTGTAAATATGAAATGTTACCATCTCCCAATTCTCTTTTAATACCTAATGTATGCAATAAAAATATATTCTAATAGGGGTATTACTGTAATCCCATGTTCTTTCTGTGTGTAGCTGCAGCACATGCGTGACAAGGAGCAGCGCCTGAAGCAAGAGGTGGAGCGTTTGCGCAATCACCTGTTAGAGATTGAGGATTCGTACACACGTGAGGCTTTGGCAGCTGAGGAAAGAGAGGGAGAGCTGAAACGCAGAGTGGCATTCCTAGAGGAGCGACTGGCGTCTTCCTCTAACGCCGTGGAGAGCGCAAGGTGGGAGTCAAAGGGTTTTTGTCTGTTGGTAAGGCTGTTTGGTCCTAACCAGAGTTAGCTTCCAACACCTTCCCCCAATTTTTCATACCAATTCACACTAGGGGTTGCACAATCTAGTCGACTTGAATGCTCTGCCATGATGCTTTAAGCTTGACATTGACTAGTCGCTGATCATGGCCTATAAAGAGCGCAACATCTTTGCAACATCAGAAAATGTATCGTATGAATGTACATTTTAAACAGCTTATTGTAGCCTGCGTGTAAATTAATTGCTTGCACATCACGTGCCCACAGAAATATTCAGTAGCGCAGAAATTAATTGTCAACACTATTCTGTCAATAAAAAAAGCTTTGAAACTGAAAAGTTCTAGCATATATTTCTTAGTAACTAATACCCACAGCTTCACTATTAGTAGAGAGACGCTGCCAGGTAGAATTCATTCACATACAATCGCTCTCTCACTAATGTATTCCAATAAATGTAATCTTTACTGTGGTACTTTTTCTGTATCTGATTTAGGAAGAGCAGAAATCGGAGAAATATAACGACCCAAAGACAAAAGAGCTGTTAAAGTAAGCTGTTATGTAGGAGCAATAGCCTTGTGGGCAGCGCTGTAAATGGTAAATAGACTGCATTTATATAGCGCTTTCAACAGACCCATGGCCATCCAAAGCGCTTTACATAATGCCTCACATTCACCCATTCATACACCGACGGTGGTGTCAGCCATGCAAGGCACCATCCAGCTCGTCGGGAGCAGCTGGGGTTAGGTGTCTTGCTCATGGACACCTCGACACTTGGTCAGGTGGAACCGGGGTTGTAGACAACCTTCCGGTTTGTAGACAACCTACATGAACCACTTAGCCACTGCCTCCCCCATATGCCATAGCTGTGCACATATGCCATTCCTGTGTCATATGCCATAGCTGTGCACAAGGCAACCCACGTTTGGAGTCTCCACTCAAGGTTCAGGCTTATGTGTTCATTAATGACGTCATCAGCAACTAGTTAACTCGACTTTCCTCACATAAATGTCGACTTAAAGTTACTTTTTTGTTGTTGTTTCAAATAGAGGTCACGATTTTCCTATGATTCTGAACAGACAACGAAATAAAATAACATGTAATTTACTAGAAATTCTGACAAAATATTAATTGCTGCTGTCTGTTTAAATACTGTATGCTTGCAGCCTGTTTTTCTAAGGTACCCATTGTATTGTTTTATCCTCACTAATGTCTCTAACTATGTGTGTGCATGCATGTAGTCAGCAGGCAAGCCTGCAGGTGGAGTCTCTTCAGGAGCAGCTAAATGGTGCTGTCAGACAGAGAGATGAAGCACTTATTCAGCTCCGTTCCACTCAGGATCAGGTCAACCAGTATGCAGTGTCACTCTCTAACCTGCAGATGGTGCTAGAACAGTTTCAACAAGGCAAGAGTGTACATTATTTTTGCTATTCCATTTTTGGTATAATTTATGAAGAAAGACGTTTTTCTTGTATGGAATGATGACTATTAAAGCAATTACAAATGTCGATTAGAGTGTACATTGGGGGGGGGGGGTTCTTCCTTTTTTCTTTTTGAATTAAGAGAGGAATCTGCATCCTCGATCCTGAATAAACTTGACATCTGTATCTCTCTTTACAGAAGAAAAAGCCATGTACTCAGCAGAACTGGAAAAACACAAGAGAGAGAAAGAAGAGTGGAGAAATAAAGCAGAACATTTTGGGGATCAGGCTGCTGCTCTACAAGTCAGTTCAAACCTCTGTCCATTCTGCACTCTGCTTGACACAAGTATTTATATCATTGCTCAATGTCTGTGTGTGTGTAATCTTAGATAAACCTGGATGAAGCGAACGCAGCTCTAGAATCTGCCTCCCGCCTCACTGACCAGCTGGACCTCAAAGAGGAGCAAATAGAAGATCTGAAGAAACAAGGTGAGACAGTAGCTGGGTTTTCATCCAAACATGAAGTGAATCTTTTCAAAGTTTGCAAAAAAAGAAATACAAAATTAGAATTAGGTGCATTTCCATCAAGTTGTTTGAGCAGATGACAGTGGTATTGGTAACCTAGTATGAAGGTATTTTTGGTGCAAAACAACTGAACAGGCATGAGAGTGGAATTTGTAGCTGTAGATCATATCCACACATGTGTACCAATAAATTTGAAGTCACAGAGAAAAATATTTTAGGAGTTGTAAACTTGTAGACTTTTTTTCTCACTTACAAACACAACGCAACAGTTACACCTTCACACATTCTTCACTGCAGGTGCACAAATCCTGTTCTACGAATCACACGTGAAGAAACTCATACGCTCACATTTTTGCTACAGTTGCTGCAGTGAATATGGTGCAAAACGCATTCACACACCCGTATCAAAAGTGTGAAGTCACAGACAAATTTTGCACATCGGCAAATTAATATGTGAATCCATGCAATGAGAGTTGCACAATTGTAGAATATTTGGTCACTTTTCTTGGATATTTTTCTAACACAATCACAAGTCCAATCACTACAACTGCTTGAATCTGCTGCTACGAGTCTCAAACGCAGTTTTTTCGCCTTAAAATGACAAGTTCTGCGCACTCTCACTTTTGCACCATATACTACGCGAAATGTGGAGCAAAAGAGATTTGTGCATCTGTGAGGCAGCAGTTCAGAGAGCAAAGAATTTCGGCCAATCAGAAGAGCTCTTTTAAACCGGTGGCGCGCGACTGAGAATGGGAAAAATACATGAGCAATCTCTCCCCCTGCAATCACTCACCGTTATACATTTGTTTAAGTAGTTTTAATATGTGCACTGGTCGGCTAAGTTGGTGATCATTGTTTCTTGAGCTAGCCTTTCTTGTTTACGAAAATGTAATCTACTGTTAAGTTTGCCATCCAATAATCTCATAATTAAAGATACTCTCATATTAAACGATGTATTCCTTATATTCTCTTCAGCTTTACCTTCTAGAAAAATGACAGAACAGGGTGTGTCTTCACAGGTCAGTATCATATCAAGTAACTTAAGCACCCATTGTAAGACTACCATGTTTTTCTTTTCTTTTTTGGTTTGGTTTGTTTTTGGTCGATGATAACATTTATAGAAATACCATATAGGTTTTATAAAATGTTAATTAACCTGCTCTGTGACTCACTGCAGCTTCCAATTAGGCCTACTGCGCAAATAATATCCCTTTACTTTACTATGGTATTTCTATTATGTTATCATCCACCAAAAAAGAAAAGAAAAACATGATACACATGGTAGTCTTTGGGTGCATAAGTTACTTGATATGATGCTGACCTGTGAAGACCCACCCTGTTCTGTCATTTTTCTAGAAGGTGAAGCTGAGAAAATAAGAAATACATTACTTAATATGAGACAATATTTAATTATGAGACGATTGGATAGCAAACTTAACAGTACAGATAGGCTAGTGTCAGCGTAACTTACATTTTGTGAAACAAGAAAGGCTAACCCAACTAAGAAACAATGATTACCATCTTAGTCGACCAGTGCACATATTAAAACTACTTAGACAAATGTATAACGGTGAGTGATTGCAGGGGGAGAGAGAAAAAAAACATACCTTTCCAGGACTCAATTTTGATCAAAAGTTTGGACTGAGTTTGTATCTGTTAGGGGAGGAGCCACTCAAATATTTGCAGCAGCGGCCCCTCTGCCCCAATTTTACCTATTGTTCATAAATGACCAGCACAAATAGAAGATGCCGCTCGTTGACTGAAGTGCCTGTTCTTTGGCCTGATGCCCTTTACTTTTTACATGCCTGTTCATATCTGTCACACCTTGATGGGCACATGAGCTCTCCTGTCTGCAGTAGTAGGAGCTGGTGGTGCCTGTGGCGATGAATGGCCATGTGGTTGACCACTCACTTTTAAAAGTACACCTATAGGTGGCTGCTCCACTTAATGCTTTCTTCTTCCCTGTTTTGTCATTACCTCTTCCACTGTCTCCTCCTCTGATCTGGCACTCTTTTTAAGGGGCTGACCCTTTGGAGCCCAGAATGAAATAATACTCTTGCTTTTTCCCTGATATCTTTAATCGGACAAATGCAGTGATTAAATGTATGCATTATCAGGATATAAAACATTACTGAAATGTGGCAATCTGCTTTTAGTCTTAACACAGCTGAAAAGAGTATTAGTTCATGATAATTTGAAATAAAATAAAATACATCTCCAGTACTTTCCTTATTTTCAGGAAGCCTAAGCTAAAGCTTCTGGTTACAAAAGCAGCTGGAGAGTTTTTGACTACATCAATAATAATTAGGGGATTGAAGTGTGAACCATTTAGGGTTTATTTTTGCAAAATCCACATTCAAAGTAATTACAATTAATAAGTAACAAGTAATTAAAAACAATTACAGGTGAGACCACTGATGTCTCCTCATTAGCATAATGCCAACGTTAAATTTTTTTTTCTATAGATTAGATTAGATTCAACTTTATTGTCATTACACAAGTACAGGTACAAGGCAACGAAATGCAGTTTAGGTCTAACCAGAAGTGCAATAGCAGCAAGTGCAGGATATACAATGGTTGCATAAGTGCAGGATATACAGTGCTCGTGCCCCTGCCCTTTTTCAAAATGAATCAAAAGTGCCCCTCTCAGACAAATATCAATGATAATATCGTGGTCAATAAAACTAAATAAATGTGATTTATTATAACATGACAATGTATACAATAGTAACGAACGGCTCAAAAGTCAGACAATTTCTGTTGAGGCGTTGCCATAACGTGTTGCTATGGGTTGTGTGCGTTTTGATTGACTGCTGATTTTCCACTGTTCGGAAACGGCTCTCAAGCCAAATATGGTCCTTTCAGTGAGTGTGTGACCTCACGGGACAAAAGTAAACCAATATTTTTTTTTTCATCCATAATCAGAGCTAATGTGTTGATTTAATTACAAATCTATATATTATATATTTTAAAATATTACACAATTCACCAATGCCCGTTTGTCATGTAGGCTATATACACCAACCAATCGTGATCTGGCAAAGCAAGTTCAAATTCCATTGGGTGATGTGAAGTGGAGCGGTAATTTTCTGTTCTTATTCATAAATCGTTTGAAAATTACATGGACAGACAACGAACTAACGTTTGTGGAACGATTTTCTGCGGTTTGTCTCATTTTATAAATTGCATCACTGACTAAATGGATTTTAACTGACAACAAACAAATCCCTGCACAAAACCATGCAGCAGCAAAAGTCGCATTAATGGTAAGTGTTAAATTCACTTGTATTTATGTATATTGATACACCGTTTACTATTTCATGAAACTATCAAAGTTAACAAAACCCAAGTGCCACCGGCACCTACAGGCCTATTATGTGAAGTGTAGGCTGGCGAAATGGTTACGTGAAAGGACTTTATTATATTACCATTTTTGAATATTATGCAGCATTATGAAAGAAGTCTCTTATGTTCATCAAGCCTGCATTTATTTGATAAAAAACAGCAATATTGTGAAATATTATTAAAATAATGGTTTTCTATTTTAAAATAATTTAAAATATAATTTATTCCTGTGATCACAGCTGGATTTTCAGCATCATTACTCAACTCTTCAGTGTCACATCATCATTCTAATATGAGGATTTATTGTCAATGATGGAAACTGTGATACTCTTTTCAAGATTCTTTGATTAATAACAAGTTAAAAAGAACATAATGTAATAATATTTCACAATATTAGGCTACTGTATTTTCTGTATTTTTGATTTCGAGTTCAGTAAAGAGACAGCTCTGGGGGAAAAACTGTTCTTTAGTCTGCTGGTCCTGGTCCGGAGGATCCTGAGACGTCTGCCGGAGGGCAGAAGAGAAAACAGTCTGTGGGCTGGGTGAGAGGAGTCCTTGAGGATGCTGCGAGCTCGATGCAGACAGCGTTTCCTCTGGATGTGCTCGATGGCAGGTAGTGGAGTCCCTGTGATGCGCTGGGCAGTTTTCACCACCCGCTGCAGTGCCTTGCGCTCCGCAACAGAGCAGCTCCCATACCATACTGCCACACAGTTGGTCAGGATGCTTTCTATTGCGCAGCGGTAGAAGTTCACCAGGATAGCGGCTCACATCTAATCACATATTTTGGAGCGTTTATGGAGTTTATGGTTATTTGCGCGCCATGCATGCACAATTAAATGAACCGGGCTTCAGTCATGTTGCGCAGATAATTGGTTCCGTTCCGTTCGTACGGGAACTTTGTGCTTATAAAAGCTCACAACGCGCGATGTATAATTCATCTCCTGATTCATGTTTCCATTAACCATGTTAATGTAGGTGTTTGTAGGCTACTTGCTTGAATTGTATATTAATTGTACAATTGTGTATTAATTATACTATATATATCCATTAATTATAGCCTACTATGTTTTACTATATAGAGGAACAAGTTGACTTCGCCTGCTAGCAGATTGCTCATGTATTTTTCCCGTTCTCGGTCGCGCGCCACCGGTTTAAAAGAGCTCTTCTGATTGGCCGAAATTCTCTGCTCTCTGAACAGCTGCCTCACAGATGCACAAATCTCTTTTGCTCCACATTTCACGTAGTATATGGTGCAAAAGTGAGAGCGCGCAGAACTTGTCATTTTAAGGCGAAAAAACTGCGTTTGAGACTCGTAGCAGCAGATTCAAGCAGTTGTAGTGATTGGACTTGTGATTGTGTAAGAAAAATATCCAAGAAAAGAAATACATCTGTGACCAAATATTCTACAAGTGTGCAACTCTCATTGCATGGATTCACATATTAATTTGCCAATGTGCAAAATTTGTCTGTGACTTCACACTTTTGATACGGGTGTGTGAATGCGTTTTGCACCATATTACTGTAGCAAAAATGTGAGCGTATGAGTTTCTTCACGTGTGATTCGTAGAACAGGATTTGTGCACCTGCAGTGAAGAATGTGTGAAGGTGTAACTGTTGTGTTTGTAAGTGAGAAAAAAAGTCTACAAGTTTACAACTCCTAAAATATTTTTCTCTGTGACTTCAAATTTATTGGTACACATGTGTGGATATGATCTACAGCTACAAATTCCACTCTCATGCCTGTTCAGTTGTTTTGCACCAAAAATACCTTTATACCTAGTAACCAACAGTAAATAAAACACCAGCAGCAGAAAGAGGAGTGATGTCTCCATGAGCCAGCTCCTTTAAGTGAACAGTGAGTTGGTTCCCGTCTGAGAGCCAATTTTCCTTTTTGTATATTAATACAAGATAGAATAATATTATCCTTTCACTACACTGATCAGCCACATGTCAAGTAGTCACTGGCTGAATGTTATTTTGATGTGTATGTGTGCACGATCACGTGTGATGACATTACCCTGCCGCTCTTGATTCGTCACACGCACATACAATAGGCTACACATTAAAGGGTCCATGTTATTACCCAACAATGAAATTTCTGTCATGAATTACTCACCTTCATGTCGTTCCAAACCCGTAAGACCTTCGGGTTCATTAAGACCCTCTGTTCATCTTTTGAACACATTAAGATATTTTTGATGAAATCCAGGAGCTTTCTGACCCCACATAGACAGCAACACAACGACCACTTTCAAGGCCCAGAAAGGTAGGAAAGACATTATTAAAATAGTCCATGAGACTACCATGTGACAATCTTAAATGTCCCATGGCATGGCATTTTTCTATTATTTTATAATGTTTCCTGAGGTGTACTTATATTGTTAGTATGACTTTTACATCATAAAATGTCATAATTTAGAAATAAAAGGCATTTTTTCAATACTGCTGTTTGCCCTGTGGCTGAATGCCCTGCTTCAAGAGGCGTGTCTGCTGTGAGACTTCAGTAAAAACGCCCACTGTTGTGATTGGCTGACATCTTTGTATTTTAAATGAGCGGAGGGGGCGTGGTTTAACTTGGTCTACGAGGCACGAGCAGGCACGAGCTGCTGCCAGAGAGACGGATGGACCTGAGTTCACTTCACATCAGTTCTCAGCATGTCTGAACTGTTGTAGTTACAGCATATACTTCAGGTTATTAGTCTATTTCTAGTCGGAGGGACTGTCACTCATGTCAGAAAGTTAGTAACTTTAGTAAATTATGGATCAGCGCTGACTGGAGACGCGAACCGTTTAGAACGATTCAGTCCGATTTGGTGAACTGATTCGGTTCACTAAAAAGAACAGGTTCAAAAGAAAGATCGTTCGCGAACCGGACATCACTAACGTACCAGAGACGGAGCTCAGCGATCGCTAACAAAGTTATTTATAGTACCTACTGAGTTATGAGAGCGCTGTCAGTCAGCGCGAGTTTATTGTGTTTGTATCTGAGAGTTCTGAATAAACACGAGTCCCAGTCACACCGAGTCCGTCTTCATCATTATTACCAACTTTGTAACACATGCAAAGTACCATTACAGCTGTCGAGATGAACGAGTTAAAAGTAAGTGTTGATAATAGCATTATTTTTAAAATAAATTAAAAGCGTCAGTGACGCACGTTGAGTACACAGCGCAAACAAAGACACAACAGCAGTAATCGAATGTAATCCAGTTTATTGTGGGGCTAGGCTGGCTAGCCCGAATATGCTCATGCTTACCCCCCTTCTGCTTAATCTCACGCCGCGTTTGGTGCCTCCGCTGTGGGCCAGATGCAGTACTGGGGGTCGGGGATGTTGAAGGCCAACGGCCAGTGCAGCCCGAGCTTCGGCGTGTGTGAGGCCGATGTTGAGCAGAAACTCATGTGACTGTATGCACATTTTAGAACCGGTAGACGCGACGAGGACGTACAAAAACACTGACTCACAAGATAGAAAACACGAAAACACCGTTCTGTCTGAAGAGAGAGAAGCCGCATTGTGTGCACGAATAATAAATAATTAGCTACACATCAGAAATTACTGATCACAGATCAGAAGGAACTGAAAAAAGACTTCTGTTTTCATTTGTACATCCAAACACTGAGAAACTGCCTGCATTCACTCGTTCATAAGGAATGATCTCTCGAGCGTTTGCATGGGCGTGCCAGATTCTCTGGGCGGAGGAAAGGGAGGTAACCGTTCCTGCTTGGGTGTCAAACCAGGAGACTTCAGGATTGGCTCGTCTGGCCTGTCATTTTCTCAAAGGCAGAGAGAGACAGCCAGTACTCGGGTTTACACCGATCAACATTTCTATCCACTTGGGGACAATATTCAGGCTAGGGGAACTCATGTTAATGTTGAAAAACCTCATAAAATGAAAATTTCATGCCATGGGACCTTTAACGTTATCAAACAACAAGAAAACATTTTTGTGCGGAAAAAACAAACAAAAATAAATTAAACAATTAGGGATGGGAATCATCGATAGGTCTCAAAAAACGAGTAGTCGGGTGCGGGGCTTGTGCAGGGGACAGGGTGTCTCCTTCATGGAGATATGAAACGAAAATTAATGTTGACAAATACAAACATGACATGTCTATGAAAACATGAACCATATGACTAGAAAAAATAACTGCTAGATTATGATGCCTAAATGTTTTTGAAAAAGAAACATCTAAAAGCAAAATAACCATCTCAAATAACCCAGTCAATTATATAGTGCATTGTATTTGAACTTAAACTGTGAATAAACAGCACATTGCAAAGCTTTGCTAGCGGGTTAATAAACCCAACCCAAATGCACCCTATATTAGATTAATCCGTGTACCTATTACAACTGACATCATCAGCACAAAAGGACGCGAATGCGCACATGAACTTGGCCGTGCTAGTTTTTACACATTTTGAATGCACTCTTCCCTTAACAACAACTCCGATACACGGGCAGCTAAAGCACAGACTTTTCTTATTTCGCTTTATTTTGCCGGTCTGGAAGGCGTGCTGTCTAACGCTAACCAATCAGACCTCAATTACCGCCCAAAATGGCGCAATAACCAATCAGAAAAATAGACAAATAAATGTTTTAAAGTCAGGGCGATCATCGTTTTCATGATCGATCGTCGCTGTCTCGTTCGAGTACACGATCACTGTTGCCCATCCCTATTAACAATCTCTTCTCTTTCATGTCACTCTCCTACGTGATTCACATAAGCACCACAGCGCATGCATGTAGTGCTCAGCCAATAGTGAGCCGCCGTTCTGCCGTAGAACTAGGAAGCGCTGCACTGTGTGAATAGCGTAAGAGAGTGACAGGGAAGAGAAGACATTGTTGAATAAAGTCGTTATTTTTGTTTGTTTTTTTGCGCACAAAAAGTATTCTCGTCGCTTCATAACATTTAAGGTTGAACCACTGTAGTCAGTCACATGGACTATTTTAATAATCTCTTTACTGCTTTTCTTGGGCCTTGAAAGTGGCCGTTGTGTTGCTGTCTATGTGGGGTCAGAAAGCTCTCAGATTTCACCAAAAATATCTTTATTTGTGTTCCGAAGATGAACAAAGGTTTTATGGGTTTGGAATGACATGAGGGTGAGAGTAATTAATGACAGAAATTTCATTTTTTGGTGAACTATCCCTTTAACATAACATTCAGTCACTGCATGGAGTGCATGTGGTCAAGAAGTGTGGCAAAAAGATCATCCTTAACATCGGGTCAGAAAATAAGATGAGTTAATCATTTAAGTGAAAAATGCGCATACATGTCAATCACAGGCCAAACATTACTAAATTTGACTGAATTTAAAGAGCCAGAAGTGGTAAATGAAGAGCCGTTTGGGAGATGAAAGAGCCAGCTCTTATTACTGAGCTGAGCCAAATGATCCAGTTCCCTACATGGGTTTAATATTCACTACATCAGAATTTCTTTGGCAAATGCGTTTCCATCTCCTATTATTCACATCGACTCTTTTTCGTCAAAAACCACCTCAAGCGAGTGTAAAAACTTTTTGTTTCAAAATGTGCCGTTTCCATCACTCGTTTCTGATGCAATATTACAAAATGAGCATAAAAAAGGGTGATGGAAACATAGCTAGTATGTCATCAACTGAATGACTATGTTGAAATCAGTGCTTGAGAACTTTCTTAGAAATCATCTCAGCATTTCACCTCATTGTGTAACTGGGACAGTGCTTTCTCAGGCCCCAGATGTCCAACATAATATTTGAAGGCCCCCCATATTGGCTAAGATAATCCCTCTGGTATTTCTGCTGTAAATTGGACAATGACTTTTTTTTCTTTTTTTTTACTTTATTATCAAAACTGGGAGTAATGCCATACTAATTAAACATTGTTTATTTTGTCATTCTATAAGGATCGAGTTAGGCTAGGAAAATTTGAAAAAACAGCCTAGGACCCCTCCCATGTCCTGTACTCCGAGTACAAACTGCTCACATTTGTCACACTTATGGTGTTCCAGTTACATAATGGAAAATGTACCTGAATGGGTATAAAAAGTCTTTCATCCATTTATCAGAGAATCTCCTAAACTCAGGACATAATTTTTTTTGTGTTCTGTCACAGGAAATCCAAACGTTCGTCTTTCATTCATCAACATCAAACATGACTTATCATTTGAAACATGCAAGTAGTTGCTGAACGTTAACTACATGGTCGCTCACTCTAACATTAATGTTACTAAGATAAATTTGTGCTATTATTAGGCACATATCCAAGTGTGGATGTGGAAGCTAAATTAGTACAGTGCTTACTGCATGACGTTTAACTTAACATGCATTTTTCTCTATAAACGCATCCACTATACTGCGGAGATGAGTATCAGCGTCGTCATCTTCACCATTGTCACAGAGATTGACTCAGAAAACACTACTTTATTAATAATGTTTATTACAAATGTTCAGACAGTCTCCTTTCTTTTTTTCCCAACACATTCATAATCATTAATTTTGACGGTACAGTCATTGTGTGCATTTGAGTGCTTCATTTATATTTTAAAGGGTCATTATTATGGGTTAGTATTACAATGTTACATATAATATTCTTTCTCAGCCCTGAAACTCAAACAATTTTCTGATGCCACCTCCCACCCCATATATACCATTAAATTAAATTATGGACTGCTAGTCGACTAGAAAAATCTTTAGTCGGGGGCAGTTTTTTTATTGCATTTTATTGCTTTTCATTTTGTGTACCTTCATGAACCTGTGCTGTACAGGAATAATACTATCATATCTATCACAGCAGACACAATCCCATAAAACGTTGAGACTTCGAGTGCGCCAAGGAAAGTAGCTAGTAGTTGCCACAAAAGTCATGGCACATAATCTGAGATTAGGTTTGTAGCACTGTAAACCATTTTTCTGAAGAGACTTGTGAATGTCAATAGGACTAGGAACATCAGGAACCATTAAATTATGTTTGACTCTTTATATAGTGGTTTGAATTTGATTACTATCTGTGCAGACACTAAACTTGCGCCGTAGAGGATAAATTGGCCTTAAGAAACACACATGTGCATTTGTGAGAGAGATGCCAGGTCTGTAGATGGTATAGATGTTTAGCATTCCTTCGTATCTTCGTGACAATATTTATGGCATGTCAGTAGCCAAAACGTGTAGACAAAGATTCTCTTTTTCCATCCACCCTGTCTTCTATCTCAGCCATACCTTTCTTCTCTGTCCGTATCAAGCCCCAAATCAACAATATGGTAAGAGGGAGAGGAAGGTGAGGGATGAGTGCTGGGATTTTTACTGCATCTGTCAAAGAAAGACTGAGGAGAACGTAGACAGAATGATCGAAAACAGCTCATTTTTGCTTAGCAAAGCACAAGTGCAGCCGATAGACATTCCAGGGTGTTTAGCGCAGACAGGAACTCTCTCACCCTCTCTTATCGCTGAGTTCATGTGGTTTCTGGAGGTAAAATCTCACAGGAAAAGAGTTCTCTAGAGCCGAACTGCCAAACCTTCTAGACCAGTGAGAGGGGTGTTGGTGATAAAGGCATTTAGAGCACGTCATACTCGCACACTTCTTTGTTATTACTCCATGAGACATTCCCAGACACACTTAACCCCATACCAATGTTATTGCTGTTTATGTTAAGGTGCACACACACACATTCTTATTAGTTCTGTGCAAACACACATTCTCTACTGTTTGCATTAACAGATAACAAAGTCATACCTTCTGCTGAAAGCTCAAATAGTGTCCAAAATTAACTCTCACCAAGTGCAAATAAAATCTACTTTGGCTAGAAATAAAAGACTTATGGTGGACCGGTGGCTTGTAACTTTATAAGGAACTTAATAGTCGTGTAAATTTCATTTTGACTTTTATGTTTTTGAAAGAAGTCTCTTATACCAAGGCTTACATTATTTGAAAATAATACAGGCTGCAAAAATACAATAAAATCTGCAATATTGTGAAATGCTATTACAATTTAAAATAACTTTTCTATTAATATATTTAAAAATGTAATTTATAGCTGTGATGACAAAGTTGAAGAACTTCATTCTTCAGTGTCACATGACCTTTCAGAAATCATTCTGGTATGCTGATTTGGTGCTTGAGAAACATGTATTATTATCAATATTTAAAACTGGGCTGCTTCATATTTTGTGGTAACTGTGATAAACTTTTTAAAGGTCCTGTTCTTTGTGTTTTTTTGAAGCTTTGATTGTGTTTACAGTGTGCAATATAACGTGTTCATGTTTCGCGTGTAAAAAAACACAGTATTTTGCACACAATTTACTTATCTGTACACCGCTGTTTTCACTGTCCTAAAAACGGGCTGATGAGTTCCTTTATTCTATGAAGTCCCTCCTTCAGAAATACATAACGAGTTCTGATTGTGCCAGCGGTTCCCGTGTTGTGATTTGACCGCAGCTTGGCGCACGTGGCCCGGTTCCTGTGTTGTGATTCGACAGCAGCTTAGCGCACGTAACTTGCATGGAAAGGTCACGCCTCTTAACGGGGAGATGTAAGCGCTCAATGATCTCTACAGCGTCCCTGGGAAAGCCAAACAAAGGTGATTTGACTCCGGGATGAAAATAACAGCGTCTCGACGACATGGCAACAAACACACTGAAACGCAACACTTCCTTTTCTCCACGCAACACTTCCTCTTCTCCACTTGGGACAGCAACAAGACCACGCCCTCTTTTTCGCGTATTCTTGTGGGCGGAGGTTAGTCTGTTCTACTGACGTAATTAAAGAAGGAAGTAGAGGGATGTAGTCCTAATCGGCCGTTCGCTGTAGGCTTTGAAAGGGAACTTCTGTTAAATAAAATATCTTGCTTGGCATTGAACTTTGAGCTTTATAATTTTACAGGTATTATTTATGCTCTAACAGCAACATTACACACTAACTAAAGTTTGAACAGTGGGATCGCGAAGAACGGGACCTTTAAGATTCTGTTTTAAATAGAAAGTTTAAAAGAACAGCATTTATTTGAACTATAAATCTTTTATAAATTGTGTCTTTTTCACTTTTGATCAAGTTAATGCATCCTTAGTTAATTTCTTGGACCCGGACACACACACTTAGACACGTAGCCATATCTGATAGAAGCCAGACATTAGCGAAGTAAATTATTTCTTTATTAATGTGTTGGTTTTTACGAATTATCCCATAACTCATGACCCTAACTGTGACAGCAATGAAGGATAAAATAACTCAGACCTGTGTGCCTGTGTGTGTTTTACAGTGGAGTTGAGACAGGAGATGTTGGAAGAGGCTCAGAGGAAACTGATGAACCTCTTGAACACCACCGAAGGCAAAGTGGATAAGTGAGTCCAAAACACAGTCTGCATTGGAAACATTTCATATACAGTACATTTAGATCCAAATATTTTCAAAAGGGTGTTCCTGTGAAATATAATCGAACATCATTAATTTCTGACAGGGTTCTGATGAAGAATCTTTACCTGGGCTATTTTCATACCCCCCGAAACAAGCGCGCTGAGGTGCTCAGGCTTATGGGTAATGTGCTTGGGTTGGACCGAGATGAGGTGTGTGAGGTAGGTCAGTGCTCTCGGTTTCTCATCCTGTAAATTTATTTTTATCCTCCCTTTTGCATTCATTTTTTAAATACAAGTATTCCCCTTCACATGTGCCTTCATATTCACATTCAGTGAATATTATGTCCAATTTTTCAAAGAGGAGCAGGCTCCTTCACTGTTTTTTCCCCCTCCTTTCTATCTACCCTTGTTGTAAAATTCCTCCGACTTTTCATCACTCTCAAACGTGGCTCTGCTCCAGACCTCTTCTCACCTCTGAAACCTGATGGTTAAATAAGTGTGGATTTAATATTCAACCTACTGACTCCTGATGTTCTGTTCTCCGCGCAGCCTGTATCACGTGTTTGATGTCAGTGTTGAGGGTATTTATCAGATGTTAAAAATATTTTTCCACTCATCTTACCTCATGTGTTTATATTGGCGCAAACCTCGATCTGCCCACGCTGGTCTTTGTGAAAAAGGTTCTTGTTTTGAGTTCTTTGAAGGATGACTTCAAGTTGCGTTCAGTCCTCATTGGTAATCTGGGTATAGAGACTTCTGCTCTTGGTCGGACAGCCTGTGCTAAATGACACGTCAGCATCCCCGGAAACCCTGCACGCATATGACCACATTCATTTGGCAGACTGCTAATAGGGCAGATTTGTTTTCTATTCGAAAAGCTGTTTTTCCGATTTGATCCTGGTGGGGCTGAATTTCCCAATAACTAGGACAGATCAGTTTTGATGATAAAGCAGGATGTGGCTTAATTTCTTTTCTTGGAAAAGCCGTGATCTTTTATCCTCAAAGGGTCAAAATTTGTGTTTAATATCAGTATTTTCTTTTGCAACTAATTGTTCACAACCCTTTTTACTTCCATAATGTGTCATATATTTCCGGGTGAAACTGGATATTCAGCGAGGAGGAAAATGGGAATTGGGAATTAATTTGATTGTTTCATATCAGAATGGAGTCAGACTGAATATGAGTTTGTTGAAACCATACTTACCGTAATTTGCCATTTTGCTCAGTGTTTTTTTAGTAATTTTGTAACTATTGTAGCAAATTAGCTCAAAAGGGAAATATGAATAGTTAATTATAAACATTTGGATCAGTTAATAGAATTAACTTGATGTAGCAAAATGAATATTACAATCAATTAACCTGTTTGTCCAGTGAACACTCAGTATTAATCGACTATTAACTCTCAGAAAGGATATTTTATGACAGCAGAAAAATAACTCTTTCTTACTGGGTACAGTTAGAGAGGAAAGTTTCGACAGGGTTTGATGTGTTAAGGCCCTGTCGGCACAGGTGCGGCGGCTCCGGGACAAAGTGAGGT
Source organism: Romanogobio albipinnatus (assembly GCA_023566225.1). Lineage (NCBI taxonomy): Eukaryota > Metazoa > Chordata > Actinopteri > Cypriniformes > Gobionidae > Romanogobio > Romanogobio albipinnatus. The sequence continues at coordinate 27,747,782 of CM042258.1, read as the reverse complement.
CCCACACGAACAGCAACCAGAAACAGGAGAGCGCGAGGGTCACTGAGATGTCACACCTCTCGTGTTTGGCTTGACCAATGAGAGAGGTGTAATTTGCAAGCGGGAAAAGTTCCTTTGTTTAGAACCTGACTCATTTGCATGATAAGAGTGGGATGGCAATTTTGTGTCCTAACATGCTCTGAATTAATATAAGAATACAATGCATGCAATATGTAAGAAACTAAACAAGGATTATTTTGATATAGATTAGGTTACATTAACTACTAGTTATATCTTAAGCATAAAACATATCGTATGCATAAAACAGTATACAATACAAAAAAACAATATACAGAACAGTAATGATACACACAATGGGCCTCATTTATGAAACGAAAGTACGACAATAAACTATGCGTATGGCTGTTTCCACGCAAAACTTAGCATTTATCAATATGGACATGAACGGTGGCTTTGATCAAATCTCACGTCATGTCTCAGCTCGTGTACGCAAGTTTTTGAGTTCAGCGGGTACTTGCCTGTAGCATAACAAATCTGGCAGAGAATTGAAATGAGAGCATTTAGATTATTTTCCAGACTGAAAAAACCAAAGCTCATTAGTCAACCATTAATCGTTAACATTAGAATGTCAAATTAAATTGGCTTTACATGCACAAATAGCAGCATAAGCTAGGCTATTCATCATTAAAATAAAATGCAGTCAACCAAACATAAAAGTTACACTGCTCAAATTAAATGGTCCGCTGTAAAAATCTGCGTGCGCCCAACCAAACACATTTTTTTGCGCATGTGAAGGATGCTGTTTTCCATGGTATTGGAACACAAGTACATGGCCTTGTTTACATAATGAACAAGTTACGCAACTTAACGTTTCATAGCAAATATGGAAGCATATTAGGATTCTTGCCGAATGAGAGAGATGAGCCCAATGCGGTTTCATTTTCGCTTTAAATAAATTCATTTTGGCTTGACGTGTTGTTTAAATAATGACTACCACTATGACTAAATTATCTCATTTGTATTTTATTTTATATTTTAATAGATAATTATTTTTTATTCTTGTACTGTTCTGAAAACCATTAAATGTGATTTATATTTAAGGTATTTAATATACATATAAATGAATGTGATTGTTTTCAATTACGAGGTTAACGGGGGTTTTTGGAGTAGGGTTATTTTCTCTTTTATGAGATTACTGCCTCTTCTTGACCGGGTTACGTTTCTCCATGTCGTAAACTCTAGGAGCGAGGCTTCTTTTTTACTGTACATTTTTAGGAGCGTGATATTTAAATGACAATTGTATTTAGCCACCACATTTATTAAGGTACGATTATTCATCATTGGCAGCATACAAATGTTTATGAATCACACGTGAACCCTGTCGTAAGATGATTTCTGTTCTCGTTTCTACGTTAGATTGATACAGTAAATGAGGTCCATTGTCCTGGAGATATGCGTGTTTCATTCATAGAAAGGTTTGTCTATGAATTAATGGAGAGAAGTCCATTTTATGGGCCTATGTCTATCTTTCCTATGGCCTGTGCTGTTGCATGTGGCCACCTTCCACTTTTTTTAGTTTGTCTTATCTCGCTCTGCCCTTGTTTGTGGCCTTAGTTTTTATAGTTTTTAAGTTTCAATTTTAGTTTATTTAGTTATAATATTTTTTTCAAGTAATTGTTTTATATTTTTTGTTTTAGCTAACGATAATAACCCTAAAAGACTATGCAGTATATTTGGCTATTGGATAACATTATTTAATATCCTGTTCAGCCTTAAGTTACTTAAGCAGAAAAGGAAATCAATTTCAGAGGAAGAACAAGTTATTTGTTATATTAACATGGACATTTAATTATTTGCAATAGGACCAGAAATGTAGTCAATTTTAAATGGGTCACCATTTTCATTTAATTTAATTTTTTCATTAATATACTGAGTAAGCAATAGGAGATGAACAGACAGTAGGCAGAAATCAGGAGTTACAGACTCAGACGAAGAAAGAGAGAGACTGGGAGACGGACAAATACTGTATTAGATGACGGGGCCCATGCCAATCCTACATTTAAAGCATTTCCTTACCCACAATCCCATAGAAGTAGTCTGGGGTCTGGCAGGAGAGACTCCAACTATTCCGCAAGTGGTGAGCAGAATTACCCAACAGCCCCAAGAGAAGGGAGAGAGAAGGAAAGTTGTGTGTGTGTGTGTTTGTGCGTTTCTGTGTCACATAATCCACTTTCCATTTTAACCCATATTTTCTTTCTTCACTCCTCCCCACACCTTTCTCACATTTTTTATGCTAGTTTCCACTCAAGACCTCTTTGTTTACAACTCTAAAGACTAAAAATAATCCTGGTCTGCTTTTTTTCTTGGATGAAGTCTGATTCAGTGGTTTTATTCAAAAGATAGCATTCACTTGCTCTAACCCCCGAGTGCTCTGAGGACAGTGGTTTTTAGAGGGAAAGTTCTGTATCAGTATTTTGCTGAACTCTGCACAGTTATCTTGTTTAAGTGAGAGGGGGGAAATACAACTCTCTTACACAACCAAAGACGGCACACACACATAAACACTCCCTCTGACCAACTGACTTACTGACTGTTTTCTCTTTTTGCAGTTGTTACAAGAAGAGGGCAAGAGTGGGATGACCGGATGGGTCTCGAGTTGGCTGGGAGGCAGAGCTGTTCAGAGTGTACCCAACACCCCCCAAAGGCCTACACACGCACAGAACCTCAATTCGGTGGGTGCATATGCTAATGCATGCACACACACACACACATTATTACACAAGTGCATCTTCCACTTACACTAGTATCTGTGTTTAAAGTCCTTCTCTGAGATGTTCGTGAAGTTCCTGGAGGTAGAGTCTACTCCTGCACTTCCTGCCCCTAAACTGCCTGTTTATGACATCAAGCCTCTGAGTGCGCCCCCACCTGGCCGGAGTACTGCTAGCACACCTGCATCAGGTATAATGTCACATAAAAAAAGGGATGCATGATATATTGGTAACATTGTTTTTTTGTTTATTGATACTGGGCCATATATCAGTATCAGCTGATATTGGATATTTGAATACCGGTATGCATTTTACTTTAATTTTAATTTTAATTTTGAAAAATTTAGTAACCACTTAAGTAACACCGTTAGGGCCAGGGCTCGTATTTATAAAGCATCTGAGAATTTACTCACAAGAACACTGCTAAGAATTGACTTAAGAGTAAAAAAATTCTTGGCTCAAAGCTGCGCTTAAAAGTTAGTTATCAAGCATCTCAATCATACTTTAAAGCTGTAGTCTACGATGTTGAAAATCAGTCGAGAAAGCCTAAATTTTTAAAAAACTCATCCCGCCCCTCCACACGCACACCCCTCCCCTCTGTGCTACCTGATCCCTCCCACCGGGAAACGACCTGAACAACGTCAAGCAGGAGTAAACATCGGAACAGAGATGTACCATGTGTACCGCATAAAGCCTTGAAGTAATGAACACTTACAATTATGACTGATTGACGTCATTTACTTTCACAACATTGCTTAGTCGCTTCAATCTAATGACCTCGCTAATGACACATCATATGTAAAGTTGACTTTCGACACTTGAACTTAGTTGCTTCATCAACAATTCAATGTCACCATTGTCGTAACAAAATAGCTCAGAGGCACACGTTTGAGTTCACGCCCACGCAAGATTAGCAACACATGCAATGTTCTATCGGCTCGAACAGAAAACCGCTAACGTTAGGCCTATTGAAATAGTCAAGCACTTCAAGGCGATGCTAAACGGCTAACATTCCAATGCCGACCGGCAGCATGATCATGTTGTCAGACTGATAAAAAGCTATTTATGTAATACACCACACCATAAAAGTATAAATAAATGCATACCTGCTCAACAAAAAGTCAGCTATGTCAGCGTCGGTTTTAAGTCCAAAGGTTTCTCTGAAGCTTCCTCCAACGGGCAATGGTGGACCCTATATTGATTCGGCTTTGAGTCCGACGTTCTTCACATTTTTTTTTTTTATCTCTGCTCTTTCCTCAATTGACTTTCTCTTTCTTCCAACCTTGACTGTTGAGGCGAGCAGGGGCCGCTTGCTTCATGTCGCAGAAGGGTGGGGTGCGATGGGTGGAGACGCGAGTGGAGCAGGGGATTGGATGAGAGCAGTTAACCAATGTAAGCTGTCCGGCCGGACAGCTTACATTGGTCAATTTCTCTGCGGGTGTACACCCAATAGAGTGAATGGATTTTTTTCATTCTTTTTTCTCTTCATATTGTTAGGATTGTACTGTAGAACCATAACCAGCATCTAAACGAGGTTATTAATAATTAACAATCTTTGAAATCGTAGACCATAGCTTTAAGTGAAGTGTAGGACTAAATCTTAAGTGTCAGTCTTAGAGATGATTTACGACACTTTGCTGTGTTTTTGGATGATGTCATAGGCATGAACCAATCACTGAATAGATGTCCTTATTTAAGAATATTCTCAGATAAATTCACATTGAATGGTGAAATTCCTAAGAGGAGTAAACAGTCAACACATTTGACAATAAAGAATTTTCAAGACAATACAGGGAGTGCAGAATTATTAGGCAAGTTGTATTTTTGAGGATTAATTTTACAACATTAATAATTAAACAACAACCATGTTGTCAATGAACACAAAAAACTCATTAATATCAAAGCTGAATATTTTTGGAAGTGGTTTTTAGTTTGAGCTATTTTAGGGGGATATCTGTGTGTGCAGGTGACTATTACTGTGCATAATTATTAGGCAACTTAACAAAAAACAAATTTATACCCATTTCAATTATTTATTTTTACCAGTGAAACCAATATAACATCTCAACATTCACAAATATACATTTCTGACATTCAAAAACCAAACAAAAACAAATCAGTGACCAATATAGCCACCTTTCTTTGCAAGGACACTCAAAAGCCTGCCATCCATGGATTCTGTCAGTGTTTTGATCTGTTCACCATCAACATTGCGTGCAGCAGCAACCACAGCCTCCCAGACACTGTTCAGAGAGGTGTACTGTGTTCCCTCCTTGTAAATCGCACATTTGATGATGGACCACAGGTTCTCAATGGGGTTCAGATCAGGTGAACAAGGAGGCCATATCATTAGATTTTCTTCTTTTATACCCTTTCTTGCCAGCCACGCTGTGGAGTACTTGGACGCGTGTGATGGAGCATTGTCCTGCATGAAAATCATGTTTTTCTTGAAGGATGCAGACTTCTTCCTGTACCACTGCTTGAAGAAGGTGTCTTCCAGAAACTGGCAGTAGGACTGGGAGTTGAGCTTGACTCCATCCTCAACCCGAAAAGGCCCCACAAGCTCATCTTTGATGATACCAGCCCAAACCAGTACTCCACCTCCACCTTGCTGGCGTCTGAGTCGGACTGGAGCTCTCTGCCCTTTACCAATCCAGCCACGGGCCCATCCATCTGGCCCATCAAGACTCACTCTCATTTCATCAGTCCATAAAACCTTAGAAAAATCAGTCTTGAGATATTTCTTGGCCCAGTCTTGACGTTTCAGCTTGTGTGTCTTGTTCAGTGGTGGTCGACTTTCTGCCTTTCTTACCTTGGCCATGTCTCTGAGTATTGCACACCTTGTGCTTTTGGGCACTCCAGTGATGTTGCAGCTCTGAAATATGGCCAAACTGGTGGCAAGTGGCATCTTGGCAGCTGCACGCTTGACTTTTCTCAGTTCACGGGCAGTTATTTTGCGCCTTGGTTTTTCCACACGCTTCTTGCGACCCTGTTGACCATTTTGAATGAAACGCTTGATTGTTCGATGATCACGCTTCAGAAGCTTGGCTATTTTAAGACTGCTGCATCCCTCTGCAATATATCTCACTATTTTTGACTTTTCTGAGCCTGTCAAGTCCTTCTTTTGACCCATTTTGCCAAAGGAAAGGAAGTTGCCTAATAATTATGCACACCTGATATAGGGTGTTGATGTCATTAGACCACACCCCTTCTCATTACAGAGATGCACATCACCTAATATGCTTAATTGGTAGTAGGCTTTCCAGCCTATACAGCTTGGAGTAAGACAACATGCATAACGAGGATGATGTGGTCAAAATACTAATTTGCCTAATAATTCTGCACTCCCTGTACATTATAATATACACATTTGAAATGAAAGATAAACACGTTTTCCACCATGTCTTAATTAAAAAATTTAAACTGGTGTGCTGTTAACTGACCTGCCTATATATAGCCTAGAATTTTTTATATAATCAGCCACCATGGATTCCAAAAGAAAACCGAACTGGCGGGAGGAAGAAGCGCTACTGCTTGCTGAATTAGTTGAACAGCGGAATGTTATAAAAGGCAAGTTCAGCCCAACATTATCCAGCACTGACAAAGATGATGCCTGCTCTGTCCAAACGATACCGTTTGATTAACTGCTCATTGTCAAACATTTCAAAAACATTCTTCCTCTTCTAAAAAGATTTGCGCACATCTCTATCTCCTCAGTGCCATCACAAGCCCCTACTGGCAACTCTTAACCACTTGAGAGACCTCTCGAGCTGTCTTAAAAAACTGGGAGAGTAAAAGTGATTCTTAACTTTAAGAAATTTGATAACTTGCTTTTATACTTAAGTTTGAAAGTAGGAGTAAATTGCATCAATTCTCAGCACTTTGAGAAGCTTGATAAATACGGGCCCAGATTTACTAACAGCTTGTGCCCGGCAAACCCAGGAAGACGCACAGTGATAAATGAATGCTGAAAAGGTGTGGACAGGGTTATTTTTGCGGCTAACCTTATTGCATATACAGTTGTAGGAGTTTCCCTTTCAGGTGCAACATTTATTAAATTAATAAGATGAATATTTTAATGAATCACACAAGGTGATTTACAAAGGTTTGCACTCGTAAATGTACTGGTGTTTGCGCCATTATTTACTGTCCAAAAAAAGCATGTCTTAAACCAGATGCTAACGGGTAGATTGCGTTGGTCATTATGGAAATGATCCGGCTGCGTCTGTTCTTTCATTGCGTGCAGAACTATCCACTCCCATCTGCGCTTTTATGGAATTGCACTCTTGCACTAATTTGCCCTGTCTAGTAAATCTGTCCCTTAATGTTACATTTTTCCTTTTAATTTATTCAGACAAATAGTATAGAATTTAATATCAACCGTTTGTCAGTTTTCAGCCATAACATGAAAATAATTATTGCTTAATTTTAATATCAGTTCGTCCATAGTAAAAATAACTCAACTTTGCATTTTTTGAGTCGAGGCCCATTCACACTAAGGATGATATCTATAATAACTATAAAGTTTTAATAATCATTCAAATTCCATGAGAATATGGATGTCCACTCCACAGCTCTAACAATACAGACACAGGGTAACAATATTGTTGAAAATGCTTTCAGAATTATTATTTTTCTTTCTGATGAATGATAATAACATTGACAGCCAATCAAAATTCTCCCAATTTTAAAGAGATTCAGCATTTAAAGCGACAGACAGAAAAACTGCAGCATGCGCTTGGTGTAAACAGTGTTTTTGTCCATTGGTGTGGACACTAATATAGTTAATGTTACAGTTATCATTTTGCTTCTAATATTGCTCATGTTCTTTCAGGTGTTTCAGGCCCAGGTAAGCGCACTGGGGATTCAAACCCTTTCCTGGCGCCTCGTTCTGCTGCCGTGCCCCTCCTCAATCCTACAGGTGCAGGCAGCACTGCAGGTGCTGGGGGACACCTGCTTATGAAGCCCATCTCAGACGCCCTGCCAACATTCACACCTATACCCGTGTCAGCTGAGGCCAGCGGTGGGGCCGTGCTGAAAGATTTACTCAAGCAGTGATTCTCCACCTTGACTGCCACTCAGAGCACTTTAGCTTATCAGGACTCCACGTTCCAGCAGATGGAACAGAAACTGGGCCATGTCACGGATTCAAATATTTACTAAAATGGCTGATTGCCATTAGAATAAAAAAGATAAAGCATCTAAGGGCTGCCCGTGCTCGTTAAATTTGACTAAAACTGAGTCCTAAGTTTGACAGAAGTTTGCAAACTGCGGAAGATTACATTACCGAATATTCTTGTGACATTCTCCCAACATTTATTTAATGTCGTGCAAACATTCAGCTTCTCATTTTTAGACAAAGAGAGGCGTTTAATGTTTTTCTAGTGTGTTGAGAGACTGTCTGATACTGTCTGGCATCCACTACACAAATGGATTTATTAAACCTTTTCCACTTCTGCAAAAACGCTACCTACTCTTTCAAAATCCTCCCGTTTCGAGTGCTATGAATGGTTGGCCGTTTGGTGTGGCAGGTACAATAACAGTTAATCAAGAAGTGACATTTGATCTTGGATTTAGACTGCTGCACATGCAGTACAAGTCATGTTATTTATTTGTACATCAATCATATTTTTCACTGCTTATGCAGTGGGGATAAGCTAAAATGTATTGCAATACTTTATAAGGTAGAAAGAAAGATTATGCATATACAATTTGGAAAATATTGCACACACATGGACGTATAAGAAGAAATTAAAGGATTAAAGTGTAAAAATGACCTGTACATTTTAAAATTGGTGTTATTAGATTATAACAGAGGACCCCTAATTCAACGGGTTCCAATCAAATATTTAAAAATGCCATCTCTTTGAGGCCTAATATGAAGAAGTGGACTTTTTTTTCTCTTTTTTTTTAAATAGAGAAAATTGCCTTAGTAATTCTCTTTTTGGTTACTATATATTTCATAACAGTTGGGTGCACTTGATTATATAGATTTAGGATGCATTTATACATTTTGCGATGGTGTTTATTTAAAGTTGATCGATCCTTTTGAAGTTTTGAAAGATAGCTCATGAAAGTGATATTCAACAACAGTGTTCCTCTTTTCTGCAGAATAAATTCTTCTCTACATATATTTGCATTTTCTCTCTTATGTTTTTTTTTGTGCGCTTGAATGCAATTTTCGCTATTAAGTTGTTATGGTGCCATTCTAATAATTGGTGTTTTTCCTTAGAAATACATCTCATGATAACTATGCAAAAGGAACTCCAGCTGTTTGGTAATTAATCAGTAAATCATCTGATCCTGAAATTGGATTTCCATCAATTCTACGAGACTTATAGGGGTTTGTTGATCTTTTGCGTCTGTTTTTTCTTTCTTTCTCCTGCAGACTATGTAATCGCAAGGCTGTAATTTAAAAGTGCTTATGGAGGCAGTGGTGTAGAGCATTATCAGACCAGATTAACCTCAAAAGGGAATGTCCGTCTCTCCCAATATGTCTCTTGGGAAAACCCTGTCTGGAATTCCAATTGTAGTGTAACCGCGTCTAATACAGCTGCTTCTCGGTAATCTGGTGCGTAGATTCTTGGAACATTTAACCAGTTTAAATCTATAGCGATTTTGACATCCAGTTGTGGATATACAGTATAGTGGCCAAAATTGATGTCTGGAGGGGATATTTGTTTTAATGACCCTACAGTTTGATTAAACCATCAATTATTTGGCAATAAAAGAAAAGAGCTCACAGGAAAAAGCATACATTGACTGACTACAACATAATCAGTTATTAATACTTAGTTGGTTCTGTCTTGCTTTCGCATGTGTTCATAATTTCTTTGTATGAGAGCCTGGCCATGTCTGCGCAATTTGACGTGTTTCATTGAGTTGACTCCAAACACAACTAAGCAATAGCAAATGTTTAAGTTTTTAATAATATTTGAATAAAGGGTGAAGATGTCAATTCTCCTATAGGCTGAACATCCCTTTTGGGCCACTACTGTACGTAAATTTTTTTTTTAAAGAAATTCATATTTTTATTCAGCAAGGATGCATTAAAATGATCAAAAATGCCAGTAAAGACTTAAATAGTATTTTTTGTAATAAGTAAATAAAATGTGTGTTCTTTTTGACTATCCATTCATCCAAGAATCTAGAAAAAAGTATGATGGTTTCCACAAAAACATTAATCATCAGAAGTGTTTCTAACTCTGATAGTAATAAGAAAATGTTACTTAAGCGCCAAAGCACCATATTAGAATGTAGTACATGCTGCTGGTAATATATACATTTTATTATTATCACATTATTACAAGCAATTTCATATAAACATTCACTATGTAAACACTTACTATGCCTTAATGCCACATTTGAATTCTATCTGTGGTGCTCTCAAGCAAATCCATTGAACTAGAAAGTGGAAACACTTTCAAGGTGTTGGACATAGTGAATGTAAGCAGGTGTCAGATTTTAATGCGAGTGCTGCTCACACAGCACTCACAAAGCCAGACAAAATAACCCTGCCCTCACCAGGGAACACCTGCTTCAGCCTCCCACATTCCTTGCAGCCATTTTTCCCGCTGTTAGATTGTGTACATTTGAACCGTCATAACTCTGATGTCTGTTTTATCAGCGTCAGATCAAGTCTAAACCTTTTTTATATCTCAAGATCTCCACCCAAATGGGCTTTTGCCTAGAGGGTGTGTTAATCTGGCAGGCTTTGATCACCCTGAGCCTGAAAATATTTGTATTTCAGAGTCTAATGAATGAGTCATTAAAGAAATGTTCAGTAACATGATGCATTTAATGGCCCACTGAACTATAAGCTGATGTAACTCGAAAAACTTTTCCCCTTCTGCCACACTGTGTATCCCAATTCACTGTTGATACTGAACAGTTGAGTTTTAGTCGTATCAAGTGAGTGTGACAGTGTATTAATGTGACCATTGACTCCATCTTCTTTTCTTTATCCATGCCAAAAAGCTCTGATAAAGTGCCTCAGTCTCCCAGCAGTCTTCCCCGCTGAATTCCGTCCGCATCTGGCTTGCTAGATGCTGCCAAACCCAATTAATCAATAGACAAAAGCAAAGTTGATATAAAATGATACAAAAATTAAAACAAAGTTTGACTATATGTGTCTGCAGCCTTCCAGTTAAGTGTGTGGGCCGAGTGTGTCAACAGCTCAAAGGTTAGCGGTACAAGGTTATTTTAGCATATTTACACTCGGCAATAGCTAATAAGATGCAGGTCAAGGTGTGCTGTCTGCATTTTAATTACTCTGAACTTGAAATATTGGAGTAAGCCGATTCAAACATTTGACTTAAAAATATGATGTAATCTGAAATGTTTAGTAGTAGAAACTTAACTAGCAAAAACTAGCTTTTAACTAGCTTAATTCAATAAATGCCACCTTGCTAATTGGTTATACAATGCTTTGGTAGCATTAGCATAGCACCTGCTGAATGAGTATAACAATATAATATATATATAATATAACAATATAATTAACATATATCTGTTCTCAAATTAAGCTCATGCTCCACACGTCACCATGATGGTAACCCTAAAAAAAAAAACACACACATAACAGAATCTCTTCTAAACTAGCATAAAAAACATTAAACACTACTGAATCTCCTCCCACTTAATGTTAATCTTGCACAAAAAAACATAATATAACACTTAAAGGGTTAGTTCACCCAAAAATGAAAATTATGTCATTAATTACTCACCCTCATGTCGTTCGACACCCGTAAGACATTTGTTCATCTTCGGAACACAAATGAAGATATTTTTGTTGAAAGCTGATGGCTGAGAAAGGCCTCCATTGACATTCAGTACATTTACACTCACAAGACCCATAAAAGGCACTAAAAACGTCATTACAAAGTCCATCTCACTACAGTGGCTCTACAATAATTTTACGAAGCGATGATAATAGTTTTTGTGCGAAAAAAATAAATCAAAATAACGACTTTATTCTACAAGTTCTTGTCTTCCTTGTTGGCCTCTGCCATGAAACTCACGAAGCACCATGACGCATGCGCGAGAATTGACGTAGCGCCGGCGTTCGGGAATCCGTGAAATGCACACTTTAGTCCCATTTTCAGCACTACGCCGAGACCTAAAGCACGATCAATGTAGAATTCAACAGCTCAGATACGGCGCGTCTTCCTCTGCTTGTTGTAAACAAATCTCCTCCTCGCTTCTGGGTCACGTGTCCGAACGCCGGTTCTGTGTCATATTCTCGCACGTGTCGTGGTGCTTCGTGAGTTCACGGCAGAGGCCAACAAGGAAGACAAGAACTTGTAGAATAAAGTCGTTATTTTGATTTTTTTTTCGCACAAAAACTATTATCGTCGCTTCGTAAAATTATTGTAGAGCCACTGTAGTGAGATGGACTTTGTAATGACGTTTTTAGTGCCTTTTATGGGTCTTGTGAGTGTAAATGTACTGAATGTCAATGGAGGCCTTTCTCAGCCATCAGCTTTCAACAAAAATATCTTCATTTGTGTTCCAAAGATGATGTCTTACGGGTGTCGAACGACATGAGGGTTAGTAATTAATTACATAATTTTCATTTTTGGGTGAACTAACCCTTAAATTTTGGCATTTACTGTCCCTTTTGTGGTAAAGCGTGCTGGGAAATCGAAATCCCAGCCCAATTTCGGTTAAATTTAAGTTAGTCTGAATTCAAAGAAACAAGTTCATAAAACTCAAAAGAATGAACCAATTCAGATTACTTAAAATGTGTCAGTTTTGTGAACTCAAAAGAAAGAAAAAAAAGTTTTTAAAAAAATCTCAAGTTCATTTGTTTGAACTAATTTGTTTAATTTGAGTTGAGAGTTTATTTGCGTTTATTTTACTCTGTGTTGAACTTTTTACTTTTTTTTTTTTTACTTTAAAGACCCCCACCTGTTTTGATTTCCTTATAGTTCAAGATGATGTTGCCCTGACATCGTTTTACACACCTACACACAAAAAAGGTGTCAAAATTGTACTCCTAAAAGGTGCATATTAGTACCTTAGAGTACAAATACGTACCTTAAGGTACTACTATGAACCTTTTTGTGGTATAAAAAAAAAAGGTAGCCTACACATGTCCTTTTAAGGGTAGGCCTACTGTCCCAGCGACAAGCTGTTGTACCCCTAAATGTACAATTTTGTGACACCCTTTTTTATCTGTGTGTAGTCCAAATTTAAGATCATAAGTTGTACTTTACTTGTATCCTGAACTACTCTATTTAATAGTGGATGTGGTTGATTGGGTCCGCCGGACGTGATGACTCGACTCCAGTACGTACAGTAGCTCCCTCTAAATTTAAGAAGGCTGGTGAGCCTCACAAGTTAATTATGCGTCATTTTATAGATTCTTTGCTCGGTTTTCCTCATTGCCGTCTTCCTTCTCGGTTTGAGTCTGTGGCAGCTCCCAGAGCGCGCTTTCGTTCCAAAGGGGGCTGTCTATCTTTGATGGGATCCAGCTGTTGGCCAAGTGCTCTGGGGGCCCGTTTATTTGCATTGCTAAACAATCCGTGGAGTGGGCCGAGTACGGAGAAAGCAAGTTTTATTTTTTTATATATATATAGTAAGACCCTCCTCTTACTATTGGTCAATGTTCTTGCCTTCGGTCGACAGGGCGGCCGCAGCGGGTAACCAAAGCCAAGTGTCTCGACATTCAAGTGAACGCGCGTACGCGGAGGGGGCGCTTTGGGCACTTAATTTTGCGCATTGGGTCCTGCGAGCCCGTAAAGGTAGTACAACCTCAAAAGATCAACTCTTTTTCTATTTTTTACGGGTTTGGTTGTGTGACGTTCTTTCCAAGGGAACCACAAGGATCCACATAAACATGTTATTTGAACTACGTGGCTTGAGTTGGTCGACCAACAAAAGGTGAGTTTAATTAGTCAGCTGGGGCTTTATGGCAAGCCGTTTTAGCATACATTACTTACAACTCACTTATGCCACTTATTTATGATTTGCTAAGTAATCCTATATTGACTAGTGTATTTTCACAGACTGTTCATAGATAATAGTGTGACTTATCTATTTAATTAGTACTTAGCTACTCATTTATGTCAACATTCCAGTAGTGACAAGTCAATATTCCATTGTTACTGGTGACAAGTTGCTAATTGCCACTGGGGATTTGTGGTTCATTTCGTAGTACTGGTAACCATTTCAGTAGTTCGGCTATTAATGATCTATTCTAGTTCATTTGTTATAGTATTTATGCCAATTGTAACAAGTAACATCCAACTAGTTACAATTGCGCTTTGTGTGTCATATGTACTGACTAGACAGAGTGGAAACTTTATAATTCAGTTACAAATATTAGTATGATTAAAAATATTACTATTAACGTGGTCTCTATTGGTATGGTAACTAGTTGCAAATGAATACGTGCTTGTATGTAATGAATATGTACTAGTATCTAATAAACAAGACTCTACTAGTGACACATTGAACAGATATTAGTCACTATTGTATTTTTTACTAGAAAAAAGCTAGTACCAAAACAGATACTATATATATTTTAACGATTAAATGTTTGTGTGCATTGTCATAGTACTTCAAAAGAATATGTGAACCATGATAAGAAGTTTGTAAAAAAAATTATCCCACTTTGTGTTTGTGATTATTCTTGGTTTTGAGTGAGCATTTAGAGCTTATTTCAGTGAATGAAGCCTTTTTTTGTTTGTTTTCAAAATGATTTACTGAGATATTTTCTTTTTTATTTGTAGAATGTTGTCAGTTTTAATATGTATCATATGCTGCATTCACTCTGTGAAAAGCCAGGTAAGTGAGTTTCAGTTTTTTTCTCCTTGAGTCATTCAAGCATGCCACTGTTGTTTGATGTGTGTCGTAATAAGAGTAGTTTTACTTTTTCTTTGCTTTTCTGGTGCTGTTGTACATCTTTAGCACATATAGACATATGATAGCAATGCCAAACTCCTTCACAAATCCTTCATGCTGCACAGAATGAACCCTGTAAAATGTTGTTTATCAATTGGATTGATTATGAAATCCCTGTTTCTCTCCAGTCATGCACAGATGGATTTACTTATGACCGCCGTGCCAGACAGTGTATCGGTTAGTGGCTCATCAGCTGTCATGGTATTATTATGTTCATCAAGAACTTGTATTTCAAATACAGCTGTTCATGGCATTTCTTACATATACTTTCAGACGTTGATGAATGCCGGACACTGCCAGACCCATGTCGGGGTGACATGCAGTGTGTAAATCAGAACGGTGGATACCTGTGCATCCCCCGTGGACTCTATTCCCAATCTTATGCCCGCAACAGCCCACGCACCTACCCTGAGCCTTCCTATCCTGAAGAGTCCTACCCTGACAGATCACTTGGATATTCTGAACCGTTTATTCCTAACGGTCCTCCTGTGGGAGCAGGCCCTGGTCCAGGCCCCGGCCCGAGCTACCCAATAGTGAGCCGGTCCACTCCCTGCCTTCTCGGATATACGCTTGGTGTTGATGGCACTTGTGTTGGTAAGTTTGCCTCATGGTTCTGTACATTTCAGCATCCCGAACAACCTAATTGATTATGGAGGTGTTGGTTAAAGATGGTACTAGAAAAGGTTGTAGGTTCAAACTCTCAATATTTGAACACGTCTGGCTTGGTCTAGTCTGAATCAACCATTTAAAAATGTTTTAAAATTAAATTGTATTTGTGTATAGAAATATAAATTCATGGACAATTACTACCAGCCAACATTTATATGTGGGGCCCATATGGGTATGAAATGGACTGAAAAATGGGCCCCATATAGGATTGTCCGCAGTTTCATAATGGCCCCATGTTAGTTGCCCACGTGGATTTCATATAGCATGGCACTTGCCACTAGGTGGGACCCAAGTGGGCAACATGCACAAGACCCATCTCGTCTCAGCTTTAACCCAGACAACATTTATATGTGGGGCCCATATGGGTATGAAATGGGCTGAAAAATGGGCTCAATATGGGATCGTCCGCTAGTTCCATAAAGGCCCCATATTAATTGCCCACATGGATTTCATATAGGATGGCACTTGCCACTAGTTGGGACCCAAGTGGGCAACATGCACAAGACCCTTCTCAGTCCCAGCAAAAATGTAATTCAATACTTTAGACCAAAATAGTTTAGTCAGTTAGGAGTGTGCAAATTTTAGTCTGGAATAGGGTGACCAGACGTCCCCGGTTTCTGAGGACAGTCGGTTTTTGGTGTTCTGTCCCTGTAAATGTCCCCGTTTTACAGCTCATTCAAAACAACCCACAGATATATTGCAAAAAAAAGCACCCAACCAATATACAGCAGCCTGCTGGTTTTAAGAGCAATCGTGTAGTGATTATTTTCACCAGCAGATGGCGCTGTGAGATACACTAACTCTACTTGGTCGCAGAACGTAACCGAGAGCAGTGCACCATATTAAATACAATTATAAAATGTTCAAATATGTGTTAAATAGTTTTATTTATCATATTTATGTTGTTTTATTTTTGTAATGTGTTTAAAGGTCATATTATAATATTGTTTTGAACTGCTTGTTATTTGTTGTTTTTGCGTTGAATTGTATTAAATCCAGACCAAAAATCCTAATAATCAATCTAAATCATAATAATTATTAATGTTTATAATAATATAGTGAGCCCACATCTAAAACAACAACAACAACAAAACCCTGTTTTTTATTTAAAAGATAATAACAAATTAGATTTTAGTGATATTTTGAACACTCTAATAGGAAATGTTCCAGTTTTCATTTCAGTTCAAATCTGGTCACCTTAGTCTGGTAGTGTAAATTACCATATATAATAATATATGTCAACTAATGACAGATTTGTTTATCAGATTAGCTTTAGCGGTAGCAATTTTTTAAGTGTGTTTATATGCCAGACTGAGATTTAGTTTCAAGTTTCTAATTCAAAAGTTTTGTGAGTTGGGATGGTGACTAGTAGAAAAGAAATATTGTATCTAATAGCATCTATCTAATGAACATGGACTCTCTTACAGTCACTTACAAGAAATCCCTACTAGTGACAAACGGAGTATATATTAGTGACTATTGGATTATTTACTAGAAATTAAGAGCTAGTAACAAAACAGATACTAGTTAGTTTTAAACATTATCATGTCTTGCATTGTGCTTTAAAAGAATATGTGAACCAATTATTTGCATATGATAAAGTACCGAATTCAAGATAAGTGCCCAAGAAGAACTTCATATATTCTAGCATATATAAAGCCAGTGTAATGCATAACGCAAGCTAAGAAGACTCTTTGAAACATGGTCAATACTCACTCTGGTTTACATCAGGTTGTGGTCTTGTGTTTACTTCATTTTCTGCAATGAGCCATGGGTCTTCTTGCTTTGAAATGAAGCAAAGACTCAGTTCTGTGCTGAACTGTAATTTAGTAATGGCTGCGGTGGGCTGAGTGGCATCTTAAAGACTTCAGCAGAATGAATCTCGTAATTTTGACTGGATAATTAGTGTGGAACCACCAAATACCTTGGAACCTCAGAACAAACTACATCTTGTGAATGGGGTAAGAAGACACACAGGACCTGGCGTTAAGCCCTGCTCACTGTTCCAACTTTACAAATACAACAAGATTATTTGAGTTTCTAATGCACTGGGATAAATCATCAGTTTGTAACTGACTCTATGTGGTCTGTTGAAGTTGTTGAGCTGAATGCGGTGTCATTGATATCTCCTGTGTTTTATTGCTTTCATCTAGATGGGTGTTATATATTGTGTTG
This sequence comes from Romanogobio albipinnatus, assembly GCA_023566225.1. Taxonomy (NCBI): domain Eukaryota; kingdom Metazoa; phylum Chordata; class Actinopteri; order Cypriniformes; family Gobionidae; genus Romanogobio; species Romanogobio albipinnatus. The sequence goes on along the minus strand of CM042258.1, from coordinate 27,730,263 downwards.
TCGGAGTCTTTATGTGTGTCAGCGTGTTGACCTATTTCACGTGCCATTTGATAAATGGTAGCGCAAATAACTGCACGCTCTATTTTTTCGATATGGTCTGCGGATTTGTCTCGAGTTGGTGCCAGTCTTGCAGTTAATGCATTCTCCAGTCTTCTCTTACTCCTCTGCAGAAACACACAGTGATAGATTTGTTACCTTTTGAGCCCAAGATGGCAGTGTTATAAAGAAGATAGATGCACAGATGCACTCATGAATGCGCTTTTGCACACATGCACATGTCCTGACCTGGGAAATACTTGGATTGTGTAATGAAGATGAATGTTATGTCCTGACTTTGGACACAGAGAAAGGTCTTGTAGAGCCACTGAGACATTCAGTACAACAGCACTGGATAAATCGTGAAAATCGTAAAGACAAACCATTGCGGTTTCTCAGCAATCTGTGGTTGTTGGTGCCAAACGTGAGGTCATTGGTTGTTGAATGTAATCTGTCATTGACCAGCTGTGCAACTTGTGAGCTTCCTTTGTACAGTGTACGTTCAGTATTTATGTATGTTAAGGGATGCTGTATTTATGTATGTTAATGGAAGAGAAACTGTACAGGAAGCGTGTTAAACCATTCCATCATTCATCCTACAGGTACTGATGTGGTGTTTCTAAAAACTAGGGAATGCCCACTCCCTGCCAGTGGCGCTAAGATGTGACAGACTGAAACAGTCAACCCAGTCAGTGCCTGAAATGTGTCCATCATAACCCCCATCAATCCTGTACTTATAAACCCATGCAAACCTCTGAAAGACAGTTCAGTTCAGGTGAAACTTGAGAAAATAAGATCTAAAGCTCACTTATGATTCCGGAATGTGGATGCCTTGCATCAAAATTCAAGAATGATCTTATTCTAGGTGGGAACTTGAAACAGTTCCAAAATGTTGATTTGTCAAGTTGAAACTTGCCTACTCAGGCTGTGGGACTGTAACTGGTGTCTGTCAGCAAACGGAGAGTATCTGTAGTACCGCAGACTAATTAATGTGTTTTAGCTTAGTGGGACTGGAAATTGTGGTATGATGTCACTATTAGCTCTGAATCACTGAACGTAACTGTACTAACTGTAATGCTATTTTTAACAAATGTACCGTTCCAATGTTTGGGGTTGGTAAGATTTTGTTTCTTTTTGAAAGAAGTCTCTTATTCTCACCAAGGATGCATTTATTTGATCAAAAATACAGTAAAAACAATAATATTGTGAAATAATATTATAAATGTGAAAGCTGTTTTCTATTTTAAAATAAAATGCATTCATGTGATGGCAAAGCTGAATTACTCCAGTATTCAGTGTCACATGATCCTTCAGAAATCATTCTAAAATGCTGATTTGGTGCTCAAGAACTTATTTTAATCTGTGTTGAAAACATTGTTTAATATTGTAACACTTTACTTAAAGCCCTTATGTACAATGCATTATAAAGGTATTCATAATGTATGTTATAATGCATTATATCTTTTCAAAAATAATTGTAACCAAAGTTATGATGCGTTCGTCATGTGTTTTAATGCACTATACTTTCTAAATGTGCGTTCAATGATTAGATAAGGATTATAATGTATTATATCTGTGGTTACAGTTTTTCATGAGACCATACAATGTATTATACAGTGATTTACAAGGCATACATAATGCATTCAAATTACTTTTATAATGCATTATGCATAAAGGCTTTAAGTAAAGTTTTACCTTTTAATATTTTAAGAAACCGTGATACTTTTTTCCCCCAGGATTCTATGATGAATGCATATGAATCTTTTGTATCTCTTTTGTAAATCTTTTGACTTTACTGTCACCTTTGACCATCCCTACTGAAAAAAAGTATTAATTTCTTACAGACCCCAAACTTTTGAATGGTAGTGTTCAGATTTCATTCATTTACACATATCAACCATTGCATTTTGGACTTTCTGTGTGACGTCAGTGTAGAACGGTGTAGATCATGCTGAATGAGCAGCTCTTAAAGGGATAGTTCACCCAAAAATGAAAATTAGCCCATGATTTATATGACATTCTTCTTTCAGACGAATAAAATCTGAGTTATATTAAAAATGTTCTGGCTAATCCAAGCATTATAATAGCAATAGCAGTAATAGTTGCTCTGTTTTTGAAGTCCATAAAAAATGCATCTGTCTGTCAAATAACATGGTCCACACGGCTCCGGGGTGTTAATAAAGGCCTTCTGAAGCGAAACGATGCGTTTGTGTAAGAAAAAAATCCATATTTAAACATTTATTTATATACAGCCGTCCCCGCACCATCACTTCCGGTGAATAAGGTCAAAATACATGCAAAATACGGGCATGATCATAGATATATAGACTCCTCATTAGTGCCTGCGCGGATCGGTCGAATGAAGCATCTACGTATATATATCTTTGATCGCGCCAGTATTTTGACCTTATTCGCCAGAAGTTATGGCGCTGGGAATACTAGATGACATTCGTCTGATAAGAGGTAAATAACATAAATACTGTTCGGTTTCTCGCAGAAACCGATGGTTTCGTGTCTTAAGACATCAATGTGTCGCCACAAGCCGCATGGTTTAATATGGATTCGTATGTCTAGGTGTTTTTACTCTCATTGCTCTCATACTCTAAAATATCCCCATTGACATGCATTATACGACTATCACACTGCAACGGTTGGAGTTAAAAATCTTCATTTGTGTTCTACTGAAGAAACAAAGACACCTACATCTTGGATGCCCTGGGGGTAAGCAAATAAACATAAACATTTCGTTTTTGGGTGAACTATCCCTTTAAGACAGAGTGGCTGGAGATATTTTTGATTCTTAAGATCTGCCTGGTTGGTTATTTTCAAATGTTCACATGCTAATGGTACTTTCTGCTATTATTTTGCTGTATTTATTTTCCTCTAAAAAACCCTCTTGCACTAGAAATTCCACACTAAACGTAATTACTACCCTGGCTTGCTGTTCACCTCATGCTAGTATGATGATTCCTGCTAATTCACATATGCTATGTGAAGTGCTGCTTGAACTAATACAGTGGTGGATTGTAAATGCCTTTGATATAATTTAAACAACCATGTGTGTGGCAACAGATCGTGGGCATTAAATCTCTGGAGTGCATATAGTAGCAAGAGCTTTGAGTTGGTGCCAGATTATTGGGTCCTGGATTAACCTCAACCTGTTTGTTCATATTAATCATCTACAAGTTGTCTATGCCTGGACAGTTTAGACTTGCATGTTTCTTTATTGTTGAATTGTTTTGCTTTAATATGACAAGCATGTCCTGACTGTTATGAGTATGAATTCTAACACCCATCATTCTAACAATTCTACAAATTCTCCACCCTCTTCTGTTTGTTTATTAAATATTTTTGCTTATTTGATTTTGCATTCACCTATAAATTAGAGTGTTATGAACTCATTTTAACACATTTTACCACGTGTAAAACCATTTCATAGAATTGGAAATATTTTCCAATTACGATTAAAGTCTTCAGATTCAGTCTTGGCTTACTTTTAAGGAATAAAATATCTCTGATGTGAAGATTACCTCAAACACATCTGGTATTTGGACCCCTTGTTAAGTTTAATGAGTTGTAGCATAGTAAACTTGTTAAAGGTGCAGTTAAAGTCTTGACTCCGACCACATGAATGATATCACCCGCAGACAATTCATATCATTGATCTGTTTTCCTCTTTTACACGCAGAAATGTTGAACTCTTTTTCGTTTACACACCATGTCTTTCCTCTGACCTTCATTTAAATCATGTGCAAAGTGTACAGAAGTCTCTTTTGCTGTTCCCGCATCAGATCTGATCCCAAAAATGCTGGCATTCCCAGAATGCCCCAGATCCTTTTACCACAGATCAGACGTGTGATAGTACACATGTAATCCAGATGCTCTCCTTCACTCTCTGGGGTCCAGCTGGTCCTGAGCGGGTTTTTTTTTTTTTTTTTTTTTGTCTCATGTGGACTGCATCTCTGCTATCAGACCTGGCTGTAATGATTCCATCTCATAATAATGCTTTGTGATGTCTATTACCAACAATCTGTGTAATTGTTAAGGATCTGAGCTGCAAACACAAAGTGACTGCCTTTGTGATTACTGTATAGTAAGGCACTTTCATTGAAATGTCAAAAGCAAGTGAATGGGTCATTTAAAACTCATTTAAAATTAGGCACTGAAGAAAGGTCATGATGTAACCCGAAACATTTGCCATTCCCCAGTAAAGCGGTTTTCTTTTATCTAGCATTTGCTTTTTATCTTCATAGTATTGTCCAGGCCTTTTTGCCGACTTTTGTCTATTTGGATTATTGTTGCTTATGCTTACACACCTAGACTTTCTGGACTTTCAGGCATTGTGAAGTAATTTATTATGGAATTACAGCTCGGTTTGCCAGGACCCATTGCATCAAACTATCCATATAGTAACAGTGGGACTGTTGGCAGCTTTGACCCCAACCCACGACTCCATCATGCCCTCATCACTTTTATAGTAACATTTGCTTTCTTTTAAAACATGTGACCTCATGGTCTGAGAACCAAGGGTGCTTGTTCGGGTATTTAAGGAATACAATGCCCTCATAAGGAATTGTGCTGATAATGAGCGAGCGAGAGTGCAACAGGGAGATATGAATTCCAGTTTTGGAAATGTGTTGTGTAAGACTAGTTATTTGTGTAAGATGTGATTAGTAAGGTAAGATTTATGAGGCCAGGAATGGAGTTTGAGTTGTAACAGACCTGCTAAGCATGAAGTAAAGAGCATCGGTCCATAGGGCAAGCTAGATTAATGCAACTTCATAAATCAGAAGAGCTCATTGTACGTTACATATACCAAGGGAAACAGATGGATTGTGTCAGGTGAGTTTCTAAATCTAAGCAGTGGGAAAAGCACAAGTGAACTGAACTGACAGTGTCTTTTATAATTTTTTTTTTTTTTAGATGTTGACGAATGTGAGACAGAGTCTCACCAGTGTAACCCGACTCAGGTGTGTATAAATACAGCCGGTGGATATACCTGCTCATGTACTGAGGGCTATTGGCTGGTGGGCGGACAGTGCCAAGGTAAGATTACGAATGTCTGGGCATGGTACATGCTTTAATTATTGATGTCTATATGCCAAGCGACACAACATTACATTACACAGTTAGTCCTGTAATAGTCCAGTTTTCATGATTCCAGTGTTAAAGTACACTACCATTATTTTTAAATAAAAATATAAAATTATTTTTATTTATCAAGGGCACATTAAATTGATTAAAAGTAAAGACATTTATAATGTGTCTACTTCAAATAAATGCTTTCTAGTAAAGAATCCTAGAAAAATGCTTCACAGTTTTCACAGAAATGTTAGGCAGCAAAAAATAATATTTATAATGAATGTTTCTTGAGCAGCAAATCAGCATATTAGAATGATTTCTGAAGGATTGTGTGATGCTTAAGAATGGAGTAATGGTGCTAAAAATTCAGCTTTGTCATCACACAAATAAATTACATTAATTGATATAATAAAATAAATAATATTGCACAATATCACTTTTAAATTTGGTCAGCCTTGGTGATCATAAGAGACTTCTTTCAGAAACATTTAAAACATCTTACCGACCTCAAACTTTTGAACAGTAGTTATATTATAAACGTTACTTGTTTAACAGTTCAATTATATGACAATTGTGTTATTATTTCACAGTTACATGATGCGATAATCTAGTTATTATTTGACACAAAGTCTCTTAATTCAGTTGTGACAATTGTTTTGCATATTTAGTGCTCTCTAACTCACCTTTCTTTAGATATTGATGAGTGTCGCTATGGTTACTGCCAGCAGCTGTGTGCTAACGTCCCTGGCTCATATTCCTGCTCCTGTAGTCCGGGATTCCTCCTTAATACAGATAGCAGGACATGCCAAGGTGCACATATGCACATGAACATACTCATATTGTTTTGATCATTACAGTTTAGCGTAAAGTTAAGTTGAGAGTTAAGATAAACTTCTTCCATCTCTCCTTTATTCTTCCTTATTCCTTTTCCTCTCTTGCCAGATGTGGATGAGTGTGACACAACTCCATGCTCTCACGACTGTTTGAACACATACGGCTCATTCATGTGCACCTGTCAAGAGGGGTTCGAGCTCGCCTCTGATGGGACCACCTGTAATGGTAAACCGGGAGGAGAAGAGATGATTGGAAAGGAGGAAGATAGGGGACATAAAACAGGACAGTCCAGTTTAGAGGTTTTTAGAGAGAGGTTTAAGATGCGTGTTGCCTGTATTTGTGTGTGAGTTTGTACTTTGATATTGTGTAATGCAGTGGTTCTCAAAGTGTGGTACGAGTACCACTAGTGGTACTCAGGTTGCCTCTAGTGGTACGCAGAGGAATCACTAAATAAATTAATGTTAAAACACATTCATTTTAATTTAATCTTTATTTGATTAGTTTATTTACCTGTATGTAAGCACAGTGCAGTGTTAATGTACAAACTGCGTATTTACGATGTTAAAGTGGCTGACAACAAAAAATATTCTTATAAGGAATAAACTGCCTCGTTTTTGAACTGTGCAGAGCTGTAGCTGAATAGTTAGGCCTACTACGCTACTGTATTTTAATGTTGGTCATTATGGTCGTACTTGGAGAGCTAAATATATAAAAAGGTATAAAAAGTTTGAGAACCACTGGTGTAATGTGTTTACCTTCATCAATACATTGTTCTCAGATCTGGACGAGTGCAGTTTCTCAGACTTCCTTTGTCAGCACACGTGTGTGAACACACCAGGATCATTCTCCTGCGTGTGTCCGCCTGGATATTATGTGTATGAGGATGGAAGGAGCTGCGAAGGTATCAGTACATTTTTATATCATCATGTTTAGTTTACTGTCTTTGTGGGGACTCTCCATAGGCGTAATGGTTTTTATGCTGTACAAACTGTATTTTATATCCCCCTAACCCTACCCCTAAACCTGCCCATCACAGAAAACTTCCTGCAATTTTACATTTAAAAAAAAAAAATGATTCTGTATAATTTATAAACTTGTTTCCTCATGGGGACATCAATTTAGGTCCCCACTGTGACACGGTCCCCATTAGACACTGTGTGATCCGGTTGAAGTCCCCACCGTGATATAAAAACATAAACGCACACACACACTTGTATCTTCAGATTGTCCCCAAAATGTTAGAATATTTCACATCTGCACAATTTAGCTTCCTTTATGTTGATGGTTTTGTTGTTATTGTTGCTGCTGTTAATGATGATCATGATCAGGATGACCTGATAACCTGACTCTCTTGTGTGTTTGATTTTGAAGATCTCAATGAATGTGAGTCTGGTAACAACACCTGTACAACAGCACAAGTGTGTTTCAATTTCCAGGGAGGTTACACATGTCTGGACCCACTTAGATGTGATCAACCTTACATAGAGCTCAGTGACAAGTGAGTTTATGAATGCTGGTGGTAGACAACTTGTTTGCTATAGTCAAAACATGAAGTCAGTCATTTGACTTATTGGTTTATTGTTGAACAGATGCAACATGTTGTTACATTTCTCTTTCTCTCTCAGTCAGTGCATGTGTTCTGCGGAGAATCCCGCATGTCGGGAAAGACCCTTTACTATCCTGTACAGGCATATGGATTTGTCTTCTGGCCGCAGTGTTCCTGCCGATATATTTCAGATGCAGGCCACCACACGTTACCCTGGAGCATTTTACCTCTTTCAGATCAAGTCTGGCAACGAGGGGCGAGAGTTTTACATGCGGGTGAGTGAGTGGGTTTCGACATATCTGATGTCTGTTGTAAAACACTTGCACTACCATTCAAAAGTTTGGGGTCAGGTTTTTTTGTGTGTGCTTATATTCTGCAAGGATATAAATGCTGTTCTTTTGAACATTCTATTCATTAAATGATCCTGAAAAAATGTGTCCGGGTTTCCACAAAAATATTATAGGGGGTGGGTAACTTAATTTAATCTCATGTTAAAATTTTGTACCTACAGAGTAGTATTGCATCCTTTATGTCTCAAAAAAGTATTTAGTTTTATTAGATTTATAAAAGACAGGTAAGCTGTACCGACTCTTTCAGAATAAAGCCGAGCTCCGGGAGGCGTGCAGTGCGTGGAGCTAAAATGTCACGCGCCAGACTGGACACGCGCTGTGAATGACTGCCGCGCTTACCTCAGCTCTGCTCAGCTCTCGTGATGAATGAAATCTGACTCCTGCTGCGTCTGTGCCGTGCCTTTCATTCAGCTCACTCACACTTTATTGAAAAGACACGTTCAGTTTTTAATTGTAGTGTCTGTTCTCTAACTGAACTAAATGATTGTATTACTTTATGAAAATCAAAACGACGGTGGGGGCGGTGTCATGGTGGGCAAGGGATAACCAGTAGTGGCTTTGGGAGTGGCCTCAGCGAAGCAAGTGCATTCTGGGAGTTGTTGTCTTTAATCCACATGAGTCTTTTCTCAGTCTAGAAACCAGCAAATTAAAAAATAATTTCACATTTCTACGACATAAATGAGCCCGTTTAAATACACATTCATCTTCCCAGCGCTGAAGTACCCCTTTAACAGTGTAAAAAATACTCAGAATGCAAGAAATAGCATTAGACCCCCCCCCCCCACCCCCCCTTAAGTAGCACAACTGTTTTCACAGCTGTAATAGAAAATGTTTCTTAGGCACCAAATCAGCATATTAGAATGATATCTGAAGGATCATGTGACAATGAAGACTGGAGTAATGATCCTGAAAATGTGGCTTATTTTATTTCACAATATTACAGTTTCTTTCAAAAACTTTAAAAAAAACGTACCAACCCCAAACTTTTGAAGAGTAGCGTATATATAAAGGTGACCACTAGACGGAGCTGTAGGATTTCTGTGAGTAATTCTGAGCTTTCTGTCAGAATTACTCAGGACTTTGAGGTTTGGCTCCAGTGTGTCCCTTAATGAACAAGCTCATGAAACCATTGAAAGAATTCATCTGTGAAGAGAAAGATTGTCAAAATCAGCATTCATTTATAAAACATGAATTATTTACTATTGTGTCAGCACCTGTGCTGTGAAATGAAATAAAAATACTTTCTTATTAACTTAACATTTTTAATTTGACCTTTTTTCTTTTTCTCCACCAAAGCAAACCAGTAATATCAGTGCAACATTGGTTCTGGCCCGGCCCATTAAAGGACCGAAGACCATCGTTCTAGACCTAGAGATGGTTACCGTTAATAACGTCATCAACTTCCGAGGCAGTTCAATCATCCGCCTCACAATATTTGTCTCCGAACATCCATTCTGAGGCTTTACAAATGAACCTCTGACCTCTCACCTCTTCATGGCCCCATACCTCCATCATGGACTTCCTGTTACTGCACTACCCGTCCGGCAGCTGCATTTCGTTTTGTTCTGTGTTTCTGGACTCTCATGTGGTCATCACCCTCTCTGCCTGCTCTCTCGTGGGTGGAGCTTGTGTTGATCTTTGATATTTCATGATGCAGGTTTTTTATTAGGCTGCCTGGCTGTCGCAGTCACAAACATGTACCAGTAAACAGAAGAATATTTATGTTGTGTTTCTTTTGTCTCATTTGTTTGTATTTCCCATTGTGCATTTTCTTCCCCCAATTGCAAATTCTTTTTCTTTTTTCTTTTGTAAAGCTGGATTTGTTTGTCGATACTTTTAGTGGCACCTGTCACTGTGAATGTGAGTTTTTCAGCACACCTTTCATTAGATCTTGACCTTTGAATACCCCAAACAATGAGAGAGCTGCTAGGCTTGCACATGCTACAAAATCTTTAAAAAAATATTCTAAATAACTCGGACAGGAGTCTGCAGTGTATCTTCAGCACCTGTTACCCAGGCAAACCTAAGAAAAAGTCATTGGTTTGGCTTCTAATCATTGCATCTGTGCCGAATTTCCTCTGTGTATCTGTTTTTTATTTGACAGGTAAAGAGAGCCTGGTCAATCAATAAACACAAATTTGATGACCTGAAACTTTTGCGAAACGTTTGTTTTTGCAAATTTAGACTGATGCATAGAAAGTTAATCATGGGCATTAAGTGATTGTTATTAAAGGTGCAGTCCGTAACCTTTTTGGTTAAAACTTATCAATTCCAGCTAAGCTATCACATGTGAGGATGCTGCAGGTTGCAGATCATTTATAGCCTTTTCTCACAGCAGCTGGAATAATTAAACTTATCATATTGATATCGGATTCGGATTGTAATCTAGAAAGGTCCAAACTACAATCATCAGTGACAACTGGAGATTCATCCATAGTCAAAAGCAAAAGTTTAGACTGTAATACTAATCTTATACTCAAATACTCATGAAAACATTAGATTTATCCACGCTGAGGAGCCGATTCACAACCCACGTAAAGATGATAATTCCGCAAATAACTGCAATTGTAGGTTTCAAACGGAGATGGTGACAAAGAGGCAAAACTTACGGACTGCAGCTTTAATTTTAAAGTGTTAAATAAAACAAGATTATTATTATTATATATAAAACATTAGAGAGAAAGGGGTGGGGGTGTTATAACCGTATACACATTTTATATAGGGTTAATTCAGTGTAATTGTGGCATTCCCCCCATCCCCCCCAGTCATCAAATGAGTCCCAAATTCCAATACTGTATATAGACTTGTACCGGCGGGCACTAGGGCCCAGCCGTAGGCAGAAGTTTTCTCGCTCACTGGAAGCTTCAGGCGCACCTGCTGCACTCGCGAGCTCAGAGATTTCAGCTCCTCGCGGACAGCAGCACAGGTATGTACTACATGATTCATTAAACGCAAACATAATGTTTTTGGTTAGAAAGGAAAATGGCTTTAATCTTAATTGTTGAAATAATTGTAATTTTATTATATAGCTTATATAGTGTATATAGCTATATATAGCTTAGAAAAGTGTATTTCTTTAACTTGGGCTGCACGGGCACTTTTTTATAAGCTACCTCATCTTTTTTTCTATTAAATGAAGCTTACATTAAAACTGTGTGGGAAACTAAAATACATTTTAGTGAATTTATTGTGTTCATTGTTAGGATTTTGAATTCGTTGTGGCGTCATTTCCACCACAACAACCAATTTTGCCATTAAGGTTTTCTCAAACTGTATTGTAGGCCTATTTACCAAGGAAATAACAGTGCCAGTGAAAAATATGTTTATGAGGTGAATATATCAAGGTAGAAAAAAATAAATATGAAAAACCAAGGTAAATATCACAAATTGAATAAAGTTGAACAAAATATTTCCATTCTGTGCCATTTCCATTCAAGCTTTAATCCTTAGCAATACACAGAAATTATCTTTAGAATAAAACGTCCATCTCCTATCACAATAATTTCCACCAAAATGTATTAAACGCAGAACACGTAATGCAAATGACATTGTGTTGGAAATGTTGTGTATTTAGAATTCTGTCGTGGACGGTTTGACATTATCTAATTCTTTGGTTACGTTTTATTTTGATCGTCCACTGTAGACACTAACTAACTTCTTCTAACTTTAAGTAACTTTGAAACTACTTATCAGCTAACTCTCTATATTTGTAGACTGTTAGGTTAGGGTTAGTAGAATAAGTCGTGTACTTGCAAAGTTACTTAGTCAGTAGAGTGTCTTTTGGGGGAACATCAAAATAAAGTATTAGTAGATAGCAGACAGTCTACTAATGACTGGTAGTTCACATGTAGTTGCAAAGTTACTTATGGTTAGTAGAATGTCTGAAGTGAAAAGAAGTGTTACCAATTGTTTTTATGTGTTTGGTTTGTGCAGATACTCAACATGACAGAATGTATCAAAAACTGCTGCAGGGCATTTATGTCCAAGGAAAACGAACCAGAGATTCAGAGTGAGATTCAGAGATTCTCTCTCTCTCTCTCTCTCTCTCTCTCTCTCTCTCTCTCTCTCTCTCTCTCTCTCTCTCTCTCTCTCTCTCTCTCTCTCTCTCTCTCTCTCTCTCTCTCTCTCTCTCTCTCTCTCTCTCTCTCTCTCTCTCTCTCTCTCTCTCTCTCTCTCTCTCTCTCTCTCTCTCTCTCCCCCCCCTTGCTCCCCATCCCCCCTCTCTCGCTCCCCATCCCCTCCTCATGATTGTTCTTTCTATAATGCATACACACACACATATCTATAAATATAAATACATATATGAATTATGAAAGATGTATTTGTATATATGTTTTTTTTTTTAGTGATTAAGGTTCGACCTCCCGGTAAATTAACTGTTGAGTCTAATGTAAAGAGGAATGTTGGCGTATCAGAGGATTATCTCCTGTCTAAACTGCCTCCGGACGGCCGGGAGGTTCCATTCATCATCCCAACCTTCAAACCCTCCTACATCCAGCCGAGAGGGGCGCAGTACTCTGGCTACAACATCGGGCAACAGAGTAAGCAATATTACTCAGATGAGATTTATCTGTTAATCACATCATTTTATTTATTTAGTTAAACTTATTTTATTAAATCACAATTGTGTGTACAAATTTGATTTGAATGATTTCAGGTGCCACAAGGACCACCTATGCAGAAAGGAAGGCAGAGCTCGCAGGAGCCAGTCAAAGAATGTATGACCCTGATTTGAACAGCAGTCATATGATCAGCTACGTGTCACCAGGCTCATTGAGACGCCCCACTCTGAAAAATAGACCACACAACAGCCCTGGCACAGGTGAGATACCTTTTAGATCTAAAACACAAAGCCAGATGGTTACATGGGGCAATTTTCCCTCTGTTTATTATCTGTGTGTGATGTGTAAAGAATGAATTTACTGTCCAATTTCACTTCCTCGACTCGTAGCATCATTTAGCACGTAACTTCTCAGCATGTAACCTCAAATATTTATGTTTCCTACACACCTGTGCATAATCCTTCTGTTTTATTCCTTCTCCTAAATCCCCTATTGTTCATGGCAGATTTGCATTGCAATGTCCCAGATCGTATTGTTGAGAGGCCACATTCAGATCAGTCTAAATGCTTTGTTTTCAGTGGCTGAGCATGACACAATTGATGAAGACATTTTAAATGGAATCACTTCTGTTGCATGAAAAAATTATCTGATGAACTAAATCAACAAGACTCTTCCTAAAATCAGTTAAATTATTTGTGTCTTTTACTGGTTTAGAACACAGTGGCAAAGAAAGACTCAGTCTGTCCATGTTTGATTTGTCAAGCCCTCAGGGTCATGTACAGGTGAGTTGTACACACACACACGTTTCCATATTTTCATATTTTATTCAAACTGCGTGTTTTATACCCTAAAACTAACCTATCCATCACCGAAAACTTTCAGAAAGATTTTCAAAAAACATAATTTATGATGATTAAGTTGTTTTGTTAAGTTAAATTTCTGGTATTACTATCCTTATTGGTATATTTTGTCCCCACAATAGGGAATACCTGAACCACACAAACACACACACCTCACTTAACAACCCATTCCATAAAACTGTATCATAATTAAAACTGCAGCTTTCAAGTGCAGCTGAGATCCTGTACACCTGTTCACACATGAGCTATTATTAGAATGTATTCCTGTTATGGAAATGTGTTGCTTAAGAACTTATTAATTCTTACTTTCAATATTCAAAAAGGCTGCGCTGCTTAATATTTTTTTTGTGGAAACCGCGACGCATTTTTATTTAAAAATAAAAGACCACATATAAATTGTTACATATAGTAAACATTATTTATGATTATTATTTATCATTAATTATACAAACATATTCTTTTTCAGAGAAAATGGCACAACTTAATATGTTTAATTCATTTAATATATTTAATGGTAATATATTTAATAGCTTAATTATTGACTTTGGTTATCATACTATTTCCATGCTTTTTCAGATCACTATCACCATTAAGAACTCTTTGAATTATAAATCACCTATGGCACTATTAAGCAGGAGTTTGATTTGAGCCGGGTGAAGTTTTTTTATTGTTAAAGTTAAATAAAGAGTCAGTTTGAGGTCTTTTGCATTTGCATCAATCATAACTGATTAAATTCCTGAGTTAAGTGTGGTGTATATGCACTGATACTTTGCTGTTTAATGATTGCAGTGCTGTTGTTCAGTAACATTTTTTTCCTCTCTTGTTCCTCCAAGCGTTATGATTCTGTATCCAGTGTCCAGAGCAGCACATCCTCCTTTCAGGATTCCTTTGGGAGCAGCCGTAGTCTAGGTAACCATTCATGACGAACACTGAAGTCGTAACCGCAGACGAGTAAATTCCAAAAGAACCCTCAAAGTTCCCTTCCAATACAACTCTCCAGAAAGGGTTCCGCTCCACTGTTACCTGGAATTTCCACTACAGTTTCATTTGTTTGGTTTTCCTTTTGTTTTATTCAGGGTCTTCTGGACCCTCTCAACAATCCTACTCCCTCTCTCCTCACCCCGTGTACATATACACACAGACTCTCAAACACACAACATGCACACAGGATAGATCAGAGCAGATTGTGAAATCGTAAAGGGCAGACACAGTAATTACTTCCAAATGTTTTCCCTGAGGTCCAGTACACAAGTCATCATATAACTCTCAGAATGTAAAGTGGGTCTTTACACACAAAACACAAATAATAAACTAAAAATATATTTCAAAATAACAAACATTTAGCATTCACAGTACCATATTTTTAATATGGTAGGGTTTAAACATCAGAGACCACTAGTGAAATGCTTCCATTTTGCATTTTTCAAATGAAATTGAAAGTGGTTTATAAATAATTTGATCCAAAAAGTTTAACATGAAAACATTTGTATACATTCATCACACATACGCAAATATTTTGGAGTGATAATATTTAAACGTTTTTGTGTTTGTGTGTTTGTGTGTGTGCGTGTGTGTGTGCATAGAGTCCATAACTCTGTCTGGTGATGAGCGGGATCGTGAGCCGGGAAAAGTGTGTGTGCACCTGAAGTATGAGGAGGCGGTGGAGCAGGTGTGGATCACCTTAGTGAAGGTATGATTTCAACCAGAAGGGGCTTTGCTAGTCTACAACAGACCATTGTGTCCCATCTAGAGACCAGCTGAATGGAGCCTCTGTGTCGCTGTAAGAGACATTTAACAAATGATCACATTTCCAAACAAGCTATTTTGAATCTTTCGTTTTCAAATAAATGAAATATAACTATGTAGGGATCTGTCTGTCTTCGCCTCTATATTTTACACATCATTTGATATCAAGGGTGGAATACTGAAATCAAGCATAATAGTTAACACACTGTTTGCTCTCCTATTTCATAATGCTTATTTTATTGCTGTCAATTATTTTCTAATACCATTTTTAAAACTCCCTGGCTCCCTTTCCTTCTTTGAGAAAAATCCCCTTGTTGACATACAGTGGTTTTAGTGGTAATAAAAGCTCATAAACAGTAGGTCATGTCGCTTTCAGCCTTACTAACTGTTTCTCAAATTTCCTCTTTTTATTGGTACTTTCTCTCTCATAGTGTACAGACTTGAGTGTGTATACTGAAGGGGTGGAGCTGCAGAAGATTGGGGTCAAAGGGGTCATCACCATGACGAAGCCAGTGCGATTTAAGAGCACAGTGAAGGAAGCATCAGCAGTGAGTGAAATCCAGCAGTCATAAAACTACAACACGCAAAATTCAATTTAAGTTTCAGCATTGATGATATGAAGAGGTTAACATAGCTCAGTTAGCCCCTGCTGGTAGATGCTGGAACTACAAAATCTGCTTCTATCAAGTGCATTTCTCCATTGACAGCCAATCAAAATAAACCATGTATTCTGACTATATAATATTATTATAATAATATTCTGACTAAACACTAATATTTAGCTATTTAAAAGTTTGGGTTCAGTAACATTTTTTTTTTTAAGAATAGAGTAGTTTTATTCAGGAAGAAAGCATTAAATTGACCAAAAGCAAATTCAAATATATGCTGTTCTTTTGAACTTTCTATCAATCAAAGAATCCTAAGAAAATGTATCACACTTTAAACAAATGCAGTGCATCCGGAAAGTATCAACAGCGCTTCACTTTTTTCACATTTTCTTACAGCCTTATTCCAAAATGGATTAAATTCATTATTTTCCTCAAAATTCTACAAACAATACCCCATAATGACGACGTGAAAGAAGTTTGTTTAAAATCTTGGCAAATGTATTAAAAATAAAAAATGAAAAAAATCACATGTACTTAAGTATTCACAGCCTTTACCATGACACTCAACATTGAGCATCCTGTTTCCACTGATCATCCTTGAGATGTTTCTACAAATGCTTTTTCTACAAATCAAGTGATTTTGAAATGCGCACACCTGTCTATATAAGGTTCCACAGTTAACAGTGCATGTCGGAGCACAAACCAAGCCATGAAGTCCAAGGAATTGTCTGTAGACCTCCGAGACAGGATTGTATCGAGGCACAGATCTGGGGAAGGGTACAGAAAAATATCTGCAGCATTGAAGGTCCCAATGAGCACAGTGGCCTCCATTATCCATAAATGGAAGAAGTTTGGAACCACCAGGACTCTTCCTAGAGCTGGCCGTCCGGCCAAACTGAGCGATCTGGGGAGAAGGGCCTTAGTCAGGGAGGTGACCAAGAACCCGATGGTCACTCTGACAGAGCTCCAGTGTTTCTCTGTAGAAAGAGGAGAACCGTCCAGAAGAACAAACATCTCTGCAGCACTCCATCAATCATGCCTGTATGGTAGAGTGGCCGGACGGAAGCCACTCCTCAGACTATGAGAAACAAAATTCTCTGGTCTGATGAAACAAAGATTAAACTCTTTGGCCTGAATGGCAAGCATCATGTCTGGAGGAAACCAGACACCGCTCATCACCTGGCCAATACCATCCCTATAGTGAAGCATAGTGGTGGCAAAAAATACTTTCTTCGTCACATAATTAAAAACGAGTAGAGCATGCAGTATTGTTTTATTTTACTGTGCTTCACATATTAAATTCTAGTTATCCCTCAGTATCTCAGTATATTGTCTATTTCTCTTTTAGGACACTGTCTTCATGGAGACATTTGTGTTCACTCTAAACTTAGAGCAAATCCGCAAATCAGCACTGGTGCTGCGCCTGCAGGCTCACACACCACGTAAGCGGACACTGGGAGAGTGTGTATTATCTCTGCGAACACTCGGACCGCAGGAAACAAAGCACTGGCTGGAGTTCAAGCCTCACTCTAAAACACATGTGAGTCCTCACATTATGGCCGTATGTCTAATCCCAAATGTCATTCCCTTACAGGTACTTCCTGGTTTTGACTGTAAGATTCTTTGAAAAAAAAATTACCCACAATGACCACATTAAATAGCTGCTCTAGTTCTGCTACTCTTCTGTGATATTTAGGTCACTGGGGCTGAGACAGATGTACTGAGCTCTCAGAGAGGAAGAAATCAATATACTGAAACCAGCTATTTCAATGCCATTTTCAAAGCCCTTTTTGAAAGAATTATCTATAGACCCTCCGAAGGTTCCCTTTAAAACCACATAAACAAAATATTTACTATATTTTTTCAAGCATTGTGAGCAAATCAAAATTTAATTGAGAATGCCTTTTAAATTCCTGAATTTGAATTAGAATTTGTGTACACACACAAATATAAAAAATGTGTGATAACACTCCAAAGGTACAGTGGAGGTACAATTTTGTTCCTTGGGGAACAAAACGTATAACTGTACCTTTAAATGTACACAAAATTTGCCCTTAGGGTACAATTATACCATTGTTTTCCTCTACTTAGAGCAGGGGTAGGCAAGTTTGGTCCTAGTGAGTCGCTGTCCTGCAGAGTTTGGGTCCAATCCTGAAAGACATCTGTAGAAGCTCTTATTGAGAATTAATGTTGATATTGGTCACCATTGTGGAGATCAGTGTTTCCTTTAGTTAGGCAGTTTAACTCTTGGCTTTTTATGTGAGTTTGTGGTTTTTGTTACAGTATTAACAAAACACATAATCTGTTCAAATCAAAAGAAGCCATGACCGAACAAAAATTATCATGAAGAAAATTGTTTGACTAATCTCATCACTGACTAAAAATATTCATCAACAATATTTTCTTGCCACAGATCAGACATTCTTAATTTTGATTTTTAAATACATTCTAAGGGGAAAAAAGTACACACACACAGATATCAAGAATCCGCATATGAATCTCAACAATGGTGACATACTGCAATGCATGCTTAAAAGGTGACATACTGCAATGCATGCTTTTTTTTTTTTTTTTTAGAGTGCAGCAACATTGTTTTAAGAAATGCTTTTATTCAGCAAGCACTCATTTAAATTGATCAAAAGTGACAGTAGACATATTTATAATGCTGCTGAACATTTAAAATATATTAAAATATAAAACCGTTATTTTAAATTGTAATAATATTGGCAGTTTTTACTGTATTGTTGATAAAATAAATGCAGCCTTGGTGAGAATAAAACATAAAAAAATAATGTCCATACATCCATACATACATACATACAGACATACACTTACACGTCATATATTATTTATTTATATTTCATATAGTTATATAGGTAAAATGTCATAAATTGATAATTAATATCATCTAAATATAATGTCACATTATCATCTTTATACATCACATCACTGTAAGTAGGTTAGGCTGCGGAAAGCTGCCACACACAAACAGGTACCAGATTTATACAACTGTTATACCATATATATGCCAACTATTTTCTATTTCTGCCAGCTATAACTTTGTTCTTTTAGTGAACGTTTTAAAAATGTGATTTGTGTGTTTGGCTTGTGTGTACATGTGACTGAAATCAAAACTTAACGGGGAAAATTGCTTTTTTATACAAAGTCTTTTTTCACTAGTGGGGTGTTTGAAATGGACTGAACTGTGTTCCACTGACCTTCATTCTGGAATACACTTCAGTGGAATCTAGTCTAGAGCCTTTTTTTTCAAATCAGTAATGACTGTTTGTGTGTTACTGGGTTAGAAATTGGTTTGTGTCTCAACTATAAATCAGTCAACAAGTCGCAGCAGGTAGTCTGCCCTAACACACACACACCACACACACACACAACCGTACACAGCGCCTAAACCTAACAGGGATTATTGTGTGTGTGTGTGTGTGTGTGTTTCTGTAGGTGTGTCACGCTGAGCTTCAGATGGCCTTGTGCTTCCAGCCAGTGAGCAGTCGAATGCAACTCCAGATCCTTAGTGCTCAAAACCTTCCGTCATCTTCCTCACCACTCACACAGAGTGAGTCCTATTATGCTTTTTTTTTTTGCATTTACAGATTTCCTTGTGTGTAATGTGTCTGTTTGAGCATGAACAAGGTTAAGGCAATTTACAAAGTCCACTCTAAAGGGTGTTATTCTCCATTGTTACAACACACTGGTACAGCCAACCAATCAGAGCTCTTTGTGTTTTTCGGAAGGAGGAACTTGATAGAGACAGGAAATAAACAGAGGGTGCATCTCAATCAGCTCCCTAGTTTAGTAGTCAGGGTACTGATCAGAGAGTCGGCTGTCTCAATCGCAGAATCCTTCCAGTGCGCTGAAACGTTCGCTCCCTAAATAAGTTCCACTATACGTCAAAACCCTGGCTGCATCGATGCTCACTATGTACCCTTAACGGAAGTTCTGTGTGAAAGTTAAATCACGTGAGCCAACTCACTACACATAACGACACGCAATGTATGTTTTTAAAAATAAAAATCATTTTATTATATTTCAGCATAAAAATACACTGTTAGACAGGTAATATTAGCTAGCAATCTACCTAACATTTATAATTTATTTATGGCTGAATTGTTGCATGTATATGTAACAAGCAAGGTATTTATTATAATGTACTTTAAATAACATTACAAGTAATGTCAGAAAGACATCAGCTCTGCTGTTGCTCATAAATACCAGTAATGATGTTGAGGACATTGTCAAGTCGCCAGAAATGGAGTCATCAGTATCCCATTGTGTAGTGAGTCAGCATTCTTTACTGTCCTTACCAGTGCCCGAATTTGTGTACACAATATACTGATTCACAAGCTTGGGAGCTAGGGAACTGACTGTGAAGCACCCAGAGTGTTACTGACAGACTGGGAAGAGAGGTGCTGCAACAATATAAAATATGTGAAAAAATTGTTTTTGAACATTCAGACATGAAAACCTATTCTAGTAGACCCCAATAACAAAATTAAGACTTTGTAAAAGGCCTTTTTTAACATAACTTTACATCCTAGTCCGTTTTAAGTATATTTGCATCTTTTAGTTAATTTTTTTAAAATACATTTTCCTCTTTAGTTAATTGTTGTGGAAGATGTGAAATGAACTGTGCAAATGGACGTTCTCTTTAGGTTTCTTTGTGAAGGTTGACTTGCTGAGTGAGGGCAAATTCTTACTGAAGAGGAAGACGAAGGCGATGAAGTCAACAGGGGGGCATGTTCAATGGGAGGAGGTGCTTCACTTGCCTATCACCAATCAGGACCAGAATCTGCAGCTGGCAGTCAAACTCTACAGCCGTGGCTCTGTTCGGAGAAAACACCTGCTCGGACAGGTCAGTTTGGAGCAAAATACATACTATAACACACTGCATTTAGTATGCATATCAACATGTTTAAATTTAAAGTTAATTTATTTGTTAAAAAATACAATAAAGCCCCTGATATTGTGAAATAATATTATAAATAAAAACAAATTTATTTTGTAATATACTGTAAAAATGTAATTTATTAATGTGATGGCAAAGTTGATTACCCCAGTCTTCAGTGTCACATGATCCTTTAGAAATCATTCTAATATGCTGATTTGGTTCTCAATATTTCTTATTTGTATAAACTGTGTTGCATTTTTTTCTCAGGATTTTTTAATTAATAGAAAAATTTAAATAACAGCATTTATTTAAAATTTATATTTTGTAACATAAATAGCTTTACTGTAATTTTTTACCAATTAAATGTGCCCTTGCTGAGCATAAGTTAATTAATTTTCATTTATTTATTTTAAGGAGTAGTTCACTTCAGCATTAAAATGTAATGATAATTTTCTCACCCCCACATCATTCAAGATGTTCATGTCTTTCTTTCTTCAGTCGAAAAGAAATTCAAGTTTTTTGAGGAAAACATTCCAGGATTTTTCTCCATATTGGACTTCAAAGGGGTATAACGGTTTGAAGGTCCAAATTGCAGTTTCAATGCAGCTTCAAAGGGCTTTGCACGATCCCAGACGAGGAATAGGGTCTTATGAAACGATGAATCGGTCATTTTCTAAAAAATATAAAAATGTATAGGGGAGAGCGGGGCACAACCTAACGCTTTTTTTTTATATTTTTATAGGTTTGTGTAAATCCACTTGTGGTTCAGAGTATTTATGTTTTCCCACATTAATTGCACACATGTCTAGTACAATTATGTGGTTTTGTTTCATTAATACAGTGTATACTTTTTTCTTGATTTACCCCGAAAGAATGGAAGTGAAATGTGACAACATGCCCCGTAGGTGGGGCACATTGTAACATGTGGTGGGGCACATTGTAACATGACCAAATGACAGCTTAAAATGTTAGCTGATAAAATCAAAACTATATACAAGACAAACTAAAATATTTTGTCAACAAAATACAATTATTAAAATAAAAATAAAATAATGGCATTTTTTAATTATTAAAAATATACAGATTTTTGAGTTTGACAACAAACGCATCGCTAAATACAGCTATATAGCATAGTTCAAAACATAATCATAATTAATAATTTCTGAACATTGACTCTCAGTCATTATTCATCCTTTTCTCATGGTTTTTCAAAATAATTCATAAAAGTATAGAATAATATAGCGTAGTTTCAATAGGGGTTCATTGTAACGCATTGTTACAACGCACCCCACCTGCACAACCAGGTAAAATCGAGGCTTGTGTCTTCTGCTGTTAGATCAGCATTAAAGAACCATCTCAACTGTTAAATAACAGATATAAGATTAAAATAATATCAGATTTGTCTTATTTTAAATAAACACAGAGATGAAAACTAAACTTAAGTAAGAGATTTACTTTTGATACGGTTAAATACATGTTCATTGATATCTTCCAAAGATTTTTTAATTTTGCCGCTATTTTTTCTCTAAATAATGTTGATATGGAAACTAGTAAATACATAAGTTTCGTCATCCTGACATGTGTGGAAATGGTTAAAACATGCGTGTTACAAGTAACCCCACGTTAGGTTGTGCCCCGCGCTCCCCTATACTTTTCAACCACAAATGCTCTTCTTGCTCTGATCTGCGATGCACCACGCATTGTCATCACGCTGGAAAGGTTACACGTTACATATACTAAAGTAGGGGTTTTCAAACTGGGGTCCTCCAGAAGGTCCTAAGGGGTCCCCAGAAAATTTCAGAGAATAAAAAATGGATAAACATTCTTACTGTTTAATTTCTAAATGTTTCTCTCCTTTCTTGCCGTATACATAGGCTACTTTCCAGAATTGTATATTCTTGTTTTGTATCTTTCTAGTGAGTCCCCATTATCTTGCTCACTGGGGTTGTGTAAGGCATTATTCTTAAAGCAGTACGTAAGCTACTTATATTTATTGTGAAAGTTGCTTATACAAATAATTTTTAGTTGAAACATTTTCTTCAGGTTTATACAAACAACATTAAAGCTACACTGTGTGATATTTTCCCCCATCTAGCGGTGAAAAGGTATATGACCATCCAGTAAATATTAGGTTCTGTTCCTCCCAATTCCGATTTCGTTTTAACTCCTACGGTGGCCGTTTTAGTCCAAGATTAACATGGCTTCCAGTTCAATCCAGACACGGTGCCATCGAGTGTTAAAACACGAAAGGCGAAGCTTGAATTTACGGGTATGTCCCTCTTTGGATAATGTACTTTCAAGATGGAGGGGCAACATGGCGACCCCCATTCAAACCCCTTACCCGTATGTATTTTCAATGGCATATTATAAACTTACGAGAATACTTTATAACTTGAAATAAGTAAATATACATTAATGAGCACTTATATTTTTGAAAGAACTAAGTGTTTTTAGCTAAGAATAAACTAAAAAAGTTACACAGTGTAGCTTTAAGTATAGCCAATTTATTCAGTTTGGAAACAATATTTTGTATTTATGTCGCACAATTTATCTAACGGTTTAAATGTTTTTTTTTTCATAAAAATAGATGGAATTTAGGATGGGGGTCCCTCATAAAAGAGTCATCGTATTTGGGGGTCCTTGGAATCATAAAGTTTGAAAACCCCTGTACTAAAGTACCGATCAAGTGTTTACAAAGAGAACATGCAAAGACTAAGTCAAACGGCTCTCACAAAAAAGTTAAGGCAACGATGTCAGATGATTTTGAAGTCGTAGGAGAAAAGGAGATTTTCACCGTACCACGATACTTCTCCTTTCCAACATGATGACGTAATACGTGGCACATCGCAGATCAGACCAAGAAGAGCATTTGTGGTTAAAAAGTATATACATATTTATATTTAAGTATATTTATATTTTTTAGAAAATGACAGATCATTTCGCTAGATAAGACCCTTATTCCTCGTCTGGGATCGTGTAGAGACTTCAAACCGTTGTACCTCATTGAAGTCCACTATATGGAGAAAAATCCAGGAATGTTTTCCTCAAAAACCTTAATTTCTTTTCGACTGAAGAAAGAAAGACAAGAACATCTTGAATGATGTAGGGGTGAGTATCAATTTAAATTCTGAAGTGAACTACTCCTTTAACCCCACAGAAGTGTGTATTCCATAAGTTCCAGTATATATTCCTTCATTTTTAGGTTCTCCTGGGATTTGACGGCAGTTCTCCTGAGGCAGTGGAACAATGGAGGGATTCCATGACTAATCCTGAAAAAGTGGTGACGTCATGGCACAGAGTTAGTCGACTGTAAAGAGAGAGGATGAAGAAATTAGATTTGTGAGCCAAGTGGATTTTGAATGCAACTTCCAAAAAAAGCCCTTTTTTTTATCTTTGATTAATTAAGTATGTTTATTGTAGGTAAGAAAGGGTTTGTCTGGGGAGGAAATCACCAATTTAAATGTCTAAACTGTGTGGCCCCAAATGAGTCGCACCATCTGCAGATCCTAGTGTAGCTAATCATGTATTAAAGCTGTTTGTAGATTTAACATTCTCTGTTCTTCATTGGTGTATGTAACTTTGAGAACATGCTATTGTCTGTACAAATAGCACAGGAACAGGAAACCGGAAAAATAGCATAATGTGCAATAAAATGTATTATACAGAGCTCTACAATTGCCAGTATAGCAACTTTTTAATTACAGAATTCATTAATCAAGTATTATGTTCAGTATTCTTCTCCATCATCTCCATAAAACTGCAGTACTGCCAAGTTAATATCAATCTGTTCTCTGTGTATAAAAACAGATGTTTGCATTTTCTAAGATGATTATTTCACTTTCGCCAGCTTTCGGGAAGAAGACAAACTTGTTTTAAAGTGCAGTAAAAAAAAAAGCTTTTATTTTTAGAAGTTTAGATGGGTTTAGATTACATTCCCATTCAAATGGAATTCAATCCTTCAATTTGTTCCCCTCTTTCCTTTCATAGGCACAAGAAAAAGGGAAAGGCTGCAAGGGAGTGCAACAAAGAGACTTTTGTAAACACATTTCATGACCTAACTTTCTAGGCCTTAAGAATTCATTTTTGCACAGGTGACACTTGTCTAAGAGTGTTCATTGTATTCATGTTTAAGTACATTGTGTTAAGTAATGTGGACATGTGATATTATGTAAGACAGATATTTAAAAAGCAAATATTTTCTTTGCATCGACCGTATTTTGTGCTCATACACAAACATTGTTTGATCACAGTCTGTCATCCTGATGTTACAGAAATAAAAAAAGATAAAAGAGCTGGAATAGAATCAGTTGTATGAAATTGTAATGGGACTTTGTGTCAGTATATGCTCACCAAAGACACTTTCATTTATGATTTACCGGTATATGATTTGACAACTGTACTATGAGTTGATAACAGTATATTTATTGGCATCGTTCTCCAAACCCAGAGGATACACAAACAGACAAAGGACTCACACGTCTGAGTGCCTCTCTGATTGTGCGGCTCTTTTAAAGGCCTTTAACAGGTTCTTCTACATCCGGGTGTGATTTCATTTACGTCATAACTTTAGGGATCGCTGTTTGAACAGAGTTAATGGTTATTTCTGAAGACACACCCCCAGCACCCTGCAGCTGATCTTTGTGTGTGAAGGTATTTGTGTAATGTTTCGTATCGATAGCAACTGTACAATCAATTACAAAAACTGTAATAGAGAACATCAAACACCCTTAGAGTCAAGAGACAAAATAAATAATAATAAAATTAATAGAAAAAAGCTTAAGTCTATATGGCAGGAATGTTTTTCAGTGTATGTTGTGTCAGTAACCCTTCTCTCTAGCATTCACCCACAAACAGCTGTGACCATGAGGGCTGTGTGCCTTTGTGTGTCCAGTGTGTTTCAATTAAAAGTGGATCAGCAGGTCCAGGATTGTAGCTCAGTATCCAGGATCTGAAATCCTCACAAACTTCTTCAAACTACGAATTTACACATCTGCATCATAACACCACTCTCTCTCCTACGATCTCATTTACTATTACATAAAATATAAGCTGCTTTTTAAAAAAGAAAAAATTATATAGGGCTATTGATTAACAGTGTTTAACATTTTTCAAGTTTTCATTAGGCTATGTTGATCTGAATATCTGATATTAAAAAAATATAAACGTGATAAATGCAAAGATGCTGAAAGTTTTCTGTGATGGGGGATAGAATATACAGTTTGTACAGTATAAAAAAACATGTCAATGGAACGTGTGTGAAAATGTCCCCACAAAGATGGCAATATCTGAAATCCTTGAACTTGTGGGGACATTTTTTGGACTCCAGGAAAAGTGATGTTTAAGTGAGACTAAAATGTAAAAATGCTGAAAGTTTTCTGTGATGGCACACTTCAAAAAAATGGTGCAATATTGCACTACAAGTGGTTCTTGGCTCGTAATCATATAGGAAACCACTTGTAGTGCAATATAGCACCATTTTTTTGCAGTATAAGTGCAGTATAAAAATAATTATGCCTATGGAAGGTCCCCATAAAACATGGAAAACCAGCATGTGTGTATATTTGTGTGTGTGGGTGTTTGTTTCTACCCCGGTGGGGATTTCAACCTGAATGTTGACCAGAATTAAAACCATTATGTCTATGGAGAGTCCTCACAAATATAGCACAAATATAGCTACTAAAACTGATGTGTGAGTGTGTAGCCTATTAACCAAGGCTTTGTTTTTTCTGGTCTAAATTTGACATCTCAGAACACATACACCAGAAAATAGGCCTTATAATAATGAATAATTTATTTCACTTAATGAGATAATCCTTTTCAGATTATTCTCAGATCATTCTCCCACAAAGTAATAACAGAAAACCACTATGTCCTACTCAATTGCTGCGCGAGATCACCATCTAGTGCTCTACAGCAGAAGGGAGTGAACAATGAAGAAGGTGACGGAGGTTTGGCCGTGTTCCCGCCTTTACCATCTTGTTCATGTAGGAACATGGCCGATGATTTGAAGCGATCAACACTCAAATTGTGTAAGAAAATGTCAGCCTGCTGGCAAATTCCAGTTTAACTATGTCGAAATATGTTTATTTTTGTAAATAAAAATGTGTTCACTTAAAAAGCTTCCAAAAGGGGGTTTTCACAGTGATGTCATAGAAGAACCACTTGGTTCCCCAAAGAACCTTTCAATTAAATTATTTTTTTTTCTCAGTGCAATTTTTTTTTTCTACTATAAAGGACCTTTTGTGGAATGGAAAGGTTCCATATTTAAAGACATGCTAATAAAGAATCTTTATTTTAAGAGTAGCCTATAGCATATGGGGTGAAATCAGGTAAAATGGGCCATTTAAGGTTTGGGAGTCCCAGCCCCTCTGGAATTTAGAGCCAATGACTGAAAAGGATTTCAAACTGTTGTCATAACTGTGCTTGACAAGTAACAGATGATTGAATTGGTTTATGGTTGCGATGGTGGGCGGGGCAATAATTCAAATCGAGACTGCACCAGAAAGCTGCATGGTAAGTAGCCTGGCATACCAAATCTAACTAAACTATTATAAGGATAATAAATCTATAAAAAAAAAAAAAAACATGCACATAAAAAACTAAGCATAATATCGGTCTTGATGGCATCCATCAGAAATAATGCTGTTAGTTTGGTATATGAACATATTTTTTGGAAAAGTTATGTTTTTCTTGACGGCCCAATTTACCTTAACCCACTGAGGTAAAATGGGCCACATGGTTTCAGCTAAAATGGGCCATCCTCTGTGTCACTCACAAACACATGTGTGTGTGTGTGTGTGTGTGTGTGTGTGTGTGTGTGTGTGTGTGTGTCGGTGTGTCGGTGTGTCGGTGTGCAAGTGTGTGGGTGCGTGTGTATGTGTGTACATACACACCCACACACTCGCACACCGACACACACACACACCAACACCAACACACATATGTTGGTGCAACAACATTATGAGGACTCTCCATAGGTGTAATGGTTTTTATACCATACAAACCGTATTTTCTATCCCCCTACCCATAAACACAACCATCACAGGAAACATTCTGCATTTTTACATTTTTAATAAAACATTGTTTAGTAAAGCAATTTGATTTACGGGGACATTTAGAAAGTCCTCATAAACCAGCTTGATGTTGTAACACCAGTGTAATTGGTAAATGTCATTATACAAATTTGTGTTATGCACACACACACACACACACACACACACACACCACTGACCAATGATCTATGCTGTTACAAAATTGACTTTTTTAATTGTACATTTGAATATGTGGGTTTGCACCCAAAATGTTTTTTTTTTTTTTTTTTTTAATGACATGTTTTAATGTTTGTTTAATGCAGTTTAAATT
The DNA here is from genome assembly GCA_023566225.1 of Romanogobio albipinnatus. Lineage (NCBI taxonomy): Eukaryota > Metazoa > Chordata > Actinopteri > Cypriniformes > Gobionidae > Romanogobio > Romanogobio albipinnatus. The sequence goes on along the minus strand of CM042258.1, from coordinate 27,702,374 downwards.
TATGTGGCTACATAAAATTAAAATTGATGATAAATCACTATTTCCCTTTGCAGTTTGACTGGCCCATTGGTTACCTGAAACAGCGGCCCATTGGTTACCTGAAACAGCGGCCCATTGGTTACCTGAAACAGCGGCCCATTGGTTACCTGAAACAGCGGCCCATTGGTTACCTGAAACAGCGGCCCATTTTACCTGAAACTGCTCATGCAAAAAAAGGTGGCACAGCTGATGTTTTAAGAACTATAGGGCCTAAATAATTATATATATATTTTTTTTACATAATTTCAATACAACATTATCAAAAACAGTCATTAATAATCATAAAAACACATGGGAAAGGCATATATGGTATTGTATTATTGTCCCAAGCGATTTACCAAAAAGTGGCCCAATTTAGCTGATATCACCCTGCTAATTTGTTGTGTGTCAGTAATATGCTACTTTAAGTTCAAAGAATAATGTGAGAATAGCCAAAAACAATTTGAAGTAGGATTCAATAGGCCTACTAATATCCTATCCTGACAAAGACGTAATTTTGACTACTGGGCCAAAATGGTAGCTACATAAGATTGACAAAATTAATTTTTTTTTTTTTTTTTTTCCATCGCAAAGTTGCACTGCCATAGCAACAAACATCCGGTCACTGAATTGACGAATCTAACCTGAACAATGACTCAGCCTGACTGCGTCTGTCTCGTGACTCATGAGAACTGTAGGCTACCCCAAAGGACTTTCCCAACTGTCTGTGAATTGTAAGATCTAAAAATAATAGTATTGATTTAGGCTAATTCTATCGGACTTTCATCAAACTTTACAAGTCCGTATTATTCAATTATTTATCAAATTTAATGAATGTAATTCGTATCAATCCAACGCCCAGGCAAAGTTTTCTTGTGTTGATTATGGGGGCGCCGATAGGATGTGATGTTGCTCAATGACGCACATTCCAAGGAATTTCTGCGGCAGCTATAAAACACCTGAAGCGCTTGTACCTGCCTAGTGAATGATAGACACTGGTGAAGTTAACATGGGCACTGAATTAGAAACTAACGGCGTTCTTAAAGAGGGCTTTTTGGTGAAAAGGGTGAGAGAAACTCTTTTGAACTTTTTATCCATTCACGTAGGCTATTGCAAATGAATTCCTACTTTTACTGGATTATTAACAAAATCTTGTTCGTTTTTAGGGCCATGTGGTTCAAAACTGGAAAGTTCGTTGGTTTGTACTTAAATCGGACAAACTTCTCTATTATAAATATGAAGGCGGCAAACGGGATTCTTGCCATCGAGGGACGATATACTTGATTAACTGCAAAATCACCTGTCCTTACCTGGAGTACGAAAACAGACCGGTAAGTGAACACAGTCAAAGTATTATATCAACAAAACATATATGAATTAAAGATATAAATATATAGACGTTTCCAATATGTCCCACAAAAGCGTTCTGTTTAAATTAAAGTACAATTTTAAAACTGATAATGTCTTTTTTTATGTAAAAAAAAAAAGAAACAAAAAAAAATTGTTTTTATTTATTTGGTGTGTAAATTATCACAAAGTTATATAGGCTAGCTAGTGCAATATTACAGTCCTCTGTTAAGGCATTTAACAAAGCAATATTTTGTGCTTTTAAGATTATGCATGCACTCAGAATGTGTTGGGCAAAGTTACGTTTTTAAAGTAATGCATTACAATATCGCATTACTCTCTAAACAAGTAACTAGCTTAGTTAGTTACTTTTTATGGAAAGTAATGTTACGTGCGTTACTTTTTCTCATCTGGGCTGGGCTTGCTTTCTATTGGATAATTGAAGGTCATCAGCAAAGACATTGCTAATAAAGTGAGATTAAATACATAAAGTAGCATTTGTTGAATTTAACATAAAAAAAATGTGGTTTGCGTAATTATTATTTTAAAAAACTAAATATTTTAAGTTTGCATTTTACTGTTTTTTATTTTTATTATTCATTTTTTGTGCAAGTGAGATGAGTATATGCCTGCACACATTTAGTGTTAGAACCATCATGTTTACTCAGCGCACTCAACGCCTCTGCACTTATGATTTCTCTCAACACAGGACAGGAGAGATGTCAGTCAAAAAAATGGGGGACAACAAGTTTGTTACTTACTATTTGAAAAAGTAACTCAGCTATTTTCTTGTAGACTTAAAGCAATGCATTACTTTACTAGTTACTTGAAAAATCTGATTACAACGTTACTTGTAATGCGTTACCCCCAACACTGCTCTCAAGTGTTCTACAGACATATTAATTAACATTATTTAAAATTCAACAATCAATTATATTATATATAGTTTATGTCCACAGTCTATAAACAGAGTTCATTAGGAAGTGGCTTATCAGTGTTCTAGTTCAGATTACACCTTGAACACAAACACTGGGAGTGTCTCAGTGCTTTAAATGTTCATAGCCTCAGGTTATGCTTCATATGAATTAACCTTTCATTATTTTGTTGTACATGTACTAGCATGTCAGGAACACTGTTTTTATTTCCCCCAGTAAATCTTTACAATGTCTTTGATATTCCACATTGTGTAACAGCTGCAGTCAATGCCAGTTTCAGAGGGATGGAGTTTGGCATGTTTGTGGCAATTTCCATTATATGTTACATTTTAGGGCTGCAACTGAAGGCTGTTGTTATATTAACCACATTTTACACCCTGTAGTTGGTGCTGAAGCTGCTGACCAACACTGCAGAGGAGCACTTTCTGGAGGCTTGCATGAGGGAGGAACGTGACGAATGGGCTGTGGCGATTGGTGCAGCAATACAGAAGCTTAACCCACGTGATGCCCCATCAGAAAGTAAAGGTTCTACATCACTCCAGCTTCACAATGTCAACCTCAGGTAGCTATGTGTGCAGTTTGTCAATATATGCAAATATGTGTTTGTGACTCCATATCTAACCGTGTATCTGTATATCAGTCAGGTGGTGGACTCCATGTATGATGTGCACACTGGTATCCGGCTATGCAGTCAAGTTGAGCAGGGCAGCTCTTACACCAACTGTTTCTCAGGTCAGACACTCAAAACACACAATAAAGCATTATTTTAAAAATTACATTCTCTCTTGATAATGAACACTGCTGTTCAAAAGTTGGTAAGATCTTTTAAATGTTTTTGAAAGAGGAATTTTATGCTCACCTGCATTTATGTGATCATAAATACAGTAAAAACAGCAATATTTTAAGTAAAATAACTTCTATTTTAATGTTTTTAAATGTAATTTATTTATGTGATGGCAAAGCTGAATCTTCAGCAGCCATTACGCCACTCTTCAGTGTCACATCAACCTTTAAAAATCATTCTGATATCAGTTAGTTCAAAAGAACAGCATTCATTTGAAATAGCATTTTGCTATTTTTGAAATAAAATACTGTCAATGCATCCTTGCTGAATAAAATTATGAATTTCTATCAAGAAAAAATAACTTATTAGCCAGTGTGTGCGATGCACAAATGTATATTTCACTGTATATGATCCCTTTCCTTTTAGGGTCCCCCTGATTTTGCCAAGACAGATGTGTTCTTGGATCAACTTTTGTTGATCCTGGAACAATATTCCTGTCCAAAAACATAGTCCTAACCTTATCCCTACCCCTAAATCTAACCCTACCCATAACTTATCCCTAAAAACAGAGGGAAATGATAGGTGAATAAGAATGGTGTAGAAGCCCCTAACCCTTATTGTAAGCCTAAGCCTGACATTAACTATAAAGCTATCCTTCACATCTGATTGGTTGGTTGTAACGTTGTTCCAGGATCATGTTCTACTTGGTGAATTCATGTTCATCTACCTGGTCGACATAATATTGACAGTTACTCTGTCCATTTTTTTCTTCTGCTAACGAGTCACTTGTTTCATTCCTGAAAGAATCTCTTTTCCTTTTCTCCTAAAAAGTCTCTTTGTACGAATCTGTTGAGTGAATGATTCACTCATAAAGGCATGTCGTCATCTGCTGTTATACAATATATACAATATAACTTGCAGAAAGAGTCACTGTCACTACTCACTTGACAGTCTGCCTGGAACGTGCAAACACAGACAAGCAGAGGGAAGCAAACAGTGAACCCATCCATTGCTGTTGTTCTGTACATCAGCTCAGGTCAATCAAAGTCAAAGATCGGAACAGTTTCTTATTTGTACGTGTGTGTGTGTGTGTGTGTGCAGGCTCAGCAGTGGTGGATTGGCTTGTGTTTAATAAGCTGGCTTTGACCCGTGTGGAGGCAGTAACATTAGCCTCTGCGCTGCTGGATGAAGCCTCCCTGCGTCCCATCGGGATCAGGAGCACAGACGCTCTCCGTAACGCTGCTCTAGGAGAGCAATTCCTCGATGACTCCACTGCACTCTACTGCTTTGTAAGTTCCCAAATCTCTTTCTTTTTGATTTATTCTCTACTCAACTCTTTTGTAATCATATTATATACTAGATACAAAAATAAGATGTCCCAATTAATCCTAACAAATATGATTTCTCAAACAGTCCCAAAGCTTCCAGAAGCGAGGCAGTGTGAAATCAGAAAAGTCTCGGTCTGCGGTGGAGCTGAGCGGAAAGGTGGTGAAGAGAGGTTACCTGCTCAAACAGGTATAATTGGAGTTTTTAATTGAAATATACTTATTTGTGATGCTAGCGGCCTGTGTTTACTCACCTGTTTATCTGTGTGTCAGGGGCACAAGGTGAAGAACTGGAAGGTAAGATTGTTTGTTCTGAGGGCCGAGCCTGGTTTCCTGCACTACTATGACCCCAGCAAGGTGAGAAGAACGCTGATGTGCAATTTCACAGGACATTCATGCTAAAGTCTGAAGAAATCATGTGATGTCTATTTTTTTACTGACTTGTTTGCTTCCTGATGGCCACCTTTCTCAGGATGACATCACTCCGGTTGGCGGTATATCTCTGCGTGGCTGTCTGGTGTCTGCCCTTGATGATAGCGGCACACCGTCAGGTGAGTCAACCTTTTACCTCTTCTATGGAAGTCTCTGAGGTGCAATGATTGCCTGTTTCCACAAATGAATATTTACAAAATAATCACACATATTAACTAGAATTAAGGAAAGACTTTGCCACTGAGTTAACAAACGGTTCAGGTCTTGTTGTCTTGGTAGCAGTAATATTTACAGGTAAAAACTGTAAACACAGAAACTAATAGTCACTTTCTTGTAATCTTCAGGTGTTAAAGGTAAAGTGCAGGGAAACCTCTTTAAAATCATCACTCAGACGGAGACACATTATTACATCCAGGCCCCAACACACGAGGAGAGGATGGACTGGATCCAAGCTATTAGAAAAGTGACTTAATTATGCTACACACTGCACTTTCACACAGCGACAACATTTACAGGTCATTGTTAGTATTGTTATTTTTTAGCTTTATTGTTAACATTGTTAGCATCAGTATGTGTTGTTAACAAATGATATTGTATGTTGGGTATGTGCAAGATAAATTACAGAGTAATACAGCTGATAAAAAAAAAATATAATACAAATATTATGAATTAATAATACACATGATGCCAGCATGAGGCCTCATTCTAATTTGCATAGAATTTTTTTATGTCCCTGATAAAGTCCCTGTGTTTTGTGCATGCTTGTTTGATATATTATAAGGTGGTAAAGCTTATACATTCAGTGAATGTACAATGAATGCATAAATTATGATAAGTGTGAATTAGTTTTTTTTTGTTTTGTCCAATTTTGTAAAATAAAGGTTTATTTGAATAGTTGTCATTTGGCAATCATGTCATTGATGTGCATGCCTGCAGTTTTGTTATGAACCGTTAACATGTTTTTACCTGCCTTTCGTTTGTCTACCACGTTGTTAGTTAACAGAACTGACTTCATGTCTTGCACAAGTCTGTTGATGTGTTGCCATGGTTAAAAAACACACACAATGTCTAAGTGCATGTTTCTATCTCTCAAATGTCACAAAACACGTTGGCCTTTTGTGTTTAATGGGGACTTTCCTTAGATATAATGATTTTTATTATGTACAAACTGTATATTCTATCATACATTAACACTACCCCTAAACCTACCAATCACAGAAAACGTACTGCATTTTGACATTTTCAAAAAATCAGTGTGATTAATAAGATGTTGTACTCATGGGGACCAAAAAATGTTTTGTCCCCATAATATAAGGTTTTACCAGGACCACACACACACACTTGCATATGTGGTTTACGGGGTAATGGTTTTTATATTGTACAAATTGTATATTCTATCCCCCTACACTATCCCTACCCCTAAACCCATCTCACAAAACTTTTGGCAATAAATAAAAACACAGTTTAGTATGTTTTTTAAAGGGGTTGTTCCGTGGTTTTTTCTAGGCTTGGTTGTGTTTATGGGGCGCAGAATTACATGTCTTAATACTTCTTTTTTTTTTTTTTTTTAAACGCCATATTTTTCTTCGATTTTACCTTTATTCCACACCGCTGTCTCCACTGTCATTTGAACGGCTCGTTTGCTTCCTGCTTCTGTGAAGCCCATCCCTCCAAAAAACGCAATGGTCTTACATTGGTTAGATGGCCAAATGTAGTTTGTAGTTCTGTAACAGCTCTCTCTCTTTCGTAATGACTGCGACGTGGCCTCGCCCACTTTGGTGCGTGTTCGCGGGGGCAGTGTTTATGTTAATAGCAAGGGTTTATGATGTCACCAACCCGGGAAGAAGCTTGTTGTAGTCCAAACCGGCCGTTTTTGTAGGCAATAAACTGCCATAACTTTAAAATACAATATCTCCGTTTGCATTGAACTTTCAGCGCTGTAACTTTGCAGATACTGTTTATGCTCAAGCAGCAACATTACACACTAACTAAAGTTAAAAAAGTGAAATCGCATGCAACCACCCCTTTAAGCTATTTAGTTTACAAAGACAGGAAGTGTCTTCGTAAACCATGCCATTATGCACATTTTTGTCCTCATAAACCATATATACAAGAACACACACACATTAAGTCCAATAATCAGATCTTCTTAAAAGTTATTTAAGAAAAGTTTACTGTTTACAGTACATATTGCAATTATTTTAAGTATTGAAAGATATTCAAGTAGACCTTGCTATACGAACCTAATCATTAAAGTGATTTAATACATGCTTCATTTGCAGCATTAAGTGTGTAGATTGACATCACCAAGTAAAGGCTTCGGATGGACTTTGAGTCTTTTTTCTTCAAACAAATTCAATCGCAGCAAACTGCATTTTAAAGTGAACATTCGGGTGTCAGTTATGAATGCTTAGGTCCCTAATGCCAACTGAACTGTTATGCAGTACATTCACATGAACAAAAGATGAAAAAAAAAAAAACGATTCTCTTTCGTTGATACATTCCTATAGCTTAAACAGTCAATGCTAGCATCCTGGATTCAATTCCCAGGGAATGCATGAACTGGTCAAATGTATAATTTGAATGCAATGCAAGTCACTTTGGATAAAAGCATCTGCCAAATGTGTAAATGTAAATATAAATGAATTTAAACATCAACAATTACTGCTACAGCACACCTAAAGTCCTCTACGAATAAGTGCATCTAATGGAACAAATGAAGGCACTTTTGCTTCTGTATCAAAGAGCCAAATAAACGAACTAATATATATAATCACAAAGCAAACTAAAAAGTTAGGTAGTACATTATGCATTTTAAAAACTATCTTCTGAGCTAGTTAATAGCAAATTGGAACTCCACATCGGGTAACACAGCTCCTTCAGAGATTTTCTTCTACAAATGTGTCCAAACAAACAGGCTCTTTTGCCACTGCAAATAAAAAACCAATTAACCTAGCAAAACAAACACAGATCCAAATGAAATGAGTTCTAGACATTTCAAATGAACTGAGAGAGTTCTGGAACTTTACAACAATTGTGTACAGTACGCTCAGGGTTCTAAAACCTTAGTTTAGTTGCTTCTATGAATAGTCTGTCATCGTGGCAAGCAATTGCTCTCTTTCTCAAGCCACTTTGGTGAGCTGTAGGTCTCCATGAACTCTAAGAGCAGTGAGAGATGCTAGCTGAGTCAATCTGTGAGAAAAACCACACAACGGCTGCCCGTCCACCAGGATACGGAACTGCTGGTGCTCGCACACAATCTCCATCTGAGAGAGATCAAGAAGAAAACAACATTATTGTGACAGAAAGGTGTGACATTACCAAAGATTTTAGCTTTATCAGATGTGATCACACCCTCCAAACACACACTCTCTACCTTAAAAGGCTCTCCTGGAGCAAAGGGGAAGAAGGACAGGGCAGTCTCTGTAGCTCCCCACTTTCCTGATAGACGAGCGTTACGAAGCACAGCCTTTTCTGAAAAGTTCACCTTCAACTCCAGACCCACATCACCCTCGATTTCCTCATCCCCCTCTCCTTTAGGCTGGCATGACACTAACACTACCATACTAAAGAGAGAGATAGAAAAAAATATTTGGGCATTTTTAACATCGGATTTTGCAGGTTTAAAAACAAACATCATTTTAACAGTCAATTGCATGGAATTTAATCTATGACGTTCCATATCAAATAACCCTTGCCAAATATGGCCAGAATTATCCAATCTGTTTTTTTCTAGATCTGGCTGGATAAGCCTTCATGGGAATTGACCTTTTCCCACAGTGGCAAAACAGAAGTTGACAACAACCGCTGGAAAACCAAATGTATTGCACTGTTAAAAAAAAGGAGATAGAAAAAAAGCACAGAGCCCCACACATGACATGCAGGAAGAAAATAGTAGGCTAAATCGTGCACACAATTTACTTTATTTCTTGCGTGTCATGTGCGGGGCTCCGTACAAATGTAAAAATGTTACAGTAAAAAAAAAAAATTGTAGGGTTCCTTACCATATACACTAAACATCATATTTTACAGAAGTGCTTTTAGAAGTAAAAAGTATGAATAACCTTAATTTGTGGACAAAGTGTTATTTTGTGCCAGAATTCCCTACTCAAACCATGACATTTGTTTAGATTTTATTTAAAATGTTAGATATGTCTTAATTTTGTTATCAGTATATGTACATTGTAGTATTTATACAGTATAGGACATATACCACACACACACACACACACACACACACACACACACACACACACACACACACACACACACACACACACACACACACACACACACACACACACACACACACACACACACACACATATATATATTAGTGCTGTCAAATCAATTAATTGTGATTAAACGCAAAAGTTTGCGTTTATATAATATATGTGTGTATGTATACATGTGTGTATGCTGTATATTATTAGACTCTATATGTGTGTGTTTGTGTGTATTACACACACGTTAGATAGCCTACATGTTTATGTTAGATACGATTAATCGCAATTAATCGATTTGACAGCACTAATATATATATATATATATATATATATATATATATATATATATATATATATATATATATATATATATATAAAATATGTTTTTACAGAAATTACAGAATATATATGCATAGTATAAATATACTATATGACATAAAATGTAACATAACACACTCCAATGCTCTACAAAAGCTCTACTTCTGTGTATTCTCGGTTGGCACCCATGTTTTCTTCTGGAGAGAGGAGATGTAAAAACGGTTGAATCCCCGATACAACTGCCTCATTGTGCCAACGCACTGAAGGCGCGTCTCGTTCTCAATGAACCGAGTCATCCAAGATGCGCGATGTGACCGTGCACGGACAAATGAACGCAAGTGCTGGCGAAACACAGACAGACAGGTGTGTCTGATACGAACCTTTTGGGCTGTTTGTGAACAATACCCATCACTATCAGCCTCATGGTCGGCCGCAGACCCCCTTTGATCTCTCCAACATAGTCCTCCTCCTACAGGAATAGTGTTTTACTGTCATTCAAACATCTGATGCTATACAAGCCAGGCAAAATCCGAATAATTATTAATGTACTGATTTAAAATCATCACAATTTCTTAAACCCAGTGCTGCGAGACAAGAAAAAGAAACGGTCCTCAGACCATTCTTCATCCTTTTCTCAGTTTACAGTTTTTTTTTAATGCAGATTACCAAGTCGCATCATTTTTCAATGTAACTGTATAGCCTAATTTGTATGGCATATTAACGGCATGTAGTCAAATAAGCTCAGTCCGAACGTCACTGTTGTAACACCACAGTCTCAGAGGCTGATAAACTATAAATGATACTTACGTTTCGGATGTTACCCTTATCTGTCATGCTTTCTTCTGTCGCAATGGTTTAGTTCAGTCGTGCAGGTGGTGGGTTTCAAGCGCGAGGACAATAGCTGTCATGCACAGAATTGATCATGGCAGAGCGCGAGACCGGCGTTGAATCTGCGAACCCCGCCTCGCGCCACCGCGTTTCCATAGAAACCATCTCAGGCAGGGAGTGATGATGGCAAAAATATAGTAGTGACTTCAGCAAATTTCAAAATAAATGAATGAATAAAGTCTTTTGTTCAATAGGTTATAAGAACAAGTCGCCATGTCCCAAAATACATCTGATCTCGTAATTCCAGAAATAGCCTACAAATAAACTAGGTAGCCTATAAGTTTTGTTTTAATTCTGCATTTGAATAATTACTATGCTTAACCTCATGCATTAAAGGCATACATTATATCAAGATAAACACTAATTCACTTGGGAATAAGTCCATATAATCGTGGAATCACAAACATAATAGGCTACTCAAGATAAATAATTAGCTCCCAAATCAGGTGTAGCTTGTTTCACATTCCCATCTGACCAGTCCGGCACTGTTTCTGTTTATATCACCTAGAGAGAGTTTCCAGGGCTTATAAACTCCAAATTAATGATCACGTTTCCCTGTGTCAGTCTCAATGTTGTCTTATATACACAAGCATGTTTAATTATGTTTGTTAAAACAATTTCTCATTGCTTTCTCAATACAAATTAAAATGATTTAATATTTTTCTTGCCAAATACGAACATTTGTGGTGGCATCAACCTTTAAATAAATTAGTTAGAGTGCAACAAGGAACTATTTGAGCTGAGTAAATGTAGCAAAGACCATCACAATATAATGTTTAGTTAAACACGTGACATGCCTGTTCAGACATTCATGACACCAATAAACTAATTTTTAAAAACCATTACAGAATGACTGTGCTTCACACTTTACTTGCGTTTAGACGCGTCACTATCAAAAACAGTTTCACAATGAATCCATAAGATTTCCGGTCGCGACAACTATATCTACCAGGAAATAAACAAAAAATAATAAAAAGTGAGAGATGACTTTGGGAGCCACGGGAAGTCAAATATAACCAGTATCCTAAATTGTTTTCCGCCAGAGGGCGCTATAGCGGATCCGAAAGGTGAACTGAGTCGCAATCAAATCTGTCAAATCTTTTGTAGCTACAGAATAAATAGTAATTTAAATCTCTCTGTACCCGACATTTAAGTGGAAATCAACTACAGTAATATCGAATGGCTTTTAAAAATCATTATCACAAACGACTGTAATTGGCCCGTCCTTCCAGCGCTTAGAAAAGTATCAGGTGACTATATCAGCAGTAAAGTAATAATAGCAAAGACATTATATTTACATCTGAATAATGACGCCAATAAGCTAGCAACAAGTCCAGCTCATTGCGATACACAATTTAATTGCAATTTACATTCTACTGCATATTTCATTCCTATTTTTTTGACCCTTGAACTGACAGCTCCTGGATCAGCTGATTGAGTCACATGACTCAATGGCCCGCTCATGGCCACATACATACAGCTGATGGGAAGCGGGGTTGTACGCGCTGCTCTCTCGTGTGAGATAAAAAGGACAGACCCAAAGCGTAAGTGCTAATTTAATGAAATACTTATTTTTGTACACCGCGTAAAAAGGTGTACAGCATGTTGATAGTGTTGTCGATCCCCTTTCCGTTTCCTAAACTATATAGTGGGCAGTATCAGTATTTCACGTTGCTGATATAACGTTAACTTACATAAACGAAAGTTTGAATCACACTGTTCGCAATGTAAACACGTAATGAAAGAGTGTAAATGCTGACATGTCTTCTGTAACTTTAGAATAGTTTTAACCTTACTTGTTCTGCACTTCTCACATGACTCGCTTAAGTCAATACACTTCTGTTGATTTTGGAATGCTATTGAATACACACATTCATTTTTCAATAGCTGTGGAGCAGCAAACGGAATACATGTTTTATCAATTGATTTGATCTCGGTTATGAGATGCTTACAAAACCAGTCATGGTTTTCTTTCATTTCCCATCACCTCCAGTAGATGTCGAATAGCCTACTTCATAACACACCCGAGGCCAGTAATCTGTCCGTGGACTTCAGAAGATTATTGAATTAAAGCGGACCATCTATCATGCATCCGTTTGGCCGTGAAGAAGAGACCTCCAGACGGGAGCTCTTCGGTTTCTTCACGCGGTGTTTGCGGCGCGGAGAGTGGGAGCTCGCGGCAGCCTGCGTGTGTCAGCTCGGAGACGAACGCGGAGATGATCCCCAAAGTCCACGGGACATCGTTAAAGCCATCGTTACTCGCCCATATCTGCTCAGGTGAGTGAAACCCTGACTTTCTGAAGTGGAATGCTTATTCGAGTCTTCATACAATTTCTATGTCGAAAACCATGTAAACAAATACATTTCCCTCTTTCTGTGGATGTACTGTGGATGCTTACAGTAGTTATAGTATTTCTCTGTGGTATTTTAGCGGAAACTGAGGTTGATTTGGTAAATATATAAGTGATACTCAACTTATCAAAAGAGTTCAAGAAGCTAAAGTCAAGAGTGTTTAAGAGACACATCTGTTATTCTCCTGTTTATAGGTGGGAAACAGTGGGCAGTCCTCACAGATTGGCCTGGTATTGGCTTCAAGTCCTGGAGAAACAGACTAAAATAAAGGTGTGTGTTTTCTGATGGATATAATTTCCCCATTGATGCTTCAAGCAGGAAGCACTCATCACTATTATCAGTACTTCCTTTTCCTAATAAAGAGTATGGTTATCTTCTCTGCAGGTGACTGGGTCTGCGAAGAGAGAGCTGGAGTTCTTGTTGCTCTTAGAGGAACTTGAGGACGTCCCACAGTCTGTACTTAAGGTAGGACTCCAACTACTGTATGTTACTGTATTTTATGTAGAAAGCCCTGACACTGTAACAACTTTATGGCTTTATGTTGACAGCACGGATTATTTCCTTTGCTTTGAACTCTGATAAATTTCTACTCTTATCAGTTGCTGTTGTGCAAGACTATTTTTTGCTCTCCTTCCATTTCAACAAATATTGATTACCCTTTCCATGTTAAAGAGTTATAATCCTAGACCCAAACAAACCAACTTTGACATTTAATTAGATTTTTTTATTTTTTATTATGAGGCAATAATCTACTAATCTCATTTTCAATGCAAACTTTCCAAATGCCAAATTGCAAAGGAAACAACAATACAAATTCTTATTTTTGACTAAAATTCTAGCCTGTTATAAAATAGCCAGAGTTTTAATCCCTCTCCTCTAGTCACCTCTGTCACTCACGCAATTGGCAAATGACTGATCCAACAATCTAATACATTTCCAACAGACAAAATCAACTGTCGCCCTTCATGTTTTCTTGTGCGAGAAGCCGTTTCACTCAGTTATATGTCACAATAGGGAAGAACAAATAATCACAATTTTCATTTTATGCCGTGTTTAACTTCCAAAACAGTAAATTTTGTTCATCCACTTTGTCCTATATCTTCCATAGGAGCTGCATGAAGCCTTCCTGTACTCTGAGGAAGTAAAGGGAAAGATTCCAGGTGATTCTACTCCTCCACTGAGTGCTGCTGTTCTATCCTGCTTCCGTTCTCTTTTAACCGGCCAGCAGCCGCGGCTCTGCCACTCTCTCATTAGCTTCCTTCAGCACGCGGACCACTCCAGAGACCATGCCTTACAGGACGTCTTCATCCAGCACCTCACTGTGAGAGTGAACGAGCCTGTGGAGGAGAGGGATGAGAAATGGGTGGAGCAGGTGTGTGCAGTGCTGGCCTTAGCACCATGGGGGTCGGAGAGGTCAGGTGCTGAGCTAGAGACCCTGTGGAATGGATTGTGGTCAGCTAGAGAAGGGCTTATGACGGAGGAGAGGATTCTGGGATGTCTACTGAGGCCGCAGAGCCAAGCTCTGTTGACTGCATACAGCTCCACAGCGCTCAGACTGCTCAAAGAGAAACTGCTGGGAGAGGCTCCATACACACAGGGTGAGTCAGATAACTTCACTGTAGTCATACAAACAACCAGGCAAAAAAATCACTTTTTGTTTCCATAATAATTTTTTTTTTCTTTTTTCTATGAATCATGTAGCCAAATCCTGACACTGTAACACTAGTAATACATTTGTTAATGATCAATAGTGGTGCAACGGATCACAAAACTCACGGTTCGGATCATGAGTCACGGATCGGATAATTTTTCGGATCAGAATAAAAGGGGGAGGAGACTATTTTTATTTGCTTTCCGTTTATTACATGAAAACTTTGGGTGTTAACATAACCTATATGGTTTATAAGTTAACAAGGAACTTTTGGTGTTAAAAAAAATAAAAATAAATAACCATCTGAATAAATCAAATTTGGATAAAAACAACCTGAGACATGAAAATGGGCCTGAGGTTTTTTTTTATTTTTTAAAGATTATGATGTCAACATTCTCAGGGGAGAGTAGACCTCTCACACTTGTCAGCATTGCAATTCTCTTTGTAGGCCTATACACTATTTTATAGATATCATGTTTAAACGCACTACACTTAAACAACATTTTATTGAATTCATTACTTTATATTTATATGGCCTAATACCTACTTTGGATGTAAATATTACGTTGCTCATGCAAATTGCATAACAGACAATAGACTATGTTAAAATAACAAACATTTTAAATTAAAACTTATGTTTTTCTTTCGGTTTTAATTTTTTTTACAAGAAATCCTGCAGGTCATAAAGAACTTTGTTTTTCCACCTCCAAGAAAGGACAGGTGCTCCATTATTTCTCCTTGTTTACTTGAAGGCCGTTTTCCTTGCTTTACTCGAGGCAAAAAGCCATGTGTTTACTTTAAAACCGAGTAGACGTTATATTATATGCATCTGTGGTGGAATTACTAGATTTTCGCATCGATACATGTTTGTTTTAATGCGGATGCGCTGTCACTTTAATTCAGCGCCAGCACATCAAAAAATAGACTCTGTGCGGAAACGATCAGCACAGCTGTTGTACGGCCACACGCTCCTGGAAGTGGAACGCACTGACGGACCGAAGTCGGGCACGGAAAAAATACGCACCCCATACCCACTGCAAACGGAGTATGTGTGAAACGGGCATCAGCAGGTGCCATGCTCGATGTATGCGCCACTTTCATACGGCTTTCTCGTGCCACAGTGCCCATACTCTTAGAGTTTTGTCCACCACCCTTCTTCCGTCATCATTATATTTTACGGGGAAGCCAAAATGGTCCCATACGTGATTTGAACAATGCAGGAGGCTTTTCAAGTTCTCCTACTTCTCCGCTAGCCACTTGACTGATTAACATGCCCTGTTCACGTGAACACATGTGTTTCTCTGAAACTCCGCATCGAGTTTAAAGGTTTAAACGAGATCACTTAAAAAGCAATATCGGCAGAAAAACTGTCTTTTAGTCTGCGATCGCTAAACAATTCAGATTAATCCACAAGTTAAAAAAAAAAAGCGCAATAAATCCGCGGGTCACGTGCGTGCCGAACCGTGGGTCGTGATCCGTACGGATCACGGATCAACTGCGATCCGTTACTTCCCTAATGATCAATAGCTGCTTTTCCACTGTCTTGCCGAATGGTTCTAAGAATAATAGGAACGGTTCCTGATATCAGCCCCACAGTAATAAAAATAAAACCAAATCACCACCAAGTGGAACGTTAAGCAAAGAGAACAGTTTGGCCAGATGGTGGAAAAGCAGCTGTGTTGAATGGATAAAGTGGCCCCAAAAAGCTGGTGTTGGTTTCACCTTGTGTGTCATGTTTTAAGGAAGTGAAGATAGACTTTTAGTGGTGTTTTTGCCACCTCCATTACTTTTGACTTTTCACACTTCTGCTCATGTGGTTGTAGTTCCCTCCCAAAATGTTCTCAGTTGTCACACCATTTGCATGTGATATTGTTTTTTGAGCAGACATCATTGTTTGTGGTTTTAATGCATCTCTATTCCCTTCTAGTTGACTTGCCTGATCTGGAAAGGGTCATGCTTGGCCTGTGCTGTCATGGTGACAAGTGTTTGGTGTGGAAAGCCATTTACTTTGAGTGTTTGAGCAGTGGAAAGCACTTTCTAGAGCAGGTCTTGGTAGGTGTACACAATCAGGCATACATTAGCCTGCAAATAAGCGTCTGCATCATTAAAATGTAATTTGTCAATCTTTTCTGAATTATTGCCACTATCTATGTTTCCATCTACCTATTTCTATGCACATTTTGGGATATTGTATAAAAAAGTGCATTAAAAAACGTATGCGCTCAACTGAGTCGAATACAATTTTTATTTGATAACAAAATGCATGTATATATGTATATGAATATCTATCTATCTATCTATCTATCTATCTATCTATCTATCTATCTATCTATCTATCTATCTATCTATCTATCTATCTATCTATCTATCTATCTATCTATCTATCTATCTATCTATCTATCTATCTATCTATCTATCTATCTATCTATATCTATCTATCTAATCTCATATTGTGATATAAGATTTTTGTCATATCTCCCACCCCTATTTGGATGGAAACATTGCTACTGTCTTATGTCTAATAGTTAGTCAGTTAGACTAACTTAATCAAGTTTCATTCTTTTAAAAAACAACATGCATAAACAATGTTCCATCTAATTTTTTTTTCTTGCTGAGCAAAACTTTTCTATTGGGCAGACATTTTGGCCACCTGAGCAAAAACAGTCTTTATACCAGACCTGTACAGCGTACTTAAACACAAAAAAAATGGTTTCCTCATGCAGTTGTAACTTTTAACTTTAATGTGCCATTTCTATTTTATTTGACCCTTAATGTAACAGTGTTATATTAAATATATATATATATATATATATAAATTTTTTTTTTTTAAAGCAGTTAATTCAGACGATCAATTCTTTATTACTCTTACAATATATTTGTTTTAATATTATAGTATTATAGTATTCTAATATTATTAATATTACAGTATTCTTACCGCTACTGATTTGGCTCACATCATTCTCTTTCTATGAAACCTGTAAACCACATTCACCAATTCTATCTCTATAGTGGTTGACCAGAGCACTGCAATTATTTCTCATTTAAACTACAATCAAATGGACTCCCCCCCCCCCCCCAAATTTCACATCTGCATGTCCTCTGCGCTGCATTTTATTCTTTCTGTGCGGCCGCGCACACGCGCAGCTTAGTGGGAACATTGTTTATAAAAGTAGATGAAAGCAACACAAACTTTCCTTTAGTGGTATAATTCCAGTGATCCATCCTCTGTTGTTTGCAGCTTACCGGTTTAGATCTCATAAAGAGGGAGGAATTCTCCAAACTGGAAACACTATTGCAGACTGAATTTCAGCCTTTGTCCCGCCTCTTGTTGTTGCTGGGCTGGATGCATTGTCAAAGCCTGGATTCTGCCAAGACCCTTCTTAAAGTCCTGCATCATCAACAGGTTAGTAACCAGATATTTGACTGTCAGTACAAAATCAGGTCCACTCTGCTGCTCATTCTGGCCAAGAACAACCCACTAAGACAGATATTTCATTGGTATGTATGAGTTGATAGAACAATAACAGACTGGTGTTGCAAACAACTCATTCAAATAGTTCAAAAAATGTTAAACACTAAAAAGCACTTATTGTAGCAACCCAGTATCTTAATAACACAATATTGTAAAAAAAAACTGCCTGAAAACATGTACTTCAAAAATCCCTTCCAGCTAAAGTGTGACCATGACATGCACTTCAAAAATATGCAATGTTTGCACATGCAACACTCATGAGTTTGTCTCCATTTCAAAGCTGTGGCCTGGAGATGATATGATTTTTTTTGGTGATCTGTGTCTGTTTATTTATGGGTCAAATGTCAATAATTACACATTAGTGTATGTACACGTGTGTGTAAATGAATGAATAAGCTTTTCTTTCTCTCTGTAGCCCCAGACCACTGATTCAGTATTGAGTGAGCTAGCCTGCACTCTGTCCTCTCAACTTGCTGTGCTGGAATGGTGCAATCAGAACAATCCGTGAGTTAAAACACTGTACATTTTCACATAAAAATAATTTCCCTTTATGGATTAATAGCTATTTGTTCACCAAAGTTGCTGGTTGGTAAAATTTTAAATGTTTTTGAAAGAAGTCTCACTCTTATACTCTTATTTATTTGATCAAAAAACAGTACAGTAAAAACAGTAATATTGTGAAATATTATTACAATTTAAAGTTTTCTATTTTAATATAAATTATATTTTATTTATTTCAGTGATGGCAAAGCTGAATTTTCAGCAGCCATTACTCAAGCCTTCAGTGTCACACGATCCTTCAGGAATCATTCTGATATGATTTATCTAATAAATCATTCTAATATGCTGATTTGATGGCATTTCTTGTTATCAATGTTGAAAACATTTGACTTTTTATAAATGCCTTAACTCTTTTTTTTGTTCACTGGTATGCATACTTACACAGAGGGATATCCCAAGATTCCTTGCTGAGTCACTTACACATGCTGGACCATCACTCTGCCTTGTATGTGCTGCACTGCCTGACACCCCTTGCCAAGTATGAGGAGCACAGAGTGCTTGAACTACTGCAAAGAACAGGTATAAGAATCACGCTGTCACACGGGGTTCATTTAAATTCACACATATCTGTTAAACATTTACGTCTTTTTTTTCTCATTTGTAGGAGATCCTTCATTAGTGGACTCACCCAACTGCTCTGTCCAGCGAAACATCACTCTGTTTCGAGGCTTCTGTGCCATGAAGTATGCCTTGTATGCCATCTGTGTGAACGCACACATGCACACCGGCTGCCTGGACTGTGTGCCTCGGCATCAGCAGCAGACAGAGGCGGGGCAGGTGTCAGCTGAAGGTTACCGTGCTGCTTTTTTCCTCTAGGAAAACAAAAATAATGTCTGTTCCTATTGTTATATCAACCCGAATAAACCCTTGACAATATACACTGTACCAGTTTAAAAAATTGCCCACATTAAAGTGAATTTAACATGATCTTTCCATTTAATTTTCTAATTTAGTGAGCAAAAATATAATTTAATTACAAAAATTTTAGTGCTGGGGAAAAATTAATCATGATTAATCGCTTCCAAAAGAAAAGTTTGTGTTTACATAATATATGTGTGTGTACTGTGTATAATTATGTGTGTATATATATAAATACACACACACATGCATGTATTTATATATAATAATAATAATATACACAGTACAAACACATTATCTAAACACAAACTTTTATTTTTGGATGTGATTAATCACGATTCATTTTTCCCCAGCACTAATAAAAAAAAAATATATATATATTATTATTTATAGCTTTATTTATTTTTTACTTTGTTTTCCTTTCATTCCTTACTCTTCCCAGGATTATCTGATTTGTTACAGCACTACCTATCGGAATGTCAGCTGTACCTAGAAGCTGTTCCGGCATTATTCCGTTTGGAGCTCTTGGAGAACATTTTCTCCCTCCTCTTCCTGTCCGACACTGACTTCAGCCCACAAACAGATCAGGCGAGCACCGTCACAGAAACCCAATCAGACACTGAGAGAATTTCATCAAACAGTACCAAAGGTGTGAGTGTGACTGAGAGCATCTTAAAAGTAGAAAATGTTGGAAAGATGGAGGGATTGAAGGAAGAGGTCCAGTATGGAGATTCTGAGCAGATAAACCCGGAACTGGGCCACCTGACATCTGGGTGTCGGGGGTTTCTGGTGGATTTGAGCGTGATGGAGCGGATTCTACGGCTGGTGAGGGAGGGCTTGGAGGGTGTATGTGGGGTCGGGCAGGAGGACGGCAGGGCGCTTGCGGCTGATCTGGAGTTGGCAGAGAGTCTGGGATGTTCTGTTACCGCGGAAACGTTCAGTGCCCGGTTACAGAGATTGTCTAAATACACAGCAGAGGCCCAATGGAGACTGCAGATTGTTACTAGTAACCATGGCAATGGGAATGGTGAGCAATATTATGGAGGATTTTGATATGCAAGTGTTTATTTTGATCAAAAGTGACCGCAAAGAAATTTGTAATGTTACAAATAAATACTGTTCTTTTGAACTTTCTATTTATCAAAGAATCATGAAAAAAAATCATGATTAATGTATTACAATATTAAGCAGCACAACTGTTTTCAACATTGATAATAATGATAATAATGTTTCTTGAGCACCAAAAACATAAACGGTTAACTTTTGAACAGTAGTCTTTGTATTTACTTCTGTGTTTGTGTTTATAGATGGCTTGTACCTCCCATCTCCTCTCCCCAGTCCTGCTCTTCCTCTGAAACGCCAGGGTAGTGGCAGCAACAATTCAGGTGTTCGGAGGAGGAGAAAAAACCTCAGGCATCGCTCTGAACGTCACGTGTCATCCGAACGACAGAATGGGGAGGTCAGCACCAGTACCTCAGGTCAGTACACACACACACACACACACACACACACACACACACACACACACACACACACACACACACACGACAGTATTTTACTGGGACTGATTTGGCTCACCTCATTCTCTTTCTATGAAACCCGTAAACCGCATTCACCAATTCTAACTCTATAGCGGTTGACCAGAGCAACATGCTAATGGTGATAATTGGTCATGTTGCCTTGCAGACGGTGGTGTGTGTGTTGGAGCCTCGTGCCGCGGGAGTGAAGTGTGTCCGTGTGGTGGACCTCACAGCTGGCTGGTTCCTGCGATGCTCTCCCCTCCTGAGTCTCTCCTCATCGCATGCATACGCAGAGGCAACTACATTGAGGCCCAGCAGGTGAGATATGATGTAATTTCCTAACATAACACACCAGAGAGATGATATTCCAACGATGATGAAGTCATTGTCTATTGACATAGTGAATATCTGTTAAGAATAAATTTTTAGCACTTTCTGCACTTATTCTTTGTGGGCCTACTCATTTGTTAGTGTTGGTTTTGAGCCATATTTTGGGGATTTTTAAAGGGCGTGTGTCGGTGCTATGTTTGTTTATTAGGTGATTGCGATGTACGGTTTGGAGAACTCTGAGTGTGCAGGTGAACTGGTCTTTATGGACCGGTACCGGGAGGTTCTGAATGAGCTGGCTCAGGTGGAACAGAAGATAGAGAGCCAGTCACTTTCTTCATCATCCTCGTCTTCAGAGGGTCTGGGCACAGTGGGTGTTGCTTCAGGGAGCAGGACCAGAATGGGCAGCAGCAGCAGATTAACACTCAAGAGTATTGGGAGCGCAGCAGCTGCAGGTATTAATATACACACACACACACACACACACACTTAAAGAGTCTAAATAATTTTTCTTAATTCTATAATTTCTTACGGCTAATCCCTTAAAAGAATAAAGTGTGCCATCTTATTGTGAAATAGGGATGTTTGTAGACCTCCTTGCTATCTTTCTTTCCTCAGGCATGGCTTTTTATTCCATTTCTGATGTGGCTGATCGTTTACTTAGTACCCCGAGCCGGCCGATACCCTCTCTAGAGGACAGCTACTGGCTCTCCCAGTGCTCTCTAGACTCCCCAGACCTTGTGCAGCCACTGGTAGAAGAGTTGAGCCCTGCAGCTATGGCAGCATTTGACCTCGCCTGCTGTCAGTGCCAACTGTGGAAAACTTCACGGCAGTTGCTTGAGACTGCAGAGAGAAGACTCAACAGCTTTCTGGAGGCGAGAGGTGAGATTACATCAATCAGCTTTATTTAGGCCATC
The DNA here is from genome assembly GCA_023566225.1 of Romanogobio albipinnatus. Lineage (NCBI taxonomy): Eukaryota > Metazoa > Chordata > Actinopteri > Cypriniformes > Gobionidae > Romanogobio > Romanogobio albipinnatus. The sequence goes on along the minus strand of CM042258.1, from coordinate 27,680,443 downwards.
CTCATTGCTGAGCCCTGTTGACTTATTTTTCCTACCGTAGGTGTACGAGTTGATGCAAAGGTTCCTCACGCCAACGGTATTAGAGGCTTCCCTTCAGTACTGCAACAAATCGGCAAGGTCCTTAACAGAAACTCTGTCAGCAAAGGCACAAGTAAAACAGGTCTGAAGTACACACACACACACACACACACACACACACACACACACACACACACACACACACACACACACACATTTTTAGTTATACCTTATATAACATCTATATTTTAACGTCTTACTTTCTCTAGACTGTAATGGAGAGGAGAATGCTGTTTACACCCCCTTTGGGTGTAGTGCCCAGGAAGTGCTGCTGTCTTGTCATTTAACATTAACAGAAGAGAGTATCGCCTCCCGTCTAAACCTGTATCAGCGCTTAGAGGTCACGCTTCAAACCCTGACCTCTGCCACCAACACCTCAGGTACTAGCAAAGTGAACTAGCCATTGTTTTTGTGCTTCTTTCAGCATGCCCTGAAACTTTATGGCACACTGAAAACTAGTTTTTTCATTGACTCATTTCATTGATTTTGAAGCTTATTTCTTATTTCAAATGGGGAGGGGCTTTTTAATTTAGTTTTCTATAGTGTAACCCCTTTAAATTTAATTGATTCTTTTTGGCATCTTTTGTTCCCATGCAGTAGATGCTCTGGTGGGGAGCTCTCTCCTGACAGCATTGGCCGAACAGGCTGGTCTCAAGCAGTCCGAACTGGATTCCCACCCGGTACGAACTGCTATGAAACAACTCCTACACTATCTGGACCAGCTCTGCCCGTTTGAGCCTGACAGAGCTCCTGGCAGGCCAGATTACATACGCAACTTCTTTGATTACGTCAATGTGTTGGCTTCAGTACTGGTGCGCAGTATGTGGTCAGAGGGTAAGACCAAAAATTCCAATAAACTGAATTATTAAAATGTCATGACTAAGAAATATAAAAGGGTTAGTTCACCCCAAAATTCTGTCATTTAATTACTCATCCTCATGTCATTCCAAACCCATAAAACCTTTGTTCATCTCTGGAACACAATTGAAGATATTTTGATGAAATCCGAGAGCTCTCTGTGCAGCACTTCCAGAATGCCGACGCTGTTCATGTGAGCACCACGACGCATGCACACGAGTCGTTCTGCTGTAGAACTAGGAAGCGCTGCACTGTTTACACTACGTCAACAGCATAAAAGTTTGACACAAACTAGAATAAATTGTTTAATAGTGGTAATTTTTTGTTTGTTTTTTTGCTCAAAAAGTATTCTCATCGCTTCATAAAATTAATGTTGAACCACTGGAGTCACATGGACGATTTTGATGATGTCTTTACTACTTTTCTGGGCCTTGAAAGTGGTATTTAAATTGCTGTCTATAGAGGGGCCTGTGGAGCTCTCGGATTTAATCCAAAATATCTTCATTTGTGTTCTGAAGATGAACTAAGGTCTTATGGGTTTGGAACGACATGAGGGTGAGTTAAGAGCTCTGAGTCTGATGTTTGTCATCTGATCTCAGATCAGTCCATGGAGGTGAAATTGGGAAATCCTCTTTTACTGTTGCTTCAGTCGCCTACCCAGCTCCTCTCTCTCCTTCTGTTTGACAGACAGGTGTCACCTGACAGGTAAGGAAGGACCTGTCTTTCTGAAAGTGCTGGGCTTTACAAATGTACAAATATTTATAATCAGTCATATCCTTTTCTCTTCGCAGGGTTCTTTCTCTCTTGCAGCAGGAGCAGTTGCATTTGAGTGTGCAACAGGTTGTAGTTCAGCGCTGTTGTGAAACTCTCCCTCTCTGGGATTCTAGAGCTACAACCTTTTCTCAGGTGCAACCGAAGATCATAGGGCTCAGCGGTGGTGCGTTCTGCCCAGCCAGCATTGCCTCAATTTTCCAGCAGCACGCTCAGGAGTGTGCCCCTTCCCTTGACCTCTCTGACCTTGCCACAACCTCTGACCCCAGCTCTGAGTCGGAGGTCTCAGTGGAGGACACATCTGCTACATCCACCAACCTCTCCACCTCTCCGCCCTCGCCGCCTTCATGTCCTCCTTCTTCTTTTCTCCTCACTCCATCTGCGCTGTCTTTTCTGAAGTCCCGTTCCCCCCTTGTTGCCACCCTGGCCTGCCTCAGCGCCAGTCGGGGTGGCGTGATTCGGGCAACTTCCTCTGGCTGGTCAGGCTTACCTTCATATTTTCGCGGATCTGGGCGCAAAGAGGCAGTTTTGGATGGAGACCAGATCTCAAGAGAAGGCGAAGCCCTGCTTAAAAAATTCCCTATCCTGAGAATGTACCTGCGGTCCATGGCTGAGCCAGTTCTGGGGGTCTCGTTGGAAGCAGAAGAGGGTCTTGGGGTGGCTCTTTGTGGGAAGCCCGTGGTGGGAATGCTGTTTTCTGGCCTGCAGGGCAATGTAGCGCAAGCAATGGCTGCTGAAGCATTCCAGCAATCCCTAAACGGTAGCGATCTGAACAGAGCCTTAGAGCTCTTAGAGCTTTATGCACAACCCTGCAGCCAGGAGGGGGCCCTCCGGGACAAACTACTAGCATGCACTGCTCTACAAGGTAAGATTTCTCTCAGATTTACAGTACATGAAACAGAATCAGGGATTGACTGTGACAAAAATACCTGTATGTAAAACAAAGATACTGTATATAAAACTTAGTCTAGTCTATTCTGTTCTGGGTTTTGTGACATTTTAGTGACCTCTAACTGCAAGGTATTTTTATTCTTTTTGTATGTATTATCTTTATTCACTATCTTTTAGGTGAGTGGTGTTAAAGTCGCAATAAAACGCAAGTAGGGACATATTTTCATTCATATTGTGATGTAAATGGATTATCAAAAAATAAAATCTATAGAGTAAGGACTTGGTTCTACGCGCTGGTTGTTGATTGGATGTTGAGATGTGGGTGTGGCACTCAAATGGAGGCAGATGGAAGCGAGCTTGTAAGGGTGGGGGATTTAACTGGACTAAATGTTTGGAGAAGTCCTGCATACTTTTCCAGTTATGAAATTTTAGTTAAACACTATGAGGTACATTTTTTAATTTTTTTGATTAAAATGTTACATTTTGCACTGAAGATTTTTTTCACGATAAGATATATAATATACATTTAGAAAATAGACACGGTGAATTTTCATTTCATGCCGACTTTAACCCTCATCCTTCCCTTGCACATTGAAACAAATCCTTCCCTCTCGGCTTAAAGCTACACTGTGTAACTTTTTTAGTTTATTCTTAGCTAAAAACACTTAGTTCTTTCAAAAATATAAGTGCTCATTAATGTATATTTACTTATTTCAAGTTATAAAGTATTCTCGTAAGTTTATAATATGCCATTGAAAATACATACGGGTAAGGGGTTTGAATGGGGGTCGCCATGTTGCCCCTCCATCTTGAAAGTACATTAGCCAAAGAGGGACATACCCGTAAATTCAAGCTTCGCCTTTTGCGTTTTAACACTCGATGGCACCGTGTCTGGATTGAACTGGAAGCCATGTTAATCTTGGACTAAAACGGCCACCGTAGGAGACGAAATCGGAATTGGGAGGAACAGAACCTAATATTTACTGGATGGTCATATACCTTTTCACCGCTAGATGGGGGAAAATATCACACAGTGTAGCTTTAAAATGACCCCGAAGCCCTAAAATAATATTTAGTTTGTTTTAGTCCCGAAATCTTATTTCATTTCATTTTGATAATATTTTTTCTATTTTTTAATTTTTAATTAAATTTTATTTACTTTTAAATTACTAGATTTTTATCAATGAATAATAGATAAGTAATAATTTTAGCACATTATTCACATTCGTTAAGATTAAATTCAAAATAACTCACAATTTCATGTATAATCCTATTAATTCTGCTCAGAATATTTTACATTGGTTGTCTTTGCCGACGTTTTGTGGAAAAATAATAATATAACATGATATTTCATGACTCTTGCCACTAGATGGCCTTCCATTCATTCCTATAGGGGTCAAATTGACCCATGAGGGAAGGATTTTTAACTTTTTTAAATTTCAACCACAAAACTCCTTGAATCCAGTCAAAATTTTTGTTTATATGTGGTTCAAGTGCGACAAAAGTCCTAGGGGCTTGGACCACACCGAAAAAAAAAAAAGAGTTGCGGGTCAAAATGACCCGAGGGAAGGATTAAATGTGCAGCTTATAAAAAGTGTCTTTTGATTGGGGCAAAAAAAAGAAAATGCTCTTTGACAAGACCATCAATAAGGATGTTTAACAGGTAACTATGTCTTTTTTTAAAGAAAGCAGCAGTGTGGAGCAGTTGTTTCGTGTAAGGGACTGGGAGCTGCGTGGACGTGTGGTTCTGCAGGGTTTGGATCGCTGGCCTTTACAACACTGTTTAGAATTGCTGCAATTCTGTCTCAGTGACCAGAACACCCAGGATCCTCTACGAGAGCAGATTCAGCAGAGGAAACAGGAGCTGGACATGTACCAGCGGGTCAGTCTGACACAGCAATTCTCTTCTGAAACCTTATTTACTCTTGTGGCAAAAGGAATTCTGTTTTGCAGTTTGCTTGTATTTTTTGGTGTTACTACGTTACCATAATTAAAAAAATTCTTTAAGACTATTTGATGTGCATAATCATGTAATCATGAATTGACAAGAAAAACAAGCTTTTGTACTATTTCATCTTCTTTATCGTCTGTCGTCTGTATTTATAAGCTCCAGACAGAGGCTAAAATTACTGTTTTGTTTTCAGATTGCAATCAGTGCCAGTTTATGCACACAAATGTAATGGGCATATTTTAGAAGTTGGCTGATGACATCATTTTGTTGTTTAGATGCTGAGTTTGCAGCCACCGTTGCCATGTGAGACGTGGCAGGAGTTGAGGGAGGAGTCTACAAAGAATCCTGATTCTGTATTCAGTCTAATGCTGGAGGCGAGGGTGAGACTACAGAGCCATTAAAAAAAAACAAAAGATCTCTGAATTATTAGTACAAATGAGTTTTGTTTGAAAATGGGTGTCACTCAGAGCTGTCACTTAGATGTCCGGTTGCATCTAAATTATGTTTAAATTGTAGTAATGACTCAACTGTACCAGCAATATGTGGACAATTAGCCTTTTCAACACTTTTGTGTTTCTGGCTTCCAGATTGGCGCTTGCAGGGTAAACTTATTTCCAATAACAACAATTGACAGAGCCTAACAAGCAGATATTTGGGTATCAAAGTCTTTGTTCAAATTAAATATTTTGAAAAGTTTGAACTGCTGGGGTGCTGAAAATCTCACAACTGCATGAAGACCCAGGACTGTGTTCACTTTATAAGTCAGCTTTAGGCCATCACAAATGCTAGTTGGTTTAATTATAAATTATGGCACTTAATATAAGTTTGTTATTTTATTCTATGTTTATTTTTGGTGCACCTGTGCATTATACCCTGTGTGAAAACTTGGAGCTTTTCGAATCTGGTCAATATATTCAACAAGGCAGCAAAAAAGGTATATATGAAATTTGAAAGTAGATTTGGTGACCCTGTGGTATGTCTGCAGCTGTTTACATCAGATCAAAATGCTTTCAAGAGTATAAAACAAAATGTTACCCAAATTCACTCTAATCTTCTAAGTCATTCTGTGTGAAATCGAGGGGGTTAAGGATGTCGGTAACCTGTTATGCTTCCTTGTCAGATACAGTGTATATATGCAGCTCTTTACATCAAACCAAAAGTGTTATTTAGATAAGAGCATACTAATATAATAGGCACAGACCTAGAGCAGAACTTTTTTACACCCTGCAGTCAGTGACATAATTTGTGTGTTTTCAGGAGTTTGAGTTGTGTGGCCAGTGGGTGCAGCTGTATTCAGTTTCTGATCGGTCTCGAATGCAGCTACAGACTGAACACCTGCTATACCTCCTAGAACAGAATCACACAGAAGATGCTTTTCAGGTGTGTTTTGTTGGCCTCAATTTGAGTAAAGAAGCATGTGATTTGTTTTGTATTAAGATGACAAATTTAGTTAACTTGTTTTAATCTGTCAATGACTTGGACCCAAATTGGGCCTTCCATGTGATCCATATGAAAGCATATACTGTACACTGCCATTCAAAAGTTTGGGGTCTATTGATTTAAAAAAAAAAAAAATGTATGTGCATCAAGGCTGCATTTATTTGATCAAAAATTCAGTAAAAACAGCAATATGTTAAAAGCAATATGTTCTATTTTAAAATGTAATTTATTTATTTATTATTTTAGCATCATTAATGCAGTCATTACTGTTACATTATCCTTCAGAAATCATTCTAATATGCTGATTTGGTCCTCAAGAAATATTTAATAATTTGTTAAATTTATATAGCGCTTTTTCTGGGTACTCAAAGCGCTTTACAAATAGAAGGGGGGAATCTCCTCGACCACCACCAATGTGCAGCCTCCACCTGGATAATGCGACAGCAGTCATATTGCACCAGAACGCCCACCACACACCAGCTTATTGGTGGAGAGGAGATCAGCAAGAGTGATGAAGCCAATCAGTATATGGGGATTATTAGGAGGCCATGATAGACAGAGGCCAATGGGCCAAATTGGCCAGGATGCTGGGGTTACACCCCTACTCTTTTTTCCGAAGGACATCCTGGGAATTTTAATGACCACAGAGAGTCAGGACCTCGGTTTAACGTATCATCCGATGGGCGGAATTTATTATTATCAATATTTAAACAGTTTTAACATGCTGCTTAATTTTTTTTAAAAACTGTATTTTTTTCCAGAATTCTTCAAAGAATAGAAAGTTAAAAAGAACAGCATTCATTTGAAATATAAATATTTTTTTACATTATAATTTAAATGTCTTTACTGTCATGTTTGATCAATTTAATGCATCCTTGCTGAATAAAAGTATACATTTTTATTTTATTCTTACTGACCCACACTTTTGAATGGTTTCAAAAGGTTGTCTGTAAAGTAGAATTTTTTTGCAGCTAAATGCAGTTTGATTTCATTATTTGCTTTGTAAAGCTCTTCTCAAACAAAATAGATTGCGATAATAAAGACTTTACTCCACATCTCCCTCAGCTTTTAGAAGCTCTTTCTGATTCAATGGGTTTGGAAGTTAGTGAGCAAGCCCTGGATCGAAGACCTGGATTGGCTGCCTGCCATTTCCTGTCAGATTACCTCACCTTACACTTCCAGAGTCAGATGACCCTTGCTCGGAGACGCCACATCCATGCCCTGCACCTTGGCTCAAAGGTAACAATGTTTGACCTAATCAAATAACACATTAGCCTGACAAGCCAGACCCACGTCAAGATGTTGGATCTGGGAACTCCCCATTGGCATTGCTCAATCCGAGCGGCGGGATAAACGTTTGTCTTTCAAATTCCCTCTGCACTCAATAGGATAGTGCTACAAACAACCAGAGAAATGAAGAAGGTGAAGCGGAGCTAGTTGATAGATTAAACTTTCGCCGTATCCGGTTGGCAAACCTCCGAACACATCTTCCTTTCTTAAGAATGACTTCAGTTCCGTTCTGTTCTTTTCTCAAAGAAAAGCTTCGTCTTCCAAAGTCGCAGCCAAAACCGTTTCGAAAGACCACTGTTCGCCAGCTTCTTTGTTTACGAGTAGCATGCGGAACCGTGGCAACTCTGCCATCATTATGTTATCCCGCTCACCAACTCTAGACACATGTGATTGGCCTGACCAGAGTTTGGTTCTTCCAGCCAACGGAGAGTTGCTAGACTACCCTGGCTGCAAATTAGATTTGCTGCCGCTAGGGTGCGTCTAGATTTCTAGGCTAATAACACATTGATTCACTTGCCAAAATAAATAATCTTGACACAATAGTGTGTACCTGTTGCAGGTTCTACTGACTTTGCCGGAAGCATCTCGTCAGGATTATTTTTCCCTGCTGTCTGATCCGCTTCTCATGCTGGAGCAGCTACTGATGAATCTGAAGGTAGACTGGGCCACAGTTGCCATCAGCACTCTACGGAGCCTTCTTCCGGCTCAGGACGCTGGCATCACCAACCAAGACATTGACACCCTACTGGCAGATTACGCCCGGAAGGCTCTTGATTTTCCTTATGCACCCAGAGAGTGGTCACGTTCTGGTGAGTTGGAGCAGTGGATCAATTCGTTGCTATATTGCTAGCTGAAAACTAAAATTTCTGTTAATTTTTTGTGTTATTAGAGGTTTGAGATCATTATATGAAGCATTGTTGTTTTCACTAATCTATTTCTCTCCCTCTCTTCTTCTGTCTCAGACTCTGTCATTAGTCTGCAGGATGCATTTCTGCAGTGTCCAGCCCAGGAGAGCTGTCCATCTTCTCCAAGCCACACCCCTCCTCCATCAGCAGGTATTAGCTACACCTCTTTCATTGACCACACTTTTTCTTTCTCAGCCACACCCAATTTAGCATGTAACAGCACTGGGGGACATCTAGTTTTTAATTACTGATAATAGCAAAATAGATAAGTATGTGGCTTTAAAGGCTGGAATACATACACACCATTTGAATTGGGACAGATTTTAAAACACTAGGCATCATAGACTCACCATTTGGTTACAGAGAAAAACTGGGCATCATGCACTTAACAACTGAGCATTACACAACAGACTTTCAAGTCATTCCTAAGTGCTGGAATACACTACATGACTTTTGCCCAAAAATGTTACCCGATTTACAATCTGGAGAAGTTGAAGCTCACTGTCCATCGAATGTGCACATCAAAATGTCACCGGAAGTAGTAGTTTGTCTGGGTACTTTTCGAATACTATGTATTCAAAAATACTACTCTGTTGGCGTACTGGTTTTTTTTGCATGCTATATAGTTGGAAAATATTCTATATTGGATGCAGTGCGTGTTCTAAAATCGGCTCAATTTAAAATGCATTTGATATCCTCCTATATAGTTTGCCAGAGAGTAACGTTGCGTCCCAATTTGCCTACTTGTACTACGCCCTAAAAGTATGTACATACTTTTGTGTAGCAGAACAAGCTTTGGGACATACTATCACGTCATAAAATCGATGACACTTTTAACAGACGTTCTGTCGCATAGTTTCGTGCATCATTCCTGTCACTGTAAACTTGCCTGTCTATATCCTCCACATTTCATTTTTTTACCGTATTGCAGAGAAATGAAGTAGCATATTGATCTGCCAGTCATGGGTCTTTCATGCGGAGAACTCTCCTCATATTTGTGCATAATGATGTATTTAGAAGGTAGTGGCCAAAGGTTTTTGTATTTTTTTTATTTTAAGTTTTAAAGTTTACATTGCATCTGCAGAAGAAATATAACAAGGATAACATATTTTTTTATCAGGTTAAATGTTGATTATTAGTCACTCAAACCCCTCTATCTAAACCTCTCTAGTTAACTGTTGGGTGTGTTTTAACACTTTTTATTCATATTTGTAGTTAAACCATTGAACCAAATTCTCCTCCAAAGGGCAGTGGGTTGTGGGAAATGTTAGCCGTTAAAGTGTGCACAGATCCACACTTCGAAAATCTTGGCTTACTTTTTTTCAACATACTGTTCTTTGGGACACACTTATTCTAATCGTATGTACTAGGATGCACAATATTGGATTTCTGCCGATATTTTTCAACTCATTTTGGCTGATACTGATACCATATATGTTTATTTTTTCCCTTTGTTTGGAAACAACCACTTTTTGAGCAAAAACTCAGGCGCATATCAACACGTTATCATATCGGCATAATTTTTTCATATCGGCCGATGGCGATTTCTATATTTTAAGCGTTTATCGGCTGATTGTGCATCCCTATTACGTACTATTTAGTCAAGTCAACTTTATTTATATAGCGCTTTTAACAATGTAGATTGTTTCAAAGCAGCTTTACAGTGTTAAACAGCAAAATAATGCAGCCTAATTTTATTCAGCTGTATAGCCATTTGATGTCATCAGTTCATTTCAATTTCCATACGGTGACAGTGTGGGCTTTAGATCAATAATTAGATCAGTAATTTAGTTTACATGGTTAAATTAGTTTATTAATTAGATTTATTTCGATGTTTAGTTGAAAAATATAGTGTCCCCAACTGAGCACGCCAAGCCAGAGGCAACAGTGGCAAGGAAACCAAAACCCCATTAGGTGACCTAATGGAGAAAAATTTAGGATGGGTAGTATCCACATTGGGACGCAAGGTAAGAAAAGTCAGGTGTAATGGAGAGAAGCACAACAATTTTTGAACATGTCAGGATATGAGCAGGTGGAAGCAAGCTTGTGGGATTTACTATGTGTTTGTGCATCAGAACTGTCAGTTTTGGAGCTTTGTGATAGATTAAGTCGATACAAGTAATACTGGAATGGAAACGTTTCAGAAACCGCATTACAACACCTCCAAGTGACAAAATGGTTATTTATGTCAATTCAAAATCTGTCAACTCAGACTGCCCAAATTCTGAAGACTGGCACTGACTTTCGTCAACGAGCTTAAACTCTTCCAGACTGCAAGTGCAAATATGGGCAAACGTTGTATAGTGCATTTCAGCTTAAAGCAGCACTAGGTAACTTTTCAACCTTCATAATATATTTTCAAAACTCTTGTGATGATACATCGACTTACAATAGTTTGAATGACACGTCTGCCATAGCCTGACGGGGTCTGTATCGTTTTTAATCGTACTTTTAAACTTCGGGTTTCGGGTAGTAACCCGAGAAAAAAAAGAACTACAAAATTCGACTGCTTTACGGCATATACGTCACTTCCTTAAATTCGGACGTGCGAGGGTTTGGGTTAGCCTATGTAAGCCTATGTCTAAACGGCGTGTACAAGTTTGGTAGGGGCTACATTCTCGCAAGTAAATACATAAGACGTACAAAATCATATTTTAGGATACTGTAACGCGTGTGTCCGGGTGAAAAATACGGATTGCTCGCTCAACGCAACTGGAGTCGATGCAAACACGGAGGCAATTGACATCAAACAGCCTGCACTTTATTCCCCGCGGAACCCCCACAAGAGTCCGGCACAAACTCCACTTCCGTCCACAGCATTACCCACCAAAACAAAAATAAATTAATGTTTGCAACAGAAGACAGAAAATAATCCGCACACATGGGAGCTCGAGGCGCAGTGTTCACACACACACACACGCACACAGAACGCAGGCGCGCCAACCGGGGCGAACGCTCTTAAAGGGGCCACACTATTTTCCTACTCGTTACAATACCTAACATGTCTGTGATATTTGTTTATTTGTCTTGCCTCAAGCTATAATGCAAATCGACTTTTCAAATTTGAAGATTCATCTATGGTAGCTTGATATTATATTGACGATTTATGTTATTACGTAGCACTCAAACATTGAATTGAAGTATCATATAGATTCTGTAAAACGGTAACCAATAGACTAGACTACTATAATGACGCTGGCTTGTAAACGTGAGCATCGCGATCATTTGGCGTTTGAAAAAAAAAAATTAAACCCATGAAATTATATTCATATGTCATGCTGAAACATATACCTGGGATGAAGACATTTCACACGCGCGACGCAAGCAGAACACCTGCATGTGAACTCCCCCTGCAGTGTTCAGGGCTATCATAGTTGTCATGTCAACAAATGCACGTGCTATGCATCCCCTGTGTAGGATGACAGAGTTTACGACAGTAGTAGAGGACAATACTGTTTCCCAACTGTAGGGGGACCCCGAGAGCAAAAGTTACCTAGTGCTGCTTTAAGGGGGCCGTTCACACAGAAGGCACAATTAAAGGAATATTTACTGCAAAGCAGTCTTGCTATTTACAGACTCAGTACACTTGCTTATTGTTAACATAATTCTATGATGACCTCAAATTTTAGTTTAGAAGTCATGTCTGCACACATTGTTTTTAGGCAGCACACCCATGCACACACCCTCCAGTGAGAGACGCCCCAGTGGGAAGAGGATCCGGCAGCTGGCCACACCTTTCACCCCTCCGGAGAAAACGCCTGACCGCAAGGACTGGATTCCAGACCACAAACAGCACATCTGTATGGTCTGCCAGAGAGAGAGATTCACCATGGTGAGAGAGACAGAGTGTGATATGGGTTGTCGATAAGCTTCTGTGATAGGATGAGCTCCTGCTGTTCTGTTAGTTAGGCATCTCTATAAGAATTTGAGTCTTAATGTAAACCGTATCCTGTGTCAGTTTAATAGACGGCACCATTGCAGACGCTGTGGCAGGCTGGTGTGTCATTCCTGCTCCAGCAGGAAGATGGCTGTAGAGGGCTCTGAAGAGCCTGTCAGAGTCTGTGACCAATGCTACAACTTCTTCCACACAGAGTAAGACAGATGCACACATGCCTATAGCACATTTCAGAAGTGCACAAAGGCTACAGAACTTGTAGATGTTAATAAGGTTGGCAACTAAGAACTGATTGTTCAAGAGTAGTACAATTCCCAATTGCATGACTCCTACAAGCCGATACTTTTTAGTGAATCAAACACATACATCTTACAATTTACTTAAATCAATGTAGTTACTGACTGGTTGGTTATATGGCAATGTGAATTTAACAATGTGTATTCCAATTATAGGATTATAGGATTATGCCACCTTTAAAAAGACTGAAAGTCTTGTCAAGAATTGTTTTAAATGTATTATCTAAATTATCTCATCATTTAACAATGGTGTTACATTTAAAAAAATTTTTACAAATACACTACCATTCAAAATTTTGTGGTCAGTAATATTTTTGGTTTCACTTTATTTTCGGTGGTCCACTTACTATGCACAGTACTTTGCATCTGCATGTCAACTAACTCTCATTAGAGTATTAGTAGACCGTGGTATATTTTTAGTAGACTATTAGGTTAGGGTTTGGGTTGGTAGAATAAGTTGATATATAGTTGCAGTTACTTATAGTTAGAAGGATGTCTGTAGTGGACTATCAGAAATAAATACATGTCTTTGTTGTTTTATTTTAAGTTGCAGAAAATACATTTCTATTTCAATTTTTTTTATTTTTTTTAGAACATTTATATTTAAAATATATGATGTTCTTTTGAACTTTCTATTCATCAGAGAATTCTAAAAATCACGCTTTACACAAGAATATTAAGCGCCACAACTGTTTTCAATGTTCAGTGTTTTAAAATATATTAACTGTATTATATATATTATATAATAAAACATTGTAATATTGGGAAATATTTTTACAATTAAAGTTTTATTGTATTTTCGATCAAATTAATGCAACCTTGATGAGTATAAGAGATTTCTTTCAAAACATTAAAAAATCTTACTGACATTTGTTCTGTAGTTTATTTCTTTCTTTTTTATATTTTTTTTAATTACCATTTAAGGAACCAGAATCATTAAGAGGAATCAAAACATGTAGTTTTTATATGATTCCATCCCTAGTTGTAGCATAGCTGAAAAATGTATACTTCTTACTGTAATTATAGTTTTTATGTAACGTTTACTCTTATGTTGTGTTTATTGCAGCTCAGATGAGGAGCTTGATCAGGGAGAAGGTAAACATGTCGCTGTTTGAGTCATGTCAAACACACACACACAAAAAAATTCTTATCTCATGAGGTTTCCATATCTTTCTTCTGTTTGAATGGCAAAACGTTGGTGCCTTTACTCAGATGATGATTACAAGATTATAAACTAAACTGTTCTTAGTAGCTGGCAGCCCTGCATCCATTGATGGAGTCCTGAATGGGGTTCTCAGTCTGCCTGAGGTTCCAAGAAAGCAGTATCGCCTGAGTCCAAACCCAGCAGAGAACCAGCAGCTGAAGAGCGAGTTCTACTATGAACAGGTGTGATTCTATACTCACGGTGGAGCTGAACAATTGCTTGTTTTTTTTTAAGGAATGACAGTAAAATAAATCTCTTTTGTATTTTCATTTATATTTCTTATAAATGGTCACTCTGTGTGTTATAGGCACCCAGCGCATCCCTGTGCGTCGCTATACTGACTCTACACAGTGATCACGCAGCCTGCGGGCAGCAGTTGATTGGCCAGTGTCGCTTACTTTCTCGCAAACTGACCAATCCTGAGGTGGATGCGCGTCTGCTGACAGATGTGATGCGGCAGCTGCTGTTCAGTGCCAAACTTATGTTTGTAAACGCAGGATGCACCCAAGAGCCGGCACTCTGCGACAGGTAAGACACCTTTACTTGTGTAATCTGAATGTAATATCTGATTTGCATTTTAATTTTAAAAGCATAAACTGAGAGAGAGATAATTAAATTGATAAAAGTCTCTTTTGCTCAACCAGGTTGCATTTATTTGATCAAAAATACAGTAACAATTATGAAATATTACAATTTAAAGTAACTCTTTTCTATTTTAATATATTTTAAAACGTAATTTATTCCAGTGATGGCAAAGCTGAATTTTCAGCATCATTATTCCAGTCTTCATTGTCAAATTATCCTTCAGAAATCATTCTAAAATGCTTATTTGCCTTCTCTAGCAACATTTCTTATACATTTTTTTTTATAATTATTAAGTTGAAAACCTGTATTTAAATTGTGCTTCTTAATATTTTTGTGGAAACAATAATTTTTTTTCAGGATTCTTTAATGAATGGGAAGTTGAAATGAACATTATATGAACATTGTAAATGTCTTTACTCTCATTTTTGATCCGTTTAATGCGTCCTTATTTTGTATAAAAGTTTTTTTTGTTTATTTTTATTGTTATTTTTTTACTTTTACTGACCCCAAACTTTTGAATGGTAATGTATATGTATTTCACTTGTCTTTAATTCATAGCTACATCAGTAAAGTGGATGTGTTGAAGATCCTGGTCAGTGCAAACTACAAATACATTCCATCTCTGGACGATATTCAGGAAACAACTGCAGTGACGCGCCTGCGCAACCAGCTGCTAGAGGCCGAACACTACCAGCTGGCCGTGGAGGTGAGACTATTTACTCAAGATTCAGAAGTAATAGTTCAGTCAATGACAAACTCGTACTCAGGATTTTATTGCATCCATGGAACACAAAAGCAGATTTTAGGCAGAATTTTCATTCCTGTTTTTTCCAACAAGCGAAAGTGAATGCAGTTTAAATGGCACAAAATAAATAGCAATTACTTATCTAGTCACGTGTCTTGATTTTGGGTTTCATCTGTTTTTGTTTATAATGCTCAGGTGTCGACTAAGAGTGGACTGGACCCGAGTGGGGTTTGGCAGGCATGGGGTATGGCGTCTTTGAAGGCTGGGAATCTGAGCGGGGCCAGAGAGAAGTTTGCACGCTGTCTGAAAGCACCAGTAGATCGGAACCAGCTAAACAATGGAGTGAGACTTCTGCAGGAGATCGTTCAGCACCTGGAGTCCACAGTCAAACCTACTCTAAGCACGGTAACGATACACCCAGACCCTAAAGGATTCTTGACTTTCCTTACAGGGTGTTTCTAAACACATTGTGTGTGTTTTTGATATAGACGGTGGATGAGGACATCTTGGCCTCTTTGCGTGAGCTGGAAGAGGCTCTGTCTGATTCTGCTCCTCTAGATTGCGCAGTGAGCAGAGTTCAGCGGTCCGGCTACTATCAGGAGTGTCTGTTTTACCTGCTCACTTACGGCACACACTTGAGCCTCATCAGCTTTTACCTGCGCCACGACTGCCTGAAAGACGCACTAACCCACGTACACAACAAGGTTTTGCAAAGTTACAGAGCACTTTACACATTGCGCCACCTTGGAATTAAAAGGTTTTATCTGACATTTTTGGCAAAATTGAGTTATTCGCATATTCTCTGTCATAATTTTATGTTGTGTAAACAAAAAGGTTCTACCTACATAGTCGAATGGAATGCAAAAACTTTGAAGCTCAATATCTCATAACTGCTCAGAATGCAGAACCAAAGACTTTATATATAGGAAGACAGTGCACTACAATTACTTATGAATGGGAGAAAGTGCAATGCCCAATATGACGAATAAGCCCCTCCTTCTAAATTAATCGTTGATTAGTAAAGTCATCGCGTTACTGCAGCTGCTGTGTTCTGAGAAGTGCGTTCAGGATTGCGCATGCACATTAGCTTTGTCCAGGCTGAAAAATGCTTTTTTTGTTTTTTTTGTTATCATGATTCGAGCATTTAGAAACAAAATTTATGAGACCGTTGTTGTCAGATTTCATTGGTGATTTCAAATATGAAATTTAATCCTAAACTTGGCGAACAGTTTTGGAGAATTTGATGTTTCCCCATTCAAAGAGATAGGAGCTGCATTTGCATGCGTTTCAAAAATGGCAGCCGAGTGAAATGACTTAAAGGGACTTTGGATAGAACCTTATAATTCCAAGGTGACGATTTGCACATTTATTATTAATATATTTGTATTTGTTATTATTCAGCAAGGATGCATTCATTTGAACAAATGTGACAGTAAAGACATTTTATAATGTATATTTCAAATAAATGATCTTTTGAATTTTCTATTCATCAAATAATCAGAGAAAATAAATGCACCACGGTTTCAACAGAATTATAAATATACAAATAATACATGTTTCTTGAGCACCAAATCAGCCTATTAGAATTATTTCTGAAGGATCATGTGACACTAAAAACTGGAGTTATTATGCTGGAAATTCAGTTTTGCCATCACAGGAATAAATTATATGTTTTAGTTCAATAAAATAGAAAACAATGATTTTAAATTGTAATAATATTTCACAATATTGATGTTTTTACTGTATTTTTGATTAAGGAAATGCAGCCTTGTTGAGCATAAGATACTTCTTTTATAAACATTTGTAATGTTTCCAAACTTTTGACATGCATTGTACATTATAGAGAAAAATGTACATTTAAATGTATAGTTTCTCTCTTTGTCTCTGTCTGTCTGTTTCTAGAAGTGTTCAGAGGATGTGTTTCTGGAGGGCATCTTTCAGCCTTGTCTTGAACGTGGGCGGTTGGGGACATTGCAAGGTCTGTTAGAAACTCTGGACCCCACACTGGAGACCTGGGGCTGTTACCTTCTTTCAGCCTGTCAGTTACTGCAGCGCAGGGGACACTACCACTCTCTGTACCAACTCCAACAGTTCATGATGGTACTTAAAACACATACACACTTTCTCCATCTCTCTCTCGATAAGGTCAGCATCAGCATGCTGTTAATAAAATTTCTCCTCTCTCTTTGTAGGATCACGTTCGTGCCGCTATGACGTGCATCCGCTTCTTTTCTCATGGTGCTCAGTCCTACCTGCAGCTGGGAGAACAGCAGCGCTGGCTGATCCGAGCCAAAGAGCACCTGAGAACTTACCTACAGGAACAACAGAGCCGCAGGAAATCACACAGCTCCTCTTTCAGGAAGAAAATGAGCTCCACTGATGTCTCAAGGTATTAAAAGGAGGGGAATTAAACAGTACTATACTATACACAGTAATATAATTAAATACTATTTAATTTCATTATGTATAATAACATACAGACTGAAGTTCCTCATTATTTTGTCTTTGGGCTGTTTCGCTGTGGTAACAGAACGTGTATATATTGCAGACATGTACACACAATCGAGCTGCAGTTGGAAGTGACACGCTTCTTACACCGTTGTGAAAGTTCACCATCCAAGACAGCTGTAGGCCCCGCCCCCACAGGGAAAAGTGGCCCACCCACTCTGTTTGGAAACAGCCCCATGAAGGTGGACGTGGCCTGCAAGGTGAGCTAGGAAAACATGCTCTTCTGTTCACACAGTTTAGTCCTTTTGTTGCTTCTCCTTCCATATCTGTTTTAAGGGGCAGTTATATTAGTCAAATTTCGGCAAAATTTCAAAGGCAAGAAAGCTCTATTGTCAATAGTGTAGCGATGTATAAAGCCTGCTCGCACCGAAGTCTTTCTGCTCGCCGAATCCATGTAACCAACTGGAACCCATTGTGAAATATGTGCGGGAAAATCTTTTACTCCCGTGCAACTTCTCAATCGTGTGGATTCCTATTGAAATGACTGGATTTCACCAATGAAAATTCTCAGAACAACATTAAATGCTCTGCGGTAAAGCACAGCTTAATTTTGTACGACGCATTTAAGGCAGTTCTTGACATCTTCACTTATGAGATGGAGAGAGGTAATAGTGCATATCTATTCAAATTAAAATTTAAATCAACTTTCAATAAACTATCAAAATTGATGATTAAAGGGTCCCGTTCTTCGTGATCCCACTGTTCAAACTTTAGTTAGTGTGTAATGTTGCTGTTAGAGCATAAATAATACCTGTAAAATTATAAAGCTCAAAGTTCAATGCCAAGCGAGATATTTTATTTAACAGAAGTTCCCTTTCAAAGCCTACAGCGAACGGCCGGCTTGGACTACATCCTGGTACTTCCTTCATTGATTACATCAGTAGAACAGACTAACCTCCGCCCACAAGAATACGCGAAAAAGGGGGCGTGGTCTTGTTGCTCTCCCACGTGGAGAAGAGGAAGTGTTGCGTTTCAGTGTGTTTGTCGCAATGTCGTCGAGACGCTGTTATTTTCATCCCGGAGTCAAATCACCTTTGTTTGGCTTTCCCAGGGACGTTGTAGAGATCATTGAGCGCATACATCTCCCCGTTAAGAGGCGTGACCTTTCCGTACAAGTTACGTGCACTAAGCTGCTGTCGAATCACAACACAGGAACCGGGCCACGTGCGCTAAGCTGCAGTCAAATCACAACACGGGAACCGCTGGCAGAATCAGAACTCGTTACGTATTTCTGAAGGAGGGACTTCATAGAACAAGGAACTCATCAGCCTGTTTTTAGGCCAGTGAAAACAGCGGTATACAGATAAGTAAATTGTGTGAAAAATACTGTTTTTTTTTACATGCGAAACACATGTTATATTGCACACTGTAAACACAATCAAAGCTTCAAAAAAACACGAAGAACGGGACCTTTAAAATAAATCAATACATTTTTGTTCTTTCCTGGTCTGTATTATGTGTGTATATTCTGTTTGTAAGTGTTTAACTGTAAGTATTTCCCTGAATGGATTCCACACATTTCAGTTTGAGCTGATTGCGTGAGCTGATTGCTTTTTTTGAATCACACAAGACTATAAGTGTGTGCGTAATGCATTTGGTAGGGAAAGAGATACTGTATGCATGTGGTTAACAGCATTTACTGAACAGAATACTGAAATAGACGCAGTGTTATGAACATATTAACTGAAAAAATTATCCTTTTTCCTAACATTTAAAGTGCACATCTTGAAGTGCTGTGGTATATGTATCAGATTTAGAACCACATTTGCAAGTGGCCCAAATGCCAAAGATTCAGATGTTTTTGCTGTTTACACGCATGCAACTAGATCCAGTCTGTGCCAAATATAAACATTAATGAACATCAATGTTGAAAACAGTCGTGCTGCTGCCTAACATTTTTGTGGAAGCCGTGATAAATTTTTTTCAGGAATCTTTCCTGAATAGACAGTTCAAAAGAATAGCATTTATTTGAAAGGGTAAAGACTTTTGCAATGTTAAAAAAGATTTGTCACATTTGATCAATCAATGCTTCATTGCTGAATAAAAGTATTGGTTTCCTTCTTATTGACACCCAAACTTTTAATGTGGTGTACATACAGTAGTCAAAACTGGTTGACAGTGCAATGTGGAATAAATCTAACAGAGACTGTGGATGAAATCCGATTGAAATAAACTACAGTATAAAGAAATCTGGCTGCATTTTGCACAGGTGATGCTGGGAGGCAAGAACATTGAGGAAGGTTTTGGCATCGCATATCGAGTAATACAGGTTAGCATTTATGACACCTCTTTTACTGTCCTTGTCTCATTCACATCTGACTCTGATTGTCATTTTCTTTCACATGGTGCAGGACTTTCAGCTGGAGGCACTGGCAGTGTACATAAGGGTTGGACAGCGCCTGATCCGGCAGCGCCAGTACCCGTCTGTGCGGCAGCTGCTGAAGTGTGTCGGGGAGTCTGGAACGGGCTCTAAACACGACTGTGACGCTATTGTGCTCAGCTGTGTCTCTGTGGCTGATAAGAGTCCTGCAGATGTGAGTCAACCCAACCTAATGATCTCTTTCTGGTCATTGTGTTGCTGCTTTGTGTATATTTGTATAATATATAATTAAATATGAAAGTATATAATTCATATTAGTGTGTGTGTATATATATACACTCACCTAAAGGATTATTAGGAACACCTGTTCAATTTCTCATTAATGCAATTATCTAATCAACCAATCACATGGCAGTTGCTTCAATGCATTTAGGGGTGTGGTCCTGGTCAAGACAATCTCCTGAACTCCAAACTGAATGTCAGAATGGGAAAGAAAGGTGATTTAAGCAATTTTGAGCGTGGCATGGTTGTTGGTGCCAGACGGGCCGGTCTGAGTATTTCACAATCTGCTCAGTTACTGGGATTTTCACGCACAACCATTTCTAGGGTTTACAAAGAATGGTGGGAAAAGGGAAAAACATCTAGTATGCGGCAGTCCTGTGGGCCAAAATGCCTTGTTGATGCTAGAGGTCAGAGGAGAATGGGCCGACTGATTCAAGCTGATAGAAGAGCACCTTTGACTGAAATAACCACTCGTTACAACCGAGGTATGCAGCAAAGCATTTGTGAAGCCACAACACGCACAACCTTGAGGCGGATGGGCTACAACAGCAGAAGACCCCACCGGGTACCACTCATCTCCACTACAAATAGGAAAAAGAGGCTAGAATTTGCACAAGCTCACCAAAATTGGACAGTTGAAGACTGGAAAAATGTTGCCTGGTCTGATGAGTCTCGATTTCTGTTGAGACATTCAGATGGTAGAGTCAGAATTTGGCGTAAACAGAATGAGAACATGGATCCATCATGCCTTGATACCACTGTGCAGGCTGGTGGTGGTGTAATGGTGTGGGGGATGTTTTCTTGGCACACTTTAGGCCCCTTAGTGCCAATTGGGCATCGTTTAAATGCCACGGCCTACCTGAGCATTGTTTCTGACCATGTCCATCCCTTTATGACCACCATGTACCCATCCTCTGATGGCTACTTCCAGCAGGATAATGCACCATGTCACAAAGTTCGAATCATTTCAAATTGGTTTCTTGAACATGACAATGAGTTCACTGTACTAAAATGGCCCCCACAGTCACCAGATCTCAACCCAATAGAGCATCTTTGGGATGTGGTGGAACGGGAGCTTCGTGCCCTGGATGTGCATCCCACAAATCTCCATCAACTGCAAGATGCTATCCTATCAATATGGGCCAACATTTCTGAAGAATGCTTTCAGCACCTTGTTGAATCAATGCCACGTAGAATTAAGGCAGTTCTGAAGGCGAAAGGGGGTCAAACACAGTATTAGTTCCTAATAATCCTTTAGGTGAGTGTGTATGTACGTATGTACATATGTATGTATATATGTATGTATGTGTGTGTATGTATATGTATATATATATATATATATATATGTATATATATATATATATATATATATATATATATATATATATATATATATATATATATATATATATATATATATATATAATCATATAATATAATTTTTTGTTATTGCTCAGGCTAAAGAACTAGAGACCCTGATTCTAGAGTGTAAGAGTTCAGAAAACAAGGTTAGGTTTCTCTTTTTTTCTCAGTCTATATTTTTTTTCTCTCACACACTTACTTACCCTCATTCACATTATTTTCTTTCTCTTTAGATAAAGGCATATCTCCAGTGCAGTAAACTGCGGGCAGCGTATCTCCAGGCTGTGAAGCTTGAGCTTGTAAAGGCGGCTCCTTTAGTACAGGACGTGATGCGGGCAGCTGAAAGCTCAGGTGACTCTGTAATGCACAACATCTGCCGCCAATGGCTGTCGGAGCATCAGGAACAATCGTCACGGCAACAACACGGCAATAACAGATAACCACTACCAATCCCCATTGTGAACTCAAATTCCAATTGGTCACAGAGTTATCCTGCTCTGCTCTGATAGATTAGAGTGATATAATAATAATATGCTAGGAAATTAATCACCAGTGTGCCACTTGATGTCCATTCACATTCAAGCTCAGTTTGGGAGAACTCCCATCCCAGAACAAAGTCCTCATCCACGGAGGGTTTGATGAAAGGGGAAAAAGGCCTTCCAATCTACCAGTCTCTATCAGAACGAAAACTGTCCCAGGTTATTTTTCACAAAGCCTGAGACAAAATTTTACAGATTAAATGACATTCACAGCTGCGTACTTCTCCAGTATTTGACTGGGCTTATTCTCCTACCTCAGGAAAAGGGATTTTACTTCTCATCTGTTACAACGACTATTCACTGTGTTTAAATCTCATTCTGATGGAACGAGGTAGTGAAATTACTCTGCACCTACCATGAAATTAATTCTTATTTGAGTTCATGGCAAGTTTACAATGGTGTTACCTATAAATTTAGTGTCTCTTCAGCCCTAAAAAACTGGTCCTCACTGAGAGATTGCACTCAGATGTGGTTGAACTACAAAAAAACATATTGCTAAAAGGGAAGGTGTGATTTTACAGGTGAGCTCTGAGAACAAACCTAATCTGTATCTTAGATATTGCAAAACTCTAAACTAACAGTTACGACGGGAAAGGGATTCTGGGTATAACATAGCAATTTGAAATATACTGTATCAGTGAAACATTGCTTACGTGTTTGTCTATAATGCAAATTACCCTACAATTCACACCTTGACATTTTGTGCAGTCTTAATGAATGTGTGAGTGTGTGTGTGTGTGGGTGTATGTATATGTTAATCAGATTAAACGGTCACTGACCCTCCTGTAATTTGTTTTATAATGTTTAATCTGTGAATGTGTATAAATGTTGTGTAAAGTAAATCACAGGTTAAAAAGGGAAGAGAGTTCCTTCTTTTTTAGGGATATGTTACCCAAATTTACCCCCCCCCCTGTCATCATTTACTTCATGTCACTCCAAACCGATATAACTTTTTTAATTCTGCAAAACATTGAAGGGATAGTTCACCCAAAAATGAAAATTCTGTCATCATTTACTTACCACCAAGTTGTTCCAAACCTGTACTATGTCTCTTTTTTTTCCTGGTTTACAGAAACTATGCACATATTAAAATTAATAAAACTGTTACAGATGCTGCCAAAGAGACAGATTTCTAAATCCAATTAGAGTGACAAAGAAATGTCTGCTGAAGGGAGATCGATTAAAAATGAGTTATTAATTATATATTTAGCTATATAAAAAGCTATTTTCTAAAAGAAAACAAAAAAACAATACTGACTTATGAATTAACTTATTTCATGACTTATAAAATACAGACTAAATTCATGTTTTTTATAAATATTTTTTTTTAATCCTTGTTTTAATAATGAACCTCCTAATCATAGTATCAATTTTCTGTTAATGTTATTTGCAACATATCCTTGTGTATTTGTATCTTTTAGCACCTAAATAAAAGAAAATACACAAAAATAAACTTTTTTTTTTTTTCACTGTATATATTTAAATATTTATCTCTAGTCATGAATGTTCCACAGTAGTTAAAAGCACATCTGTATAAAAGATTTCAGTATGCAGCTTCACGTGAGAATACTGAGATGGGATTTAAAGCAGCGTTCAAAATACAAACAGAATAAAACAGTGAAATCAAAATTCTTCACAGATTTGTTCTAGAGTAAAAAAAAAAACTTCTTGCTTGTCACAAGGGCATGAAAAAAATTGGCAAAAAGACCGAACAAGGTGGATTGTGCTATTGAAAGATAGATTAGAGAAAATGTACACAAGTGTTTCAAACCAAGTAAAACATTTACTGATAATGTCTTAAGAATAAAGGGTGGAAAAAAAGAGAAGAGAAATTAAACGGGTCAAATGTTTCAGTCACACTCAATGTTTCAGTCCCACTCAATGCCTAACAATTCACAGCTTGCCTCCCACAGTTTCCGTGCCGTCTCCTCACTCCGTCCCTGAGGGGCCACAAAAGCAGGGGTACAATCACTGCGTGGGAGAGACGAGAGAGAGAGAGAGAGAGAGATATTTAATAATATGCCAATACCATCAAACTATGCATGGTTTTTTTTACACATTTTTAAAAAATTCAATAATTATTTAAATCTTAGCATGTTTTAACATCAAAAACTATTATGACTTCAGAAGTTGTTGGAATATAGTGAACCCATTACATGGACTGCTTTAAAGGTAACCTGGATGCCAGCCGAACTTAGCCTCGCCCAAAACATTTGAGGTCAGGAAGTTCGGTCTGGACTTGATCCGTTGTGGAGCAACCATGCTCAAACAGGAGCTGTTCGGACCAATCAAATTGTCAGGGCGGCCTTTACATGATGATGGACAGATGATCAACAGTAACATAATCATCCACGTCACCAAAGAGCGCTAAACAGAGTAAAGGTGAATGCATATACAAGTTCTAT
The DNA here is from genome assembly GCA_023566225.1 of Romanogobio albipinnatus. Lineage (NCBI taxonomy): Eukaryota > Metazoa > Chordata > Actinopteri > Cypriniformes > Gobionidae > Romanogobio > Romanogobio albipinnatus. The sequence continues at coordinate 27,656,118 of CM042258.1, read as the reverse complement.
TTCTCTCAAAAACGGTCGTGTTGGTAAGTACTCAGTGTATCCTTAAATTCTTTTTGTACAACACCGGCAAAGATTTGTTCACACTCATTTTCTTCTTTTATTTCTTCTAGTGTGCGTGCAGTTGAGTTCTGTTGACAACCATGCGTCGCTCTGTTGCTCTGATTGGTTGTAGGTCTATCCAATTGAGTGCAGAGGCTCAGAGGTCAGGATATCTTGAAAAATTAAAGGAATAGTAGCCAAACACAATCTGCGATATATTAAACAATATCCTGGCTCTTCCTAGCTTTTTTAATGGCATTGAATAGAGCTAGAGTTTTTGAAGCGTCAAAAAGTGCCTCCGTCCATCACAAAAGTAATCCCTGCTTTCAGCATCAAGCAACCGTTCTGAAGTGTGCTCTACCTGAAATGTTTGCCTGAGATTGACTGGAGCTCCTCAGCGACGGCACAATAGACAGAAGTTTGAGCTCCTTCCTTTGGGGTCTTCAGGAACATGGAGAAGACCGCAAACAGCAGCGACATTGCAGTAGAATGACGCACCAGCTCTGACCTCACTGTCCCCGGGTGCAGAGAGTTCACAGTCACATTTGACCCTGATGAAATACAGGTCAAACTGATATTTGCTGCAAGGCAGGATTCAGAATGTACTATTTATTTCTTCATTAGATTCTTGTTTGATACACAAGAGTACTCACCGTGGAGCCTGCGAGCGAGCTCGCGTGTGAAAATCACGTTAGCCAACTTGCTCTGGCAGTAGGCAAGGCCGCTGTTGAAGCTGCCCTGACTGTGCAGGTCGTGGAATCGAATCCAGCCGAAATTATGTGCCAGGGAAGACACAACCACGATTCGTGATGGCGCGCTACGCTTCAGTAGACCAATTAGGAGATATGTCAGTAGGAAGTGACCTGAATGAAAAGAGGTGCAGATGTGAGTTGTCAAAACATCAGTGCTATTATTTATTTAATATTTTAGTAATCTGATAATTAGACAATTTTATTTTTATTTCTCCTGATATTTTAATAAAACATGCCTATTAAAGGAACACGCTGACTTTTTGGGACTTTAACTTATTCACCGTATCCCCCAGAGTTAGATAAGTCCATACATACCATTCTCATCTCTGTGTGTGCCATAACTCTGTCTGACGCACCCACCGCTAGCCTAGCTTAGCACAAAGACTGGAGGTAAATGGCTCCAGCTAGCCTACTGCTCAATAAGTGACAAAATGTTCCCTCAATAAGTGACAAAATCTTCCCTTTCCAGAACATTTTCATTCAACGTTCCCAGCTGGTGGAACGATCTTCCCAACGCCATCCGAAACACAGAATCATTGACATCATTCAAAAGTCAACTTAAAACTCAGCTCTTCCGTGAGCACTTAACCTCATAAAAAAAAACGTTCCTCTTTCTCTTCCTTCTTCCCTCCCTACTCTAGCCTGTGCTACACTGAACAATGTACACGGGCTCAGTATTTCAGGCACTTGTTGCGCTTCTCGACTCTTCATGACTAATCGCTTCATGTACCCCCAAGTTGTAAGTCGCTTTGGATAAAAGCATCTGCTAAATGCATAAATGTAAATGTAAAATAACGCCAACATTTTCCTATTTACGTACCATGGGTACAGCAGGCGCAATGATATTACACAGCGCCTGAAAATAGGCTAACTTCCGTCAACATAACCAACCTGCTTGCACAGGGAGCGCTGGGGACTATTTTCAGGCGCTGTGTAATATCATTGCGCCGCTGCACTCATGGGACGGCTCAAAGTTCCTTGATTATTACACAGGAATGAGAGATTAGTTTCTAGCCATATAAGCCTAGAAAATCGCAACTTTTCATTTTCTGTCAGTCTTAGTACACAATGTAACTACACATCACAACATGTAAATAGGAAAATGTTGACGTTATTTTGTCACTTATTGAGCAGTAGGCTAGCTGGAGCCATTTACCTCCAGCCTTTGTGCTAAGCTAGGCTAGTGGTGGGTGCGTCAGACAGAGTTATGGCACGCACGGAGATGAGAGTGGTATGTATGGACTTTTCTAACTCTGGGGGATATGGTGAATAAGCTAAAGTCCTAAAAAGTTGGCGTGTTCCTTTAACTGACAGATATGACTAAAATCTGTCCTGAAATGATATAGGGTGCTGCCTATGCTTTTTTTGTGACCGTGAGAAAAGCTCTTTTTGTTCGTGAAAATTTGTCATGTTCTGGTTTAGTGAAATGTCTACATATAAATACAAGTATTGTTCACACTCACCCAAATGATTGACCCCAATCTGCATCTCAAATCCATCAGCCGTTTTCATATAAGGACACATCATGACACCAGCATTATTTATGAGGATGTGCAGGTGATCTACCTCTGAATGAAGAGACAAAAATCATTAATATCATTAATCATAAATGTTTGGAGCTTGGAACACTCCTTGTCTGAGACTGTTATGCTTTTGGATCTTGGTGATTGAACTGCATCAGACATCATAAGGCAGTACCTCGCAGGAATCTCTGAGCGAAGGCTCGGATGGAGCAGGTGTCGGCCAGGTCCAGTTCCCTCACCTCCACTTTAGCTCCACCCACTCGTGTACGGATTTCTGTCGCCGCCTCTTCACCTTTCTCCACATCACGACATGCCAGAATCACACGTGCACCTGTGAGCAAACAGGTCTGAACCGTTACTTCAGCTGTACAGTAATCCTTTCACTGTTTATTTAAACTGAATTTATACAATTATTTCATTAGATGTGTCATAAGATATAAGGTATTTACTAAAGGTGTTAAGGAGATGAACAGACCTCGAAAGGCCAAATCCAAAGCAGTTTCCTTCCCAATTCCTGAGTTTGCTCCTGTGATCAAGGCAACTTTTCCATCTAACCGTGCTGTGGATCGACACATTCCTCCTGCTGCATATTTCCTGCACAAACATCGAAAGTTCATATAAATAGTTATTTATGGCCAATCACGGCATTGAGATATCAAATATCTGAATAAGGACTGTTCATGGAAACAGTGCATAACTGTTTCTCCATGGTCTCATGCAGTGTCTCAATCAGCTCCCTACTACTAGCTCTCTAGCTCAGGAATCAGTATATCGTGTGCACAAATTCGGGCACTGGTAAGGACCCTGACTCCTTACACATTGTGAAACTGATGATGATATGACAACATCCTTGTTGTACAACATTTCTACTGGTATTTATGAACAACAGCATAACTGATTTTTTTTTTTTTAATGTTTAAAAAAAAAAAAGAAATTTATTTTTTAAATGTTATTTAAATTACATTATGACAAATACATTGATTGTTGCATAATATCAACTCCCGAGGAACAGAGACTGAATCCGAAATCGGCCCCTATAGCCTACCCTCAAATAGGGCATTGTTTGAGAAAACAGCCATTTGTAGTCATATCTGAAACCATTGTGGATGTTATCACTAATTCTATTCCACATAGCACAGCAATAACAAGTGTACAGCCGGTGTACGTTCAATGGCTGTCCGAATTCACTCACTCACTCGGGGCGATTTCGGATTCAGCCATAGTGAGCATCGATGCTCCCTGGTTTTCAGAGTGCATTGTGGGACTTTATAGGAAACTAATGTTTTAGTGCACTGGAAGGATTTTGCAATTGAGACAGCTCTTAAAATATCTGTCTCTTTGATCAGTGCCCTGACTACTAAATATGGGAGTTTATTGAGATGCACCCACTGTCTCTACAAGTGTAGGCCTACACTCACCGGCCATATTATTAGGTACACGTGTTCAACTGCTTATTAACGCAAATATCTAGGCCGAGTCCGAAACCTGAAAAATGCTGCCTTCGGAGGACACATTTCAAGGTAGGAAGGTGAAGGGTCAAGGGTCAAGCCAAACATCACTTGTTTCTTCATCAGACACATATCCTTCAAGAATGATTTTATGTTCAATATAGGGATGTGACGGTGAGGAAATTTTCCCACCGGTTAATTGATGTGTGACAACACCGGTAATACCGGTATCACCGGCGGAGGCTTTTAAATCTAAAGTAACATGCACACTGCGCGCACACCGTGAATGACAGCTCGTCTGTAAATGCGCGCTCTGTGAGGCCATGGGTGCGTCTCAATCAGTTCCCTAGTTCAGTAGTCAGGGCACTGATCAAGCATTGATCAGTCTATGATTGAGATGCACACCATGAATGAATGACAGTTCGTCCCCTTGTTTATACTCGACGCGCCCGCACGAGCGCGAGGGTGCGCGCGGCAAAAAATAAATGCGCGGAGCCAGGCGAAAGTAAACAATGCGCGCTCTGTGCGGCCGTGCACATTTTACTTTCAGTTTTGAATTAGCGCCAATTCGGCTGCGGGTTGCTTGAATTGTGGGTTCATTAGCCTATTATTTTTAATGAAAAACACAACAACAAAACAAATGACAAACTCCCTTAAATAGGCGCTTTTACGTTTCGCTTTGAAACCAAATCTTCCGCGATCATCTCAGTCTGCTCCTCACTCTTAAATCTGATGAATGACTCCTGCCGCTGCCGAGACTCACGGTCGGATCCTGCTTTATTAAGCAGATACGTTCAGTTTTTATTTGTATTGTCTGTTCTCTAACTGAACTAAATTATTTTATTACTATAAAAAAAATAAAAAAGACGGTGGGCGGTGCCACGGTGGGCAAGTGATGTAACCGGTGTTGAGTCTGGACACCGGTAACACCGGCAACACCGACTATCGTAGCAAGCCTAGTTCAATATTAAAATAAGAATCAATGATAATCAAGTTATAACTATTTTCTACATTGGATAAATCAGTTAATCTATAACCTCTCTATATTTGGAGATTTTAGTATTATTTGCTGTGTGCTTTTGAATCCACATTCTTTTAGGTGCCAGCTCTGATGTCTGTGTCAAGCTGACATGCAACCGTCCTTGTAGTGTGCAAACACCCTTCACTTCAAGAGGCTCTCTCAGCATGTGTTTAGTTATATATCATCCTTCCGTGACCCTAGGGTCACACATGTCCCGGGGGCTATGTGACTTTTTGTGGACTCAGACAAATGTACCTCTCTTTTTTTTATGTGCTTTTATTAACTAAATAGAATAAATTCACTTCTGTACTAGATGGCATATCAGTTGTTGTGGAGAAGGACTTTGTTGATAGTTAGTTAAGATGTTCTCAAACCTTGGGAAAAGCTGTTATTCTCTGGAGCTTGGTGTGTATGTGCGTTGCATGATCTGTGCAGGTTCAGCATTGGAGATGGACTTTTCTGCAGATGATACGAGACGTGGAGACGCCATTCTGCGACCTCCGAGGTCATGACGATCTAAATCTTGGCCTGGGCGACAACTAGTCTACGCACTTTTAGTGATATGTGCTCCTATCTGTTTACGTGTGGAAAGTTGCTTACGTTGCATGTTGTTAGAACCAATCAGAATCATTCCACATGGCAGTAATGACGTGTCTAGACCTTGAAAACAGTATAACTGTTCAGGAAATTGTATGTACGTTAGGCGGAGGTGGGGAGACTGTTAGAGGGAGCGCAGCCTACGAACTCCTTGTGAGACTTGAAGCTGGCTTCTGCTGATGAAACTGCAAACTATTCTTCAGTAAATTTTTCTTTAATTAATCTAACTCCTGACTCTTGGTCTTCATTTCTCACTACTGGTCCTGGGTCCAAAGCTGTTACCCCAACAAAGGCATCAAGGCACGTCCAAATCTAATGTTAGCTTCACTTCCTGTCTCCTGAGATACCTTCATCTGATCGAATTTTGAAGGCAGCATATTTGTATCATTCTCTGCCTTTGATATCCCACAATCCTGTGCTTTCCATTCTGTGACAGTTGAGAGGGTGAAAAAATATGGCGTCCTAACTGAAAGTTGCGTTTGCTGGTCAGTTTGTGTGTAAATTTACATTTTTTTTAAACCAACATTTTCCTCTTCTGATGTCATTTCTAGCGAGAAATTACTAATGTAGTAATTAAATATTTGTTTAGTTCTCACCAAAGCTCTCTATTTTGCTGTAGATCATTAAATGGTTACACTGCCTAAGAAGTCTGTCCGAAATTAGTTAGCCATTAATTAGCCATTGTCTGATTAAGGCAGTGAGGCAACGAGTCAGCTGTCTAGGTTTTCGGATGCAGCGATCATCACATGGCAGAAACTCAATGCATTTAGGCATGTAGTCATGATCAAGACGATCTGCTGAAGTTCAAACTGAGCATCAGAATGGGGAAAAAAGGTTATTTAAGTAAGTTTGAACGTGGCATGGTTTGATTATTTCAGAAATTGCTGATCTGGGATTTTCATGCTCATCCATCTCCAGGGTTTATAGAGAATGGTCCAAAAAAGAGAAAATATCCATTGAGCGGCAGTTCTGTGGGTGAAAATGCTGGTTCGAGCTGATAAAAAAGGCAACAGTAACTCAAATAACCACCCACTGTTACAACCGAAGTCTGCAGAAGAGCATCTCTGAACGCACAACACGTCGAACCTTAAAGCAGATACAGGGCTACAGCAGCAGAAGACACACCAGAGCCACTAAGAACAGGAAACTGAGGCTGCAGTTCACACAGGCTCACCAAAATTGGATTGATTGAAGTAGTTGTCTGGTTTGATTAATGTCGTTCTGCCATGACATTCGGATTTTAGGGTCAGAATTTGGCATAAACAACATGAAGCATGGATCCATCTTGCCTTGTATCAAAGGTTCAGGCTGCTGGTGGTGTAATGGTGTTGAGGATATTTTTCTTGGCACACTTTGGGCCCCTTAGTACCAATTAAGCATCGTTTAAATGCCACAGCCTACCTGAGTATTGTTGCTGACCATGTCCATCCCTTTAGGGCCACAATTTAATCATCTCAAACTGGTTTCTTGAACATGACAATGAGTTCAAATTCTCAAATGGCCTCCACACAGTCACCAGATCTCAATCCAACAGAGCACCTTTGGGATGTGGCAGCAACTGCGTGATGCTGTCATGTCAATATGGACAGTTCTAATACTAAAGGCGTCCAACTCGGTACTAGCAAGGTGTGTTAGACACACTAAAGTGGCCAGTGAGTGTGTGTTTGTTTATATATAAACACAGCACAGTAATCCACATATAACCAATAAGGGGGACAAAATCCTAAAATCTTGATTCATAATTGGAAATTGAGGTTTTAATGTATTGCCGTTTTTTTTTTCCCAAAGTGCCCAAATATCATAAAACTTCCCCATTGTTTTCTATTGCTTGAAGTTAATGACAGCTGCTAAATCAAATGTTTTATTAGTATTTTATAGATATTACTCTCTCAAAAAGCTATTTCTAGCCTATTATTTATAATATAAATATTATATAAAGCCCTAAACTATGATTATATGCTTTTATCCAACACTTATGGTTGTCAAGGTATCAGTCCCACTGGAGCCAATGACGCAGCGCGATTACGCGGAGGGGCGGGGTGATCCGCCCATTCTGTCATTCTATTGGTTCGTTTTTAGAGCAGATCATGTCAAGAGGAGGAGGGTCCACGAAGGGCCAACCTTCATAAACATAGTGCCGATTGCTGCGCTCATTTTACAATCGATAAATAAAATCATGTCGTATGTACAGTGTGATATAATTATTAAAAGGTCGAAGTCGTTTAGATTAACAGTTGTGACTATTAAATATGGGTTTCAGACACTGTACTGGGCTACGCTTCGGTGGCTGCAATGCTTTACATCCATAAATGTTTCTGTCTCCCACATCATAATGTTCTCATCCCTTATGCACACTGTGCTCTTGTTTTACAGATATAATGAATGTTTCCATGCATGGTCCTTTTAAAATAAATTAAATTGAATAGCATTTTCAAATATTTCTCTACATAAAAGGCAAAATTGCTTACCTTATTTGAGGGGACAGCAGCCTTAAAATCAGCGTGACCACCCCTAAACCAGCCGCAAAAACTACGAGCATAAGCATCATGAAACTGCTTCACTCCTTCTGTCTCTGTCGGTGTGAATGTGTTCAGCCTCCCACTCACATCTACAGCTGTGGTCCTAGGGAATTATGGGATTGTAGTTTCCATTGTCTGGGCAATATATTCTGAATATTAATTAATATCTAGCTGAACATTTTTATTTACTTGTACTAGCACCTTATTTTGATATATATATATATATCTCGTATGTTTGGGTTTGTGTGTAAGAGAGAGAGAGAGAGAGAGAGAGAGAGAGAGAGAGAGAGAGAGAGAGAGAGAGAGAGAGAGAGAGAGAGAGAGAGAGAGAGAGAGAGAGAGAGAGAGAGAGAGAGAATTGATGTTTTTGTAGTAGGCTACTGTAAAAAATAATAATAATATATACATTTCTTGAAAAAAACTGAATCGTTTTTCAGATACTACAATCATAAAAAGATGATTATCTGATTCTTGTTTAATTTGGGTAAAGCCATATGGTACATACAGTCGTTTATGCAAGTTGATTACGTATATTTGTGCGCTTTTTCCTCTGTCAGTCTGCGTTTCGACTGGCCGATCAAATGTTCAAACCCAGTTTATTTGTGTTATCTAGAAAATGTAAACTACAGATCCCATAGTGTTTTTATGACGCAAGCTGTCTATATATTTGCCCTATTGAACTGTCGCACATTTTTGTCATTTTTGTATACTTAAAGTATAAGTCATACACGTAAATATGATTAAATAACTGCTTTTTAGGTGTTAAGATTTAAAAAAGAAAAAAAAGAATGTCTTTTGTCTTTCGCTCCTTTTTGTTTTCAGGCAAAATTTAAAGCACCTATAATCACGAGGTCCGACACGGAAGCGTCAGCTGCTGTCCCGAGGATCTTGTTATGGCCTGAGTAGCCGAATTTATTCTCATTTTCAGACCACAACAAACGCCAAATTCTCAGTTCTTTTATTACATTTGTATTGATTTCGAAAAGTAACGTTTATTTGCTTTAGTCTTCGTTAAAGTCTTTCCCAATATGTCTTCTGAGGAGTTTGAAAAGCTGCACGAGATGTATAAATGTCTATATGACGAAGTGAAGTTGATGCCTGAGCGGGTGCAGAGGTGCCAAGGAGGTAAATACACTCTTTATATCTAGAACTGAATCATGACAGCAGAATGTGTTTCCACAGAGAGTATTCAGACAGTTGAGTGCAGGTACTAGTGTGTTTATGAGAACAGGACAGGAATACGGTTTTGGTATTTAAGCATACGTTTTTGATTTTCAATCTTATTTTACTCAAAATTATGATTATTATTATGATTATGTCTCAGGAGCCCGTAGACGGAAACATTGTCAGTTGTCTGCCTTAAGGTGGCTTTCTGGACTAAGCCTGCATCTTTATCACTCTTTGTTTTTCAGAGGAAAGGAAGAGGATTGTAAGGGATTTTGATGAGCGTGTTTCAGAGGCTGAAGAAGTGGTATGTTACAATTTTAACTTTAATGTCATTTTTTTATAATTCGTATATAGTTTATACTAAGCTAAGAAATAGGTTTTTGAGAGTGCAATCTAGTGTAGGCAGGATGAGACCGAGTCAAGACCAAGACCAGACTAACACTCCTTAAATGAATAAAGATCCACATTACTGCATGATAAATTACTTATTTTTAATCAATAAATATAATTATAATAATACACTAGAGAGCTGTTACCAATCAAATAAAATAATTAACAACAAAATTCATCTTTGCACTGCAGAGGTGGTACAGAAGATGCACATGAATTGCAAAAATAATGTTGAGAATAATGTTCAAAAAAAATTCTAAATTTCCTGATATTTTACTCACCCCCATCTCATCCAAGATGTTCGTGTCTTTCTTCCTTCAGTCGATAAGATATTAAGTTTTTTAAGGAAAACAATCCAGGATTTTTATCCACATCATACAGGGAGTGCAGAATTATTAGGCAAATGAGTATTTTGACCACATCATCCTCGTTATGCATGTTGTCTTACTCCAAGCTGTATAGGCTGGAAAGCCTACTACCAATTAAGCATATTAGGTGATGTGCATCTCTGTAATGAGAAGGGGTGTGGTCTAATGACATCAACACCCTATATCAGGTGTGCATAATTATTAGGCAACTTCCTTTCCTTTGGCAAAATGGGTCAAAAGAAGGACTTGACAGGCTCAGAAAAGTAAAAAATAGTGAGATATATTGCAGAGGGATGCAGCAGTCTTAAAATAGCCAAGCTTCTGAAGCGTGATCATCGAACAATCAAGCGTTTCATTCAAAATAGTCAACAGGGTCGCAAGAAGCGTGTGGAAAAACCAAGGCGCAAAATAACTGCCCGTGAACTGAGAAAAGTCAAGCGTGCAGCTGCCAAGATGCCACTTGCCACCAGTTTGGCCATATTTCAGAGCTGCAACATCACTGGAGTGCCCAAAAGCACAAGGTGTGCAATACTCAGAGACATGGCCAAGGTAAGAAAGGCAGAAAGTCGACCACCACTGAACAAGACACACAAGCTGAAACGTCAAGACTGGGCCAAGAAATATCTCAAGACTGATTTTTCTAAGGTTTTATGGACTGATGAAATGAGAGTGAGTCTTGATGGGCCAGATGGATGGGCCCGTGGCTGGATTGGTAAAGGGCAGAGAGCTCCAGTCCGACTCAGACGCCAGCAAGGTGGAGGTGGAGTACTGGTTTGGGCTGGTATCATCAAAGATGAGCTTGTGGGGCCTTTTCGGGTTGAGGATGGAGTCAAGCTCAACTCCCAGTCCTACTGCCAGTTTCTGGAAGACACCTTCTTCAAGCAGTGGTAAAGGAAGAAGTCTGCATCCTTCAAGAAAAACATGATTTTCATGCAGGACAATGCTCCATCACACGCGTCCAAGTACTCCACAGCGTGGCTGGCAAGAAAGGGTATAAAAGAAGAAAATCTAATGATATGGCCTCCTTGTTCACCTGATCTGAACCCCATTGAGAACCTGTGGTCCATCATCAAATGTGCGATTTACAAGGAGGGAAAACAGTACACCTCTCTGAACAGTGTCTGGGAGGCTGTGGTTGCTGCTGCACGCAATGTTGATGGTGAACAGATCAAAACACTGACAGAATCCATGGATGGCAGGCTTTTGAGTGTCCTTGCAAAGAAAGGTGGCTATATTGGTCACTGATTTGTTTTTGTTTGGTTTTTGAATGTCAGAAATGTATATTTGTGAATGTTGAGATGTTATATTGGTTTCACTGGTAAAAATAAATAATTGAAATGGGTATAAATTTGTTTTTTGTTAAGTTGCCTAATAATTATGCACAGTAATAGTCACCTGCACACACAGATATCCCCTAAAATAGCTAAAACTAAAAACTACTTCCAAAAATATTCAGCTTTGATATTAATGAGTTTTTTGTGTTCATTGACAACATGGTTGTTGTTTAATTATTAATGTTGTAAAATTAATCCTCAAAAATACAACTTGCCTAATAATTCTGCACTCCCTGTAGACTTTCATGGCAACCAAAATGTTGAAGGTCCAAATCAGTGCAGTTAAATATAAAACATAAGGAAATTTTCATTTTGAAGTGAACCAATCCCGAGTAATTTTCAGAGCTGAAAACGTTCTTTATTACTTGACCAAGTAATAAGAAATAACATTCCAATAAATTGCGGGTGGATGTGAGATAAATCATTGTGTTTGTTTCAAAAAGACAATCATTGACAATCATAAAGAGAATCATTCCGGTTGCCATTTCTCCACATTGGAAGTTTTCAAAACAATTCCTCACATGTAATGACTGGGGAGCCGAAGCTCATTATAATATGCAAAACTGTTATCCAATCATAGCAGTGGGCGTTTATTTACAAGTCTTCAATGCGGCACGTCTAGACTGGGTAAACCCAGCTCGATCTGCCTGTGATTTGATTTCGCCCTGCAACTCATTTTGGAAACCTGTATATTAATTTCTTCTGCTTCTGTTACACTTTTGCGGGAACCAATCACAGACTGGCTTATCCACCTGGCGCGCTATTGGCGGGTTTAACACGATGATGGATAGAGAAGCGATGTGTCGTTGCCCGTTGATCACGCCTCTTGTGGTCTGATTGGTTGAAGGACTATCCAATTGCATATTCATTTAATTTATGCTCGTTTATCACGCCTCTTGTGCAGTTGAAAATACATAGCAGACTCCCCAGACCAATGTTCAATCTTAAATTGCCCATAAAAACCAAGTGTTTGAAGAGCTAGGCTCAAAACCAGGGTAAAAATTGCCTTTTACTTAACCCCATAAAATATTAATCTCAATAAAAACAAAAACAAAAACAAATGACATTTGATTTGGCAGCTGTCATTAACTTCAAGCAGAGGTTAATGATGGAAAAGTATTATGATATTCTGATATTGACATTTTTAGGCATTGACATACTGTTGCATAAAATGTATGTAAAAAGAGTAGGAACCCAAATTAAATTTACCATACATTTTCATGTGAATCATGCAATGTTTATTAGAAATTTAGATTAGAAAACAAATGTATGATCTCTGTAAAAACCAAATGACATTAACTTCAGGTGATGGTTAACAATGGGAAAGTTTTATGATATTTTGATATTGAAATTTTTGTGCATTGACATATTACTGTTGCATAATATGTACTCTAAAAGAGTAGAAACCCTGATGAAATTTACATTACATTTGCCTTTTCATGCAAACCATGCAAGTTTATTAAAAGTTTAGTTTAGGAAACAAATGTATGGTCTCAGCTGATAGGGTGGAGGTTGGCAGCTCATTCCAGGTGCAGAGAGGATGAGCTGTTTGCATTAATTCTCATAACTCTCATGAAAGCTTTGATGATTTGCATCACTCAGTTTGTTTGGATCAGTTTGAGACACCAGGTGGCAGTGGTGCTTAAGATAAGAAGTGACTGTCTGCCTTGTTAGGACATACTGTACAAACCAGTACAAAATGTTTGAATCAGTTACAGTACATTGTGTGTAGATAAGTTACTATTGTTGTATTGTACTGTTATTACTACTGTATATAACATTACTGTTATTTATTGCTGTAGTAATAACAATACACAGTACATTAGCTCATTAGTATTATTCTTTAACTACCTAACACTTTACTATTGAAAAGTTTGGGGTCAGTAAGATTTTTTAAAATGTTATTTATACTTTTATTCAGCAGGGGCACTTTAAATAGATTAAAAGTGACAGTAAAGACATTTATGATGTTGCTAAAGATTTCTATTTCAAATAAAAGTTGTTCCTTCTGTTCATCAAAGAATCCTGTTTTCAGCATTGATAATAATAATAAATGTTTCTTGAGCAGCATATCAGAATGATTTCTGAAAGATCATGTGACAGTGAAGACTGGAGTACTGAGGCTGGCTGCACCTTAAAATATAGGAAAATAGAATAGTTATTTTAAATTGTATACATTATTTCCCAATATTAGTGTTTTGTATTTCTGATCAAATAAATGCAGCCTTAGTGAGCCGAAGAGTCGTATCTAATTTTTTTTTTTTTTAACTTACTGACCCCAAACTTTTGAATGATAGTGTATGTAAATACACAGTAACATGAGCATTAACTGACTGAATGTGTGATGTCTCTCCCAGCTTCAGGGCATGGAGCAGGAGCTGTTTGGCACTCCTTCATCCTTCCGAACCCCCATGTCAACAAAGATTCGACTGTACCGGCGAGATTTGGCCAAACTGCAGAGAGACATACGCCTCTCAATGACACCAGGGTTTTCGAGTCACGTTGGAGATAGCAGACAGGGGATATATGCGGCACAGAATGACCAGAGTGTAAGTGAAGTCTTGCCAGACCTTCGTTAGAAAGGAGTAGTTCACATAATAATGAAGATTCTGTCATGAATTGGACGCATTCACATGCATTTGAAAGGGTTAGGATTAGAAAGTCTTTCAATTCAATTCAATTCACATTTATTTGTATAGTGCTTTTCACAATGCATATCGTTTCAAAGCAGCTTCACAGAAAATGCATGCGTCTACATTACAATTTAAAGTGATTTGTTGTCCAAGTTTTTCAGAAATGTACATATACAAAGCACACAGTTAGCTAACAATGTATTATTAATTATTGTAAAAAATTAAATAAAATAAAAAATATAAAATAAAGGCACAGACAATGGGCTAAGTGAAATAAAAATACATGTTGTTAACAATGAATAGAGTATAGTCTTTCTATTTTTATGTGGAAAAATGTTTCGTGGTTGGAATAAGATCCATCGAAAGTGAGCAGCTGATGACAGGGTTTCCTTTTTGACAGCAGAGAACGTGTTTATATCATGTCGACCATGGTGTTACTGATGATGGACAAATGTTACCTTCTCTGCTTGATTTGGATGAAGAAACGAACACTGTACTTAGAGCACGCCTTGTACTTAGAGAGGTTGTTGTGTTTACATTTAAGCTACTCTTCCTCGATGACAGTCAAGTCTTGCTCAATGCTACAATGAGGATAGAGAATTTCTACATGTCTCCAGTTGGATCCAGTTTTCATCAAGCTAGAACTGGTTACAACCCATCACCAGAAATGGGTATTCCAAGAAAATTGAGTACATAGATACATACTGTGTGTTTTTAATGACACACCTTGCCAGCATTCCAAGTGTTATGTAAGCTGTAAACTGAAACCAGACATTCACCTATAGCGTGTTCTTCTACAAAAGAAGGAACTCATTCTCTTTGGTTTCTTTTTTTATTTGATTAATTGATTGATGTGTCTTATTCACTCAGTAATTGTCGTTCTATTTACTGTCATTAAAAAAATAAGGATCCAAATTCCACCCATTTTGTCATTGTGTACACACACGAATGGAACTCCCTACCACTGTAAAAACAAAGATGCCTGTTGCACTAAAGTGGAATGATTTTTTTCTATTACGCACACAGGAGGTTGCCTTGAGGTCATGCAGTGTGTCCCAAGAGTCCTGTTTCTGAACTCTCTGAAACTGAGGAAGTGAAGGTCATAAGAAAGACCTGAAAAGAATAGCGTATGCTTCTTTTCGAGTGGACTTTATGAGGAATTTATGAGGCACTGTTTGATTCAGTGACAATTAAAAGTTCAATAGCGAGGAACAGTTACTGCTCACTTTTTCATCCATCTACACAGCTCCTTACATATTTTCATCTTCACATGTTCTAAGCCGACCAAACCCACCATCACTGAGATTATAATAAGTATAATAAGACAATATCTAAGTAATTGAGGGGAAAAGTGTATTATTATAATGTAATATACTATTTAATAAATTATTTATATTCTATAATAGACTTATGTTATTATGGATTATACAGCATCTTAAAAATTACCTAAAAGTTGTGCTTTGTTGTAGTATTATCTGTATTTGATGTCAATTAACCAGATCAATAATTAAGGCTAAAGATGGACACTGGTATTATAAGTGAGAATGCAGCAGGTTTTAGTTAAAGAGTTACTAATTGTTGAATTGTTATGTTTGTTTTTGCAGACTCATCTTCAGTCCCAGCGTGCTTTGCTCATCCAGGGGACAGAGTCTCTAAATAATGCGTCAAAGAGTATTGAGCGAAGTCAACGGATTGCAGCAGAGACGGACCAGATTGGCACAGACATCATTGAAGAGCTTGGGGAACAGAGAGACCAACTGGACCGCACAAGAGACAGAGTAAGCAAGGGATATCTAGGCCATTCTCCATTATTGTTACTGCTGAACAGGCAAGATAATAAACTGCACAAGTGAAATGTCTAGAATTCACTTCTTCTTTCTTTCTCTTCTCTTACCACATAATTTCTCTTCTATTACTCCTTCATCAGTTGGTTCACACTGGCGAGAACCTGAGCCGCAGCCGGAAAATCCTGCGTGCAATGTCCAGGCGGTGAGAATTGCATACGTTTTACATCACTAGAATTATTTCCAAATCTCTTTCTGAGAATATACTCAATCAAGATTCTTCATTTCAGACTGGTGACGAACAAACTGCTACTATCAGTCATTATCATCATGGAGCTGGCCATCTTGGGGGCGGTGGTCTACTTGAAGTTCTTTCGCAAGTAGGAAATGAGACACACAAGACTGTATAAGACTCACTCCACCTCTCCCTTTTCTTCTTCCTGAAGGGTGTCTGGCCCGGTGACATTGTACTGGATGCTTTTGTGACTGTGAGTGTTACATGGTCATGTATGAGTGGTTATTTTAAGCGCTAAACTCTATTAGCATAAGTAATGCTCTCAGGGTGAAAAGAAGATGGTCACCATGGTCCAATCAGACTGCTGGAGGATCAGGACGTGTATAAAGAGGAGAGATGGTCTTACTCCCTCCTTAGCTGTCTTAATCAAGGTGCCGCAGCTATCTAGTAGATTTATGGACAGAAGGATGGTGTAAATGAAGCAACCAGTGAAAAGAGTGGAAAAAGAATATGTATATGCAATCTATCTGCATTTGTATACACCTCAACCACTTTAAAGGGATAGTTCATTAAAAAAAAATATATATAATTCTGTCATCATTTAATCACGCTCATGTCATTTCAAACCCCATTTTTGTGTCCATACAAAGAAAATCTCTGGTGTCCAAAACAACATTGGACCACATTGACTTTCATTGTATGGACAAAATAAAAAAAATTTGTATTTCATAGAAGAAAGAAAGTCATACAGGTTTGGAACAACACGAGTGTGAAAAACTTATGAAACTTTGATTTTTGAGAGAACTATCTTTCTAACTAGTACTTAACTTTTAACTAAGTGATCAGAATTACATTGTGTGCAAGTTGCAAGGGTTTCGTTCTTGAAATCGGTGTGTTTTCCTTCAGTTTTTCCTCCAATCAATCAAAACAAGGCTGAGTGTATTCTAGGCCGAGAGAATGACAGCTATAAACATGCACGTTACTTGCTTCATAAGCCTTGGTTGGTGGACAAAGGGGTGTGTTTAGCCTGTCAGATATGGGGGCAGAGAGATGACGGTAAACAGGACTGAGAATAAGTGACACGAACACCTGCCAACCTGTTGTCCAGTGCTATCAGGTCACCTTGAAATACTGACATTTTGCCATCTGTTTGTTGGTATATCTTGTTGTTTTAGGACAAAACAGCAGAAGTGTCAGTGGAGACCAATCATTCGCAATCATGTTTGTGAGTGATTTGAGGTGTGAGCAGGTGATTCAACTTTTACATCTTTTATAATGCCCATTACATTCCGCAGTCATACGCAGATTTTGTCGTGTTGATGAGATTAATCCCATTTTGAAATGCTCATGTTTTGTCATCAAATTACAAAATTGGTTAATTAAAAAAATGCAAACATGAAAAGTCGGGTGTGATTTATATGGTGTGTGTTCCAAATGATTTTAATGTAAATGTAAATAAAAATTATATTAATGCTTGATTGCTCAGCCTAACTGATTTAAAAACTGCTGATCATATTTGCCATATTCAGTTTCACTATTTGGCATTATTCATCATCCATCTAAGAAAAACACAACTGTTTATTCTAAACTTTAGGGGGCGGTTTCCCGGAAAGGGTTTATATTAATCCAGGAGTAGGCCTTAATCTAGAATCGTTAGACTTTCTGAAACGCAGATTAAAATAAACAAGATTAATTTAAAACCAACTGTGCTAATCTGAATTAGCATGCGTTTTATGGAGAGAGATTTGTGTCTTTATTACATGCGATAAAATAAATGATCCGAGAGAGAAAAAAAAAGTTTGAGAGAAAAAGTTATCACAATGATAGCAAAAAAGTATTTCATGAGAGAAAAAAAAATATTTGAGAGAAAAGGTTTTCATACCAATAGCAAATAATAATAATATTTGAGACTAAAAAAAGTTTTGAGAGAAAGTATTTTCTCATAGAACATAAAAAAATATACATTTTAAATTTTTAAAATTATTTCTGAGAAAACAAATCTCTCTCAAAATACTTTGAAAAAAACTCTCAAATATATATATTTTTGCTATCAGTGTGAAAACATTTTCTCTAAAAAAAAAAAAGTGTTTCTCTCGAAACGCTTTTCTTTGCTCTCGATGCAATTTCTTGCTCTCGTGTCAGATTTTGCTTTCACTGTGAGAATTGTGTCATGGGCGGGGCCACGTTCCTATTGGCCAGTCGGGTGAGCATCGTCTTGTCTTGGGAGTCGAACTGAATGATTACACCATTGTTCGGTTCACCTGCATGATACCGCCTCTGCCTTATGGCTAGTTTAGTTGAGCACGGACACTCCAATGTTTGGGTCAGATGATGACACACAGCTGGCTTAGCAGGTTCAGCATCACTGAAGATTAAACGTTAAAAAATAGCACTCATATTCAGGAATGAGTGTGTATTATATTATTTGCTTGCTAATCGCTAGGTAAACTTGCAAACTCACCTGGTTTATATACTATTTTTAAATCAAATGCCAAATTAATGTTTTGATTTAGATAGTTTCACTGTAAGTGAAGTTTTCACTAGTTTCGTAACGGGGCAATTTCCCCTTCATTATCACAGACGTATCGCCTGCGATAATTAATGCGATATGGCTCAGCTTGTCTGTGAACTTATGGTAGTAAATGCTGCTCCATCTGAAAGCAGGTGATGGCGATTTACTACTAACCAAGGAACCGGCTTTACTGACGAGATGAAAATAACAATGTCCTCCAATATATCGCCTAGCCCTAGTTCATCATACAACCTCCTGTACAGTTTTACTCCATGGACTCACTATTTTGTTTTTAAGGTCAATATGATACATTTTCTGTTTGAACCTATAACTGACCTATAACCTAAAATGATTATTATTAATGTGTTTAGCATCTGTATCTCTCACTGGGCTATAGAGCAATATATCTTACGCTCTAAAATCTTTGCCTTAGACTATGCAATTTAAATGGAGGAAATACAGATACGTTGACATGAAGGCTATGCATATGTGAAATATATGCTATAAATATAGCAGCATAAATTTAACCTCTTAATGTTGCTCTCAAAGTGCACCAGAATGATGCATTTGATTTAAACGTACAAATTCCCGGCCGGGTGCATACCCCAGGACCCTCTGCGTTCCCCTGAACTGAGGTCCAACCATCGTCTCTAAAAGTTCTGAGGGAAACACTGCTTACATTTACATTATAATTATAACCAACGTTAATGGCAAACAAAAGATCTTTACATGACTTCAATTCATGGGTTTATTTTTCATGTAGTCTCATCATTTCGAATACCCACACAGCTGTTTCATTTGTCTGAGTGGCTCTACTTAGATAGTTACTCTTCAGGTGCTTTGAGGCTAGCAAGTGCAAAGGTAGAAACTAGCTCACTACTCACTAAATAAGGCGTGGAACTATCTAAATCAAAACATTAATTTGGCATTTGATTTAAAAATAGTATATAAACCAGGTGAGTTTGCAAGTTTACCTATAGCGATTAGCAAGCAAATAATATAATACACACTCATTCCTGAATATGAGTGCTATTTTTTAACGTTTAATCTTCAGTGATGCTGAACTTGCTAAGCCAGCTGTGTGTCATCATCTAACCCAAACATTGGAGTGTCCGTGCTCAACTAAACTAGCCATAAGGCAGAGGCGGTATCAGGCAGGTGAACCGAACAATGGTGTAATGATTCAGTTCGACTCCCAAGACAAGACGATGCTCACCCGTCTGGCCAATAGGAACGTGGCCCCGCCCATGACACAATTCTCACAGTGAAAGCAAAATCTGACACGAGAGCAAGAAATTGCATCGAGAGCAAAGAAAAGCGTTTCGAGAGAAACACTTTTTTTTTTTTAGAGAAAATGTTTTCACACTGATAGCAAAAATATATATATTTGAGAGTTTTTTTCAAAGTATTTTGAGAGAGATTTGTTTTCTCAGAAATAATTTTAAAAATTTAAAATGTATATTTTTTTATGTTCTATGAGAAAATACTTTCTCTCAAAACTTTTTTTAGTCTCAAATATTATTATTTTTTGCTATTGGTATGAAAACCTTTTCTCTCAAATATTTTTTTTTCTCTCATGAAATGCTTTTTTGCTATCATTGTGATAACTTTTTCTCTCAAACTTTTTTTTTTCTCTCGGATCATTTATTTTATCGCATGTAATAAAGACACAAATCTCTCTCCATAGCGTTTGCCTATGAAACATGGATTGAACCAAGAAAAGCTTAAAATTGCATGGAGCTGAGATGCAAATCCAAGGAAAACAATGGCATTCAAATTCAACCAAAGATAACTTTACTAAACAAGAAAATTATTTTAAAGCAAGCAAAATAAAATAAATTCCCTGATATCTGTTTGTAATGAATTCTATATATACAGGTCCTTCTCAATAAATTAGCATATTGTGATAAAGTTCATTATTTTCCATAATGTAATGATAAAAATTAAACTTTCATATATTTTAGATTCATTGCACACCAACTGAAATATTTCAGGTCTTTTATTGTTTTAATACTGATGATTTTGGCATACAGCTCATGAAAACCCCAAATTCCTATCTCAATAAATTAGCATATTTTATCCGACCAATAAAAGAAAAGTGTTTTTAATACAAAAAAAGTCAACCTTCAAATAATTATGTTCAGTTATGCACTCAATACTTGGTCGGGAATCCTTTTGCAGAAATGATGCTTCAATGCGGCGTGGCATGGAGGCAATCAGCCTGTGGCACTGCTGAGGTGTTATGGAGGCCCAGGATGCTTCGATAGCGGCCTTAAGCTCATCCAGAGTGTTGGGTCTTGCGTCTCTCAACTTTCTCTTCACAATATCCCACAGATTCTCTATGGGGTTTAGGTCAGGAGAGTTGGCAGGCCAATTGAGCACAGTAATACCATGGTCAGTAAACCATTTACCAGTGGTTTTGGCACTGTGAGCAGGTGCCAGGTCCTGCTGAAAAATGAAATCATCTCCATAAAGCTTTTCAGCAGATGGAAGCATGAAGTGCTCCAAAATCTCCTGATAGCTAGCTGCATTGACCCTGCCCTTGATAAAACACAGTGGACCAACACCAGCAGCTGACATGGCACCCCAGACCATCACTGACTGTGGGTACTTGACACTGGACTTCAGGCATTTTGGCATTTCCTTCTCCCCAGTCTTCCTCCAGACTCTGACACCTTGATTTCCGAATGACATGCAAAATTTGCTTTCATCCGAAAAAAGTACTTTGGACCACTGAGCAACAGTCCAGTGCTGCTTCTCTGTTGTCCAGGTCAGGCGCTTCTGCCGCTGTTTCTGGGTCAAAAGTGGCTTGACCTGGGGAATGCGGCACCTGTAGCCCATTTCCTTCACACGCCTGTGCACGGTGGCTCTGGATGTTTCTACTCCAGACTCAGTCCACTGCTTCCGCAGGTCCCCCAAGGTCTGGAATCGGTCCTTCTCCACAATCTTCCTCAGGGTCCGGTCACCTCTTCTCGTTGTGCAGCGTTTTTTGCCACACTTTTTCCTTCCCACAGACTTCCCACTGAGGTGCCTTGATACAGCACTCTGGGAACAGCCTATTCGTTCAGAAATTTCTTTCTGTGTCTTACCCTCTTGCTTGAGGGTGTCAATGATGGCCTTCTGGACAGCAGTCAGGTTGGCAGTCTTACCCATGATTGCGGTTTTGAGTAATGAACCAGGCTGGGAGTTTTTAAAAGCCTCAGGAATCTTTTGCAGGTGTAATTTTGATTCAGATGATTAGGTTAATAGCTCGTTTAGAGAACCTTTTCATGATATGCTAATTTATTGAGACAGGAATTTGGGGTTTTCATGAGCTGTATGCCAAAATCATCAGTATTAACTTATACTTAACAATAATTAACTTTATCACAATATGCTAATTTATTGAGAAGGACCTGTGTATGTATGTATGTATGTATGTATGTATGTATGTATGTATGTATATATATATATATATATATATATATATATATATATATATATATATATATACAGGGAGTGCAGAATTATTAGGCAAATGAGTATTTTGACCACATCATCCTCGTTATGCATGTTGTCTTACTCCAAGCTGTATAGGCTGGAAAGCCTACTACCAATTAAGCATATTAGGTTATGTGCATCTCTGTAATGAGAAGGGGTGTGGTCTAATGACATCAACACCCTATATCAGGTGTGCATAATTATTAGGCAACTTCCTTTCCTTTGGCAAAATGGGTCAAAAGAAGGACTTGACAGGCTCAGAAAAGTCAAAAATAGTGAGATATATTGCAGAGGGATGCAGCAGTCTTAAAATAGCCAAGCTTCTGAAGCGTGATCATCGAACAATCAAGCGTTTCATTCAAAATAGTCAACAGGGTCGCAAGAAGCATGTGGAAAAACCAAGGCGCAAAATAACTGCCCGTGAACTGAGAAAAGTCAAGCGTGCAGCTGCCAAGATGCCACTTGCCACCAGTTTGGCCATATTTCAGAGCTGCAACATCACTGGAGTGCCCAAAAGCACAAGGTGTGCAATACTCAGAGACATGGCCAAGGTAAGAAAGGCAGAAAGTCGACCACCACTGAACAAGACACACAAGCTGAAACGTCAAGACTGGGCCAAGAAATATCTCAAGACTGATTTTTCTAAGGTTTTATGGACTGATGAAATGAGAGTGAGTCTTGATGGGCCAGATGGATGGGCCCGTGGCTGGATTGGTAAAGGGCAGAGAGCTCCAGTCCGACTCAGACGCCAGCAAGGTGGAGGTGGAGTACTGGTATGGGCTGGTATCATCAAAGATGAGCTTGTGGGGCCTTTTCGGGTTGAGGATGGAGTCAAGCTCAACCCCCAGTCCTACTGCCAGTTTCTGGAAGACACCTTCTTCAAGCAGTGGTACAGGAAGAAGTCTGCATCCTTCAAGAAAAACATGATTTTCATGCAGGACAATGCTCCATCACACGCGTCCAAGTACTCCACAGCGTGGCTGGCAAGAACGGGTATAAAAGAAGAAAATCTAATGATATGGCCTCCTTGTTCACCTGATCTGAACCCCATTGAGAACCTGTGGTCCATCATCAAATGTGCGATTTACAAGGAGGGAAAACAGTACACCTCTCTGAACAGTGTCTGGGAGGCTGTGGTTGCTGCTGCACGCAATGTTGATGGTGAACAGATCAAAACACTGACAGAATCCATGGATGGCAGGCTTTTGAGTGTCCTTGCAAAGAAAGGTGGCTATATTGGTCACTGATTTGTTTTTGTTTGGTTTTTGAATGTCAGAAATGTATATTTGTGAATGTTGAGATGTTATATTGGTTTCACTGGTAAAAATAAATAATTGAAATGGGTATAAATTTGTTTTTTGTTAAGTTGCCTAATAATTATGCACAGTAATAGTCACCTGCACACACAGATATCCCCCTAAAATAGCTAAAACTAAAAACCACTTCCAAAAATATTCAGCTTTGATAATTAATGAGTTTTCTGTGTTCATTGACAACATGGTTGTTGTTTAATTATTAATGTTGTAAAATTAATCCTCAAAAATACAACTTGCCTAATAATTCTGCACTCCCTGTATATATAATGTGTGTGTATGTGCTGATATATAGCCCTGTTTGCATCTAGTATTACAGTTTTTCTGAATTGCTAAAACCTATTTCTTGAAACCATCACCCACTTTCTCTAAATCTTAAACACGAAACCAAATCTTCAAACTGTTCAAAGAACCTCTGACTCTTCTGGCAAAATCAAACAATTGCCTCGAAACCATTTGATCTGTGCTCAAAATCAAACAATGCTTTCAGATCATACACACAGCGAGTCAATATTATAAACACTACAGATCATTCATTAGAGACTGCATCAAACAATGGAGAACACAGAATCCAGGGCATGTAGTTACAGAAAAAAGTACATTGTAACAAAGTAAACACATTTTGCAATTACATAAAAAGGTGAATAAATGGTATACTGTATGCACTGCAAGTATAGTATTGTACTGAATATTATAGTATACAGGTGCTGGTCATATAATTAGAATATCATCAAAAAGTGTATTTATTTCACTAATTCCATTAAAAAAGTTAAACTTGTATATTATATTCATTCATTACACACAGACTGATATATTTCAAATGTTTATTTCTTTTAATTTTGATGATTTTAACTGACAACTAAGGAAAATCCCAAATTCAGTATCTCAGAAAATTTGAATATTTCTTAAGACCAATACAAAGAAAGGATTTTTAGAAATCTTGGCCAACTGAAAAGTATGAACATGAAAAGTATGAGCATGTACAGCACTCAATACTTAGTTGTGGCTCCTTTTGCCTGAATTACTGCAGCAATGCGGCGTGGCATGGAGTCGATCAGTCTGTGGCACTGCTCTACAGTGTTGGGCACGTTACTTTAAAAAAGTAATTAGTTATAGACTTGCCATCGCTCTGACTCCTCCTGGTCGTGTGTGACTTTGTATATATGCATGTGCGTGTGTGTGAACTCAACCTATCAACCTCAACCTTGTCTCCCACCCACCAATCATCATCAGTTATGTGTACCACCCTACCCACCCCTCAACACGAATGGCATGGCATGCACGCACACGCCCGTAAGCGCACACACACACACGTTGCAGGTCCGACTGACAGAGAGCCTGTTCGGATGAAAACCGCTTCAGTGAGCTCAATTATAGTAACGCCGCATTTTATTCTCGGTAACGCTAACGGTGTTGTAACGGGAGAAACAGTAATTCGTTTGATTACTCGTTACTGAAAAAAATAATTCCATTAGTAATGCCGTTTATCTATAACGCCGTTATTCCCATCACTGCTGCTCAGGTGTTATGAGAGCCCAGGTTGCTCTGATAGTGGCCTTCAGCTCTTCTGCATTGTTGGGTCTGGCATATCACATCTTCCTCTTCACAATACCCCATAGATTTTCCTCATAGAGTTTGCTGGACAATTAAGAACAGGGATACCATGGTCCTTAAACCAGGTACTGGTTGGTGCCAAGTCCTGTTGGAAAATGAAATCTGCATCTCCATAAAGTTGGTCAGCAGTAGGAAGCAAGAAGTGCTCTAAAACTTCCTGGTATACGGCTGGACCTCAGAAAATACAGAGGACCAACACCAGCAGATGACATGGCACCCCAAACCATCACTGACTGTGGAAACTTTACACTGGACCTCAAGCAACGTGGATTGTGTGCCTCTCCTCTCTTCCTCCAGACTCTGGGACCCTGATTTCCAAATGAAATGCAAAATGTACTTTCATCAGAGAACATAACTTTGGAATACTCCAGGGTGCGGTTATCCCTATTGCTTGTACACTTTTTTCTACCACATCTTTTCCTTCCCTTCGCTTCTCTATTAATGTGCTTGGACACAGAGCTCTGTGAACAGCCAGCCTTTTTTGCAATGACCTTTTGTGTCTTGCCCTCCTTGTGCAAGGTTTCAATTGTCGTCTGTCAACTGATCTAGTCAGCAGTCTTCCCCATGATTGTGTAGCCTACAGAACTAGACTGAGAGACCATTTAAAGGCCTTTGCAGGTGTTTTGAGTTAATTAGCTGATTAGCGTGTGGCACCTGGTGTCTTCAATATTGAACCTTTTCACAATATTCTAATTTTCTGAGATACTGATTTTGTGATTTTCCTTAGTTGTCTGTTTTAATCATCAATATTAAAAGAAATAAACATTTGAAATATATCAGTCTGTGTGTAATGAATGAATATAATATACAAGTTTCACTTTTTGAATGGAATTAGTGAAATAAATCAATGTTTTGATGATATTTTAATTATATGACCAGCACTTGTAGTATAGTAGACCTATTTACTGTCTGTATATTTAGCACTTACATACTGTGAAAATAAAGTAACCCAACAGCAAAAGCCAAAAAGGTCAAAGAAAACTCTAAATGAAAAGTACACTCAAAAGAGTGCAACTGCAAAATCAATTAGCAAACATGTTTGTGAGTGATTTGAGGTGTGAGCAGGTGCTTCACCTTTTGTTGTTTATAATCCCCATCACATTCTGCAGTCACACGCAGATGTTATTGTGTTGATGACTTTAATCCCATATTCAAATACTCCAAACTGGCAAAACTGGTTAATTAAAAAAAAGTGGCTATGATTATAAGGTGTATGTGCCAAATACTTTCTGTTTTACAGTTTTTCACAATTGCTAAGACACATTCCTTGAAACCTTTACCCATTTTCCCACAGCATTAAACACAAATCCAAATTTTCAAACTAAACTCACACAATACATTTCACCTGTACTCAAAATCAAACAATGCTTTCGGATCATACAAACATGAGTCAAAAATATAAGCACTACAGAGCATTCATTAGACACTGCAACTACAAATGGAGAACACAGCATATTGTATACATTGAACAATTTTTGCAATTACATAAAAAAGTATAACTGCAACTAAGGTGAATATATTGTATACTCTATGCACTGCATTTATAGTATTGTACTGAATATTGAATGTTTGTATATTCAGCACCTGCATACTGTAAAAATACGGCAGTCCAACTGCAAAAGCCAAAAAGGTCAAATAAAACTAAATGTAAAGCATGTTACAGTAAGTTGTGCAACTGCAAAATCAAGGTCAGTGAGAGATTAATTCTGCTTCAGCATCATGTCTTCATTCTGGGTCTGGCCTGAGGACTTTGTCCCCATCTCAGGCAAAGTCGTCTCTTGCCAATTGAAGGGAAAAAGCATTGTGTGTGATGGATCCAGCCTTGACAAGACTGTCCACACCTTGCTCTTTCCTGTCCTCATCCTCTTCCTCCTCGTCCACCACCTCTTATATGTACTCTTCCTCTACCTCTCAGATTGTTTCCATCTATTGCTCATATCAGTATTCCGTTCGACTGTGCACCTGAACAGGCCTATATTTTGTACAGTTGCTTTGATCACATGATTAGAAATGAATAAGTGTGAACAATTTTGAATCGTTGTGTGTAAACCACGACATCTGTGTTTTAGTTGTGTTTAGCTTTTGCCTCGTGTTTAGTGTTTTGCGACACAAATGTATCACAATGCAATATGTTTTAATGAGTGAGAATGTGTTTCGAGTTTTGCAAAAAGAGTGCAGGAGATTTGCAAACGGTGTCTAATTGACTATTTGAGGGATTCATTCTGCCTCAGCATCATGTCTTCATGTTGGGTCCAGCCTGAGGACTTTGTCCACATCACAATGTTGTCTCTTTCCAGACAAAGGGAAAACCCTCTGGTGTGCCAGATCCAGCCTCGACAACAATTCTCCACACCTTGCTCTTTCTCCTTCCTCCTTTGTTCACCACCCTTTACACATACTCTTCCTCTCCCTCTTTTTATTGTTTTCATCCATTCTTGATATCAACATTCAGTGCAACACTGAGTCAATTTTGGCACTCTGAACGGACTTATATTATGTACAGTTGGTTTGGTCACATCATCAGAAATAAGTGTGAACAATTTTGAGTCGTGTGCAAACAATGACAACTGTGTTGTAGTGTTTTAAAACATAAATGTATCAGTGTGAAATGTGTTTTGCAAAAAAAGAGTGTATGAGATTTACAAATGGTGTCTTAACTACCTGAATTACCTTTAATGTTTTACAGAAAGAGTGATTTATTTAACAAATTGGTTTAGGCTATTGAGAATTTGGTTCCGAGAATGGGATTTAGTGTTTCAGCAATTCAGATATATTCAAATGTTTTTTATGCTTAAAGGGCACCTATTATGCAAAATTTACTTTTACATGGTGTTTGAACATAAATGTGTTGGCATGTGTGTACACATCCACCCTATAATGGTAAAACTCCACCCACTCCTTTTTGTGTTAAATCCCCATAAATCATAAGCATCGTCTCAGAACAAGCTGTTTGCAGAATCCTGGAGTGTTGATGGACACTCAAATTTCTTTCAAATTTTCATTATTTTCATTCAGTGTCAGCAATTTAATCAAACATTTAATCAAATGTATCTGCTTATTTGCTGAAATCATTCAACTGTTGTGTATAGCCTAAAGCACGATTTAAACCGATGCGTTTCATACATTATAACACTTTCCAGATCGTCTTTTGCAACCGACATGCGCAGTTGAACCTGCGTGACATCATTTGACAGTTTAATCGCAATAACACATGAAGGATAACTAGTTTAGTCACATGAGAGTCTGAGATAGAGATCATCAAAACAAATGGATTTATCATGTTTCAGTTCATTTGAGCGTTCAGGAGCTGTGAAGGCTGCGCCCTTTAAGAAGGGGAGCAGCAGCTCATTTGCATTTAAAGGAGACACAGAAAACAGCAAATTTTTCTCAAACCCAAAAATTGGCATTTTCAAAATGGCATATTAAATTATCTGTTTGGAATTTTGATCTGAAACTTCAGACACACTCTGGGGACACCTGAGACTTATATTACATCATGTAAAAAGGGGCATAATAGGTGCCCTTTAAGAAGATTCACTCATTTAAATGTAGTTATTGACCGGTCATCAGGAGTTTCAAGCCACTCAATCAGGAACAAGTCACAGTCTGTCTCCAGTACATTAGTTTATTACAACAAAACATTTTTACTGAACAGAGAAATGCAGTGAGAAATGCTCCCTTCCGTAAGATAAGATATTGGTACTGGTGGTGAATTCAGTTCTGAAAATGTGTACGAAATGCATTCATACATGATTTTTCAAAGGTTTAATTAAATAGACAGGAAAATTTCTAAAATAACTTATTTCAAGTCCACTATTTAAAAAAAGAGCACTCAGTCTCAACCCAACCAAACCTGTAGGATTAGATTAGCCATTAAAAGCAGTCCTACTATACAAAAGAAACAAACAAACAAACATAGAAATACAACAGAAACCAGTTATGGTCCAAAAGTGCAAACATGTTTCAAATGAAAGTAAAATCAATCTGTCCACCACAGTAAAGAGTCACCTCAGCCTCCAAAAATGTGTTATGCACATTTTCTTTTATGTCAAGTCCCAGAGAGTGATCAGGGGTTACCCACTAATCCCATGACAGCTGACAAACATTAACACATTTAATTTTCAGACGGATTAGCCCTCAAATACAGAGAATCCAGATCTCAGCTGTCTATTTTTGGCTTTTTTTTAGCCAAGCCAAAATTAATGGCAGGTATAGAAAAAAATCTCACCCATGCAGCACTTTACCAGTGAGGTAACTTTTTTTTTTCTGACCAAGACTACAGTAACCTTCAATTTAAATCTTAATCTGGTGCTCAGTCTCTGCAAATCCTTCAGTGATGTTCTTTTAGACTTTGGAATGCAAAGTGGTTTGTTTGTCAAAGTCTTTGATTAGCTGGTGCTTCACAACCTCAGCTCGGTGTCCTTTTTTGATTCTGGAATCTTCGGGAAGGCAACATGTGCACCTTCACGTGTCTGACCGAGAGCAGATGCGATGACGTCAACGGCTAGACTGGTTGTGGCCTCCACGGCCTCAGGTGTGGCACCCAGTGTCGGGTTCACTTCAACCACATCCATCACAGAGAGTAAACCTGTGTAGCCCGGAAAAGTTAGTATTAGCATCAGTTTTAGGATGTATTCGAGTTCAATTGTGAATTGTAGATCTGTACCTGTGTTGTGGATCTCCTCTGTTACATAGATGCCCTCTCTATAGGTCAGTCCTCCATTAACAGGAGTTCCAGTGGCAGGAGCCAAGGATGGGTCAAATGCATCAATGTCAAAGCTCAGGTGGATCGGCCTTTGTTTCCTGATATAAAAACAAGTAACCGTGATAAATGACATAGGTTGTCTCGTCTGATTGTGAGGTAGCATACACTGATTCAACTGAGATAAAGTGCCACGTTGTATTAAAAGGTGACAAGTCAGGTTAAATAAAGCAGCATGTGATCTTGTATGACATTGGTTGACCCAGAAAACATGGAGCAACATGCTGGTTGTTTACAGAAGTACCACTACTAGTTAAACAAACGTGTATGTTTTTCGCAATATCACTATACCTTGCCAAGAGGTGATCCAAAGTGACCTCCATTACTCTCTGAATGCCCATTCTGTCAATATCCCGCATGGAGAAATACTGAATTCCCAGGGTCTTCAGGATTACACTGAGATGAATAAAAATCTAATTAGTAACACGTATTAAATGCAGTTGTAAATATTTATGTGTATACTCTCATTTAAAAGTTTAAGGTCAGTACATTTTTTATTAAGTAAGGATGCCATCTATTCAAAAATGTATCAAGGTTTCCACAAAATTAAGAAGCACAACAGTTTTCAACGTTGATAAAAATAAGAAATGTTTCTTCATCATACACCAAATCATCATATTAGAATGATTTCAGAAGGATCATGCGACACTGAAGACTAAAGTAATAATACTGAAAATTCAGCTTTGCCATCACAGGAATAAATATTAAAATAGAAAGCAGTTATTTTAAAGTGTAATAATATTTAACAATATTACTGTAATGCAAGATTGTTGAGCAAAAGATACTCATTTCAAAAACGACGTTTGTACGGTAACTGTCTCATGTTGGCTTTATTGTACACCTTTCTGTTTTGTGTCATAGGCTTCAGAACAGGCTACAGGTGGCAAATCATGGATGTCATTTTGGGACAGAACATAGTGTGCTTACTGCTCGCCTGGATCCACATCTCTGAGGCCGATGTAGACCAGATCTCTGGCAGACAGGAAAGGCTTTACCCAGGAAAATCCAGGAACTTCTGGCATCTGCAATTTACAAAGCAGAATATAATGGCTTTAAGTTTAGATGTTCTGGAGGACAAAGCTTATTAGATATTTCCTGGAGACAAATTACTTGTAATTGGAAAAGAGTCGGCTACAAGTGTTACTTTCTTTGAGATACAGGAATTAAAGTCATAACAGAGATTGGATGATATCAACACATCTTTTGTGCAGGAATGCTAATCACCTTGTTCTGGAGGTCCTTGAGTAAGAATGCTACAGACTGGCCGTGGAGGTTTCCAGAAGGTGAAGTAAGAGGCGTGTTGATATCCGCGTGAGCATCCACCCAAATCAGACACAGGTCAGGGCACTGCTGAGCGTGGCCTTCCACTGAACCAATCGCTAGGCTGTGGGAATGAAAGCATTGCAAATGTTATCAACAAACGTAGCCATGCTTTGTTGAATTCGTTCTATTAAAAGGCCAAAATCAGCACAGTCTGAGATTACACTGAATAATTGAATTTACTTTTTATTTATCAGTCTAGTTTTGATCTGAAACATTGGAAATATAAACAGCTTCTCGCAACAAAAAGAAAAAAAACTTGACCTTTTGGAAGCAAAGTGATAAAACAGGCTTAGCCACAACATTACTTCATGCATGTGCCAAAAATACAATGGAAAGACTAGTGGAATGGGTAACTAAATATAAACACTGAAATTTTCCATTGGCAATGACCCATAACTATATCCAGATAAATGGCTTTGTAGTTTTTTCCCTGAAGGTTTAACAAACAATAAAGACCATCATACAGATTTTTTTAGATTAGTTTATACAAAATAAATGGGAAAAATGCACCGTAAAATTGTGTGTACCTGTGGTCTCCCCCCAGCATGACGCAGGTATGTCCTGCCCCCACTGCGCCACTCACAGCTCCCGACAGCAGCTTATTGGCACATCCAACTGTGCGTGGGAACGGCACGTGCATAAAGTGCTCATCTTTTTCCAGATGCTTGAAGGTCAGGTCTCCAAAATCATGAACAGGGTAGTCTACAACAAGACAGGACATAAATAAACTGACATGTCACTTGACAATTACAGTTGAAATTAGCATTAGCCAGACTTTCTGCTTCTTTCCCACACTATTTGATTGACAGGTCGAAGCTGTAGGTGCAGTTCTGTCACTCAATCCCAGCAAGCATCTGCCCAAGCCATGTAGTGGGCAGATAGGATTGTAGATTGAGACTCCTATTGGAGGACACTAGTGAAGGTCTAAACAGCTGATGGGGCCCAGCATGACAGAACTAGACCAGCCTCAGTGACAGTGTTGAATGATGATAGACGTGTGTACCATCCAGTGGCCTCTTAACAGGAATAGACGTGAACACGGTGGACCATTAAATATGGTATATTTAAAATACTACATGCGTTTTTCCGCTTGAAAATAAGAAAAGGACATGGGAATTAAGGAGTCGGTCTTGACAGAAGCAAAGAGGGTTCGGTAGTCATAAGTAAAGACAGATATCAAGTTCAGTACGTAACGACATTTCGAAAACTTCAGGTTCGTGTGCAGTTCTTGCTCAGTTTCGTGTTTCTATAAGCAGTGAGCATGTTACACCTCTCGTGTAATTCGTTAAACATCTTGCCATATGCATATGACATACACAACCAACAGTTACTAACTGGAGCAAGCATCTATATTTGTTGCATTGGATAAGCACTGATATAGTTTAGTCAAGAATGCTTGCCATATAGGGTGTATGGTTATTTCCACAGCTCCAAACACGTGATGCCAAGCGTCTGTAAAAGTGATGCACAAATCAACATTGCATCAGCAGGTTTTAAATAGATTTTATGTTAATTAAATAATATTCATGGATAAATATAGTTATGCTTAATGATTCTAAAAAAAAAAACATTTTCTTTAATCATAACAACAAACAAAAAAGGTCATAAATTCATAAGAGTATATAACTAGGACATTAAGGGTATTGTTTTTTTTTCGCTCTCGGAAAAATCGGTCTGTTAGTAATGGAGCTAGTGAGCCAGTAGAGACAAAAATAAAACATATATACAGCGCATTATATACACATTTTCAGCGATAACAAGGGAAAACCTCCACAGCTAAGGTGAAACGGGGTCTTTGAATATGTGTCATATGTATGCCATTTGTTCATAGCCGCCGACGGAAAAAATGTCGGGCTTAAGATAGCAGGAACTATCATATTACATGGAGAACATGTAGTTACGTAAAGCGGTCCTGAGCTTGGCACGTTGTTTATGTGATTAACAGCTGACTGACTGACTGTAGGCGAGACTCATGAGGTGACTTGCACATTCCGATGAGCAACTCTGGAATCTCATGACTCAGAATAAACAATTGACTGTAATGAGGAATTACACGTTTTCCTTCATTTATATTATGAGTAGTATCCGTTCTGCAGGTCACAAGTAATATTTGTGTTGCAATTCGATACTAAAGTTTAAAAAGATGAAACGATACAACTCTCGCTCTTAAATGCTTGCCTTTAACATTTACTTTTAAAATACTAGGTTTGGCTTCGGTATTGAATATAGGTACATTTTACTGCTGTAGACAGTGAACGTTTAACGTTTTTTTCCCCTTTCCAGACAGAGAGGAATAATGAATGCGACATTCGTTGTTTATTTAGTTTATAAGGAATAATTAATTATGGAAACTTGTAATTTAAAACCACGAATGTTCCCCTGTAATCTGAAGCCAACCGTCCCAGAGTTTTTGGAAGAGTTCTGGCGGGAACCGCGTTCACATTTTACTGGCAGGCAGTGGTTAATCCACAACAGAAATCCCATTACCTCATCAGGTTCATTTCGGACTGCCCAAGGTTAAGAGCTAAACATAACATCACACATTCAGCTCCACATCATTTGCATGACTGCAGCCTGCGGAAGCTCATATCAAACTATACTTTCGACAAACCTTATAGCACAAAGACTGATAAAGCCATTCAACTATTATATCCTCCTGGGACCCAGAAAAAAAAAGTTTTGGGGAATTTAGTATTTTTTTTATGTCATTACATTGTTTAGAGCATAAGAAACTAATGGAAATTTTTTGAAAAATTATATTTTATTCATATGTTATGATGTGTACTCTGTAGTTGACAGCAGTTGTTAAAAAAATTAAAATGACATGTATAGGCAAAAACAATGGGATTTATTTTTAATTCACCAATCAATTTTTAGGTTTTTTTTAAACAAGCTTTATTTAGGTGATTCTGAACTATGTTATGAAAGATATAATGAAATGCATTCATATACCATTTTACTTTATGAAATATGTGGGTAAAATGACAATACTTGGATTTTCCCATTCAATACAATGTATCTATTCACTGCATCTAATTTGCATATTAATGTGTTCTTGGTGCAACATGTAATGAAAAAAGAAGCGTAATAATGGGAGGAAAAATTGGCAACATTTTCATAATAATATCTAATATTTCATAGGAATATTGATATGTAATTTCTTTCCCTGTTCACTTGTTATGTCTCCAAAATGCCTGATAAACATGGTTGTCCACTACAGTGGTCATTTATGAAATCAATGCCCTGTTTTGTAACAGAAAGTCATATTTTGATTAGAAACCCCATAACATTTTCCTGAGATGTTGATTTATAACAAACAATTTGAAAATTAATCAGATTTAAATTATAATTAAAAAATATGATCATATTTCCATAAGAGTGATAAACATTAATGTCAGCCGTTTTTAAAGACCAAGAAGAAGTTGTTGTCCTGGTGAAACCTCCAAACATTTGGTATCCCTGCAAAGCCCGGATGTGCTCTTTACAGGACATCCAGACTGTGACGTGACGTCAGAGAAATTCACTAAAATATAATGTCCACCACAGTGGACAAAAGTCTATTCTTGGGTCCCAGGAGGATATAGAAGCGCTCTCCAACCCTTGCTGCGGTCTCACATACAAGCACGCACTCTTTTTGTTGTGCCACTTCTCATTGCTGTCCTTTTGTGAATGCAAAAACGCCTTTTGTGCGGGAAAAGTTGGCTCTGCTAAATGAATATATGTAAATGTATGATCCCTACTGAGCCGTCCCAATGCTTTTGTTTATGACATAATACCCTATTGTTATGTGATGTGGCACAGGTTGTCTCGGGGCATCTCTGAATGCGTGGTGAGCGGCAGTGACGCACACACTTACTGTAAATTGAACCCCTCCCTCCCTTCCTCGTTCTCTTTCTGCGGCCAGGCAACATTCAAAACTCACTTATTGACCAAAACTCTCTCATTTAAAGTTTTCAAGCATTAAACACATGCAAGTGAACTATTGCTAAGCAGGTGCTTCATTGTAAATTAATTCACTTTTTTGTAACTGACCGTTGGATGATGTAACCGCTAATCCAGGGCCAGCAGTGAGCTCGCGACACATTTATTTAAAGATACAGTTCACCCCAAAAATAAAGTTTCACTCCCAGCTAAAATCGATCATTCAACTTCAGTATATATAACGTTATGTGTGTTGGTTCATTCAGGTTTCAAACACTTCAAACGAAGTTGATGTCTTTATTTGATGAGGCAGAATGACAACCGTAGACATTCACTTTTATTGTACAGAAAAAAACGATACAATAAAGTGAATGGTTACTAAAGTTGTCAGTCCCTAACATCCTTTAGACAGACAGATAGCGAAGATAGATAGATAGATAGATAGATAGATAGATAGATAGATAGATAGATAGATAGATAGATAGATAGATAGATAGATAGATAGATAGATAGATAGATAGATAAAACAAATACCAATTATGTACATACCAAGATTTGAAAGTCTCTCCACCAAACCCGCGTCCCGGATGGCTTTGGGTCCATGCTCCACCCCTCTCCTTTTCTAAGTGAGAATAGTAAAAAATGCAGTCACATCACTATGTTGTACATCGGTGAGCTTATGACAGTTCTCCTCGAATGAATATATGAATTAAATATTACCTGTCCTTTGGAAAACGGAGCTCCCAAAATGGCAACAGAATTCGACCGGTTCTGCTGGCAGGAACTCAACGTGGATCTCAACAATCTGGACAGTGGTCCTCTCAAAGCCATGCTGACTCAAACGTTATAAAATGAAATACAAAAACGCAACGGAAGGTTTGTCTCAGACAAATAGTTTGTCGACCGGTGTGGCTTTCTAATCCTCTGGCTCGGAACTGGCACGACGTTATTTAAGTCTTCCACTTAATTCATATTTATGAGTTGGTGAATAGCGGAAGGTGAAGCCCAAGCTTTAGCGTGAAATTTTAAGACCGCGCCCCCAAATCCTCCTAACAGTCCTCCAGCATCCAATTGTTTGTTATACAGATTCGTTATTCATCCGCTCGCCGCGGTGCGAACCACGTTTTTCTATTCATAGAGCGACCAGCCTGCGTCACACCCGATGACACACCTTTCTCCCAGCCAATCAGAATCCTCATCAGTGTGGGTTTGTTTTGATGGGCGTGGCTTGGACAAATGAGTGGCGTGAGAGATGGGGTGCCTTTTTTGTGGTGTTGGAAATTTCCATCTCTGCACTATCGACTGCATATGTTTTTTTTTTGCTTGCCTACTGTCTCGTCAACAAATTCCCATCTTGCTTATTGGAAAACAGATCCAGTGTCCATAGCATGACTGCATGGCAGATGATTTATGTTCTATAGAAAGGTCTGGAATACCTATGATGGGGGTACCAAGCTGTTGACAACATAAATAGTCCCCTAGCCTATTTTCAGTGTTTACATCCAACAAATGCATCAAGGCTGACTCAAACACATAACCATATATTAGTAGTTTAGATGGTTGATTTATTGTTTGGTTAGTTGGTTAGCCCATAGTCACTGATACTGTAATATTATATATAGAGAGAGATCAGTGAATGGAGCCCATATTCTTTGCACTTTGGCTCCATCTGGTGTTTTTTATGTATTAGACGCCTCTCTACACTGCTATTAATTATATCATATGTCAGAGTTCCATGACATTTAATGCCATGTTGAATTTTGTCTGTGTTTATGACAGAATGGTAATGCATTATTTGGAAGACATATTGCTACTTTGAAATAGTTCACTATTTCTGCATAAAATAAAGTCCTCTGGACGTTTGGTGGCACTGTAGCATTGATGTGATGTTGTGCGCTGTGTGTCAAAGTAGTTCCGGGAGATTGTTCTCGTTGGGCGGAATGTTATTAGTTTTGTCCTATGCACAAAAGTATTCTTCCTCTAGAGGGCGCTTGTGGGCTCAAAAAGGACCCCGTTATGGTTTTGTCCTACTGAACACATTATTATTAATCTAAAAAATCTGCATTAAAATAAATACATTCATTTCAACAATTTATATCTTACATACAAATAAACATACGCATAACCTAGTATCTCAAAAAAGTGAATAAATACCGTGCCTTAATCAAGGATAATCCTGACTTGCGCTGAGAAAGGTATCAAGGCCGTCATCGTGCTATTTCAGTAGGATTCTTTGACAATGATTTACACCCGAAAAATCACACTTACAATATTTAATAACCACTAAATTGAGAATTCTCAGTGAAGACGGAAAACACGAGAATAATAACTATAACCCACCCTATCAGGTTACAACAAGCCCCGCCCAACTGCAACATGAGTTTCATCCTAAACTGCCATTCCTGTCGATGACGATATTTCTTTAGGTTTTCTATGGATGCTCGTTATTATCGGAGGAACGCATGACCAAATCAAAAGAGAAACATTGTTTTATTGACCGTGGAGTTGTATATCCATTCCTGTTTCGGATAGGAGGTCACATTATTTGCAGCGGAGTTGCTACTAAAGCCGAATTTGGTAAGTCTTCTTCAATAATATAGTAAAGAGAAAAAATATATATATTTTCAAGCTGGTGCTCTGACCGGCCTCCTAGTTTAATTAGGATATAATGGAGTGTAGTGATTTTATTTTGCTTTCAAAATAAACGTGGATGCAGTGGGTGTTGATGCAAACATTGTATTTCTTCCTTATAATATCTTGTGTAAAAATATAACTGGAGTTTACATAGGTCCTCCTATGTTTACTGCATGTCATGTCTTTAAAAAAAACAAAACAAAAAAACAAACCTTTTATATATATATATATATATATATATATATATATATATATATATATATATATATATATATATATATATATATATATATATATATATATATATATATAAGTGAAGTCACAGTTACATGACTTTGTATGGCTAAACACTAAAATATTTCTCTGA
Organism: Romanogobio albipinnatus; assembly: GCA_023566225.1. NCBI lineage: Eukaryota > Metazoa > Chordata > Actinopteri > Cypriniformes > Gobionidae > Romanogobio > Romanogobio albipinnatus. The sequence continues at coordinate 27,618,382 of CM042258.1, read as the reverse complement.
CAGATCGGTGTGTCAGCAGAGATGTCATTCCCTCCTCACCTGAACCAGATAGCCCAGTTACCCCCTGGCATTTCCCCCACACATTTTGCTGGGTTTCCCACCACTGTCCCTACAGGTACATCATGGAGATGAGAGGGATGTATGTTCATATAGCCATATTGAGTGCTTTTGACGTATTTAATCTTCATTTAATTTATGTATCTTTTCCTCAGCAAGTCAAATAATCCCAATGCCTGTAGGAATGATGACTCCCTCTCCAGCGGTATGTACCAAGACTTCTGAAATGTTTGTTTTGGTTTCCTGGGAATGAGAATTTAGTCTAAATATCTGTTTTGAATAGTAACCCTATTACCACGATGAGAGAACATGTAGGTGTAACTTTTTCTTATATTCTGTTATATTGTGCTGTACATGTGTAATGTCCTGTTTATTTCTATTTAGCAATTTGTATACCCTAATGACTAATTTACATATTCACCCCCCCCCCTCTTCTTTCTTGTTTTACTTCTGGACTTCTGTTATTTTCATTTATTATTTGTCATTGATTATTGTATTTCTATTTTTAACAATGTTAATGATGTGAAACAAATCATGCAGATGATGGTGAGGGGGTGGGGGGCAATGGTAATTGTTATGTTTCTGTATTTCATTTCATTTATTTATTTATTTATTTATTTATTTATTTTTGCTCTTCCTTTTCTTGTTAATTGTTACGATGAAAAAAGGGAATGTACTGTTATTTCTAGTGTATTTGCATATTTCAAACATGTGGGTGGGTGGGTGGTGTTGGGGGATTTGGATGTTATCTTATTGGCTATGCAGTTCACAGGTTCTAATTACAGAGAGACCATCTCATGGTGCAGTATGCTTACATTTTCAAATAATAAACAACAAGCCTGGTTTCAAATTCAGATGCACGGATCTGTGAGCCAGGTATAGTCTATTATGTGCTGTGAATTAATCCCTACTAATTGTTTCTAAAATGTGTCACAGGTTTTGGTTCAAACTGCAATGCCAGTGGTTCAGAAGGTGACCAAGGAGAACATTGCCATGCGTAACAAGGACCCAGAGGAAGGTACGGGAACCAGCACAGGGCCGACCACCACAGTGTTCGTGGGAAACATCTCAGAAAAGGCCTCAGATATGTTGGTGCGGCAGTTGTTGGCAGTAAGTGTGGGGACTTTATTCACCAACTTTGTCATTTATTTACTTTTATCATTTTATCATTTATTCACCCTAATGTCGTTCCAAACCCATAAGACTTTTGAAACACAAATCTGATACTTGTATTCATCCAATGAAAGTCCATTCACCCAAAACTTTGATGCTTCAAAAGTTCATAAAGACTAAGTAATCCATAAGAAACAAGTCTATTGAACAGATGTAATGTACACTTTTATTCATATAAAAACATTGATCAGTGCACATATATAGAACACATCAAATAAGGTGAATGGAAGCTCAGACGTGCTTGCTTGATGCACGAGCAAGCAAGTACAGTCGAGCTTCACGATACTTGATGAGCTCTATGTATAGTATGTGCATTGATCAAAAATATCTTCATTTGTGTTTCGAAGATGAATGAAGAATTTATGTGTTTGAAATGACAAGGGAAGGTAAATCATGACTAAATTTTCCTTTTTGGGTGAATTATACCTTTTAAGTTGATTTCCATCCATGTATTGAACTGATGTTCTTGGGAATGTCTGTGTTCTATGATGTTTTCATAGTCAAAAACATATTTTTTTCTTCTCCTCTGCAGAAATGTGGTTTGGTCCTCAGCTGGAAAAGAGTTCAGGGGGCTTCTGGAAAACTGCAAGGTATAAAGTAACACTAGCAATCCACAGTGCATCACCTGTCAGTAGTTTGTAGTCCACCATTATCAACAAACGTCTTATATGTGAACTCTAGCCATGCTATTTTTACTGACTTGGTTATTTTCAAATTTATTTTCACCACTTTTGAATAATTTTTCGGAAGATTCCCTCTCCGCGATTTATATAAAAAAAATTGTAAACCGGGACTTTCTTAGACAAGTGTCCTCTGCTCTGTTTTTCTGTCCTAGAAAGCAGTAAAAAGATCAATAATATGTTTAAAAAGATCAGATCTTTAGCTATCTAAATTTAAATCTGTCTGACCCTATGTTGTGAACTTATTAAATATTTACTTGCGTTTGTAGCATTTGGCTTCTGTGAGTACAAAGAGCCAGAGTCCACGCTGAGAGCTCTCCGATTGCTACATGAGATGCAAGTGGGTGATAAGAAGTTACTTGTGAAGGTGGATGCAAAGACCAAAGCTCAGCTGGAGACCTGGAAGGCCAGTCAGAGGAGACGAAACGGGGTAAGATGGCTTTCAGGACTAACTGCTAAATCGATTCAATACATACACCACATTTCAAAAGTTTGGGGTCAGTAGGGTTTTTTTTTGCAAATAAATTAATATTTTTATTTTGAAAGTACACGTTAAATTGATCAGTGAAAATAATGACATTTATAATGTTACAAAATATTTCAAATAAATGCTTCTTTCTATGCTTTCTATTCATCAAAGAATCCTGAAAAAATATATCACTTTTCCACAAAAATATGAAGCAGCTGTTCAACATTTGAAAATGCTAAGAAATGATTCTTAAGCACCAAATCAGCATATTAGAATGATCACAGGATTAAATTACATTTTAAAATGTATTAAAATAGAAAATAGTTATTTCATGCAGCTTTGGTGAGAATAAGAGACTTTCTGACCCCAAATGGTGGTGCACTAAATTACTAATATTCAAGTTTTATATGAATGCTTCTCACCTGATTCATTGATTTAAAGAGCTTTTATGGATCCTGTCAGTCTAAAGTTGTCCAGAGAATTTCCCTATTTACAGGAGTTTGTGAAAAGGGATAATTGTCAGATATAACAGAAATGCATATCCCCTATACAGGCTCCTCAGACTGGGGAAGAGCCTAAAGATGAAGAGGAGGAAGAGGTTTTGGATGAGGAGATGAGGCGACGTGATCAGATGGTGAAGGGTGCCATAGACAGTCTGATCCGGGAATACTCCAGCGAGCTCTCAGCTTCCTCACAGGATGCTGAAGCCCATCAACGCAAGAAACGTAAAGAGAAGAAGGAGGTATTTTTTCTCTCACTATGTATGTTGTTCCTAACCCCGAAAACGTACTTACTTTCATAATAGTTATCATATGACTTAAAGGGCACCTATTATGCAAAATTCATTAAGGTGTTTGAACACTGATGTGTGTCCACAGTGTGTGTAAACAACCAGCCTATAATGGTAAAAATCCACCCAATACTTTTTTTATAATCTCCATCAGTCATTATCAATCTCTCATAGTGTGCTGTTTCATATTTCCCCCTACTCCTATGTAAGGGTAGGGAAACCCCGCCCATGACTGTTTGATGATCTGCCCTTTTAGCATTGACACACCCCTGAGTGAGAAGCACAGAGACCGCAATTTCTGTTTACTCGCTGTATCAGCTAGCTAGATTATTAAAATGTCTGCGTCTGCGCATTATAAATGTTGTTGAATATACCAACGAACAGACGAGTCTCCATAGACGTGGTTAAATTTCATTTTTGAAGGAAATGTACCAAAGAATGTTGGTAAAATGTTATATATTTGCGCAAATCATTTTACGCAAGTCAGTACAACACTGAAGTTGCGAAGGATGGGTCAATACCAACGCTTCGTGCTCTAACTTCATATCCAGAACAAGTAAGGGTGGTACTTAATATTTTGTGAATGTTTGCAAAGAGCTTTCTAGAATGCTGTACAGCTAATAAGGCTAAAGTTATAGTCTCTGACTGTATTCACAGAGATGTCGTTAGTTTTATCCCGAAAATGCTCACGGTCTGCGGAATTCATAAACGCACATTTATTATGCATTGTATAGTCAGGTGACTAAGGTTGCCACCTTCAGTGTGACAAAATAAGGGACACCCTTTCACCCCAAAATAAGGGACCCCCGTAAAAAAAAAAGAAAAATCAAGGACCCAAATAAAGAATAAACTCATGAACTGATTATTTCAACAATAAACCATAAGAAAACGTGAGATCAAGTATGTGAACTTGCAACAGAACACATTTTATATTATTTTACGTTTGATTATTTTATTTATTTATAAAGAACTCTTTGGTAGCACTTTAAAGGGATAGTTCACCCAAATATGAAAATTCTGTCATCATTTACTCGCCCTCATTATGTTTCAAACCTGTATGAGTTTCTTTGTTCTGCTGAACACAAAATAAGATATTTTGAAGAAAGTTTGTACCCAGGCTGCTTTGGGGGCACCACTGACTTCCATAGTTGGATTGTATCTTCCTATGTGTTCAACATAAAGACATTTATACAGGTTTGGAACAACTTGAGGGTGAGTAAATATAATGACAAAATTTTGATTTTTGGGTGAACTGTCCCTTTAAGCAGTCATTCTGAACCAGTAATCACTTTTTGTGACTGAAATTTGTTTAATTTTTTTATGAATTTATTTAAATTATGACTATATTGTTATGTAATTATTTGTCCCATTTTTATCTAAATATTTTTTTTTAAATGTCATAAGCTTTATATGACAGGATTATTTATTATGTATTATTAATATAGCCTAGCTAAATGATAAATTAATAATAACATTAATTAGGCTATAATCTATTAACTAACCTGTCTAAAAAATATAATAATTCTGTCTGCCAAGCTCTGATAATATTATATTAAAGGCAGCATGAAATCAAATTTTACAATTAGTTTTTTTAATATTTAATATTGTAGTGTTTACAATAACTGATTTATCTGTGCACTTCATTAATTTTTAAAAATTAATTTATTTCCTTTAATTAAAAAATAAAAATTTCCTGCCGAAGCGCTTCAGCTCTGCCTCCGGCCGTCATGCTAAAGCCCCGCCTGCGCAGCAAACAAAGGCGGCGCCGACGCAGTCCCAGCCCCGCTCAGCTTCCCGAACACGGCAACGTTCACGATCTGCGAGCCGCAACAGACAGCCAGAGCGCAGGGGACCTCGACCCAAGATTGTGTTGAACCCCGAGCCTCCAAAGCCGTCCTAGCCACGGTAAGAAAGAGACGGTGGTTAAGTCCCGCCACGGCCGGACCACCACCTCACTCTCGCTATCAGCATCTCGCAGTAACCCTGAAATTCCCTGCAGACCTCAGTTTCACAGCCAACGAACCAGTCGTCAAACTCGCTCGCCTATACACAAACGCCGTTTTTACGGCGACCCAAATAAAGCACGAAAAGAGCATTTTCTATGTAGGCAGTGTGCCCACTTCACAGTATGCACCCCTGCACCTAAAGCACTTCTCACACCATGAGTGCTCTGAATGTAAAGCGAGCGCCCACTATACAGTGCACGCCGCCAAACATAAACACTATCCCCCATAGTGTCACAAACACGGACTACCGGGTCCCTACTACTAAGCGGCCCGCCCCCGAAATTAATTCAACCCCTACCCATAAGGGCCCAGGCCTGGCAGGCCATCCCTGGTATATCGACATGGGTGTTAAACATAATAGAACGAGGTTACTCGCTACAATTCTTCCACAGACCCCCGCGCTTTTGCGCCGTGGTCGAGACTTCGGTGAGAAGCAGCGTAAGTCACGTGCTTCGGGCTGAAGTGTTGAAACTGTTAGAAATGGGAGTGGTGGAAAAAATCCACCCAGCGCTAAGCGAGTCAGGCTTTTACAGCCGCTATTTCCTCGTTCCGAAAAAGGATGGCGGTCTCAGACCCATTCTAGACCTCAGACGTTTGAACAAAGCGTCGATGACGTGCTCGTTCAGAATCGAGTCCTGCCATTTGGTCTATCGCTGTCACCCCGCACTTTTACGAAGTGCATGGACGCAGCTCTAACTCCCCTCAGACTACGGGGAATGAAAATACTCAACTACCTCAACGACTGGCTTATTATAGCCCAGTCGGAGTCGCAGTTGGTAACCCACAGATCCTGGCTCCTCAATCACTTAGAATGCTTGGGTCTCAGGATCAATATAGAGAAGAGCTCACTGTCGGCAACTCAGAGAGTCTCCTTTCTGGGAACAGTCATAGACTCAGTACAGATGAGAGCGCAGCTTAAGTCACAGCGCGCTATCCGAAGTCTAGCAGCGTCATTCAAGGCTGGCACTTTCACTCCTCTCAAAAGATTTCAGAGGATAGGCCACATGGCCTCAGCATCAGCAGTGCTCGAACTGGGTCTATTACGCATGCGCCCCCTCCAGTGCTGGTTGACTGCCCGCGCGTGGCATTCCGGTTGATTGCGCATCAAAGTGAACCACGGCTGCATCAAAGCTCTTGCTCCTTTGAAAGCGACCGACTGGTATCAGTCGGGTGTGAGCATGGGCACAGTTTCAAAATGGAGAGTGGTATCGACAGACGTGTCCAACCTAGGTTAGGGTGCTGTACACAAGGGCATGCCAGTCTCCGGTCTTTGGACAATGTTGGAGAAACAGCTGCGCATAAACTGCTGAGAAATGAAAGCGGTCATTCTGTCGTTAAGAGCTTTCCTCCCTTACTTAAAGAACCACCACGCCCTGGCCCGAACAGACAGCATGTTGGTGGTATCTTACATAAATCGCCAGGGCGGCCTGAGATCAAACAGCCTGCACTGCCTGGTGAAATATCTCCTTTTATGGGCACGGCACAAATTGAGCTCGCTGAGGGCGGCTCACGTGCCAGGTGTTCTGAATCAGGGTCCGGATATGCTATCCAGAGGCAACATTCCCCCAGGAGAATGGTCTCTTCACCCACAAACGATTCAGCTCATTTGGAGCTTCTTTGGCGAGGCGAAAGTCGACCTTTTCGCATCAAAAGACAACTTTCACTGCCCAACATTTTTCTCCAAACACAGCGATGCACTGGCCCACGACTGGCCCAGGCTTCCGCTATATGCCTTTCCCCCTGTCGCTCTGATACCACAAGTCATCAAGAGAAACAGGGAGAACCAATGTGCGGTGCTATGCCAGACACAGCCCCATGGCCGATTCCACTAAGGAAAGATCTCCTCACACAGTCGAAAGGGACGATCTGGCACCCCCGGCCCGATCTGTGGGCCCTTCATGTTTGGCCATCAACGGGTATCCGGGAACCTCCCTGACAGCGTGTACTGCTGTGTATCGTTTATTTATTTAATCAGTGATTGTATATCAAGAACAGGGACACATTAGGGTGCATTTCGTTTTGTGATTTCAACGAAATGAATAGTCTCCGCAACAGCAATCGATTGAATCGCTCATCTGCATGAGCCAACGATACTGAAAACAGCGCCACGAGCTCGGCATGATTTCAAAAACGCATTCCAGCGCCAGATCGCCTCTTATTTAACTCTACTAATCAACTAGAGATGCTTAATTTGTATTATATACAACAACTCAAGCTGTAAGAAAAGCCGCTATCTGTCGCCATGACGGCTGCTGATACTCCGTCAATGTAAACATGCTTCTTCTTCGGCTTTTGCCTTGATACTGTGGGTTACCATCAACATGCCCGTGGACACTTCCTCCTAGCGGTCTGCATATGGAATTGCACATTGACGCAGACAACAACGCAGAAGTATAAATTAAAACCAACGCGTAACTTGCACCGTAGGTCCGACGCAGAAGTATAGATTGGCCTCAGCCACTCACTGAACGGGGTAAACACAGAGAGAGGTGTGAAGGGAGGGAGAAAGCAAGACCTTGCGCTCGCTGAAAATTTAAAGTAGCTGATGTTTGTCCAAAAAGTCGCTAGATTTGTCGCTACTCGCTTTTTGGAAAAAAAGTCGCTAAATATAGCGACAAAGTCTAAGTTGGCAACACTGCTTCCACCGATCCAATCAATTCCCGAAGGATGAAATCAAACCCCGCCCTACATTTTTTTTCTAATTTCAGACGCCGTTTCACTTGGATATACGTCACAATAAGGAGAAAAAGACGATCTCAACTTCCCTTTTCATGCCGACTTTAATATATCATCCATTAAAAAAACAAACAATAGGCCTACCTTTAGAAGCACGGATGTGTCGGTCACCGCATGTTGTTTTAAGTCAGCCAGTCTGAGACACTGAAATGCTTCTCGGCAAAGTGTGCAAAGTTCGCCTGAGGTTCATCACGAGTTACTGGACAGACCTACTACTACCTACTACTACTTATTGTGAAATTGATTTCTTTATATTTGCTATCAGTATTTTCCAAAACTGCAAAATCCTTTGTGTAAACAATAAATGATGTTTATTGAACTATGTGTGGACCTATGTAAAATACGGGACAAATTGCGTCCTGTATTGGTTTGATACGGGACACGTCATTTTGCTTGTAAATACGGGACGATTCCGTATTTCACGGGACAGGTGGCAACCCTACAGGTGACAGACGTTAGCCTACATAAATGTATCCACTAAGCATTCAGAAACATCCAGGTGCAGTCTAAAACCTCTTCGTGAGTCTCTCCATCTGTGTCCGACTCCGGTTCAAACATGTAAGGCTGCACTCCACAACTGATTATTTCTGACATTTTGGCTGAGTGAGATTCGCGTGTTTTATTGTTGATGGAGTATCTGAAGAGTGCCGGGAGCAGCAGCAGCTCATTTGCACACAAAAACGGCGCGTTTTTGCTCACACCCAAATAGGTGCAAATTTTAAAAGCTATAATAAATGATCTGGGGGGTATTTTGAGCTGAAACTTCACAGACACATTCTGGGGACACCAGAGATTATTTTTATTACATTTTGTGAAAAGGGGCATAATATGTCCCCATTAAGTCATATGGACAGTGTTCAAGCTTTTTTTAAGCTTGAAGGCTCCAGTCTCCCTTTGTTATAATTGTATGGAAAATATAAAATGGTAAATTTTGTGTTACACAGATGAAAGAAATCTTGAACAATATGAGTGAATAAATGGTGACAGAATTTTCATTTTTGTTTGAACTTTAGTTCTTTCTAGATGTATTTTGGAAGGTCTGGAAAACTAATTCTGATTATTGCTCTTAAATGTCTCTTTAAAAAAAAACAAATCTGCTACTGCTAAGATGGACTAATAGATTTTACTGTAATATTTTCCCCCAGGATGATATAAATGCCATGGAGCTGGAGGATGACAAGCGAGACCTGATTTCCAGAGAGATTAGCAAATTCAGAGACACACACAAGGTAACATTTCTTTTCACCTCCTTTCTCTCTCTTCTCTTTTTAGCCTAGTCTGTGGACTGAAGACGGCCACATCTAGTGTACTCTAAACTCACATTATTATAACTGAAACTACACCTGAATAGAGTAAATTCACACAAATAAATCTGTAGTACCACTTTTGACATAACATGCCCATTTTAGACAGCTGTTCTGGGCAATTTTCTAATCCAAGAATCATCATTATTGACATTTATTACAAATAATGCCACTTTTGTTGTGTTTCCCCCCCATCTAGCAGCATCTTAGCATAAGATCTAACAAAACGGAGGCTTAAAAATGTGTTAGATGACAACATTAGAAGCTGTTCTCTAGAATGGTTATAGAAAAGATAGAGCAGAAGCCTCTTAGAGTGTTCCCACTCAGAGAAACAGTGGCTGCAGATGGGCAGGACCAGTTCAGGCTAGTTTTACCACACAAAAAAGTGCATGAACGAAGTGTAAACCTCCCTCTAAAGCTAATCTGTTCATTAAACCCCACCATTACGGTAGAGGTCATATGGTGACTAAAGCAAGATGAATCTCAGAGCTTTGGAAAAAGTTGCTGGAATAGAGGATGTAAGTATGAGCCTCCTTTTCTATTCTTCATATCTTGGGCGCCCCCTTCTCGAGGATCTACAAAGGCGCAACTGGCTCTGGGCCTCTCTGAAATGCTGCACTGAGGATGATGTAGTGTTAAAATGACCCGCAGAAATGTAACACACTTTCATATCTTGACCTCAGGAGACAAACAAGTAATCTTGAGTGTGTGTTCAGCGGATGTTGTTCGATAAACCATATTTTTGGAAGATGTTGTGTGGGCAGAGCTTAGTGAACCTTTGTGAGTCCTCTGTTTAAAAGCGTGGTTTTGGTGAGAAATGCAGTACTGAATAACCACTGCAGTATTTTTCACTGCAGTCCGAGGGGGGCGCCATTTCACAGCACACACAAAGCTGAAGATTGCTCAGGTAAGTCATATTTCTGTCTTATTTCATTCCCTCTTTCTCTCTGTTTCTATCTATTACTTTTGTGTTTTTTTCTGTTGGTATATTCAATTTGATACAGTGATACATTACAACTGATACATTATCCGATTGAATGTCCCTATATCTGTGTATTTCAGACAATCACATTACAAGTAATAACATTTTCATTGATCTTTGAGAAAAAAAACGAATTGAATGATTGAAACAGAATGATTAAAAATGTCTCTAATGTTTTAGCAATGTAATGTCGGCTTTACAAAGAGACTTATTAAAAATGGGGGCGCATATAGTTAAAAATCTATACTGAACGTGACAACAAACCTGTAACTTAATAACAAGTTCAGCAAAACATGTGAAGAGTGCCTTAAAGGGTCTTAAAGGCACAGGAGAAAAAATGACCCTAAGGGTCAGAGAGAGGATAGAAATTGGGCATTGACAGATTATTTTTTTAGCATAACCTGTTTAACATTATAAGTGGATTTATAATAAAAAGTATGGTCTATGACTCACCTTAAATTAAACCTTAAATCATTTATTCAGAGGTAAGTTCACCAAAACTGTTGGCTAATTAAAATTCAGTGAAATGAAAGTCAGCTCCATACAATCCCCGTTCTATCTTATCTCTGTTTCGCCTTCCATTTCCTCTTTTCTTAGCGTTCACCATTCAGAGCAGAGAGTTGCTCTCCAGAGTAATCATTCAATATCTCGTCTATTGTCACAGCTATTTGATATGCTTCATTTTTCTTTAGCCTCTCTGTCTCTGGACGGTCAGCAGCTGTTTTTGTGTTTATTTGTTTATATTTGTTGGTCGACTGAGGCCTGAGGGACATCAGAAGACGACCCTTGGGTGAGACTCCACCTCTCTGATTTCATTCATTTTGCCAAAGTGAATGTATTTGGATGGTACAGTGTATTACAGATCTCTGCAAAACTGATTTAAAAATACATCAGTGAATGGAAATAATGAACACTGCTTTAAAATCCACGGTTGCACTTTGTAGGGTTTGTAGAGATTAAGGATGTACCAGGTCGATACTAACATCAAAGAGTGTAATACAAGTCAAATTGGTACCCAAGGGCTGTCTGACTGACAGGTGCGTATATCTGTGTGTGTACGGTCACTTCTTGGACAAAATGAACATTTTTGAGAGGTATTCATTAAAAGGGTCCGTTTTATAGGAATGGACAAAATGTCTTTGTGATGCAAATGCAGCCAAATAGATGTTGCTGTTTTTTATGTTATTAATGTTAATCAAACACTTCTGTTTACTCCAATAATTAGGCTAAAAATGCTTTCCATTGTTTTATTTTGATTTAATATGCATAAAATGGGCAAATATGTATGTTTGTCTATAAATGGTTGAATATATACACTACCATTGAAACGTTTTGGGTCAGCAAGGAATTATTTAAACTTTTGAAAGAAATTAATACTTTTATTCAGCAACAATGTGTTAAATTGATCAAAAGTGCTCAAATTCAGCTTTGCCATCACAGAAATCAATTACATTTTAAAAGATATTAGAATAGAAATTTCACATATCACACTATTTTAAAATAAATGACACCTCGGAGAGCATAAAATATGAATAAAATAAAGAAAAAAATCTTAATGACCCCAAACTTTTGAACATAGTGTGTTTATAAATCATATTAGTTTTGCTGTGGTAATGAAATTGATATTGAGAATTCAACTCTTATTGGTACAGACTAGAGAAATGGTATCGCAGCAACCCTGGTAGGGAGAATGTTTAAATATATTTGTTTTGTATGTGAACTGACCCACCTTTCCTCCTTAAGGTCTAGTTTTAATGTTATTTCTGGCAATGAAGCAATCTCTGACCACAGAGAGAAATATCTGCCACAGACAACTGTAAAATCTTTTCAGGTCGAGAACATTGTGGTCTGTTTATCTGCCATCAAAATTATTACTCTATTTTAAATATTTCAGATGTTATAAATAGTCAGCAATTATGTAGGATGATGTTTTTACTGAAGTATCCAATAAAATGTGTACTATGAAACTTTATATGGGAGAGGAATACAGTGTGTGCATCTGAATGTAAGTGCTGAAATCATGAGATTTTCATCACACTGGCTTCATTATTTTAAACCTCATTCTGTTTCCAGGGAGATTCTGGAACTTTGCTCTTGTTCTATATGTGTGTTCTCACACTTACATGAACTAATCTCTCTCTTTCCCCACCGGAACACTGCAGAAACTAGAGGAGGAGAAGGAGAAAGAAAAACAACAGATTGAGAAAGAGAGGAGAGAAAAAGATAAAGAGAGAGAGCGAGAGAAAGAACGACGTGACCGAGAGAGAGAGAAGGAGCGGGAGAGAGAGCGACAGAAGGAGAGAGAAAAGGAGCGAGATAGAGAGCGAGACCGCGAACGTGAAAGAACAAAGGAGAAAGAGCGGGAGAAAGAGAGGAGTCGTGATTGCAGTAAAGACAGAAGCAGATCAAGGTGTGTATGATTATAGAATCTTTACAAACATCTGTATTTGATCTTTGACTGACTCATTACTTAATAAAGGTGTACAAATTATGACAGTGTGCAAGATAAATTTTTATTTTGGAATTTATTTCCCATAATCCGTTTCACTCGGAAATTCATCACATTACTTAATGCGCAGAGAAACCCCATTCCATATTATTTTAAAAGACATCATGAAATCGCGTCAGGTTGCGACTGTAACTTTGGTTCCCTGAGAAGGTAACGAGACGCTATGGGTACGCTTCTGGGTGGTTGCGTCTGAATACATGTCCAACTAACTCCAATGTTAACGTCACCCTGTACCACCGAATCTATAAAGGGTAACTGGAACACAACTACTTCTGAACACAGTAGCTTCTGATTGGCTGAAGCAAGTACCTCACAGGCAAGGCGACTCAGAGAACCATGGTTACAGTCAGAACCTGAGACTGCTTCCAAATCAACTCCACCACTTCGGGGTGAAGTCTCAATTCCCCGGGCCTTAGCCCCTGCTTCGACAGGATGTCTACTCTCTGATTCAGGTGCCCAGGGATTTATATTGCTCTCAAGGAGAGCTGCTTGCCCTGGGACCACGAGGATCTGGTGTGCCAGTCTGCAATAAGGGCATGACCACAGACCCCCCTGATGATTTATGTACAAGACTACCAATTTTTTGTCTGAGTGGACATAAACATGATAGAACATGATAGCCTCTGAGGTCTGGGAGGAAGTACCTTAGTGTTAGAAATACAGACATCCTCTCCAGGCAATTTATGTACAACGAGAGATAATGACCTCTTCATAGATCCTGAGTTGAGAGGCCATCTAGGACCGCACCCCAGCATGTGAGGGACGCATCTGTTGTTAGCGTCTTACGATGACAAGTGGCCCGTAGCACAGGTTCTTGCGACAAAACCAAGGCTTCTTCCACATCACTAGGGTATTAAAGGCACTTGCACTTAACCTGATGATTATAAAGTGCCTAATTTGGTCCTGTCTCCAGCTAAAAGGATCGACTCACCTGCATGGTAGTCAAGTCCCAAATTACTCTAGTCTTAGGCCAAGCACCTCATGTGGGCGAGGACAACATCTCTATACCGAACCCCAATCTCCTCTGACTGTGCTTGAATTAGCCAGTCGTCTATGTAGTTGAGTATACAGATGCACTAGAGTCGCAACGGAGCCAGAGCTGCATCAATGCACTTTGTAAAGGTCCATGTTAGGCCAAAATGAAGAACCCGATACTGGTACACTTATCTCCGAAAGCAAACCCAAGGAATTTTCTTGGTGTTGAGGAAGGATATATATATAGATGGCAGTATGCGTTTAGATCTATTGTGACAAACCAGTCCTCGGATCTGATTTGAATCACGATTAGGCTGATGGTCAACATTTTGAACCTTTGTGTCCTCAAGAGTATGGGAATATACTGCCGAAGATCTAAGATGAAACCTGGAATCTCTCTCTGGAAGAGGGATGTGTTCTATGGCCTCTTTCACCAAGAGAGACCGAACCTCCTGTTCTAGCACCTGAACCTGCTCTGGGCTAACTATAATGGATAGTACTCCCTTGAATTGAGGTGGACGAGAATCAAACTGGATTCTGTACCCTTTCTCAATAGTCTGCACAACCCATTGAGACATGTTTGGCAGAAACCCAAAAATCTGTCTCTTAAGACTGACCTCTGGTGCATTCTGAGTAGTGAGTTTGATGCCTTGAAGCAGGGAACAACTGAACGCACTGCTCTATAGCCTTCCTTGGGGCGAGTCTTCCAGTGCCACAACGGGTTTGGGCTGCCACTGAGCAATGGGCTCGCTGGAAACTGCTGTGCCCTGAAAAGACCAAGGGTGACTGGGGTAGCAGACCGATTTCCTGAGAGCACTGAGCTGTAGCTGGTGCATTTCTAGTTGTATATCCGATGCCCTGAAACAAAGGACCGGCAGGGATGAGTCTGGAAAACGCTTCGCCCCAAAACACATAGGGAGGTGGGTGTAGCAGATCCTCAGATCCGTCTTCTCCTGGGCTGGCTTTGGGTGAGAGTGCCATCTTGACCCCCAGTCTCTGTGAGGGGAGGCTCAAGAGGAGACACTCTCCTTTTGCTGTTGACGGTGCAAGGTGCAAGGAGCTAGCTGCCAGCATGGGCTGTTCCTTGGCAGCAGCCCCAGGTGCCTGGCTCCGGTGAGGGATGAACTTCTGGAATGCCGCTGCTTGCTTTTTGGCCTCCTGGAACCTCTCGACAACAGTGTTGACTGCGTCGCTGAAGAGTCCAGGAAGGGAAAGCGGGGCATCCAAAAGGAAAGCTCTATCTTTTTCCTTTTATTCCCAAAAGTTTTAGCCATGAGTGGCCACCTGTAGCCACCATAGCTACCATCGAGTGGCTGATGGCAACTCTTTAACAGTGCCTCACACCCTCGCCTTCATCCAGGTCAGTCTGGTATTCCTACAAGTGGTCATCATATGCAGACATGCCCTGGCCTGACCGCTGTCACCTTTGCCCACTATGTTAGATGTTAGTCTACAGAGCTTGGAGAGCAATGTCGGGCCCTTAAGGGACCTTGATGCTGATGATATCCACCTCCTCAGAGATGGATGAAGGCAACATCGGGTCTTTACTTGGGCGGATGAAAGCACAGAGTGTGCTTCTGGGTCCTGAGTAAAGGCACTGGAGCCTGCGAGTGAGAGCTGAGAAAGGGACAGGGCCGTTTCAAGCTCCTCTGCCAGCTCCATTTGGGATGTCCATGATCTGAGCCGCTGCACCACCTCAGCATATGTGTGACTCGTGGGAGCGTGCCTGACCGCTCTCCTCGAAGAGGGCCAAGTGTGAGCAGAGCTTCCTCATCGTAGGACAATCGCAATGTGCATAGCCTCCTCAAGAGTTGACTCTGTATGCTCTACTCCCAAGCAGATAACACAAAGATTGTTTGTATCACCACCCGTAAGATTGCAAAGGCATGGGGGAACACATGATCTAAACTGCTTAGTCACTGCATTTTCTTTCTAATATAGTGTATTATTTCATGTCTATATTATGACTATTCATGACTATTATTTCATATTTGCCTAGTGTACTCTTAAAAGTTCAGATGTCAGATACACACATTCAAATGTATAGTCTTTTTCTTCTGGGAAAACAGAAGCAAACAAACCAAAATAATAACTTTATTTGTATAGCACCTTTCAAGCAGTGTTTCTCGTAGTGCTTAACATGACACAGAATATACAGAACATATGCAACAGTAGTTTATAAATAAATAAAAGAAATATGACAAATTAAAAGGAAATATTTCACTAAAACATAAAAAGGACATACAATATAGTAAGTAAAAAACAAACAAACAAAAAAAACGGTCCATCAGAAAACAAATACAGTAAATAATTATATTATAGTAAATAATTTGTCAAATCTTTAAAGAATAGAATACATGTTTTTTTTTTTCTTCTAAAAGTTGTTTTTCTAGAGTACCATCTAAAAGCTTTGTCTAAAACCTTTGTCTCTATATCTTTTGTAAGTGTTGTAATTGCTAGTTTCTAATGTACAGAATAAATGTTGTGTGTGGGTGCGATTGTTTTTTTTTTTTTTGTTGAAGGGAGAAGAGTCGAGAAGAGAAGAAAAGGGAGCGAGAGGAAGATGAGGAGGAGGCGTACGAACGACGGAAGCTGGAGCGGAAGCTACGTGAAAAGGAGGCAGCCTATCAGGAGGTTTGAAATCTTTATCTTTCTTTAAGACTATAAAGGAACATCACAGAAAACATGATTTAATTTTATCTGCTTTAAATGGTCATGTCAAAATAAATAGACTCTTGATATGTTTTGGGTCCATTCTGTGCTGTTTCCAGAGCACTGCTTTTGTCTCTGGAACTCTCTGTAATGTCTTTCTTCTAAATTATCTGACCTCCTTTATTCTCAAATGCAGGACAAACAGAATTGTACCTGAAATTGAATACTGTGATGTTTGTCTTTCATAGCGCCTGAAGAACTGGGAGATCAGAGAAAGGAAAAAAGCAAGGGATTACAGTAAAGAAACAGAGAGAGATGAGGAAAGACTCAGAGAGATGGTAAGAACAAATGGATAAAAATTATTAGCTATATCAGAGTGTATTTATATACTGTACAAATAAAATATTAACATCATCTTTTTTTTACACGTATTTATGCTGAAGGTTTTTTTTTCTGTAGTCGGATAAACTATAATTTCAACCAATCAGTCATTCTAGCCAAATAGATTTAAATTGTTTAGATTATACATTATATATTACTTCTTGCATTAGTTAAAAATAATCAAGGCACGTTTTCCATACTTTTTTTTAAATATAAAATGAGCAAAGGAAAATTTATTTAAATTATGTTCAAGAATTATTTATATTTATATTAATGTTAACTTGTGCTAACATTCAAAAGGTTGTGGTCGCAATTTTTTTTAAATGTTTTTAAAAGTCTTACGCACCAAGACTAGCCTGGTTCCCCGCTCCTACGTACTTCCGCTCAATTTAAATTTTCCTTCAGTACTCCATCTGGGATTGCGGTATATTCTCCGATCAAATTTTAACCGGTCCAATCAGCGAACAGAGGGAGTGGCTGAGAACGATGATGTTGATGTCGTGCGCTAGTTTGAGATGACATGCGTCACGACTAAACGATAGCGATTGGTTAAGGCAGATCCAGAGTGTCTCTGGGCAGATCCAATAGTTTTAAACTTCAACAGAGTACCGCCTTCAAGGAAGTAAACGCTTGTCAATGGAGAGTGGCCATACTCTCTGTACAAATGAAATGTACGAGAGCCTGGTAGGACCAGGCTACACCAAGACTGCATTTTAAAATTAATATTTTAATATATTTTTTAATTTAATTTATTCCTGTGATGGCAAAGCTGATTTTTTTTTTTAGTAGGCATTACGGTAACACTTTAGAATAATGGTCATTAGTTAACATTAGTTAACTACATTAGTTAACATGAACTAATAATGAACTGCACTTATAAAGCGTTTAATAATCTTTGTTAATGTTAATTTCAACATTAACTAATGCTTTATTAAAATCTTGTTAACATTAGTTAATGCACTGTGAACTAACATGAACAAACCATGAACAGCTGTATTTATATTAACTAACGTTAACAAAGATGAACAAATACATTACAGTACTGCTCATGGTTAGTTCATGTTAGTTAATACATTAACTAATGTTAACTAATGACCATTATTCTAAATTGTTACCGGCATTACTACAGTCTTCAGTGTCACATGATCCTTCAGAAATCATTAAACATTTATTAATTTATTACTCAATAAACATTTATTATTATCAATGTTAAAAACATGGTGATACATTTTTATTCAGAATTATTTTATGTATGTAAAGTCCAAGAGAACAGTATTTATTTCAAATAAAACATTTATAATGTTTACTTTTTTTATGTAAATGATTTAAATTTTGTCTGAACGCTGTTGTTTTGTCGTAAATTAGTCTGACACACTCTTTAGGAAACTTAGCCTCATAAAATCATCTTAGATATTTTGTGAGTATTCAATATATCACTCTGGTGGCAAGAGAAAATGATGTAAGTAAAGCTTTCTGCTTTCCTTCAGACTAAAGAAGCCAAGCGCCTGAAAGAATTCCTTGAGGATTATGATGATGACAGAGATGATCCCAAATACTACAGGTACAAACTTATAGAAATGGTTGTATTGCTGTTCTTACTTTTACATGTCAGGGTAATTTTTGCAATTTTCAAGCTTTGTAAGATTACACAAAAAGTGTGAAAATATTATGATTTAACATTTTAGGTGACCATAGATGAAGAAAACCACATGTGTTGTGTTCTTGTTTAATTACATCTGTCACCCTGTCTATTTTACTTGTCTTGCTCTCTCTTTGTCTCCCTCAGGGGCAGTGCATTGCAGAAGCGATTGAGAGATAGGGAGAAAGAGCTGGAATTAGATGAGAGAGACCGAAAAAGAGAGAAAGATGAGTTGGAGGAGATCAGACAGAGACTCCTAGCAGAAGGACACCCAGATCCTGATGCTGAACTTCAGAGGGTACGTATGTGTGTGCGTTTTTATGTCTGCATTTATCAATGTCTGTGTGTGTAACTGTGTTTTTTTGACTTAAAGATAGAGCAGGAGGCCGAGAAGCAGCGTCAACCTCCTCTAAAGCAAGAGCAGATTGAGGAGGTGCTGCACGTCTCTCGTGAGGAACATCAGAGAAAAGGAGTTGAGGAGAACGAGGCGTTCTCCTCGGACAATAACATCACCGACCAAGAGGAAGATGAAGAGGAGGATGATGACCGAGAGGCCAAGCCATGTCTGAAGCCCACACTTATACCTGTTACCACAGCACCGTCTGTCTCTTCAGCCAGTGGGAATGCTACACCCCTCACACCCAACAGCGAATCACCTCACGCCATCATCCCTCCGCATGAGAACTCTTCACATGAGGCTCCGCCCACAGAAGAGCTCAGGCCTAAAATAGGCCTTAGTCTCAAACTAGGTCAGTGTGTCATTAAAATGACTTGGCTATCTGTAAGGAACTGCCACAACAGCATTTAGCCGATGTACAATACCGTTCAAATGTTTGGGTCAGTGCTGCATTTATTTGAAATGGAAATATTTTGTAACATTATCAATGTCTTTACCACCAATTTAAATCGTCCTTGCTGAATAAAAGTATAAAATATATTTTAAAAAAAATACTGACCCCAATCTTTAAACGGTATTTTAAATTAAAATTAAGAATAAGATTTAGTGAAAACTTCAGCAGTTACGTCAGCCTGAACCACTTAGCAACTTGATTCAAGCTTTGTTTTTTATATAATTTTACCCCTAGGGGTGATGCGTTATTATCATTAACTGACAGTTGACATCGTCAAAGTATTTAAAAGTCTTTTATTTTCCATTTACATACTAAATTGTGATTGGCCTTCAGTGTTTCTATTTAACCATCTACGGCCACTTGCCCATCATCTTTAAATCACAAAAGTTGTTCTTCTCTTTCACATTAAATTGCTGCAGGTGCTGCAGGAAGTCCTAAAATGCCACAGGCAGTAAGACGAAAGGCTCTTGCTGTGGTAGACAGTGTCTTTAATAAATTTGATGATGAGGAGACCGAGGAAGCACCCAAGAAGAGGAAGCTGGTACCCCTCGATTACAGTGAGGATGAGAGGGGAGGCCTTAGCCTAGATGGAGCAGAGGTCACAGGGTCCCGGCCTGGTGTAAACACAGAAGAGAAGCGAAAACATATCAAGAGTCTGATTGAGAAAATTCCCACAGTCAAACAAGAGCTGTTTAATTATCCACTGGACTGGAACATGGTGGACACGGTGAGGGACAAAATGCTATTAGACAAGCCATTAGAGTGACTGCTTTAAATTGCAGTTTTTTTGTGGCCTGTAATTACTCAGCCTAGATATTGAACCGTAACGTGTGTGTGAAATGTATTACACTCTTTTTCCCCACACAGACATTGATGGACAGGAGGATCCGCCCCTGGATCAATAAGAAAATCATAGAATACATTGGAGAGGAGGAAGCCACACTAGTCGACTTTGTCTGTTCTAAGGTATGTTTGTGTCTCTATCTGGGTGGTTATGTTGTGTGCTCTCCTTTCTTGGCATCAGATAGTTTTTTTTTGTTTGTCTTGTTGCAGGTCATGGCTCACAGCACACCAGAGGGAATTCTGGATGATGTTGCCATGGTAAATAGCACATGGAAGAGTGTCTACACTTTATACACACACACACAGGAGTGTTTTTGTGAAATGTGGGGACATTCCATAGGCGTAATGGTTTTTATACCGTACAAACCGTATTTTCTATCCCCCTACACTGCCCCTATCCCTAAACTTAACCCTCACAGGAGACTGTGCAGTTTACTTTCTGTGAAAAAAAACCTCATTCTGTGTGAAATATAAGCATTTTGAAAAGTGAGGACATGGGGAACGTCCTCATATTTCACCCTCTTTTTGTAATACCTATGTCATACCCATGTCATTATACACATTTGTGTCCTGATATTTCACAAAAACATGCCCACACACACACACCTAATAAATATTATTGGGTGAAGAGTAAATGTAAATGTCAGTATCATATTTCTTCCCAAATTCCAGTTGTTGTATTATATTGTATTGTATTGTATTATATTATATTGCATTATAGTAGAACCTAATTTTTGCATTGTGAAATTATTTCCATGACACTTTTATCATTTATCATAACCACAGTGCCAAAAATCGTATTGAATCCTATAAAATGATTATTCTTATACCAGTAATGCATTAAAATGATATATTACAAACTATGAAGGATTTACAATTATTTAAATGAAATCAGATTTTTATAGTTTTTATAGTAATACCGTTAATTACTATATTACAGTAATGATGATAACGAAAGAGTATAATGGGAAATGTGCTTAATTGTCAAATTTGCAATCAATGCAATAAATCTTAATGATTCTTAAATAAACACACTAGTAATATTAAGTGTTTCACTTAAGTGTGATTATAATACAATGTGCAATTACAATATATAGGTACAACCAGTGGGAGAAAAAATACGCAAAGTGCATGTAGTTCATTAATATTACTCAGTGATAATAAAGTATCACATTTTTTATATATATATTTTTTTTTACATTCAATATTTTTGTGACATTCACCCTTTTACTGTGTTGATAATCAGAAATGTGTTTTCTACAGGTACTGGATGAAGAAGCAGAAGTGTTTATAGTGAAAATGTGGAGACTTCTAATCTACGAAACAGAAGCCAAGAAAATCGGCCTGGTAAAATAACATGAACTGAGTGATAGAAGCAAGCTGGAGAGAGGGTGAAGTTAACCTGGCTTCTCCTGCTTTTTAGAGCCTTTAAATTAAAGTATGGTGGTTGAACACCACAGACTGATGCACTTCAACTCTTCCTATATACTTCAGAGGATTAACTGCACAGCTACGTGTGTGTGTGTGTGTGTGTGTGTGTGTGTGTGTGTGTGTGTGTGTGTGTGTGCCTGTGTGTGCCTGTGTGTGCGTGTGTGTGTGTGTGCGTGTGTGTGCGTGCGTGCGTGCGTGTGTGTGCGTGTGTGTGTGTGTGTGTGCGCGCCTGTGTGTGTGTGTGTAGAATAGGCATGTGCCAGTTGGTCTGAATGCATTGCCAAAACTGCAAAAGTTGAAAGCCTCTTTAATGCCCATATTAAACAGGGAGTCTTGTTTGGCCGGCTATTTTCAATTTGACTTAGTTGTAGGTTTTATTTAATTCTCTTAAGTCTCAATTTTAGCACAACCAAGTTCAATCAGCTTATCTTTTTCTTTTATTATTTGCATGAACTCGGTTGGTTTTTACTGTCTACCTGCCTCGTTACAAAAAAGTATGATGATTTTTTTTTTTTTTTGTGTATGCTGTATGAAAAACATAATGTTTAAATAGGGATTAAATATCTCATTGTAAACAAGCTGAATGAAGCCATACCTGTGGAGATATGTGATTTTTCTCCAAGTTTGTCTGGTTTTGCAGCAGTGGTTTTGAATTTGGTGTATTTTGCACATACCAGCCCATTTGAAGGTTTGTTTCCATGGTGATTGCTTTGACTTTGAAATATTAAAATGTTTGATTTTCTAAACTGGAACAAGTACTTTTTTGCTACTTTTATCTCATTTACTTTTTTATAGTTCAAAGATGTAAAATCATGCTGATACAAGTCGCTTTGAGATTTCACACGCCATGTTGACCACAGAAGTCGCCAAAGATAAGAAACATAATGTATTTTTATGACTTATGTTAACGCTTGCGTATTTACTAATGAATTGTGGAGAGTGGGGCAAGTTGTCACAACAAGGTGATTTAAGATTATATGGTTACTATCTTTCAAATCATTTATTTTATCTAATTGTGTTCTCCATACAGAGTATTTTTCATAAATGTCATTTGCATGTTTTATACAGTTAATTTTTCATCTTGCAGTTTTATGAATGCTTTTGGCCTTCGTAATTTTTTACAGTTTACATTTTGCATAACAGCCATTCAATTGCAGCTATATAATATGGAATTTAATAGCAGGCTCCCATTGTGACAACTTAATCCATATAAAAGTATAAGTAAGTTAATTCCCTGGGTGGAAAGGGCTGAAGTGTTCGATAGTCCTTAATTTTCTTGGTAAAAAAACAACAACTAACAAACGACATGGTTACGTCTATGCTCTGTATAATTGTAATTCTACTGAAATTTCTAAGGGTGGCGCAATTACTCGGGGATGCAGGTGGTCGACTCTCCGACAAACTGGGGAGAACTCGATTGTTTAATTCTACTTCAGAAACGCTCTATTCAGTGTTTTTATTTAGCACATGCGTTCTCCCTGTGACGTATGAAACAACTTGAACTTGATGGAAATATCCAGGTTCTTGTCGCGCGCTCTGCAAGTATCTCCAGGTGAGTGAAGTGAACAACCAAGGTGTGTATTATGCAGACTGTTCTAGACTCGGAGCTTTGGTGTCATTTCCCGTGAGGAGATGTTTACATCGTTTCAGTAAAGGTTTCACAAAGGTTTAAGACAAGTTAGTCAGAGCTCATATTTTCACCTGTCGCCAAATAGAGGCCAGTGAACATGACCACAGTAGGCGAGAACAATTGCAACACATAAATTACCCCCGAAATCTGTTATATCAGGAAAAACAATAAAGAGATAGAAAGAGAGGGCATTCCTTTAAAAATCCTATACAGAGAATTTCCTATAACTGATTTAAAATATTTTCTTTAAATTTGCACCCTATTGACCTATATTTCGTAAGTTGGGCTAAAAAGGCTGGAAATGCAGGAAACACCAGGCGAGATACAAGAGTTGGGGGTTTTAGAGAGAGAGAGAGAGAGAGAGAGAGAGAGAGAGAGAGAGAGAGAGAGAGAGAGAGAGAGAGAGAGAGAGAGAGAGAGAGAGAGAGAGAGAGAGAGAGAGAGAGAGAGAGAGAGAGAGAGAGAGAGAGAGAGAGAGAGAGAGAGAGAGAGAGAGAGAGATGAGAGAGAGAGAGAGAGAGAGAGAGAGAGAGAGAGAGAGGTGATGCGCATGGAGGAGGGGGAGACCTGTTACTGCTGTGCCAACTGCGCGCTTTCACTGCGCAAAAGCGCACAGAAATTGTATCTGCTCGAATCATGATATCGGTCTCCTGATTCCTTTTCTTATCAAAGCTTTTTTTCTTATTTACAGAACAAAATGATTTAATTTTACTCTTCAGCATGTCTTTAGTATTTTTGAAGTCAATTTGCATCCTCTTTTGACATGAGGATCCTGCGTCTCCACGCGCTTTTGCACTACTCGCCGTTTCAAACATTTAACGCGATTGAAATGTTTTGAGACCAGGACTGCGAGGATGTGGACGCTACCGAGGACCCGGTTCGCACACTGTAACGGCTCGTCGAGCAGCGATGAGAAAGAAATCGCCGTGAACATCGGCGGCGTGCGGCTGGTGCTGTGCGGGGACATTCTGAACCGCTATCCGGACAGCAGGCTCGCCGAACTTGTGAACTGCTCAACTCGGAGTTTTGATGTCATTTCATCACTCTGCGATGATTATGACCCTGGGAAACGAGAATTCTACTTCGACAGAGACCCTGACTCGTTTAAATGCATCGTAGAAGTGTACTACTTTGGGGAGATCCACATGAAGCGCGGAATCTGCCCTATTTGTTTTATTAAAGAGATGGAGTTTTGGAAGATTGACTTGAGCTACTTGGATGAATGCTGCAAGAGTGACTTGACCGAGAAAGAGGAAGAGTTGGCAGAGATTGCAGACAAGGTGAAACTGATCCTGGATGATCTGGACCCTGACCCTGCAGTGAGCCGCAATGAGAGGTGGCAGAAGTTCGTCTGGAAGCTCATGGAGAAACCAGAGTCCTCGCTCCCCGCACGCGTAATTGCCGTCGTGTCCTTCCTGTTCATTCTAGTGTCATCTGTGGTGATGTGTCTAGGAACCATACCGGACCTCCAGGTGGAGGATTCCGAAGGGAACCGCGTTGAGCACCCGACCCTGGATGCTATCGAGACGGCATGCATAGGCTGGTTCACGGTAGAGTACGTGCTGCGCCTTGCCTCGTCCCCTAACAAGTTGCGCTTCGCTCTCTCCTTCATGAATATGGTAGACTTCCTGGCCATTCTGCCCTTCTACGTGGTGCTGGTTCTCACGTACCTCGGCACAGCCATGATGGAGCTAGCTAATGTGCAGCAGGCGGTGCAGGCGCTCCGCATCATGCGCATTGCACGGATCTTTAAGCTGGCGCGTCATTCTTCTGGCCTGCAGACGCTCACATACGCGCTCAAACGGAGCTTCAAGGAGCTGGGTCTGCTCCTCATGTACATGGGAGTGGGCATCTTCGTGTTCTCGGCACTCGGGTACACCATGGAGCAGAGCCACCCGGAAACTTTGTTCAGAAGCATCCCACAGTCCTTTTGGTGGGCCATCATCACCATGACCACCGTCGGCTACGGGGACATCTACCCAAAGACCACCCTGGGCCGGTGCAACGCGGCAATCAGCTTTCTGTGCGGGGTGATCGCCATAGCACTGCCCATCCACCCCATCATCAATAACTTTGTCATCTATTACAACAAGCAGAAGGTGCTCGAGACCGCCGCTAAGCACGAGCTGGAACTCATGGAGCTGCGCGCGCTCGAGCTCACAGTCAGAAACGCTTCGCGCAGGTCTGACGCGCCCGGGAAAGCGTGGGAAGGTGCCTTGCGCGCATCGCGTAGCGATACATACATCCCGCTCCTTTATGGAGCGCACAGAACTGAGAGGGAGCCCGTGAAGAAGAAAAGCCTGACTTAGGACTAAAGTGAAAGAAACTCAACAGGCACTTTGCGTTTCATGAGAGCTTGTGTTATATGGTCATTGTGCGCTATAAAAACTGCTGTGCTGCAATGTGACCGTCAAGCTGCTTGTGTTGCTTTCACTGGACATCAAAAATGAGTTCCTCTTCAAAGTGTTTTGTCTTAATTAAATAAAGTGCATGTCAAACTTCATGCGTATGTTTTTCAGTTAATAATGACTCAACAAAAATATTTAGACTTAAATAAGTTTAACACCATATCATATTTAACAAACAGTACAATGAGCTACAGGTGTGAAATCAGTACATGACCCCCTGGGGTCACAGTAAAAGTTGTAAGTGTTTGTAAAAGAATATCAAGGATTTACTGGACAAACAGCAAATTTGAGGTAAAGTATAATTTCACATATTTTTATCATTTGAGTTGCGAAATGGTGAATGAGTGAACTGAAACGGAACTGATGTATTATTGTCAGTACATGATCTTGACCAAAAAAATAATGCACCTGATGAAAATAAATGTTGTGTGATGTTATTTCCATCAAGAGGTGCCTCAATTTTTGGTCAAGATCATGTATTGACAATGCAAGAGTCCAGTACTCTGTAAAGTCTACCCTGGCCATCCCAAGGACTTTCAAAATGATTCTTCATGCTCCCTCACAACCATTCTTTCACAGGTTGAGCCTGATGAATCTTGACATTGTCATCCTGGAAAATGGCCATAACGTGTCTACATGGTTGTTTAACCCTTGTGTATTGTTCAAATTCACTACCCTTTAGTTATGTTCGTGGATGAAAACAGCCACTAAATTAAACTGCTGTAAGAATGTATTAGATATATATATATATTTTTTGCATAAATCTATTAATCAACCTCAGTCCTGATCAAAACTACAAAATGACTATTTTCAATATAAAAAGTGATTGTGGACTGGATTTTTTTTTCTACCTTTTATCACAGTCTCGGACATGTCAAAGATTAGAAACAACATTGGCTTTGATGCATTGTTAGTTTTTGTGCAGCATCAGATTTAATTTTTTTTCTCCCTCATTTACTGTTCGTGGCTGTTTTTGCCCCATTGACTTCCATTATAACCACATTTTTTGATTGAAACGCCATGACACCATATACTCATGCATTTTTTATTGTAGATGGTTTTCCCAGTTGGGAAGAGGTACAATTTGTAAATTTTACAATTGATAACCAGGTGGCACCATTAACCCTTTTAGATAGGACTGTGCAAAAAGAGCATAGTTTCTGGCTTTTCAATGGAGGAGAGAGACACAGAGAGACACAGAGAGACACAGAGAGAGAGAGACCTTATGTCAACTTACCTTGATGTATCTGAGAAAATCAAAATATGCACCTCAGTTCTCAGAACTGCATGGAGTAAACAAAAACAAAGTAAGTGTATTTATGCACCTGCTGCCTTTTGATGGTGAGAAGTGCAGACTAAACAAAAACAAGGTAAGTGGATTTACACACTTGCATGCCATCCTGCTGTCACTTGATGGTGAGAAGAGTAGCAAGCAACATGAGAAGGGGCTTGAATTGTACCAAAGTTTTAGAAATGATTATGCAGCCTGACCTCCCCCCAGCGAGCTGCAGGATGTATCGTCTTCTCCCTCTGACACCACTCAGCACTGTAAAAAATGTCAGGCCTCTCCAATTCAAAATTTTCGTGAGCGATCACATCTAAATTTTTCAATTGGCCAAACTGAATTTCTGTGAATTGAATTTTATCCATTGTGGCAAAAGTCTGTTAACATGGTCTCAATTAGAAATAATATGTTAAGCCAATGGAAAAATGTAATTTACCAACACTGTAACAAATGTCAGGCCTCCCCAATTTAAAATGTTCTAGTGACCGATCACATCTAAATTTTTCAGTTGGCCAAATTGAATTTCTGTGAATTGATAAAATTTAATTCACAGAAATTCAATTTGGCCAACTAAAAATTTTAGATGTGATCGGTCACTATACAATTTTGAATTGGAGAAATGTTTTACAGTGAACTGTGAGAATGGTCCAATTAAATGTTTTAAATTGTAGTCACAATTGATTATTTCTCACTGCCCAAAAGAGAAAAATGACTAAAAACATAGCCTAAATATATTAAGCAAAATACAGAACACAGACAACAGGGTTGACATTTTATCACATTACTTTATTAACAAGTAAATTCCAACACAGGATATTTGGTGAAAATAGGATTCAAAGGCGAAGTGTGGTTTTCCACCAATGTGGAGACAAGACAACTCCCTTTCTTCAGCCTGCCAGAGGTGTGACTCCAGGGCCGACGTGCTATGCCATCGCAGGGTCCAGGGTCCACAGGCAATGTGTGGACTCCCCTCTGGACCTGTAGATGCCAGCCAAAATCAGTAGCCCCATGTAGGCATGGAGATCTGTGGAGTCCACCTCTGTCCAGATTCTCATTGTGCGGCGCCCTTGGAGGTTGGTCATGCTGACAATAAGATCAATCGTCTCCTCCATTAAAAAAAAACAGATTGAACACAGAATCCACGTTCTGGACCCTTGCGATGGCATAGCACGTCGGCCCTGGAGTCAGGCTGCATAATCATTTCTAAAACTTCGGTACAATTCAAGCCCCTTCTCATGTTGCTTGCTACTCTTCTCACCATCAAGTGACAGCAGGATGGCATGCAAGTGTGTAAATCCACTTACCTTGTTTTTGTTTAGTCTGCACTTCTCACCATCAAAAGGCAGCAGGTGCATAAATACACTTACTTTTTTTTTGTTTACTCCATGCAGTTCTGAGAACTGAGGTGCATATTTAAATTTTTCTCAGATACATCAAGGTAAGTTGACATGAGAGAGACATTCTCTCTCTCTCTCTCTCTCTCTCTCTCTCTCTCTCTCTCTCTCTCTCTCTCTCTCTCTCTCTCTCTCTCTCTCTCACTCACTCACTCACTCACTCACTCACTCACTCACTCACTCACTCACTCACTCACTCACTCACTCACTCACTCACTCACTCACTCACTCACACACACACACACACACACACACACACACACACACACACACACACACACACACACACACACACACACACACACACACACACACACACACACACACACACACACACACACACACACACACACACACACACACACACACAATGTGGTTATAATGGAAGTCAATGGGGCAAAAACAGCCACGAACAGTAAATAAGGGAGAAAAAATTTAAATCTGATGCTGCACAAAAACTAACAATGCATCAAAACCAATGTTGTTTCTAATCTTTGACATGTCCGAGACTGTGATAAAAGGTAGAAAAAAAATCCAATCCACAATCACTTTTTATATTGAAAATAAGTAATTTTGTGTGTTTTCCCCCCCTAAATCAGTGACATATTTTTTTTAACAATGTATTTTAAAATGTAATTTATTGCTGTGATGGCAAAGCTGATGGCAAACTCCAGTCTTCAGTGCACATGATCCTTCAGAAATCATTCTTATATTCAGAATTTTGGTGCTTGATTATTATCAGTTATTATTATTTGTGCTCAAATATTCTATGCTCAAATATAGGTTCTTTTTATTATCAATGTTTACATTTTACATTTACATTTTTGCATTTAGCAGACGCTTTTATCCAAAGCGACTTACAACTGGGGAGTACAGGAAGCGGTCCGTCATGAAGAGTCGAGTAAACGCAAAAAGTTCCTGAAATACTAAATCTGTGTACATTGCTCAGTGTAGCACAGGCTAGAGTATGGAGGGAAAAGGGGAAGAAAGAGGAATAGAGAATTTTGTGTTTGTTTTTATGAGGTTAAGTGCTCATGGAAGAGATGAGTTTTTAGTTGTCTTTTTAATGTTGTCTATGATTCTAGTTTCGGATGGAGATGGGAAGATCGTTCCACCAGATTTCATGCCTCTCTGTGATGGTACCACAAGCCGTCGCTCCTTAGCTGAGCAAAGGCTTGTGGTAACATCACAGAGAGGCATGAAATCAATGTGTAAAAATTTTAATAGCACTTTTTTTCTGTTTTAATATTTTTTGTGGATACATTCTTTGAATAGAAAGTTCAAAAGAACAGCATTTATTTAAAACAGAAACTTTTGGAACATTAACTTTTGAATTATGGTTTCCACAAAAATAATAAGCAGCAAAAAAATAAAAAAAACATAAGAAATGTTTCTTAGGCATCAAATCAGCATCTTAAAATAATATATTTCACTATATTTCTGCATTTTTTGAATCAAATAAATGCTGCCTTGGTGAGCATAAGGAACTTCTTTCAAAAACATAAAAAAAAGAAGAATTGTCCAGGTGTGTATGTGCAAATATATATGTACGTGTATGTACATTGGGGCAAAAAAGTATTTAGTCAGCCACCAATTGTGATAAAATGAGATTGTGACCCACTTAAAAAGATGAGAGAGGCCTGTAATTTTCATCATAGGTATACTTCAACTATAGAGAGAGAGACAGAATGAGAAACAAACCCAGAAAATCACATTGTTTGATTTTAAAAGAGTTTATTTGCAAATTATGGTGGAAAATAAGTATTTGGTCAATAACAAAAATGAATCTCAATACTTTGTTATATACCGTACTCTTTGTTGACAATGACAGAGGTCAAACGTTTTCTGTAAGTCTCCACAAGGTTTTTACACACTGTTGCTGGTAGTTTGGCCTTTCCTCCATGCATATCTCCTCTAGAGCAGTGAAGTTTTGGGGCTATCGCTGGGCAACATGGATTTTCAACTACCTCCAAAGATTTTCTATGGGATTGAGATCTGGAGACTGGCTAGGCCATTCCAGGACCTTGAAATGCTTCTTACGAAGCCACTCCTTCATTTCCCGGGCGGTGTGTTTGGGATCATTGTCATGCTGAAAGACCCAGCCACGTTTCATCTTCAATGCTGATGGAAGGAGGTTTTTACTCAAAATCTCACGATATATGGCCCCATTCATTCTTTCCTTTACACGGATCAGTCGTCCTGGTCCCTTTGCAGATAAACAGCCCCAAAGCATGATGTTTCCACCCCCATGCTTCACAGTAGGTATGGTGTTCTTTGGATGCAACTCAGCATTCTTTCTCCACCAAACACGACAAGTTGAGTTTTTACCAAAAAGTTCTATTTTGGTTTCATCTGACCATATGACATTCTCCCAATCCTCTTCTGGATCATCCAAATGCTCTCTAGCAAACTTCAGACGGGCCCGGACATGTAGTGGTTTAAGCAGGGTGACACTGCAGGATTTGAGTCTCTGGTGGTGTAGTGTGTTACTGATGGTAGCCTTTGTTACTTTGGTCCCAGCTCTCTGCGGGTCATTCACTAGGTCCCCCCGTGTGGTTCTGGGATTTTTGCTCACCATTCTTGTGATCATTTTGACCCCACAGGGTGAGATCTTGTGTGGAGCCCCAGATCGAGGGAGATTATCAGTGGTCTTGTATGTCTTCCATTTTCTAATAATTGCTCCCACAGTTGATTTCTTCACACCAAGCTGCTTACCTATTGCAGATTCAAAGGTCTACAATTTTGTTTCTGGTGTCCTTTGACAGCTCTTTGGTCTTGGCCATAGTGGAGTTTGGAGTCTGAGTGTTTGAGGTTGTGGACAGGTGTCTTTTATACTGATAACGAGTTCAAGTCGGTGCATTAATACAGGTGCCATTAATACAGGTAACGAGTGGAGGACAGATGAGCCTCTTAAAGAAGAAGTTACAAATCTGTGAGAGCCAGAAATCTTGCTTTTTTGCAGGTGACCAAATACAAATTTTCCACCATAATTTGCAAATAAATTCTTTAAAAATCAGACAATGTGATTTTCTGGATTTTTTTTCTCATTCTGTCTCTCATAGTTGAAGTGTACCTATGATGAAAATTACAGGCCTCTCTCATCTTTTTTAAGTGGGAGAACTTGCACAATTGGTGGCTGACTAAATACTTTTTTGCCCCACTGTATTGGTTGCTAGGAAGCTGTGACACGTAAATGCAACGTACATTTTTTCCCTAATTCTCAGTATTATACGGATTTACACGCATGTAAACATGAAAGACAGATATTCTCAGGCACTCTTTACTGGGAAGAAGAGTAACTCTGATGATGGCGCTACAGGTGAGTCTTACCTTCCTCAAATTAAAATCATTGTCTTTAACTTTCTCTCTCTTCTTCTCTATCTCTGTCTCCTAACCTCTTCAAAGTGATCAGGATTCTGGTGGCCATTGCTAAATACAGTTGTAAATAGGGTCCGAAATGGTTTGTGATTACCTGCAGCAAATTCAGAGGTAGTCATAAATGACCGCATTGCATTTGTAGTGTAAAAACATGATCTTTGTTGTTGCATCATAGTGCTATTCTATTGGCTGCAGTCTCTTCCGCCCCTCAAGTGCACTTTTTGTTCTGGTTTGCTTTGAAGCACAGTGTTCCTGTGCAAACAGTCAGCACAACAGGTGTCTAAAAAAGTAGGCTGAGATACTGAAAATGTTGCTTTTGCATCTTGGGAGAGATTTACTTTCATATTTATCCTGATGTCCAAATTCTGACTCATCAATCCAGCACAGAGATAAAAACAAATGAGTCACAGAATCCACCTAAACATGCTGAAATTCAGCAAAGAGCCACTGGAGGCTAAGAATAGGACCTCCAGCATGATGTGGGCTGGTATCAGTCATGATAACCGATACAGAGCGTTTATGCAGGGAATGCGTGTCTGGTTGTTATATAGAGAAGCATTTGAACATGTCTGCACGGCAGGAGGTTCTCACATACACCCTCGAAACACTCAGACAAGATGGCTACCCTGGCACCTACAAGCGTGATGAGATCGCTGACATGGTTTAGATTCGCAGCGTGAGGAGTATGGATGTGCTTCTGTGTGGGTTTGTGTGAATAGTTTAAAGGTTTTTTCGGGTACAATGTAACTACATTTAAGTACTGAGTAATAATAATTAACTATGAACTTGGGTTAGGTTTTGGAATTGGTTTAGTGGTTGGTTTAGGGTTATTTGCGTGCAATTATGCATCAGTAACTTCTTGCACTGTAATTATTATTCCCCTCCCTCTTGCAACAGCATTTCTTCTCTGATACTGCAATTAAGAGTGTAAGTCTCTCTGCATTGTGGTTATAAGTATGTCTGAAGCTACATGAATTGTACATGTGCATGTGCCTTGCATATCTCAGCTGTGCATTAGACTGTGAGATTGAGTAGCAGTTCTTCTAACACTTCATTCTCATAGTAAGATTGTTTGTTTGCATGCTTTATAGCGGAATATGCTAACATGATCACAGCTATTTCACTAGTTAAAATAGTTTGTGTGCTTGCATGTTCACAGCATTTACATTTATATAAGAAACTTACTTTCTCAAGTCCACTTTGTGAAAATCACTCTCAAAGTCTTGGGGTTTTGATGCCAGAAGATGGAGATATAAAGCCGAGTTGGTTTGCAAAGCAACTCCAGAATGTTGTCTCTGACAGTTATTATTATGAGTAGTAGTTGCTGTGCGAGTAAACCTCACTCCTCTGATCTCAAGAGACGCTCTAGCGACTGACGCGAGAGGCTGCAGCCTTTAGCCTCCTTGTTAAGGCTTGTACACACCAGGACGAATTTCGAGTGTGCTTATCGCCTTATCGCGTCTTGAGTGTTCACACCCAAGCGATTTTCACTGTGCTGAGTGAACGTGCAAATTCACTAGATGGCGTTCCCGGTACACAAGGTGGTGTTGCGGAACTTTACGCTTCTGACACTCGCTTGTCAGACAGAAGAAGAAGAGAGACAGTATTTACGTGCTTGCCAAAACCATTCACACACTTATTGCTAACTGGCAAGCAGCATTAGCAGCTCATCTTCTTCTTTGTCTACTTACTTCCTCTTCATCGTATCAATGTGTGCGCAGCAAGACTCACCGCTCGGATCTGCGCTCTTTCTCTTTCTCTCCTGCTACAGACCTCGCAAAACCACGCCTCCCTTTCCACAACCGTTTTGTCGTGTTTCAAGTCATGTTTTACTGTAACTTCAGCAGCTCCAGGCACGTGAACAAAAGCGCAGATCTCATTTGGCGGCCAGTTTTTTACACGCCACGGTAAAATAAAAAAATGAACCCGAGGCGCCTGGCGTTTTGTGCGTCGGTGTGCACACTCACATTGGCGCCCTTTGTTTAGTCACGAGGCGTTAAACGTCGGCGTTAAACGCGAGCGAAAATCGTGCTGGAGTGAACAGGTCTTTTAGAGCGTTCAACTCTCATGCCGGTGGACCCGGGTTCGAGTCCCGCTTGGAACGGGCGGTTCAAACAGGAGGTTACCTGCCATTACATATGGCATTACACATGGCAGGTTTATTATTTATATGGCTGAGCACAAGATCATCACGTTTTTTCTGTTTAATAGTAGCATACCTTGTTAAAGTAAAAGGCTATATTCACATTGATTATAGGCTACTAGTTTATTTTATATGATTAATAGAAATCTTCCACACTGCGCTCAGGTTAGAAACATGAAGTGTGTTTGTGAGAGAGGCAGAAAAGAGAGCAGTCGGGAGCACTTAGTGGTACAGTAAATTCACTTAATGAGTGTGTATGTAATAACTCTCTACAGGACGACAGCAACAACCTCACACACTCAAATTGTGAGTTGTTTTCCAATTTAAGATGAGACAATGTATGGCATTTAGGATATTTTTGTAATTCATATTTGTTTTTTTTGTAACTTTTGCTCACATAATTATGTGTATAGTTCACCCAAAAATTTACATTTTATATTTATCTACTCACCCCCAGGGCATCCAAGATATAGGTGACTTTGTTTGTTCAGAACACAAATGAAGATTTTTTTACTCCAACCGTTGCAGACTGTCAGTCGCATAATGCATGTGAATGGTAACATGCTCTTTTCGCACATAACTTTTGTAAGGGTCGATCTTAGAACCACCACTAGATATTTCAGATATCCTGCGTACAATCTGGGCAACAGGATGACATCTTTTTAACTGCCCTAAATAATTCTCGTGGAGAATTATTTTAACTTCTTAATGCAAATGCAGAAATGTTGTCAAGTGGACCATGGCATTTCACATCATCAGCTAAATGAACAAGGCCATGCACATTATATACCACATATTCCTTGCCATACAGCTTCACAAAGTGCTCCACAAAAGCCACTAGTAATACCTTTGCATATTCACACATTACAGAACACAGGGTTGGATCAATAAGAATTGAAATCGCAACTGAGAGAAGCATAAAGTTATTGTAAACAGGAGTGCATACAACATCATGAAGAACTACTGATCCTGTGTAGAGTAAAAACTGTCTTAGTTCAGTTGCCTTCCACCTGTGTTTTTCTTCAATCGACCTTGGTTTACGAGCAAATTCTGATGGGACATAATTTTTAATGGAGAGTAAGTTCTGAGATAATTTGACTACTTTCTGTGATGGCAAACGAGTCTTGAGAGGACCACTTGTCCATAGATCTAATAACCTTCGCATCACACCAAGACAGACTAAATGCATATAATCATGAGGGAAACATGATACCATGTTTATATCAAGTTCAGTAAATGGAGATCTAGTTATGTGGTGGTCTTCATCACACATGCTTCTGAACGTTTCATTCGTTCTTAGGGCAGCATTAATCTCAGGGAAAGTCATGCGCTTTTGTATGTACACACCAGACTGTACACATTTACCACATGACGAATAACCTGTATGAGATTTAACTCCCTTAACATATGCACGAGCAGGTGCATCACAAACTACAGAACTAATTTTTAGGAGTAGTTCCTTTCCTCTGAAAATAAAGCCTGACTGCAGGACCTTAACTTCGTCAATTAAGCTTTTTAAGTACTCTGCCAGTATTTTTGGTTTTGAAATGCCACCAAATATTGCTATTAGAAATGGCTTTTTGGCTATGCCTTGTAATAAGCCTAAAATAGGCCACAGTTGCATATTTGAACTCTTGTGCAACGGAATGCCATCAAAATTCAACTGCAATCTCAGTGTATGTCTGTTTGGTAACTGGGGCAATATTTTTTCAAGAATTCCAGACAATGCATTAAGAATACCAAAATAATAGAAAGAGCCTCCTGCTACTTGTTCTATCCTATATATTGTGTTAGTCTTAAAGGTCCCATGGCATGAAATTTTCATTTTATGAGGTTTTTCAACATTAATATGAGTTCCCCTAGCCTGAATATTGTCCCCAAGTGGATAGAAATGTTGATCGGTGTAAACCCGAGTTCTGGCTGTCTCTCTCTGCCTTTGAGAAAATGACAGGCCAGACGAGCCAATCCTGAAGTCTCCTGTTTTGACGTCCAAACAGGAACGGTTACCTCCCTTTCCTCCGCCCAGAGAATCTGGCACGCCCATGCAAACGCTCGAGAGATCATTCCTTATGAACGAGTGAATGCTGGCAGTTTCTCAGTGTTTGGATGTACAAATGAAAACAGAAGTCTTTTTTCAGTTCCTTCTGATCTGTGATCAGTAATTTCTGATGTGTAGCTAATTATTTATTATTCGTGCACACAATGCGGCTTCTCTCTCTCCAGACAGAACGGTGTTTTCGTGTTTTCTATCTTGTGAGTCAGTGTTTTTGTACGTCCTCGTCGCGTCTACCGGTTCTAAAATGTGCATACAGTCATGAGTTTCTGCTCAACATCGGCCTCACACACGCCGAAGCTCGGGCTGCACTGGCCGTTGGCCTTCAACATCCCCGACCCCCAGTACTGCATCTGGCCCACAGCGGAGGCACCAAACGCGGCGTGAGATTAAGCAGAAGGGGGGTAAGTTAAGCGTGAGCATATTCGGGCTAGCCAGCCTAGCCCCACAATAAACTGGATTACATTCGATTACTGCTGTTGTGTCTTTGTTTGCGCTGTGTACTCAACGCGCGTCACTGACGCTTTTATTTTATTTTAAAAATAATGCTATTATCAACACTTACTTTTAACTCGTTCATCTCGACAGCTGTAATGGTACTTTGCATGTGTTACAAAGTTGGTAATAATGATGAAGACGGACTCGGTGTGACTGGGACTCGTGTTTATTCAGAACTCTCAGATACAAACACAATAAACTCGCGCTGACTGACAGGGCTCTCATAACTCAGTAGGTACTATAAATAACTTTGTTAGCGAGCTCCGTCTCCCTGGTACGTTAGTGATGTCCGGTTCGCGAACGATCTTTCTTTTGAACCTGTTCTTTTTAGTGAACCGAATCAGTTCACCAAATCGGACTGAATCGTTCTAGATGTCAGCCAATCACAACAGTGGGCGTTTTTACTGAAGTCTCACAGCAGACACGCCTCTTGAAGCAGGGCATTCAGCCACAGGGCAAACAGCAGTATTGAAAAAATGCCTTTTATTTCTAAATTATGACATTTTATGATGTAAAAGTCATACTAACAATATAAGTACACCTCAGGAAACATTATAAAATAATAGAAAAATGCCATGCCATGGGACCTTTAAGCAGTGTTCGAGCATCTTTTGGAAGGCTGGGATGCATACTACGCAAGACTGACAGAAGAGCTGTTAATGCAACCATTGTGATTCTGAAGTCTATAGCCCAGTCAGTTTCTAAAAGCTTCATCAGGACTTTCCTCAAAATAGTCATCACTATTCTCAGAATCACTTACAGAGTCTTCCGACATCACTGCATCATAAACATCTAAATTAACAGTCTTCTGACACCACCACATCAATATTGTCAAAGTCATTATCTTCAGAGGATTCATTTTTACTAGTGTACATCTGTTGATTATGAGAAGTGTCATCACTAGCCTTAGAGTTAGGAGTTTGCAAAGACTTTAGAATCTGAGCAACATTTGCCCTCGCCTTTTTTTGAATGTTAGAATTCACAGTATAAAACTCATAGTTTTCAGACATGACTTACACAGAATGGCCTATTCTGTGCTGAGCGTGGCAACTTCACTGATCTTGTTGTGGTCTGTCAAAAAAAAAAAAAACAAGCACAAAGTTTAATTTTGTTAAAATCAATATACTGCATAGATACATTTATAGAGATCAGAAAACACCAGAAATCAACTAAATTACATCTTTACATACATTACAGACTTACACTTTTTACACTTAAAGAGCCAGAAGAAAGATCAGTACCAGCAGTTCATGGCTTGCAATAGCCCATGAACACCTCAGACAATATCATTCCTATTCACATTTTCATTATAAAACACTGACATTACTCTTTTGTCTTTGTGCAGATCAACTGATGTGCTGTAAATTGCCCAAAATGTGTACTTTTGTTTTCTTTATACCTACATTTGCATCTTTTTATAAGTAAACCAGGATCTGTTCTACAAATATTTTCAGGACTGTTAACAGAGGCCAATAAACCAACCAACTGACACCAATGTAAAACTATAACTAAATGAAAATGGATAAGTGTTTGGAACCCATTTAAAACAGTCTGTACAACATACAATGAAAATTACAATGTTACTGTTTAACATTATGACTTACTATTTTAAAACATTATTCACAGAGTCAAAATTCTACTGTATACTAATAATGAACTGCACTTGTACAGCATTTATTAATCTTAGTTAATGTAATAATTTCAACATTTACTAAAGCATTATTCAAAACAAAAGTTTTGTTAATATCAGTTAATGCAATGTGAAGTAACATGAACAAATAATGAACAGCTGTATTTTTTATTAACTAACTTAGCAAAGAATAACAAATGTATTGCTCATTGTTAGTTAATATATTTTAAGTAATGTTAAATTAATCTTATTGTAAAGTGTTACCAAATAACGACCTAAAAATACTTTTAAGTTACTAAACACAGTTACAATTTAACAGTGTGAATAATGTTTTAAAATAGCAAGAATTTCCGTATTTCCTTTAAGTTAGCTCAGAAATACAACATTTACAGCTTTTACTAGTGTTGTTAACAGAGCCATATAGTATATGGACTATTTTATTACTTCAAATAATTTGTTCAGCATGGTTTCTTAAAATAATATATACTTGACCTAAACTAAAGTTAGCATTCACAATGTTTTAAAATAGTAAGTCAGTATCAACAGCATATCAAGTAGCAAAAACCTTACCTTTGCGATTGAAATCCAACGTCGAAACGTCAAACTGTTGTGAAACCGAATCTCTTAGCATCATCTTTTATTGTCCATTCAATGACAATCATCCAATCAGCTACGGCTACGGAAATGCATCATTTGCAAGATTTGAATTTGCCTCAGCTAAATGCTGTAGGCCTATACTATAACTTGAATAAATATTTATATTAAATAAATGGGTAATAACACAAGCTGTTAGAATATAATATGGCACTTACTGAGTTCGTTTTAAAGCCGTCATTGAGAGAAAACAACAACAACAACAACAACAACAACAATAACAAATCGCTGAATGGCATTTATCTGCATATGGCCCATCGGAACAATTTTCAAAACAAATTTTAAAATAACTTTTTTAATTAATGAGCACTGCTATCACTTTTTAGGTTGATTTAGGTCGTGGTCATCGAATTCCCATGCAAGAAAGTCGTGCTAGCAGCTGCAACAGTTATGAGGTTAGCTGCAGTCCCACGCGTGCTGTTAACGTCTGTAACATTAGTCCTTTTCAGCGTGTCTTCATAGAATACTCGGAAATAAAAATACTTCATAGAATATGAGAAAATAAAAGCGAATACTCATAGAATACTCGGAAATAAAAGCGCATCGATGTTTTCCAATTTTTTTCTTACCATATTTGTATTTTGTGGTATATAATCCATTGTTTTGTTTTCGTCCAAACACAACCACAATTGCCACAGTTGAGACCTCTCCCACTACTGTAAGTGACGACGAACGAGTCACCTGAGATCACGTGCATAATTTAGCACGTTTAAAAAGCATTACACCGTAAAGAATGATCTGCATGCTATATTACAACTAAATAGATTTGATCGTTCTGTGCAAAACGATCACTGTTATTATCATTTTGATTAAGTTTTAGGCTACCTTAGATATTTTGATTTGTACAAATTAATGTACACAAACACATTATCAGATACTGTCAGGAAATTAATTAAATTTTAAAACAATTTTATGTTAATTATTGCTTCATTATGTAACCATCAGTGATTGAACATAAGCCGAGTCATTGACAGAAGTGGCCCAGATCTCTATAGCCAGAATGATTTGGAAATCAGCTAATGAAGGTTATTGTCAGCTCTTAGACAACAGTGAACCTTACCCACTTACAGCACAGCCCATACAGCAGGGAGAACTCAGCTCAACATCTCAGGCTACTAGAGCTCTGCAGTCATCCGTCCAGGTAGCAGCACAACCACTAGACCTCAGTGAGTCTATTCGCCATTCAGCTACCCTAACTGAACCAGAGCCAGAGTTTCCACAACTGCCTGCAGTTCAGTCTGCTCACCACACCCCGCTTACCCAGCGAACATATTCACCTTTTCTGCCTGTCCAGCATGCAGGTCAGCACGTCCAGTCAGGGTACCAACCAGCTCAACAGACACCCTCGACAGTGTATCTGCAAAACCAGCATGCAGCCCTGCGGACATATGCACCTACACAGTCTCAAGGTATACCTCAGCCCTTACTCACCACTGTACAACAGCAGACTTATCCTCGATATGTCCAGCATCAAAAAACTCCTCAACCTGGACCTCTGCTTGGATTTCAACCTGCTTCACTCAAACAACCAGAGATAAGAACACCATCCCGTTCTATCCCTCCTTATCAGCCACCTACTGATCTAGGAGCAGCCTATTCACTTCCCCAGACCGGATATCTCCATGTAGTTCGATCACAGTCATACCAGTCTGGACTTCATTCAGCTGCACACTACCCACAGCTTACTCAAAGGGCTGCCTCACCTACAGCACCAGGATACATTTCTCCCTACAACAATCCTGCAACACTCACCATGACAGAAATGGCTATTGCAGCCTCATATGGTATTCCCAAGCCCAAACTGCCTCTCTTCAGTTCTGGAAGGGAGAGTGATTTCATCATGCTGAAAAGGGGACTGGATAGTTTACTTGGTCCACACCGACATTTGACTGAAGATTATAAATACCAAGTATTACTTGATCATCTCAAACTGCCTAGCGCCTACCAAATGGCAAAGAGATACATACATGACCCCACACCATACTCCAGTGCAATGGACGCTCTACAGCATAGATATGGGCAGCCAAGACAGTTGGTAGAGGGAGAATTAAAGACCATATTGAGCTCTCCTCCCGTGAAACCTGGCGACGTAAAGGCTTTCAAAGATTTTTCTTCAGCTGTAAACACTCTGGTGGGGATGCTAAGTCGCATGGACAGTCCTGCTCAGTCTGAACTGCAGTGCGGCTCCCATGTAGACACCCTCCTTGGTAAGTTGCCTGGTAACTACAGGGATAGCTTTGCCGAATTCTGTATTAAAAGAGGCATCATCCGCAGCGGGAGCGACCAGACATACACCTTATCTGACCTCGCTGAATGGCTGGATATGAAGGTTCAGGTGCTCCAGGTGTCTCGACGTGCAGCAGAATCCAACACATCTGATCCCAGTCGTATCACACAGAAAGAGAATAAAGCAAGTAAATCACAGTTGGTCAAACCAGCCTCTGTTTACTTCAGCAGTGACTCTACAACAGTCAAACATCAGCAGACCTCTCCACAGCGATAACGGACCAACCTCCAGTTGGGTTCAAAGAAAGATCAGCCCATAAGCAAAGGGAGGGAGCGTTTTAAGCCCTATTGTCCATATTGTAGGACCACCCAGGATCATTACCTCAACGGCTGTGCAGAGTTTGAAAGAATTACTACTGAAGAGAAAGCCACCTGGATAAAGGACAAAGGAAAATGTTGGAGATGTGGGCGTGGACACTCTCCAGAGAGCTGCACTCTAAAGAAACTCTGCTCCATGTGCAACAAACAACACCTGCTGATACTTCACGAAGTTGTGGCCCAAGACCCGCAACTAAACATCCTCACTGTCAGAACCCCAACAAATGCAGTGTATCTGGATCACGCCAGCCACTCAGGGCGTGTCATGTTAAAAGTGGTACCAGTGCTGCTCCGTTATGGCAAGAGAACACTAAAAACACATGCAGTGTTGGATGACGGCTCTGAGCGCACTGTGATTCTGGCTGCTGCGGTCAAACACTTTGGGTTGAGCGGGGAAGTGGAGTCACTCAAATTGAAGACCATCAGACAGGATGTATTGCAGCTCCAGGGAATGGCAGTGTCATTTGAGGTGTCCGCTGACACACAACCACGCACTTATCACTCCATCAATCAAGCTTTCACTGCAACCGAACTCCAACTGGCTGAGCAGTCATGTCCAGGTGACAAATTAGCAAGGAAATACAACCACCTGAAAGGAGTCCCCCTACACACATTCACTAAGGTGCAACCAATGCTACCGATTGGATCTGACCACCCTCATTTAATAACTTCGATCCACTCAGTACGGGCAGGACCGATAGGAGCACCAGTAGCAGTCTGCACCCGACTCGGCTGGGCAGTGCAAGGACCCACTAACTTTCTTCAACATCCACCCGGTGAGAGTTCCTTCCTTCACCTGTCAGTAGACACACCTTGCTCCAACCTACACAAAGATGTTCAACGCTTGTGGCAGCTTCACATTTTGCCATATAAAAGCGAGAGGGAGGTGACGCGATCCAAGCAAGATCAAACAGCCCTCACCATGCTGGATGAGAAGAGCACCACTGTAATAGTGGATGGTGTCTTAAGATACGCAACGCCTCTCCTTCGGAAGAGAAAAGTAGCTCTGCCCTGCGCATCACCTGTTGCTGTGATGCCCCTCCTTCTACAGAACGCCGTCTATCTACCAATCCTGAGTTTGCTAAAGTTTACAACCAGGAAATACACAAGCTAGTGATATGCTGAGCGGATCACCAGTAAGGAGGCCAGTCGCTCTGCCGAATCCTGGTACATTCCACACCACTTAGTACATCATAACGGAAAGGCAAGGGTGGTATTTAACTGCTCCTTTCGCTACCAGGAGAGTGCTCTGAATGATGACCTGCTACCAGGGCCTTCCCTTGGACCGTCACTATTGGGAGTTCTGCTCAGGTTTCGAGAACATGCCGTCGCTATCAGTGGAGACATACGGGCTATGTTCCATCAGATCAGAGGACTTTCCTGAGGACTGCCCACTCCTCCGCTTCCTCTGGCGCGACATGGAGAGAGACAGGTCACCTGATATCTATGAGTGGCGTGTCCTGCCATTTGGCACAGTTTGCAGTCCGTGCTGCGCCATATACGCTGTGCAGCGTCACGTTCGTGATCACCAGAGCGGCAACGAAGACCTACTGGAGACGGTAATTACCTCGTTCTATGTGGATAACTGCCTGAAATCGCTCCGCACGCCACAGCAGGCAAAGGATCTTCTCGACCGCCTGAGAACCCTCCTAGCGAAGGGTGGATTTGAAATAAGGCAGTGGGCATTCAACAGGACAGAGGTAATATCTCACCTCCCAACTGAGGCACGATCAACAACATCTGAGCTCTGGCTAACCGCTGAAGGAGATGACCCAAGGGAGTCCACTCTCGGCCTGGTTTGGCATTGCACGACAGACACACTGGGTTATAAATGTCAGCCTGTGACACCTAAACAGCCCACCATAAGAAATGTATATAGGGTACTTGCCTCACAATACGACCCGCTTGGATACATAATCCCCTTCACTACCCGGGCTAAAGTCCTGGTTCAGGCTTTGTGGGCTACAGAAAGACAGTGGGACGA
Organism: Romanogobio albipinnatus; assembly: GCA_023566225.1. Lineage (NCBI taxonomy): Eukaryota > Metazoa > Chordata > Actinopteri > Cypriniformes > Gobionidae > Romanogobio > Romanogobio albipinnatus. The sequence continues at coordinate 27,575,243 of CM042258.1, read as the reverse complement.
GCCTATTGCAGATGAGTTACTTTCAGTGTGGCAGGCCTGGGAAGGTGAGCTCCCTCAATTGCAGAACATAGTTATTCCCCGTTGTTATGTTCCAGAAGCTGCTGACAATGATTCATCAGTGAGGCAGATTCACATTTTTTGTGATGCCTCGGAGAAGGCGTACGGATCAGTCGCCTACCTGCGAGTGGAGGATCCAGAGGGACACATCACTGTGTCATTCATTATTGCCAGGTCGCGGGTTGCACCAAAGCAACAACAGACGATACCGCGACTGGAATTATGTGCTGCACTCACTGGAGCCCAGCTGGCCAAAGTGCTCCAGACCGAGCTGACTTTGTCCATCCAATCCGTAGTGCTGTGGTCAGATTCAACAACTGTACTGAGCTGGATACAGTCAGAGTCCAACCAGTACAAATTATTCGTTGGTACAAGAGTTACTGAAATACTTGACCTTACCAAGCCCGGGTCATGGAGATACATTAACACTGACTTGAACCCCGCTGATGATATCACTCGTGGGAAGACTCTCCTTGAATTGTCCCAGCCAAACTGTTGGAGTCAAGGGCCTTCATTCCTGTACCAGTCCTCAGATCACTGGCCAGTGAACCCCTCAGTGCACATAGAGGAACCAGATGAGTTGAGAGCTCAAACCTTCTGTGGCCACATGTCTACTGTCAGCAGTGATGAGCCCGATCCTGCTAAATATGATACATGGACTGAACTACTGCAGGCTACATATCAGTTCCTTCATGGGGCGGCTGCTCCAGCTATGTCTGCCGTCGACCGTATTGAGGGATACAATCCGATAGTTTCCAGGAAGAATTAAAGGCACTTAAACAGGGCAAACCAGTCCATTCAGGCAGCCGTTTAAGTGCTCTAAGCCCTGAATACGACCAAGCATTAGGCCTCATTCGGGTTGGTGGTCGACTACGCAAAGCAGAGAATCTGATTGAAGGCAGTCTTCACCCTGTTGTAATTAGTCCTGATAATCCTATCACGCATCTGTTGGTGAAGGATTACGATAACCGTCTGCACCACGCTGGTACTGAGAGAACTTTTGCAGAGATCCGGAGAAATTACTGGATCTTATGCGGTCGACAGGTAATTAAGAAACACCAGAAACACTGTGCGGAATGCTGTTTGTGGCAGAGGAACCCAGTAACACCAATGATGGCCGATCTGCCTGCTGCGCGGCTCCGGATCAACAAACCCCCATTCTGGTCCACCGGAGTCGACTGTTTTGGGCCTTATACAGTGAAAATCGGAAGAAGGCACAAGAAACGATGGGGCATTATATTAAAATGTCTTACTTCAAGATGTGTCCACCTGGATCTGTTGCCACACATGGACACAGACTTGTTCTTACTGGCCTTGCGCCGATTCATCTCAAGACGAGGCAAGCCATACGAGATCTTATGTGACCGAGGTACCAACTACCGGGGGGGAGACGGAGAGCTCAAAGAATCACTGGAAGATCTCAATCCGACATTGAAGCAACAGTTGGCCGACCAAAGCATAACATTCAAATTCAATCCTCCTCAACTCGCTGCTGATGGGGCGGCACGACGCATCGCTTCCACAGGCTGCATATGGTTCCAGTGATCTTCTAGGCCGCTGCCGTTGGAGATATAGCCAAATCCTGGCAGACCGGTTCTGGAGCCAATTCACCCGCCGGTACCTTCCTGACCTTCAGCGCCGCCAGAAGTGGAGGACCCCTACTGTTGACCTCAATGCAGACCAAGTGGTTATGGTAGTAGATTCCCAGCTTCCTAGGGCACTTTGGCCCATAGGAAAGGTAATTAAACTTCATCCTAGTGGAGATGGGACAGTTCGTTCAGCGGATGTCAAAATCAAGGGGGCAGTTTACACTCGTCCGTTTACCAAGTTGGTACCTCTCCCCAAAATGCCAGAGGACCACGTGTGCAACAGGGACCTTTAACAACAGCAGGGACTTGTACTTCTCCTACACATTCATACATGAATGTGGGGGAGGCTGTTGTGAATTCCCTGCTGTGAGGAGGTCACGTCACAGCAAGCCGCTTCATGCAGAGACTGAGGGACTGTTTGCGCATGCGCAGTGTGTTCGGGGAAAATTTCCTGTGTAGTCAATAGTTGGCCTTTCACCGACAGTCTGTGGTCTTCATTATTACTTTGTACAACAGTGTGCGTCTGTGATGATGCATCACAAACCACACATACACATATTACAGTGCACTGTAAAGTTGTAAAAACACTAATAAATTCATCTAAAGGAAAGACGTTGCTGCGTCTTCTCTGACCGGAGGATTAGGCCAGTATACATACAGCCAGCATTTCATCACCGCAGCTGTTCCGTTACAATTACCACCTAGGTGTGCTCTATTTTTTTTAGTTAATGTTAGCTAAAAACATTTCACTCATTTATGCAATTTAACCATTCTGTCCATTCTGTTATCCTCCGGCAGACTAATGCAGTCCTCCGGCAGAGTAACTGCCATTATGTGACTCAAGTGTTTGTTGACATTTAAACATCCAATTCTGTGTACTCTCAAGCACTTAATGGCATTTAATGTATCTCTAAAAATAAAACTAATTGTGTTTTGGAATTTTGCTGGATAAAGAAGCTTCCAGCATAGATCTAATAAGCAGTGAAGTTTCTGTAATTGATTCTCAGAATTCTGAGAAGTCGTTAAGTGAGCTAAAATGCTCTTAGTTACTTGGGTGAAATCATCCATTCGTCCATTCTCCATACGTTTTATTTGGTGTCTTCAGTCTCATATGAAAGAAAAAGTCTCATACATCCATCTTCTAGATGGCAATCAAAAGTGAAAGCTTTGTGTGACCAGACTTCAGTTCAGCCTCACTCACGCTTGTCCTCGCTGCAAAGGTGACATTAGGAGCACAGCTGGGTGTTTTGTGATTTAGAGCTTTGCTGAATGTGTGTTTTAGTGTAAAATTTAGGAGGTTGTCTGCTTGTTAGTGTTCATTTGTAAGCACTGATCACGTTCTGCCAGCAGCCGCCAGCTCACGCCTACAGTTCTGCTGCTTTTTAGAGTCCTAACAGGAAAAATAATTAGTCCAAAACTGGCAATTCCAGTCCAAGATAATTACTCAAATAAGGCACAGTCCTTCACACAGACAGAACAACTTGACCTTTTACTTCAAAGAGCACAAGAGAGAAACGAGTAATGATTGTCTTTTATGAGATATAAAAAAAATGCTTTTTCACATTGTGCTCTCAACCACCTCGCCCATTAAGGAAATGATTAGATGAATCGAGGAAAAGATAGTTGGATGAAATCCTTTTTTCTTTAGCACAGTTCCTGTTTCTCCTGTGTTGTGTATGTTTCTGCGTTGTGTCAGATCTGTGCCCGGAAGAGAGGGCAAGCTCTCCTCAGGGGCATTATGGGTACTGTCAGTGTCATTATAAACTTTATCAGCATTGTGAATATGGTGTGGAAGATGTGTGTAGGGTCAGGTTTTGCCATTATCATGGCAACACGTTCTCATGGAATGCGCGTATATATAGCATAAATTGTATTTATTGTGTGATTTATACGCCAACATGCATATGATACACAATATCACTCCATTGGGTAGATTTAGTGGTGTGGGGTATAACACGTTATAAAGTGAGTATCATATGTATGCAAAAACCACGTAACATATGCGTGTAAAAACTAATTTTGGCGTATAAATCGCACGATAAATACGCATTTTCATGAGATCAGGCTAAGGATAGTACAACCAGTGATCATCTGCATGGTGGGGAATGGCTAATGGTCACTATCAGGAAAATGACTTAATGACGCATACTAAATAATGTCTGTAAGGGATAGTTCACCGAAAAAGGATAATTCTGTCATCATTTGCTCTTACTCATGTCCTTGAACTGTTTTTTACCCCTTCCATAGGCCACAAAAGGAAATATTTGGTAGGAATTTTTTCAATTTTATGAATGGTGACCAGGGGCTGTCAAACTCCAACACCAAAAAGGTATTTTTCTGAAGCAGTAGTTGTGTGTAATTGGCATGTTGCGATTGGTTGAGAATAATGTTTTTTTTTTAACCTGGTGTTTTGATGTGCGCAATTGTGAATGAAATTTGAGAACTGTGGTAGAGATGTTCAGCGACTTAAATTTTATCACGGTCACCATTCTGCTAAGCTTATCCTTTTGTGCTTCATGGAAAGATACATTCTTGCTCAAAAGTTTTAGCCTGGATGCCAGACGAACTTAGCCCCGCCCACAAATTTTTTTGCTCGGGCAGTTCGGTCTGGAATTGATCCGTAGAGAAGTAATTATGCCCGAACAGAAACTGTTCAGACCAATGAAATTGTCAGGGCGGGCTTTAGACGATGATGGACAGATGATAAACAGTAACGTAATCATCCACGTCATCAAAGGCGCTTGGGTTGAATTTGTTCTAATCCTAAACGGAGAACTTGTTAGTATGCGTTCGTTCACCTTTACTATTTCTCTCAGAAATGATGATCGTGTTGGTAAGTACTCTGTGTATCCTTAAATTCTTTTTTTTACAACACCGGCAAAGATCGTTTACACTCATCTTCTTCTTCTAACGTTAGGCTACTTATTCCGGGCGTGCGTGCAGGGTTGCCAAGTTTTTACAACAGAACCCGCCCAATTGCTAACGTTACTCAAAACTAGCCAAAAACAAGCCCAATAGCTTCCCGGGGGGGTTCTCCGGGAAAATGGCATTTGTGGGGTAAAATCATAGACTGTAAAAAAATATGGACGTAGTGTCCGTGACGTCACCTGTAGGTTTCTGAAGAGCGTTTCTGAAGCCTAGTGTAGGCCGTTGCCATCTTGGGAGCGCGTCACTTCCGGGAAACAGGCGGGACGTGGGCAGGACGCGGCTAACAGAGATCAGACGGCTAATCATTAATAATGACAGCAGCGGGAATCCACCTGTCACTCAAAGTGACCACGCCCTTAATTATGCAGAACTTTAAGGCTCAATATAATGTAAACGAATGAGTTATAAAAAAATTCACCCCCCTCACAGTTGTCATGAAGGGCAAAATGAGCCGTATAGACCAAAATCACAATTTGTACCAGGCTGTAAACATGTTTTATTCTGCTCTAAAGTTGGCCATTTTAACATGGGGCTCAATGAGATTCTGCTCCCTTCTGGATCCTGTCCCTAGCGGCCAGTCGATGAATTGCAGTTTGAGGCACTTCCGTATTGGCTTCAAGAGAAACTGCGGGAGGTTGCCGCTTGGGTAAAATATGTGTTATTTTGGTTGGACTGGCTGCTAAATTTCGCATTCCTGGGTCTGTATATCACATAATTGGGGTCGCTTCAACCCGCGGACTTGGCAACACAGTGCAGTTGAGTTCTGTTGACATTTGACAACTAACGTTAAGCGTCGCTCCTCTGATTGGTTGTAGGTCTATCCAATTGAGGTCTTTCCTGGTTCAGTTTAAACACGCCCCATAATCGCAGCCCAACGGAGCAGTATCAGACTCAATTTCTGACTAGAATTGAGTATGACAACGTCAGGCTACAAAAGTTTACCCACCCGTTGCAGAATCTGTGAAAATGTGAATAATTAAACAAAAAAAGAGGGATCTGTATCGTAGAGATCCACTGGAGGCGAGTGTAGCTGAACCCAAGTGCATTTTTATTGCCAATGATCCAAAGTGAGCAAACAGAAACAATGACTTGACTTGACAAAGAACTCACCAACAGCGGTTTACAGGAAACAATACTCGACAAACTGACTATATCCACCTTTTTCTGAATGAGGAAGTCTTGCCCGACTCATACTGGAATGATGCTTTACATTTCCGGTCTCCGGTGTTTCTAGTCAAATTAGCGTATATCCCGAGTTGATGATGTAATGTTAAACCTATGAAAATGGTTTAAAAAGCACATGGCTCCATAGTGCCACCACTTTACATTGTAGCAATGATGGTCTTTTGTTAGTTCCTCACCTGTCAAAGTTTAATGAGTGCGAAGAAGACATGATGCTGTCCGAAGTCGTCTGCTGCCTGCACTGAAAACATGCGTTCATATCCTACATGCAGCTCCCGATCGGGATGAAGTTTGTGGGATTTAGTCCTCAAAATGATTAGAGCGCATAGTATATACCTTCTTTTGGGAGTATTTTAATGCTCATTTTCTCTTGCCAGTCTAGCATAAGTCTGCTAAGCCCCCCCCCCCCCCACCCCCCCCCAGGAAATGTCAAAACATGTAAATATTTGTGTGGCAGGTGGACCCTGGGCATCTTTCTTTTGATGTTTTTCAGAGTCTCTTTAGTGTCCCAAGTTATTGGAACTGTGACCTTATACCATCTGTAAACTGTTATTAGTGTCTTAAGGACTGTTCCGGTGCATGTACAATAAGTGTTTATGTTTCATTGAATAAGCATGAAAAACATTGTTTAAACCCTCTCCAATAAAGACCTGTATCTAATTTGAATTTTACAAAATGTTCTGTTAAATAATACAGTATCCTAATAAAAAAAATGTTTTTTTATGAACTGAGTTTGTTTATATGTGTATATACTGTATATATACAGCTATTTTCTAAATAGAAGTTATTGATCTTATTGTGAATGATTCATCCATGCATATGGGTTTAGATTTTTAATCAAAATGTCGTAATTGATCTACTGGTTAACAGACTTCTCCAATAGACCATATCAGGTTAGACGATATATTGAATTTACGCACTGTAAACAGGTTCTAGATCATGTTCGCAACTGTTTTATGTATTATTTTTGTCTACTGAAGGTTTTCTTTTCTTTCAGAAAGACCTTTCATCAGTTAAACAATCAGATTGCTGTTAAACAACAGTACAATAAACATTTAACGCAATGTATTCTATCACAACAGCCTCGTTTTTATTCTTGTCAAAAATGAAATATAGCTTATCCTGACTAAGGTCTATCATTTGGTTCCCCCACCTTTCAATTGACTAGCAACTTTAATTTTAAAACTAATAATTTCACTACCTTTAATGAAAATACAAAATACAAAAAAAAATATTTCTGTGAGAGGCTTAAGGTTTAGCAATAGAGAATATATTATATTAAATATAGAATTACCTCAGCTTAAAAACAGTTGAAGTCAAGAATGTGTGTGTGTGTGTGTGTACAGGTATGTGATTTATGAGGACACACGTGTATAATGACATGGGTATTACAACGTAATTACACTTCCTTTGTCCACATAAACCAAATGGCTTAAAAAAACATACAAAACTGTTTTTTTTTTTTTTATCTAAAAAATGCCAAACGTGTTATTTGATGTGTAGGGTTAGTGTAAGGGGATACAATATACAGTTTGTACAGTATAAAAACCATTACGCCTATGGAGAATCCCCACAAAGATAGTAAACCAGACGTGTGTGTGTGTGTGTGTGTGTGTGTGTGTGTGTGTGTGTGGCAGATAGAACTGATTACATGCTAGATGGCAAGATAGATGCAAGTGTGTGTGTGGGCTGTGAGAGAAAAACAGTCAGGAGGTTCAACTCATAGATTTATTGACTGATTCCTGGACAGACAGACAAAGAATAATGTTGGTGTTTGTTGGAAGAGCCTTTATTATTTATCTACATTTAATGTTTAGAAAAAGACACAGGAGATCAAATGTTAAACAGATGGACAGAACAATGAGAAAGCGATCAATTCAATTAACCCGTTTAGTGGTGCAGGAAGTGAGACTGTTGGGGAAATGATTGAAAGTCGCATTTAATTATTCCCAAGGACTGTGTGATTACTTGCTTCAGTACCCAGCTGACAAGAGGAGTCTGTGAATAATCTTGCAAAAACATGTGAAATACTGTTACCGTAGCCTACTCTGTCGGCATCTTGTCCTGACTGAGGATTCATAGAGAAAGGAGGATTCAGACTGAGATCAGTGATAACTTTTGAACAGCATGCTGGTGCCTTGTGAACTGCCAAGACTTGCAGGGCATGAAATATAATTCAGTATGAAGACAGACACCGGGATGCTGAAAACAGTAGGCGGCGGGGCTTAGAGGGAGTGGCAAGGTGGATGTGGCATATCTGTCAAAGATAATAATAGGTGTATAAAAATGTCCATGTCTGATTGATGCAGTTACATACTACATAATGGCTCTTTTTTCCTGTATGCATCTTTCTCTTACAGTTTCCACACTGGCAACCATTAATCCAGGATGATCAATATAGTCTGACAGAGTCGACATGTTCCTCATTTTAGGCATCCACAAGCATGTAATGCAGTGTTTCTGCACTCGTAACCTGCCTGCTGGATCATTAATTATTTCTTTGTAGTGAGGAAATTGAGATAAAATTATGTTTTTATGCTAATTTTATGACTTTTAATTGGTTTTGTTGTACTGTAGTAAATCCATGTTCAATGTTGGGGTAACTTATTACAAGTAACTTGCTACGTAATCAGATTACTTTTTCAATTAACTTGTAAAGTAATGCATTACTTTTCAAATTTACAACAAAATATCTGAGTTACTTTTTCAAATAAGTAACGAAAGTTACTTTGTTTTCCCATTTATTGACTGACAGCTCTTTTGTCTCAATGTTGAGACAAATCATAAGTGCGGAGGCGTTGTGTGTAAACATGATGGTTATTGTAGTTCTAGACTAAATATAAGAGTGCATTTACTAATCTCTCATGCACAAAAAAGCGATTCAGTATTCCTCCAAAATGAATAAAATCTGTGAAATTAAAAATCAGAATACTTTGCAAACCTCCTATAATTAAATGTTAAATAAATCAAATATTTTTATGCTTTAAGTCTCACTTTATTGACCAATGTACTAGCTGCTGACCTTTGATGATTCAGTTAAACCATGAGCAAAAATGACTTTAGATTTGTAGTTTTTATTGGTGAAGTAAGTGTTAAACTTTATGCATCTTATTCCGTTATCCAGAATGGCAACACAGCTGAAAGGTTTGTTTGAGCTGTGCCCTCTACTGTACAGGTGTCAATTTGCATTATTTAAATTTTGGTGTGAAAGGGTCTTTACATTTACCCAAAAATATAACTTTTTTTGTTATAAAAAAACAAACAAAACAAGCCCAGTCCAGGTAAAAAAAAGTAACGCAAAAGTAATGTAATGCAATAAGTAACGCTCTAAAAAAAAAAGGTTCGTAATCATAGGGGAACCACTTTTGGTGCTATATAGCACCACATCTTAACATGTTCTGTATATGGTAGCGGTGCTATATAGCACCATAGTTAGCGGTGCTATATAGCACCTTAGTCAAAGAACCGCTGAAGAACCACTGAAGCACCAAAATTGGTGCTATATAGCACTTAAAAAGGTTCCCCTATGATTATGAGCCAAGAACCATTTTTGGTGCCATATAGAACCTTTTTTTTTTAGAGTGTAGCATTTAGTTACTTTTTAAGGGAGTAACGCAATATTTTAAAGCATTACTTTTCAAAGTAACTTTCTCCAACATTCATGTTGATGCAGTTTTTATGTACTCGTAGTAGACGGTGAAAAGTATAATTATAATCTATATCGCAGCAGATTCATCTATAGTTGATTTGGTTCAAATTGCCCAATAACCATTTTTCAATGTATCCGTGCTGGACCATGTTTAAGTGTTACATGTTCTCTGAGCCTCTGCTCTACTCTTGTCTGCCCCTCAAGTCTGAGTGAAGTGGCATCCCATAATCCATTTCCAGATTAAGATCTGCATCTTCAACCTTTTTGAAAGATTACATTTGAGGGTTGATTCTGACTGGAGAGAGAGCGATTGGTGGACAGACTTGTTGAGTTAAAGGACATTTCTGTTTGTGAAAAAGGAACTGTCTGGGACCTTTACCAGCCAAATACAAACAATGCCTGCTCTGTTATCTAGTTCATTTACATGTAAATAGGTTTTGACAGCGTTTTGATGTCTGAAATGATATTTTTAAACTACTGTGCAAGATTGTGGTCTGTAAGATCTTAAAGAAGTCAATAAAAGTATTCATTTCTTCTGAGAAAAAAAAAAAAATCTTACAACCCCAAATGTGTGTTACACAATTAGCAGCACAAAATTGGACAACAAACAATAAATCTGAGAAATACAATTTGTAATTTGATCATAGCAACCTGTTTTAAAATATGTGCCGTGGTATAAATGGGTTGGTGTGACAATGTTAGAACCTTTTTTCCCTTTGTGTGTTTACCTTGTAGCTATATTTAGTATTGACATCTGACCTGCAAGTTGACCAGCCCACTGGGAATAGTCCCAGTGCACCCCATGGTCAGCCGGCGTCCCCTGTACTGATTGAATGGAATTCCCTCTCTGACTGACCCCTGTCCTTGAGGCAGGGCCGTTTTTAGGCATAGGCAAACTAGGCGGTCGCCTAGGGCGCCATCAGTAGGGGGGCGCCAATAAGAGCATATCTGGCACTGATGTTTGTGTGTAAAGGGTGTAACGGCCACCCTAAAATGTTATTGCCGCCCCCACTAGTTCCCCCACACTTATGGATCAGAGAACTGTCAATCTGACGATTCCTATATGCCATCAGATCAGAGTAGGCTACTGTCAAAAAGTTTGCATTTGGAGCCCTCAACAACACCATTAGATCAATGAGCTCGGTCAATGCTTTGGCAAGGTAACGCTTTTTTTAACCATAAAATAAAGTTAAATTCAAACTAAAGGCCAATTAAAATAACAGGTACAAATCTGTATTTTGTTAGGACAGTATTTGTGGCAGTCTAGAAATCACGCTGTGAAATGGGCAGATAGCATTGCTCGGTGTGTATGTTAGATGCAAAATATAACAGCACACTTACTTCAGCATTTCATGATTATCAGTTATATTTTGACTCTATAAAGCTTTCTTCTCTTAATTGCACCTCCAAAATCTTTTTGCGCCAATGCATTGTTAAAAGAATCAGTGTGTTTTGTAATTGTCCCATATAAAACTTTAGCGGCCAATTTAAAAATGGTATAATAAAATGTGCAAATTCACAACATGAATACATCCTTTATTAAATCACGTTGATGAATTTAACATATATTTATGGATGGTGTTGAATGCTGAATCGATTCATTCAATTCTAATAGTGCTTAATGCAAGCAGTGTCATACACACAGAGGGCAAAGTGTTGCGTTATTTAAAGGGGAAGTTCACGCATCAATGAGTAACAAAAACCACACTGAATCAGTATTTATTCTTATTACTTTCATGTGAAATGTACTAATAACACATAATAATTATGTAGTTATGAGAACAATTTCTTAGCAACTAGAGACTGAAAAAATATAGGCTATGTATTATAGGCCTAGGGCTATACAGGCATCTGGCTATTAATTTGAATCCTTATTAACAAATACGTATATATACAAATATAATTTGGTATGTATGTATTTGTTAATTATTCCAGTAATACCAATGTTGCTTTGTAAAATTCGACTGGGGGCACCAATAAAGATTTCGCCTAGGGTGTCAGAATGGCTAGAAACGGCCCTGCCTTGAGGTCCTGCTGTAACGGAACACACTATCCATGTCCTTTGCTGCTTTGTGGGCAAGCAAATCAAATTTCTTTGTTCAGAAAATGCTTCTGAAAAATATGTTTTTTTTTTTTCGGGAAAACCCCAGATTGAAGAATATTTATAAAAATTAGAAGAATCATTTTTAAAATGTATGCTACTGTTTAAAAGTTCAAACTTTTTTTGTGTGAAAGAAACCGTGACAGTGACGACATTTACAATGTTTCTACATTTTTAAAAATGCTGTCCTTTTGAATTTCTATTAATCAAAAGCAGAGGTGGACAGTAACAAAGTACATTTACTTGTACTTAAGTACACTTTTTGAGTATCTGCACTTTACTTTAGTATTATTTTTTCTAGAAACTTAAGACTTTACTTCACTACATTTGAAAAAGCAAATATAGTACTTTTCCCTTCACTACATTTCTATCAAAGTCATATGTGGCAGCTTTGAAGTCAGTGCAGTGCAGTTCAATGTTTTCCAAGCATTTGTTTGAACACTGATCAGTTGATGGCAAAATAGAAGAAAGCGGTTCCTCCCAGCTTTCTGAAAAGTCAAGTCAAGTCAACTTTATTTATATAGCGCTTTTAACAATTCAGATTGTTTCAAAGCAGCTTTACAGTGTTAAACAGGAAAATAATGCAGCATAATTTTATTCAGCCGTATAGCCATTCTGGAGAAAATGGTGATGTCATCTGTTCATTTCCTATGATCATACAGTGGCAGTGTGGGCTTTAGATCAGTAATTAGATCAGTAATTTAGTTTATATGGTTAATTTAGTTTAATAATTAGATTTATTTCGATGTTTAGTTGAAAAATTTAGAATTTTTTTAATATTTGTTCGTTTTAAGTGTTTGCCTAAAACGAACCATATCACAGCCTTCAAAAACTCCAAACATCCAAATTACAGAAGCATATAGAGGTGTCTAGACTTTTAATTTCTGCTTGAAATGGAAATTGTCTGTGCTTTTAAAGCAAAAGTTTCAGTATGAAGCAGTGTTAATTTAGTTTTGTCCTAATTTTCATTAATTACATTTTTTCACTGACGAAAATGAGACATCTAAATAAAAATCAGTTTTGAATGTCAAACATTATGATAAAAAACGATGGACATTTTCGTCAACAAATAAAAATGAGTCAAAAATGTTAGGGAGGGACAATTTGGGAAGAGATCCGGTCAGAACTGATGTCATGCGTGAGATGTGCACATTTGAATTGTAACACGCTGACTTGGCGGGACATAAGTTGGCATGCACTTGCTGCAATTCTCATAAAACACTAAAAAATGTAAACATCTGGGAGAAAGAGAAGAGCAGACATGTGGATAAGTCTGAAATATAGGGTGACGACATGAAAAGACTTCAATTCAATCCGGCTTTCTGTGTGCACACAGAAAGCTGCCTCTCAGATGCCAGAGCACAAGTACTGAATTTGAGTCGATTCAATCTGCTAAAATATTTTTTTATTTAGTCAACTAAAACTAGACTGAAAGAAAAAATATTCAGATGCCATGACTGAAACATTAAGTCAAAAGACTATGACTAAAACTAAATAAAAATTAGCTGTCAGTATGGTCGGTCAAATGTTTGTTTTATGGATTTGCCTGCCAAGTTGCCATAGCCTTGTGGATACACAAGGCTAGTTAGTTAGCATGCAAAAATGTAGTTGGGCTAATAATGTAAACTGAAGTCCTTTCAAAAATATCTTGTCAAATAAACACAATGTAGAAACCTTTCTTTTCTAGTATGATTTCGACTTTGATAAGAGCTTTGTAACTTTTAAACAAGTATTTAAATGAGTTCAAGTCATGCTACAATGCTAGCATGTCGGATGGAGCATCACTGACTGCAGTGTGTAGTATTTATGAGGATCTATTGACAGAAATGTATAAAGATCTTACATAATGTATCGTTATGTTTTTATTACCTTAGAATGAGCCATTTCTACATACACTGCAGGTCCCCATTACGGTGCCATCATGTTACTACAGTAGACCTAAACGGACAAACTTCTCTACAGTGCTAGTCACTCTCTGCTCTCTCCCGCTAAAATTCACACACTGCACCTTTAAACCACCATGATGGCACAGTGTGCATTCCTACAACAATGCAACAATAATCAAAATAATGCATACTTTTACTATTGATACTTAAGTACTTTTAAAAGCAAGTATTTCTGTAGGCCTACTCTTACTTAAGTAAAAATCTATCTTTACAACTTTCACTTGTATGTAATTTTTGACCAGAAGTAGGCTTCTTTTACTTTTACTCAAGTAATTGTGTACTTTGTCCACCTCTGATCAAAAGGATTTTAGAAAAAAAATATCTCAGTTTCCACAGCATTATGAATTAAGCAGCACAACTGTTTTCAGCATTTATAATAATAAATGTTACTTGAGCAGCAAATCAGCATATCAGAATGATTTCTGAAGGATCGTGTGACACTGAAGACTGGAGTAATGAAAATTCAGCTTTGCCATCACTGGTTATTTTAAATTGTACAGTTGCACAGTTCTCTTTTTCTCTGTTCAAGCCATAAATTAGTCATCTTCCATTCGTATTATTTTCTCTAAATCCTCCCTTAATGTATGGATAAAGTGCTGTGTAGCTCCATTTCTGTCTGCTCACTGAATAATTTCCATTTGGGAGCAATGCCTCTGAATTTGATTAAACTGGTGTCTCTTCTCAGAGTGTGATGTTTATTTTTTATGTGCTGGAATGGACTGAGATGGATTTGCTTAATCTCAAGCCTAGACAAGTATTTAGGTGGCCCGTGAAGTGTTGACCTCATCCATCTCTCTATTCTGTCATTTATTGGTATTCTTATGTGTGATTCACTTGTGTGATCTGTAATTGTGCTAAAGGACAGCAGTGGCACATATGCGTTAATCAGAGAGCGATGTTGACAAAACACACAAGTGTGTGTGTACATGTGTTTAAGACACTCATCTCATGTATCATAGATTTATGCTGGGTAACGGAGAGAGAAATTCAACCCGTCACTCATATTGATTCACTGTTAATCTCTTTGATAAACACACACAGAAACCCATGTTCTGTCAGTTCTGTTGAAGCTGATGTTAGATTAAATCTGGAAGTATCATAACCAGGGATGAGAGAGAGAGAGAGAGAGAGAGAGAGAGAGAGAGAGAGAGAGAGAGAGAGAGAGAGAGAGAGAGAGAGTGCGTTAGTTTGTCATTTGTCTGTTTTGTATACTGAGTCAAAAAGCACACAGAAGCAAAATTGGTGGATTTTGAATATACGTGTGCACCGAAATGTGAATTGAGTGCTCGAGGAACTATGTATTTTGGTTTTACAAGCTTTTCAAGCTACCGTGGATGTGCACAGGTACTTCACTGTGTTGTGTGTGTGTGGTCCAGGTATTTCCTGCGTTGTGGGGACAAGAGTAAACCTAAAATCTTTGGCGCTGTGGGAACAAAATTTCAGTCCCCATGACGAAAACAGTTTATAAATCATACTAAATTATGTTTTAATATGCAGAATGTTTTCTGTAAGGGTTAGGTTTAGTGTGGGTTTATATAAACTGTTCAGTATAAAAATCATTATGTCTGTGGAGAGTCCTTGTAAAACATAAAAAGCTAATGTGTGTGTGTGGTTATTTCAGGGATACATTTGTTGATACACTCTAAAAAAAAAGGCTCGTAATCATAGGGGAACCTTTTTTAGTACTATATAGCACCAATTTTGGTGCTTCAGTGGTTCTTCAGCGGTTCTTCAGAGGTGCTATATAGCACCTTAGTCAAAGAACCGGTGAAGAACCTCTGAAGAACCGCTGAAGAACCTCTGAAGAACCGCTGAAGAACCACTGAAGCACCAAAATTGGTGCTATATAGCACTAAAAAAGGTTCCCCTATGATTACGAGCCAAGAACCATTTTTGGTGCAATATAGAACCTTTTTTTTTTTTAGAGTGTAGAACTTCCCAAAACCTCCCTTTGGGGACATCCAGTTGCATCCTGAATTGGAAAAAATATTAATATGATAAATAATACATTACAGTTAAATGTTCAACATGTTGTTGAAATAGATAAGTCTCTTTTGCTCACCATCTGAATTTATTTAATCAATAATACAATTAAAACGGCAATATTATTATAAATAAAAAAACTATTTTCTATTGTAATATATTTTAAAATGTAATTGATTCCTGTGATGGCAAAGCTGACTTTTCAGCATCATTACTCCAGTCAGTCACATGATCCTTCAGAAATCAAACAGCTGCTGCTTAATATTTTTGTGGAAATTTTGATACATTTGTTTTTCAGGATTCTTTGGTGAATAGGATGTATGAATGGAAAGAAATTTCTATTTCAAATAAATGTTGTTCTTTTCATTCATATGTTTGATTGATAAAAGCCTAATAGAGTGGGGGAAACGGGACCTCAGGTCGGATTCAAAACAGAATTCCTGTGAGCCACAGAATTTGCGTTGTAAGCTAGTGTACAACCCACAACTCCAAAATTGTAAAGATTCTAAAAATAAATAATAAAATACAATAAATGAAATTTAAAAAAATATATATTTATTAGGTTAAGGTTAGAATTATTCTGTTGTCCTTATAGTTAGCTTTTTATAAAATAATAGAAGGTATGTGCCAATTTAGACGTGTGTGAGTTTTGGGGAGGCACAAGCCCTTATTATCATGAGAGTAAAATAAAGGAGAAGAGTCTTATCACATAGAAACAGGTGTGAAAATGACAGTGTGGGGGCGGAAACACTCATGCTCTCTCTCTCTCTCTCTTACACACACACACACACACACACACACACACACACACACACACACACACACACACACACACACACACACACACACACACACACACACACACACACACACACACACACTGTGAACAGGCTTTGAAGCCGTTCTGCCTGCAGGCTCTCTGTCCGCCCTGATGCACATTTATTTCTTGGTAGCAAGTGGTCTGATTGGTGTATTTGTGTGTACGACAAGGTTTTTCTTCCTCCTTTCTTTCCTCTAACAATAGTGCATTTATTTATTTTCACACCAAGTTTTTACTAAAGACCAGACGGACGCACAAAAGTCTGAGAGCACTAGTGAAAATGCTTCTCGGTTACAATCTTTTCCAAATGAATACAACATTTAGCTAAATTATATTTTTAGCATAACTGTTTGAGTGGAAAGTTGAAGTGAAAAGGTTTTAATGAATTACAAAATGTCTCAAACTTAAACTCCACAAGCATTTGTAAAACCTGATGATCATGTTCACCAGCATGATTTGAGAATGAAAAGCATCCTCTCAGCAGAGTTCTTCACATTAGTCAATGTTTTTCAGAATCTGGAATATTCCTTCTTCTAAAACATGCAGAAATATAAAGGTGTCTGGACATACCTGATGCTCATGGACTCCTGCTGTCTTTTGAGTGAGATCTGGGAGCAGCAGGTCTCTGAGGGAGCGCTTGTTGGCTCAACAGGGTGCAGTGGATTATGGTTACTGGCAGATCCCTTGTGTTTCTGAGCAGGGTGTGTTTGAGATTGTTTGTCTGTGTGTAAACCTCTGCCGTTGTGAAAGTGAAAGTGTCTCGTGAAGGCCAAGTATGGTAACCCATACTCGGAATTTGTCCATCCATCCAAGTTAGTGCAGACACATTAGGAGCAGTGAGTAGTGAACACGCACACACACCGTAGACACATACACCCAGAGCAGTGGCCCTTCGCTGTGTGTCCAGGGAGCGATTATTTCCTGCCAGTATTGAGAACCGAACCCTCAACCTTCAGGTTACCAGTGTGACTCTCTAACCATTAAAGCGCTTGAACCCTGTTAATTGCTGCTTGCAGCTTTATTTGTCTTTGTTTTCCTCATTGTTTTAGTAAAGCAATAAGCCACCCATGCAAATGTGTTACAGTAATTTCCACATAGCTAAGGGTGAATTTGTACCATTTGTACCACCTGTCAAAAGTTTGGAAACATTAAAATTTTTGAATATTTTTGAAAGAAGTCTCTTAAGGCCTGTGCACACCGGGGCGATTTTCACGCATGCTTATCGGCAGCTGCATGTGCGTGTCCGTTAAGTCCACAAGACCGTAGGGTGTTCCATTTTTCATTTTAGGTCTCAGAAGGGTGCTCGCGAGCACCCCCTTTGAGGTCGATATGCGCCCTCGATGCGCACTTCTGCCGAGCCCGCACTGGTGTGGGTTAAACAGCGGACTTCTTCCCGGCAGTCAAAGCGGCATTACGTCGTGAAAGTGCAGACTCAGAGGAAGACCGTGAGGGTTTAGGGTGCCATTTGGGAGGGTTTAGGGTGCCATCAATGTGTTTGGCAAGAACTGTTTTGTGTTTGAGCGCCCCCAAGTCGTGTTTTACTCCAGCAGCTCCAGGCATGTGAACTAAAGAGCTGATCTCATTGGTTGGCCAGTTTTTAACGTGCCACGTTAAAAAAAAAAAAAAACTAACCCAAGGCGTTTTTAAAAAGAAATTACACTTTTATGGCTGCCATTTTGTGTGTTGGTGTGCACACTCACATTGGCGCCCTTTGTTTAGTCACAAGGCGTTAAACATAGGCGATAAACGCGCACGAAAATCGTCCCGGTGTGAACAGGCCTTTATGCTTTCCAAGGCTGTGTTTATTTAATCAAAAATACAGTAAAACAGAAATATTGTGAAATATTATTAAAATGTAAAATAATTGTTTTCTATTTTAATACATTTAGGGCCAGATTTACTAAATGGCAAATTAACATGAGAGTGCAATTCCATAAAAGCGCGGATGGGAGTGGAAAGTTCTCCGCGTGATCTACTGACAACGTGCACATTAAAGAACACAGACACAGCAGGATCATTTCCATTATGACCAACGCAATCTACCAGTTATCATCTAGTTTAAGACGTCCTTTTTTGGGCGGTAAATAATGGCGCAAACACCAGTAAATTGACGAGCACAAACCTTAGTAAACCACTTTGCATGATTAATTTAAATACTTTCCTTCCATAAATTTAGTGTCTGAAAGGGAAACTCCTACAAATGCATATGCAATAAAGTCAATCGCAAAAATAACTGTCCACGCCTTTTCAGTTCTAATTTTTCAATGTGTGTCTTTAGTAAATCTTGAAAGTAGTTTCTTAACACTAAAAGAGGTTTGTGCTGGCGCAAGCTGGTAAATCTGGCCCTCACAAATTTTATTTATTCCTGTGCTGAGGAATAAAAAAACCTCTAGTCTTCAGTCTAACATGATCCTTTATTATGCTGATTTGCATATTTCAAACATGTTTGGAACCGTTTGCACATTTAAAATGTTTGATTTATAGAAATACCAGCTTACAAACATCTCCAAGGTCAACTATGATTTACCGGAGTATCTACCATGACATTCAACATGGCATTGGAGCCACGCAGCACTATTACTGTTCAGGGCTCGTCAGTCAAATTGAATTACAGTCTCTTTAGCTTTGCTTGGCAAGCCAAATCAGATTTACTGATGTTGTATTTAAATATTTATTAGATATATCTATCAGATTCTCAGTCTGAGAAACACCAGCCATTAATCACAGCATAAACTGTTACATATGCAGCATGCAAACCATCTCCAACTGAGGCAACTGTGCAGAAACCCAAATAGTGTCTGAACCACCTGTTAGCTCTTTTGTGGCACCTCACAACAAAAAGATTTTGTTTTTACCATTTGTAATCTCTTCGTTCTTGCTCTCTCTACACGACTTTGCAATTATTTGTGCATGTGTGTGTATGATCGGATGCATCCTCTTTCTACTTAGCTGCCATCAACTCATGTTATTTTCTCTGTCTTGGTGTGTGTGCAAGCTACTTTGTGTGTGTGCATCTGTCATTTTCTCATCTAATGAGGGCTTGTTTTTTTATCAGTTCCCATAGTAACGTCAAGATAATGATGTCTCTGTGTCTTGTCAAGACGTCTGACAACACGGTGGGTTGTCTGTGACATCCTAACTTACATAGCGTTGTGGAAAATGTCCCTTGCAAGCTTGCTAGCGGCATCACTTCACTCATGGGTGAGGAAACTATAGGAACTCTAATATATGGGAGTCTGTTAAAAAGACAAAACAGAGACAGATAGTTTTCTTGTGAGCTGTAGTAGTTAGAGTGGAAAATTTGCTGGTTTAAATCATGACAGCTCTGAGACTCTGTGGTAACTGCAGACCACAGAAAGAATTCTTGAATCTTGATGCTTCATAACATTTAGGTTATGACTCCACTGGAGTCACATGGACTAGTTTAACAACGTCTTTACTACCTTTCTGGGACTTGAAAGTTGCAATGATGTTGCTGGCAATGGGTGGTTCAGAAACCTTTTGGATTTCATCAAAATATCTTAATTTGTGTTCTGAAGATGAAGAAGGTCTTATGGGTTTGGAACGGGTGAGTTATTAATGACAGAAATTTCATTTTTGTGTGAACTAACCCTTTAACTATCAAATATGTACTAAAATGTTGAGGCTGCTGCTATTCATGCATGAATCAATATGACTCCAGTCATAGGTCTTCATTGGTTCATACAGTTCATATAATCACAAGTTCATGTTGAAGTCCTATATTGCCAAAAGTTTTGGGATGCCTGCCTTTACATAGCCTGGATGCCAGACGAACTTAGCCCCGCCCACAAATTTTTTTGCACGGGCAGTTCGGTCTGGACTTGATCCATAGAGAAGTAATTATGCCCGAACAGAAACTGTTCGGACCAATGAAATTGTCAGGGCGGGCTTTAGACGATGATGGACAGATGATAAACAGTAACGTAATCATCCGCGTCATCAAAGGCGCTTGGGTTGAATTTGTTCTAATCCTAAACGGAGAACTTGTTTGTATATGCATTCACCTTCACTATTTCTCTCAGAAATGATGATCGTGTTGGTAAGTACTCTGTGTATCCTTAAATTCTTTTTTTACAACACCGGAAAAGATCGTTTACACTCATCTTCTTCTTCTAACGTGACTTATTCTAGCGTGCGTGCAGACAGGGTTGCCAAGTTTTTACAGCAAAACTCGCCCAATTGCTATTCAAAACTAGCCAAAAACAAGCCCAATAGCTTTCCAGGGGGGTTCTCCGGGAAAAATGGCATTTGGGGGGTAAAATATGTGTTATTTTGGCTGAACTGCCTGCTAAATTTCGCATTCCTGGGTCTGGCAACACAGTGCAGTTGAGTTCTGTTGACATTTGACAACTAACGTTATGCGTCGCTCCATTGCTCTGATTGGTTGTTGGTCTATCCAATTGAGGTCTTTCCTGGTTCGGTTTAAACACGCCCCATAATCACAGCCCAACGGAGCAGTATCAGACTCAATTTCTGACTAGAATTGAGTATGACAACGTCAGGCTAGCCTTTACATGCACATGAACTTTAATGACATCCCATTCCTGACTCCGCTCTGTGATTTTATGTGGCCTACCACTTTGTGGCTAAGTTGCTGTTGTTCCTAATTGCTTCCACTTTGCAATAACACCACTAACAGTTGACCGTGGAATATTTAGTAGTGAGGATATTTCATAAAAAGACTTATTGCATAACCAGCTCCATGTGGCTTTTCTGTCAGAGTAAACTTGTTCAGTAGCTCACCTGGTAAAGCATTGCATTTGCAACATGTGTACATGTTTGTCATGGTAAAAGAGCTCAAGACGTTTAGAAGCAAGCTAAAAAGGTTGCTACAGTAAATATGTTTTTAATGCATATTTGGTTTTGTCAATGACATTAGGGTAGGGCTTGTGTAAGAGGTACGTTTTGTTAATAATAGAGCATTAACCTCAGCACCGCTCACAAAACATTTTATTTTCAAACTGCTGCAATATGTACAACAACCAACATTTTGGCAGATTCACGTTCATTCATCTTTTCGGATAAAGCTGAACTTCCAGTCACTGGACATTTTACTTTGATGCCGGAAATGTGTGTGGCATAATGTCAATTATCACAGAAAATATTTTTTAACCAATAAATGTACCATGTTTCTAAAATCTGTTTCCAGTAAGTAATTACAATGGGGGTACGGAACATCATAACTGTTAAAATACATGGTTTCACTTTACAATAAGGTCTCATTTTTTAACATTATGCAATGTATTAACTTACATAAAATAACAATGAGCAATACATTTGTTAGCATTTATTAATCTTTGTTAACATTAGTTAAAGGGTTAGTTCACCCAATAATGATTTTTATTACTCACAAAAATGTATTACTCACCCTCATGCCGTTCCACACCCGTAAGACCTCCGTTCATCTTTGGATTTTTTTTTTTAAATCCGATGGCTCAGTGAGGCCTTCACAGCCAGCAATGACATTTCCTCTCTCAAGATCCATTAATGTACTAAAAACATATTTAAATCAGTTCATGTGAGTATAGTGGTTCAATATTAATATTATAATGTGATGAGAATATTTTTGGTGCGCCAAAAAAAGGAAATAACGACTTATATAGTGATGGCCGATTTCAAAACACTGCTTCATGAAGCTTCGGAGTGTTATGAATCAGCGAGTCGAATCATGATTCCGATCACGTGTCAAACCGGCAAACTGCTGAAATAACGTGACTTTGGTGCTCTGAACTGCTGATTCGATACACTGATACAAATAAATACAAATACAAAAAAAAATACAAATATAACTGCTCATTGTTAATTCACGGTGCATTAACTAATGTTAACAAATACAACTTTTGATTTTGATTTTTTTTTTTTTATAATTTCAAAAGATTAATAAATGCTGTAGAAGTATTGTTTATTCTTAGTCCATGTTAACTAATGAATCTTATTGTAACGTGTTACCAAATAGCACCGATAGCCTCGTGGTTAGTGTCGACACATGCTGAATCTGCTCCTCTGGCAACCTGAGTTCAATTCCCAATTCGAGGTCCTCTGCCGATCCCGTTTCCCTGTCTCTCATCCCCATGCTTTCCTGTCAAAAATCTCTACTGTCCTGCCCAATAAAGGTACAAAAAGGCCAAAAACATAACTTAAAAAAAAAAAAGAATGTGAAACTGCAACCAAAAGTACCACAACTTGACAGAATGAATGAATCTGCTATCTGACCAAAAACATGATACACAGAAAACAAGCATTTAAGAGACATAATGAAAAATAATGATAGACAATATAAAATCACCCTTTCTTGTCTTCTTGCTTTGGTTTTAAATGCATCTCTCATTTATATGCATCCCAGTCGTCAACACAGTCCTTTCAGACAGTCAGACTGCTCACACTGATCTAACATCTGAGAACAAACTCTTTCATCAACACACCTGATATGAAACGCTGTGACAGTCCATTTTGTTTTAAATGAACCGACATTCAGGAGCAACGGGTTGTTTGTCAGTGCCCACCAGAGAATCCAGTGGCGATTTAAATGCTCACTCACGCATACACATGAGAGAGGAGGAAACATGAGTGAATCTTTCATGCTTCTCCTCTCTATTCCTTCTATATAAAACTCTCTGCTGAAATATTGACGCTGTAACTTTTCGCTTCAGTTCTCTACTCTGAACCCTCAAAAATGCTCCTTGAGATTCTCAGCAATCTTTAAAATACTTTTTTTCTTGACTCATTCACCTCTTTAAAGTACCTTTTTTTGGAGAAGAGAAAGTATGACTATATATAAGACTTTGTATGGGAGCTACAGGTCACTGGCTGTCGTGTGATGGCTTTATAAACCGTGCCTGTGACCTTTTGGTCCTTTTTGGAATTTTTTGGTTATTATAATTCAAATTTTTCACTCTAAAATGAAAATTTTATACTGCTCAAAACTCATGATTTTCTCTTTCATGCACCCTCTTTCTTCATCGCACCATTAGTTTAAGCAATGGGGTGATATAACTTTTAAACACTAACGTTTACAAGTTTGTGGTCAGTAAGAATTGTTAGTTATACTTTATAATAAGGTTTCATTAATTAACTACTTTAATTAATATAAACTAATAATAAACAATACTTCTACAGAATTTATTAAACTTAGTTCATTTCAATTTACTAATGCATCGTGGAAATCGAAAGTTGTATTTGTTAACATTAGTTAATGCACTGTAAAATTACATGAACAAACATTAACAAAGATTAATAAATACTGTAACAAATGTACTGCTCATTGTTAGTTCATGTTAGTTAATACATTTACAAATGTTAGCAAATGAGACCTTATTGTAAAGTGTTACCAATTTTTTTATTGAAAGAAATACTTCTATTCTGCATTAAATTGATCAAAAGTGACAGTAAAGACATTTATAATGTCCCAAAAAAGTGTCAAATATTTAAAATAAATCCTGTTCTTTTTAACTTTCTATTCATCAAAGAATCCTGAAAACAATAATCATGGTTTGCACAAAAATATTAAACAGCACAACTGTTTTCAACATTGATAATAGGAAATGTTTCTTGAGCAGCAAATCGGCATATTAGAATGATTTCTGAAGAATCGTATGACACTTAAGACTGGAATAATGATGCTGAAAATTCAGCTTTGACATCACAGGAATTAATTACATTTTAAAATATGCTAAAATGTAATATTTTAAATTGTAATAATATTTCACAATATTACTGCTTTACTGTATTTGTAATCCCAAACTTTTGAACAGTACTTTATATGACCGTCATCCTACAAGGCAACAGATAAAAGTTGTAAGGCTCTTTTCACAAACATAAAGGATTTATGGGACAAAAACTATTTTGAGGGAAGAAAGTACAATTTCACATCTGGCATCATCACAATCAGCAGGCTTTCGTCTTTTGTTGTCCTATACGGGGTTACACACATTGAAACAAAATCTCCTTTGCTTCAGCAAAATGCAGCACGGTGTCTTTGAGTTTGTGTTTGATCTCGCCATGACATTTGAGAGAAGCTGTGTTATAATAAGGGTTTATGAATGAGAGCTCATGTTGTTGCTCTCTGTCATCCTGCAGGCTGAAAACAGCCTCCATCCTCTGCACAACAAATAAATGAAAGGCACAGCGTGTGGAGAACAAGCCGAGTGAATCCATAAAGCTATCCTCTTGACAGTAAGTCTCGAATGCTCTTTGAAGTATATACAGTGTTTTTGCATTAAGAATAGCAAGAGTCTGATTAGTTACTATAAAATGGTTTTCTTGATGATTCACATGATCCATGGTAGATTCATTAGCTGCTTCAGGTAGAGCAGTTAGCAGGTGTGTTCACCACAGCATCTGACCTCAGCTGGGCTCTCTGCTAATTGCTTTAATTTTTGGTGTTTACATGCAGCAGAAACATTATGCGCATGGCATTTCTGTTTTCTAAGAATGTCTTTTGCTTCTTTACACATCATATTTAATTAATTAAACTTTAGTAATCTGCAGTCCTACAACCCAAAAAACCATGCTGATGCCAATCTCTAGGAAAACGTGGGGGAAAAAATGATTTAAACAAATTGCAATTATTTAAATCTGTTCAATCTTTGTATAAAATTGATTAAAATTAAATGAACAATTCTTAAGTTTTGTTTAAAAAGTTTGAGTTTTGTTTTAAAGTGCCCCTATTATGCTATTTTAAAGGCTCCTGATTTTTAAAGGGGTCATGAACTGCGTTGTTTTGTTGTTTCCTGGGGTGCACTTATAATGTTAATGCTTTTAACATCAAAATTTGCCATAATTTATAAATAAAAGGCATTTTTCCTACCCTGATTTTAGCCCTCTGCTCTGAACGCTCTGTTTTAAGGGGCGTGTCCGCTGTGAGACTTCAGTGTAAACGCCCACTGCTGTGATTGGCTGACATCTTTCCATCTGAAATAGTATTACTCTCTCTTTTAGCTCATTTGTACTATTACAGCTCTCATGGTTAACTAATCGTGAAAAGTGTTGCATCACATTTAGATCTATGGCATTATATTAAGATCGTGGCATGAAAGGCGCGCTGCTCAAATGATTGCAAAGGGAGCTTTCTTTGATCGCTTTCTTTATAGAATTTAATCACTGTTAAATAAACGATTATTTTCATCATACTAAGAGAAACAACGCATGTTGACGTTTAGTCACTACTTTGATTTACTGACACACAGACAAAGAACATCTGACTACATGAATCATCACACTTCAGACCAGGCATTAGAATAAACACAGTTACTTACATGTTGCATTACTGTTGAACCCAATCACTGCACAATATTTTGCAATCCTCAGCGGCATGTTTATTGCTTTGTAGCTCGATCTGCTTTAATGTTAAAGCAGAGCTCTGGCCTATGTTACATGCGCGAATCGGTGGGCAGGGCTAAACAGGCAGTGATGAAGTATGTGATGAAGTGATGTTCTTTTTCTGCAGAGGCGGTGTTTTACCACGCGATGACGTCAAGGTGTAGCCCGGTGTACATTTCATTTGTACACAGAGCCTGGCCACTCTCCATTGACAAGCGTTTACTTCCTTGAAGGCGGGTACTCTGTTGACGTTTAAAACTATTGGATCTGCCCAGAGACACTCTGGATCTGCCGTAACCAATCGCTACCGTTTGGTTATGACGTATGTTATGCGCCGTTCGCCTCTGTTTCTCACATGGAAGTCCGTAAAAATAACTGTGCAGATTGTGCACGCCACCTCAGTGATAAAACCTAAAACTTGTGCATTCGGATTGTGATTTATTCACGGTGGAGGGGAGAGATTTGTGATCGGGAACGCGCTGCTTACGTGGTCCGTAACATGATTGTATGCTGTAAATACAATTTCATATGCTTGGTGATAAGAATAAATGCTTCCGTAAATAACAGCCCAAATCAAATGTTTACGCGCTTATTTTTTGAGCGGTGATGAAATATATTGCTCTTGTAAATACTTGCCAGCATTTAAAGAAAAACAAGTCTAGAAAGGCATCCAAATTACAGTGCAACTGTACAGTGCTCTGCAGGGGTCAAAAAGAATATAAACTGTGAATTTTAAAGGGATATATTCTTTAAAACTCAGAGATGTGGATTCGGACAGCAATTAAATTACCACACGACATTGGTGTTTGTCTAACACAGTAGGTAATTCGGCCATTTTTACGCAGGTGGTGGGAGACGGACGGCAATAAAATCACTGACTAGCCCCTGTAAATGATGACAATACCTTCCGACCCCACGAGAAACAATTACCGGCCAAATAGGGCTTCAGCCAACTCATTACTAACGGAGCGAGCAGGAAAATCAAACTTTTCCCGAACCCTGTGGGGAGGAGGGCCACAACATCATGGCCACCAACAAAACTCAGCAAATATTGTTCTTGCTCCGGCTTTAACTTCTGGATATTCGGCAGCGGTGCCACAGTGGAATGAATGGCTTCGCTCGCATCTTTTCTCCGCTGCTATTACTGAACTACAACTCAAACTAGTGCACAACAACGTCATCGTTCTCAGCCACTCCCTCTGTTCGCTGACTGGACCGGTAAAAATTTGTTCAGAGAAAACCTAAGAATTTACCATAGTCCCAGACGGAGTACTGAAGGAAAATTGAGCGTAAAGTACGTATGAGGGCGGAGCCAGGCTACTCAAGGTGAGGCATATTCTGAAATCGATCTTTTGCTGGGCCTGGTGTCAATAAAAGCTTTTCTTTGACTAACAAGGACGTTTTCAACTCTGAAACTTGGTTCTACATATTACTATGACCTTTTGTATATCAAAAGCTCAAGGGAAAGTTGATTTCTCAATTCATGACCCCTTTAATAGACACAGTTTTAGGTAATGGTGGCCCACAGCTGATTAGCAGAATTATTTCAGTAAGACAATACACAATTTAAAACACAAAACTACGTAGGCTATTTTAAACACCCAGTAGAAAATATCAATAATTAATCATACTTACAGCTTGTGATTCTTAGGAGCAAGCTGTCCAAAAAATCTGGGTACTAACCCATCCTTCAAGAGCAAGCGTTTTGCGAATCACACGGGGAGCCAAGATTTAAGCAGTCATCAGTTAAATGATGTTTGAGGGTGGTCAAGTTGTTTGTGGACGGACAACGTACAACTAGGAGGACATTATGCAAATGTATTATCTAGTAACATAGAACCATAACACAGTGGGATTCAAATTACAGACGACTCGTTCAAGCGTTTCAGAGTCGATTCACCGTTTTCACAAATTCGCATTTTTGTAGTTTACACGGAGACAGTATCGTTTTCAAAAACTTAGGGTTAGGGTAAGGGTTGCCCAAACGCTGTTGTCATGTAAATGAATAGCCAAAACACATTAAAAAGTTTCCTGGATTGTTATAGACTCTTCCAGACCTGCTTGCTTGCTTGAGGGCAAACCAAAATTGCCAGCAGGTGGCCATTTTTAATGTGTTATAAGCGTTACATATTACATACAAGACGTTTTAGGCAGGTGTTTTCTGTTTGAGAGATTAACTCCCTTATGGCATGGACTTTGTGCTTTTTAACTTTGCAGATTGTTTATAAAATGGTTTGTTCCAGTCCTTCATTCTGATTAATTCACGATATGACCGTTTCAGCGGTTCTGTGTATCACTGCAAAACACCCTTAGCGACCACTCTTAGCAATGTAAACATATGTTTGATTTCATTGATATTGTTCATTGAAGCTTACTGTATTATGTAGAAGAGTATTGTGAGAGAGATCGAGTGACAAAGTGTATTACCTGCATTCCGCATTCCGCGGAATAAAAAAACATAAAAAGTAGTCCACATGACTCATGTGCTTTATTGTGGGCCTTTTGAAGTCAAAAGATAATAAATAATGATTATAATGTGAGCACCAAATTTAAATTTAGTTTGTTAACTGAAAACTTTTTTGTTTTTTAATCAGGATGTTGGTGATTCATGTTTGATGTGAATCTGTGAGTGGGATACGGGTCAATGAAGCCCATGCAGATTGGATCAATTCCAATTAGCTGTCCGGTGATTTCTGTATCGCAAGGCCACCAAGCAGCTGGGCATTTTAATCACGTATCTCAAAGTGGCTGACCTGAAAGTGACCTCTAAAAAAGAGTGGTAAGTGCTCACTTTCAGCTCTAAACATGCTTGAGTAGAAAAGTAGAATGCAGTGAACATCAGTGAACCATGAAAGGAAAATCATATTTTTTTTTGCCCTTCCATTTTTATAGTCATACTTAAAGATCAGCCTCTCTTCAAGTAGCAGAAGTATATGTTCTTTGTGGAAGTGAATCAGACTTAAAGGTCCCGTTCTTCGTGTTTTTTTGAAGCTTTGATTGTGTTAACAGTGTGCAATATAACATGTGTTCATGTTTTGCGTGTAAAAAAACAGTATTTTTCACACAATTTACTTATCTGTACACCGCTGTTTTCACTCTCCTAAAAACGGGCTGACGAGTTCCTTGTTCTATGAAGTCCCTCCTTCAGAAATACGTAACGAGTTCTGATTGTGCCAGCGGTTCCTGTGTTGTGATTCGACAGCAGCTTAGTGCACATGGCACGGTTCCTGTGTTGTGATTCGACAGCAGCTTAGTGCACATGGCACGGTTCCTGTGTTGTGATTCGACAGCAGCTTAGTGCACATGGCACGGTTCCTGTGTTGTGATTCGACAGCAGCTTAGCGCAAGTTGTACGGAAAGGTAACGCCTTTTAACGGGAGATGTATGCGGCTATGCGCTTAATGATCTCTACAGCGTCCCTGGGAAAGCCAAACAAAGGTGATTTGACTCCGGGATGAAAATAACAGCGTCTCGACGACATGGCGACAAACACACTGAAACACAGCACTTCCTTTTCTCCACGCGACCGTCCTCTTCTCCACGTGGGACAGCAACAAGACCACGCCCCCTTTTTTCGCGTATTCTTGTGGGCGGAGGTTAGTCTGTTCTACTGTCCTACTGACGTAATCAATGAAGGAAGTACCAGGATGTAGTCCAAGCCAGCCGTTCGCTGTAGGCTTTGAAAGGGAACTTCTGTTAAATAAAATATCTCGCTTGGCATTGAACTTTGAGCTTTATAATTTTACAGGTATTATTTATGCTCTAACAGCAACATTACACACTAACTAAAGTTTGAACAATGGGATCACGAAGAACGGGACCTTTAAATGTCAAAAGGCTGTTAAAATGATAGGGTGAAAAGACTGTAATCTCTTTCATCTCTTTCATTCTCCTTCTTCTAGGCCTTTCTCTCCACATTCACATCCATCCAACCCCCCCCCCCCCCCCCCCCCCACCTCCCCCCATTCCAATTCCTCTTTTGCTTTAATGTCACTGTATAAAGTCAACATTAAACAGCTCCATCAGTCAGCTAGAAGCTAACAAAGATTATCTTTCTCGCTCTCTGTGAGAAACTAAAAAGATTTACACAAAATTAAGAGAAAATAAATTAGCTTCTTCACAGTAACAACAGGCAGAGGGGCCAAATAGAGCTGCTCTTGTAGTTCAGTGATGAGAAGAGGAAACAGAGTCAGAGAAACACACAACGGCTGTGCCCAGGGGAAAATCTGTTTTATACTTCAGTTTTTGGGAACCTTAAAACTTGTCAAGCTACAAGCTGCTCATAATTTAAAGTAGTTCAACTACTAAAAAAGTAGTTAGACACACTACAAGCTACAATCGCAGCAATATTGTTCATATCGCAAGCGTCAAGTTGTATAATTTATCATTTCATTAAAGCGGGAAAAAATGTGTGTTTTTGAATTAATGATCAATATCAATTAAGGTAAAAGGATCAAGCTTTAACATAATCTACACTAAAAACAACTATACATGCTAAATTATATAAATTTAAAGATATAGCAGGGACATCAGCAATTAACTGAATCAACGTTAGTGAGTTTTGTGTTGTGTTGTTGTGTTGTGTTGTGTTTCGTTTTGGCAAATGTGTTCATTTACATAAACAGTCAGAACAAACTGATTCACTAGATTGAATGGGATTTTCCAAAGCTACATACAGGTATTGGAGTGAGGAGGGCAGCTAGTACCTTGCTACTGGAAAAGCTACAGTATTTCAAAAACCACTACAGTATTTCAAAAACCACTACAGTATTTCAAAAAGCGCTGCATCATGCAGAAGCAGTGACATCAGTCACTATATACTCCATATCAGTTCATATTTCATATTTCTCTGATCATATTTCCCTCTCTTTTCACCTTTCTGTCTCTTCTTCAGCCTCACATGGATGCTTTCAGCCTCCCCTTACATTCATAATTCAGTTTTGCCCCATATTCCCCCAGTATTAATAGATTTGAGTCAACCGAGTCATCCACGTTCATTCATCTCTTGTGTCATTCATTTTAAGTAAATCTAGCCTGGATGCCAGACGAACTTAGCCCCGCCCACAAAAAAATTTGCACGGGCAGTTCGGTCTGGACTTGATCCATAGAGAAGTAATTATGCCCGACCAGAAACTGTTCGGACCAATGAAATTGTCAGGGCGGGCTTTAGACGATGATGGACAGATGATAAACAGTAACGTAATCATCCACGTCATCAAAGGCGCTTGGGTTGAATTTGTTCTAATCCTAAACGGAGAACTTGTTAGTATGCGTTCACCTTTACTATTTTTCTCAGAAATGATGATCGTGTTGGTAAGTACTCTGTATCCTTAAATAATTTTTTTACAACACCGGCAAAGATCGTTTACACTCATCTTCTTCTTCTAACGTGACTTATTCCGGGCGTTTTCGCGTATTCTTGTGGGCGTATTAGTCTGTTCTACTGTTCTACTGACGTCATTTATGAAGGAAGTACCAGGATGTAGTCCAAGCCGGCCGTTCGCTGTAGGCTTTGAAAGGGAACTTCTGTTAAATAAAATATCTCGCTTGGCATTGAACTTTGAGCTTTATAATTTTACAGGTATTATTTATGCTCTAACAGCAACATTACACACTAACTAAAGTTTGAACAGTGGGATCACGAAGAACGGGACCTTTAATGTGTTTAAAACTGTCATGAAAATGACAGCTACTAAATGATTATATTTCAACAACGAATTGGAGAAAAAAAATAATTTTATAATTAGATTTAGGACTTAATGCAAAAACTGCCTTATGTGAAGTTTACATGTTTGCACACAGTGTGTTATTTGAGTGTTGATTATTATATCTAAACATGAATATCAGCTGAATCTGGTCAGGCACTGATGTTGGACGAAAAGGCCTGGCTCGCAATCTCAGCTCTAATTCATCCCAAAGGTGTTCTATTGGGTTGCAGGCCAGTCAAGTTCCTCCACTCCAAACTCGCTCATCCATGTCTTTATGGACCTTGTTTTGTCCACTGGTGCACAGTCATGGTGGAACAGGAAGGGGCCATCCTCAAACTGTTCCCACAAAGTTGGGAGCATATAATTGTCCAAAATGTCTTGGTATGCTGAAGCATTAAGAGTTCCTTTCACTGGTACTAATGGGCCAAGCCCAACTACTGAAAAACAACCCCACACCATAATCCCCCTACACCAAACTTTACACTTGGCACAATGCAGTCAGGCAAGTACCGTTCTCCTGGCAACCGCCAAACCCAGACTCGTCCATCGGATTGCCAGACAGAGAAGCGTGATTCGTCACTCCAGAGAACACATTTCACTGAGCTATCAGGATATGAAGAGAGTTTCAACCAGTATAATAAAAAGTTCTTGCCTACCCTTCCTTTAATCTTCAAATTGTCTGGATAACAGTCAACTTTGCACTGGAAGTTCCTGTGTGGGACCCACTTGAGACTTCGTGTCATTCTGGACATCACTGCACTGATTACTGACTCAGCAGTGTAACAACATCTGCTTGGTATAAAAGCTCAGGAACTCAATACCACCTTTTTATGTCTCCTGGATGACCTGTTCAAAAAAGAAATGCTTTCCTATTTTTGTCTCCATGTCTGATAAATGTTTTAATGAGAACCTTTTTTCAAGCGGGTCATGGGAAGATTCTGAGAGAACAGAAGCGTTATTCAATGTTTTAGTGTTAGAAAGTAGACCTTGCACATAAGTAACAAAAAATGGTTCGTTGGTAGTAGTACAATGGGTTTTTGGACACACTGTGCTAATACCATGTTATTTTTTAACATTTGTTGTTATGAGTACTATGACCACTGCAGGTTGCACAACTTTGACTTTACCTAAAGAGTGACATTTTGTATAGTTTGTAGTACCATGTAAAAACCATGATACATGAATACGGCAATCATTCCGTATCACGGTACCATAAGTCAAAGAAGTCAGTTCTTTTTCTGCTTCTTACAGCCTCTGTTTGGGCTTTGATGATAGAAATTAATATTTTGTACCAATCTAGTATGAAAATGTGCTATTGAAAAACAAAACTGCTCTTCTATGAGGAGTTATGGTGATGGACAGAGAGAGAGAGATGCTCAGGTACTTGTTTTGACAAGCAACAACTGGAACGTCTGAGCTAATGGAGGTTTACTGTCTATTAATGCAGCCCACAAAAACACACATGAAGTGTGAAAGTGTGTGCGTATGTTTGTGTGTCTTTTTAAAGCAGCGTCTCTGTGTGTGTGTGTTCAATTGGATGTGTGAGATGCAAATTCCTGCAGTGTAACAGCTCTATCATAGCAAGACCCTGCCGCAATGCAGTGCATGTGTGTATTTGTGAATTCAAATGCCATAATCTTTCAAATTTATTGCAAAACAAAAACTAGTCTCATTATCACTCTCCCTGGTCTTCTGTAGATAAAATATAAATTGAAAAAAGTCCTGGTGAATTATTTAAACTATTTCATATAGTGGCCCATTTGATTTCCCCACCTGCTCAATGAAAATGATGATGCTTTTTTTAATGGTTTCTTTGAGCTGTTTCAGCCACAAAATAGACGTTATCTGAGTGCTGTGGTTGTTGATTTTATCTCAGGTCCTTGTTCTGCATTGAGTTCGTAATTGACTGTAAACCCATCACGCCCTGAGTATGTACTGCTCACATTGCAGCATATTTTTAATGTCCATTCTGAACTCATTACTGCTTGTGGTTGGAAATGCTGTGTCTTTGCAGGGTGGAGATAAAATCCCCTTACATATCAAGGCATATATTGAATGGAATTCTAAGAAGCAATTTAGTTAATTTATACAGTTGTCTTCAGAGGTTCTTCACCGGTTCTTTGACTAAGGTGCTATATAGCACCTCTGAAGAACCGCTGAAGAACCACTGAAGCACCAAAATTGGTGCTATATAGCACTAAAAAAGGTTCCCCTATGATTACGAGCCAAGAACCTTTTTTGGTGCCATATAGAACCTTTTTTTTTAGAGTGTATATGTACACTCACCTAAAGGATTATTAGGAACACCTGTTCAATTTCTCATTAATGCAATTATCTAATCAACCAATCACACGGCAATTGCTTCAATGCAATTAGGGGTGTGGTCCTTTTAGAGCGTGGCATGGTTGTTGGTGCCAGACGGGCCGGTATGAGTATTTCACAATCTGCTCAGTTACTGGGATTTTCACGCACAACCATTTCTAGGGTTTACAAAGAATGGTGTGAAAAGGGAAAAACATCCAGTATGCGGCAGTCCTGTGGGCGAAAATGCCTTGTTGATCCTAGAGGTCAGAGGAGAATTGGCCGACTGATTCAAGCTGATAGAAGAGCAACTTTGACTGAAATAACCACTCGTTACAGCCGAGGTATGCAGCAAAGCATTTGTGAAGCCACAACACGCACAACCTTAAGACGGATGGGCTACAACAGCAGAAGACCCCACCGGGTACCACTCATCTCCGCTACAAATAGGAAAAAGAGGCTACAATTTGCACAAGCTCACCAAAATTGGACAGTTGAAGACTGGAAAAATGTTGCCTGGTCTGATGAGTCTCGATTTCTGTTGAGACATTCAGATGGTAGAGTCAGAATTTGGCGTAAACAGAATGAGAACATGGATCCATTATGCCTTGTTACCACTGTGCAGGCTGGTGGTGGTGGTGTAATGGTGTGGGGGATGTTTTCTTGGCACACTTTAGGCCCCTTAGTGCCAATTGGGCATCGTTTAAATGCCACGGCCTACCTGAGCATTGTTTCTGAACATGTCCATCCCTTTATGACCACCATGTACCTATTCTCTGATGGCTATTTCCAGCAGGATAATGCACCATGTCACAAAGCTCGAATCATTTCAAATGGGTTTCTTGAACATGACAATGAGTTCACTGTACTAAAATGGCCCCCACAGTCACCAGATCACAACCCAATAGAGCATCGTTGGGATGTGGTGGAACGGGAGCTTCGTGCCCTGGATGTGCATCCCACAAATCTCCATCAACTGCAAGATGCTATCCTATCAATATGGGCCAACATTTCTAAAGAATGCTTTCAGCACCTTGTTGAATCAATGCCACGTAGAATTAAGGCAGTTCTGAAGGCAAAAGGGGGTCAAACACAGTATTAGTATTGTAAGGCCCGTGAAATCGGTCCAATCTGCCGGTTCGCCAATACACGGGGAAGGTCACACGTGTTCCTTCCTCACTCATGCGAAGTATTGGTTGGTTAAATTTGTAATATATTAATCATATATTTACTCGTTTATTTCATCTGACTCCATAAATGAAAGGTTTTAATAATATCTGTGCCTCACTAAAAGTGAGCGAATGTTTGACTATTCCTTTTAACCATTAAGTGAACAATGTCCAAAATCAGTTAGAATAATCAAATGTAACAATTTATTATGTCAGGTAAATGTATCATGCCAATTTCATAATCAATTCAAAGATAATCGATACAAAACATCAAATGCTCAGGAATAGAGAGCAGATGCAAACCCAACTTTAAGAAATATGTGAGGCTGAGAGATTTCTTTCTCTCAGCCTCACGGGCCGATCTGAAGTACAGGAAAGGCCCCGAACTCTCTGCTCCATCTCATTAAATAGTCAGAAACATGTGCTAACAAAAGAAATTTGCATGCAGTTGGTCGCACCTTCATGGGGGTGGGTAACCATTTGCTGAAGAAAACCACCTTCCTTTCTAAGTCAGTTATCCATAAATTCTTAAAACCTTATTACCTTTTGTTTTATCTATCTGGATATGAGATACCTGTACCACTCACTTTGAGACCTTTCAAATGACACCAAAAACATAACAGTCAATGATAAAACATTCACATTAAACCATATTCTTGTGTGAGTTCTTAGTAGTTTGTGGAAGTGAGGTCGTGTGGGGACCCTTTGTCTCAGAACAGGGCCTCAACCAGTATTTTCAGTCTTACAGTATGGTGTTCCTAATAATCCTTTAGGTGAGTGTATATATGTATGTATAGGTTGGACAATGATACTGAAACACCTGGTTTTAGACCACAGTAATTTATTAGTATGGTATTATTATTATTTTACAGCCAGTACAGCATCAGTTTGTCTTGGGAATGACAGATACAAGTTTTTCACAGTGGCTAGAAGGATTTTGAGCCATTCTTTTTCCAGAACAGTGACCGGGTAAATGTTTTCTGACTTGCTACACCAAAATACACCAACGCTCAAACTATTTTAGATCTGATGACTGTGCAGGCCATGGGAGATGTTTAACTTCTTTTTGATGTTCATCAAAGCATTCTGTCACAAGTTTTGCTGTGTGTATGGGTGCATTATCATGCTGATACACGTCACCCCCTTTAGGCTACAATGTTTGAACCATTAGTGCACATAATCCTATAATAGTTTGGTTGTCCTTGGCAGTGACGTGCCCATCAAGCACAGTAGAGAATGCCATGATATTGCAGCCCAAACCATCACTGATCCACCCCCGTGCTTTTCTGTGCACACAACAGTTAAGGTGTTAAGCCTCTTTGGGCCTTCACACCTTAACTCCCATGGATGTGGGAAAAAAAGACAGTGAAGGTGGACTCAGGGAACAATACATGTTTCACATTGTCCACAGCCCAAGATTTGCATTGTTGGCACCATTAAAACATTTGGCATTGGCACGAGTGGCAATGGGTTTGGCTATAGCAGACCGACCATCTCTGAGGAGCTCCCGACAAACAGTGTTGGAAACAGGAGAGTAGAGGTGCCTATTTAATTCTGCAGTGATTTGGAGCTGTGGTTTTATGTTTTTTTGGATTTCAAACAGCTTCCTCTTGCATTGACAGTTACTCCGGTTGGATCTGGTTCGTACTTCGTGGTGGTATGCAGACATTACCCTTGATACTGTATCTCTTGATACACCACACAGATTTGCTGTTCTGGTCACAGATGAGCCAGCGAGACGTGCACCAACAATTTGTCCTCTTTTGAACTACGATATTTCTCCTATTATATTGTGTGGATTGCAATATTTTATGTACAGCTGTGCTATTGCTCTGCTAATTCTACCTTCACGCTATTATATTGATATATATTTCCAATTACAGGCATACATGGCAGATAAATTAGAGCTTGAGTTAACCTTAACTTCATAGGTTATTTGAGATGTGAGTATTTCTTTCTCTTTTTTTGTTACTGTATGTGAGTGATTGTGGCAGAGGGAATCACTTGAGGATTTGTGAGAGATGCCATATGGTCCATTATTAATTTAGCATTACAGTAATTATACAATCTTGATAATCAGCATAGACACAAATGTCTTGCCCTGATAATAACATTCATCATAATCTTAACTCTCCCTTCTCTTCCTCCTCTTTGCCTCTTCTCCTCACATTTTCAGCTTCTTTTGAAGCCACAGTGGAAGCAGAAATAAAAATTTGTTCAGATTGCCTTCAGCTCCGAAGCCAGAAATGCTTTTGAAGAACTTGTTTCTGCAGGAAAACTCTGACCACTGCACATGGAAGTTCTTGTGCTTTTAGTATTTCGAGTTTTATATTGAGAATACTGAAATAGATCCACATACAGCAGCAAGTCTTGGTTAAAGTCCAGCTCATTCTTTAATATCTCTGGAAATGAAATAAGAAACCTTCTTATCTCCATTTCACCTCACACCACTAGAGTATATATTATTTCTATGTAATATGTTTCTATATATACACTCACCTAAAGGATTATTAGGAACACCTGTTCAATTTCTCATTAATGCAATTATCTAATCAACCAATCACATGGCAGTTGCTTCAATGCATTTAGGGGTGTGGTCCTGGTCAAGACAATCTCCTGAACTCCAAACTGAATGTCAGAATGGGAAAGAAATGTGATTTAAGCAATTTTGAGCGTGGCATAGTTGTTGGTGCCAGACGATCCTGTCCGAGTATTTCACAATCTGCTCAGTTACTGGGATTTTCACGCACAACCATTTCTAGGGTTTACAAAGAATGGTGTGAAAAGGGAAAAACATCCAGTATGCGGCAGTCCTGTGGGCGAAAATGCCTTGTTGATGCTAGAGGTCAGAGGAGAATGGGCCGACTGCCAAGCTGATAGAAGAGCATCATTTTTCAAATTAGATTAGCATGAACTGTGCATAAAAAGTTCTATACTATAATAAGCTTTACTTTGCAATGGATGATGCATGAACTCTCTTGTTTTCTCTCGCTGCCTCTGTGTTGTTTGTTTCACGTGATCTGTTAGAGGACAGCAGGTGAAACTGGATGTCTATTATATTTTGACCTTTACATGTCCTCATCCCCACCTCTATCCAAATCTCTCTCTCTCTCTCTCTCTCTCTCTCTCTCTCTCTCTCTCTCTCTCTCTCTCTCTCTCTCTCTCTCTCTCTCTCTCTCTCTCTCTCTCTCTCTCTCTCTCTCTCTCCCTCTATAACAATATCATTCACTCTTTTTTCCTCCTGCTCTGCCTCTCTTTCCATTTAATTTCTCTGGTCAACTGCCTAGTGGCATTTGGAATATCCTGCTGTGCTGAAGAACATGTTCAGAAAAGAGAAAAGTGCTTTTCCTTTTTTATTTCGAGAAAGGGTCTATATTTTGTGGCCTGTGCTCTTTACATTGATCAATAATCCATGGGCTCAGTGGAGAGGTTGCTGTATGTGTGTGTGTTTCAGTGAGAAAGATAACGGCTGAATTTTGCCTTGCAGATGGACGTGGTGAACAGCGGGAAGCCTTCTGCCAGTCCAATCATTTCTCTGCCTCCCAAGACAGATCCAGACTCCATTTACATGTTTTTAATATTTAGCGAGCGTTTACAGAGACATTGTGCTGGTGGCTGCTTCAGCTTTTATAACATAACATGTACAGCGATGCTCTTAGCAGATGCATTCCTACCAAAACGCACATTCCTGTAAAATTACATTTATGTTTTCCAGTTGGTGTTATTTAGTATTTATTTATTGGTCGTGACTAATTTATATACAGAATACAGGTACTGAATATTAATTATTTGCAATTTATTGTGTTTTATAATTATTTCTGTATCATTATATTCTTTCTTTGTTTCTTTGTTTCTTGTTCTGATACTGAACCTTTCTGCTGCCACAGCACAAGCAGCAATGGATATGAATCAGTAATTAAAGCACATACATACAAATATAAACACCATCATTACATGCTTATCAAATTTTTATGTGCAACAATTGTTATGTTGTAGGAGGACAAGAAATGCGGAGCGCACGCACGCACGCACGCACGCACACACACACAGACAGACTCCGGGGGTGAAATGTGGGGATATTCCATAGGCGTAATGGTTTTTATATCGTACAAACCGTATTTTCTATCCCCCTACACTGCCCCTGCCCCAACACTTACCCATCACAGGAAACTGCACAGTTTACTTTCTGTGAAAAAAACCTAATTCTGTATGATTTATAAGCATTTTGAAAAGTGAGGACATGGGTAAAGTCTTTATACATGTCATTATACACATTTGTGTCCTGATATTTCACAAAAACATGCCCACACACACACACACACACACACACACACACACACACACACACACACACACACACACACACACACACACACACACACACACACACACACACACACACACACACACACACACACACACCCACTCACTCGCACACTCGTTCACACACTTATTCGCACACTCATTCATTCGCATGATTTTTATACAGTACAAACTATCCCCTAAACCTAAGCCTACCCATAACAAAAAACTTTCTAAATTTTTACATGTTCAAAAAATTTCACTTAGTAGGCTTTTTAAGCTGTTTTCCTCATGGGGACCAAAAATGTACTCACAAGGACATTGATTTTAGATATTGCCATCTTTTTGGGGACAATTTTTCCCCATAATGTAGGGTTTACTAGGACGCACACACACACACACACACACACACACACACACACACACACACACACACACACACACACACACACACACACACACACACACACACACACACACACACACACACACACACACACACACACACACACTCATACACAGTGTCAAGAGTGGGAGGTGAATGACTCAACATAAATCAGACAGCTGTGACTTCAGAGGTCTGTAGACGTGTTGCTTTTCTTGGCAGGGAGGTGATTTTTCAGCCCTCAATTATCATACACAATAAAGGAGAGCTTATTACCATCCATCTTCTCATCCCTCCACCTTTATGATGCGAGACTAGAATAGATGAAAATGGGGTTCAGAAGTCTGAGAGCACTGAAAACATGGTTTTCTTCTATGGTGTACGTTTACATTACAAATTAAAGTTACCTATTACCATGGATGTCAGAATGTCTCAGTATTAGT